>CM066917.1:27193283-28404950 GCA_033964015.1 Scolanthus callimorphus
ATAAAGACATTTTCATTTCCTAACCTTTCAGGATTTATATTGACATTGTTTGTTCCAGTTTTGATGTACACGAGTAAATTAAAAAAGCGTGCTACAGAAGGGTTTCCAACACCTTAAAGCTCGGTACACACTGTCGCACGGACTCGTCCTATGAATTTCTTCTTGATTCCAAACTGTCTCGATTCAGGGCTCCAATAGTTAGCTGGATTTCGTATTCTTAAGCCCCATTTACACGACAGGGATTTTTTGGCACGGCTCGGATAAAAAGCAGTACGGGTACCAAATTTAATGGCACGGCTCGGATATATTTGCGCTGTGTAAATGGCTTTGCCGTACTACATTTTCTCAGAGCCGGACCGAAATTTCATCCGTGCCGGGACTACGTGGCGAGGTAGTCCAAGAACCATTTTTATCCGAGCCGTGCCAAATATTTCTGTCGTGTAAATGGGGCTTTAATCTCACAAAAGTTGGATTCCGGATTAGAATAACTTCCGAAAACTAGTAAATGACGCGGAAAAGAAGCCGTTATGCCTAAATTAAAGAGCATATAGAGCAATTTGGTAATCAAATCTAAAACTTTGTCTATTAAAGACATTTCTACACGTAATTCGTCTTCGAATATCGAACGAAAACAATAACAAAGACGTGGCTGACACGGGCTCTAGATCAAGTTTAAGCTAATATCGATATTTTCCATAACACTTGACGTTTTATTTTTACAGGTTCTCCAAGATTCGCCAACCGGTACGTATCTGGACCGAGCAATCTTCGATAGAATACTAGAACGTCACCACAGGTATTCCACACAGCCTGGGAAACTACGAGACTGGATTTTACAAGACCTTCGCCAGCTTATACCGAAAAACAGATGTGCGACAGTTACGTTGGATGGCCTAGCGGATATGATGATCCTGGATAGAATTGAGACCTTCTTTACAATCACATATCCTACACTTAACGCCGGTATGTTCCATTGACTGATTTCGCTTCTTTTTTTTCAACCGACAGCTACTGTGAGCATGCTTGCCAGACCACCAATTCTAGTCGCCGCCACGTCTTTGTTGTTGGACAAACAAATGCTAAGAATGTTTGGATAATTAAAAGGCCACTTTTGCCGCGTCGAATTTATTGTTAGAAATTTCATTTGCAGCTTAGAGCACACTTTGTCTAGTGCAAAAGGTACATCGAGAATAATCATAGCAGAACATAATGGAAGGTGAAGTTTGATTCTCCTGTTACGTTTTCCTTTGCTTGTAGAATCGAGAAAACAATCGTCTAATTAGATTCGACGCGGCAAAAGATCGACGTTTGAACAGTTTGAAACAGGCCTAAATACAACAAACTGTCATCAAGCTATCATTTTAATCGCCTCTGATTGGTCGCTAAGCCATCATTTTTAGTCGCCACGTTTTCTTATCGGATAAAGGAGAGCTTAGATTGTAAGGCCACGTTTATTATTATTTTCTTAATTAAAGTCGCCAGAAGCATAATCTTCGTCGCCATGGCGACCAACTGGACGTGATGTCAGGCCAGTCTGCACAGCACTTCTACATCTTATTTGTCGGATCGCGAACAGTGATCACTTTTATGCCAAGCTCGCTTGATTCCTTTAATTTCTTTATTGATGTTTCTTCCCTAGCTCCCAAACAGGCCATCATTCAAGACATCCGACAGATTGGACTACACGGTGGACGAGCGGACAGCTATTTGCGTGCGCTGTTGACAATACTGCGGGCACAGGACTACCTAGATCTCTCTCTCAATACCTACTCTCTTATGAGAAGGTGCTTCACGGAAGAGCAGTACACTCGGGCCAAGGAACACATCAAGGCGGCGGTACTTCATGGGAACCAAGGGGATAAAGGTGTGGAATTGGGGGTGTTGGAATCCTCCACAGGAAATGCATAGACAAGTTTCTTAAGCGTACAATCAGTCGAGGTTTCGAGTAGTTTTACCACTACGACAGAGACATGGATGCCTAGCACGTCCCCCCCCCCCCCCCCCCCCCCCCCAGGCGTCTTTTGTAAGCTGTGCTTGAGTTGTCCCGAGGCTAAGGATTAGCAGCTCTCCCGGTTTTAACCAAGAGTCTCAAGATTTTTCACTACGTTTACAGGGAGAAATTTTTCAAATTTTATACCACGCTACAGGAAATAAGGCAACGCTTACATAAATGCAGTGAATACCGCCGAATATACAATGCCATTCCTGCATTCTGATTGGCTTTTTTTTTATGTGGCGTGGTAGCCTATATTAACGTGATAGCGAAAGAAAACAAAAAAAATGGCAGATTTTTTCTCTTCTTATTGTTTTATTCAATTTTACTGAAGTAGGAAAATCCTAATATTTGAAGAAATACATTTTTGTAAAAATGTGACAGAAAGATTAAAAATGTGAAAAGGAGTTGCAATATTTCATATTCAAATTTTTCAGAACATAAGATTTTAAAATGTGATGGTACTTTGTGCAATTTTCAATGACTTTGAGGCAATTTGCTTTCTTTAAATTACTCACTTTGTCAGAAACTCTAATAATATGACCAATTAACAATACACCATACAAACCTATAGAACATCTACTCCAAGATGAAGGCTACTTATTGTTCAAATAAATTATTGACAAGAGAGACTAGTGAGCTCAGTTTAAGCAGAAACATATAAGTGAGTTATATGTTTCTGGTTTAAGGTAATTAGGGAGGTCATTGGATACTTCTGGGGAAGGGTTGCAGAAATCCCCAAACATAACGAGCAAGCTTCTGAGAGCTAGAAAAATAAATTCCTGCAAGTCGGTTAAGGCAGAAAAAAATAACAACAAACTTCTCCACTGAGTCAGATAAAAATATCCTGTACAAGAAAAACCTGCCATCTCCCCAGAAATATCTAATGGTCCTTACACCATACGTGATCACTGGTGAACTTTTTTGGAAAATATTATACAAATTTTGATATATTTGTTTGTCTATGTGTGTTGTTGTTGTTGTTTATTGTTACCGTCGGACTTCTAGGCCATCGCAGGGAACACATGTGTCCATGCCCAGCAGACAGCCCTTGTTGTTGTCATAGAAACGATACATCTCATCCAAACTCCGGTTGCCATCAACCACCTAGAAATTTCAATGTAAACCATTGTAGCATTTGTAATTTTGAAATTACAATCAACCTTACATACATTTGAATTTCAGCACAGGCGTAGCACTTTCCAGTTGAACTAGACTGCTTGCAGCCCTTTCTGTAAATCAAGCGAAATGTTTTTTTACTCGTGACACACTTCGATTTGTTTATGGTGTCAAGCATCTCCCTCTCCTGAGTAACTCGACACCACAAACAAATCGAAGCGCACCGCGGGTAAAAAAATTTCCCCCAATTTATGGATGTTTGTCGAAGAAGGGGCTGCAAGCAATCTACAGTTGAACCATTTTCTCATGAAGACCCTGGAAATTTACCCAGCCTGGAAATCCAGGTTTTTTTTAAAACCACCTGACCTGGAATTCTTTGGTCCTCGACAGGGGGAGTGCAGATATTTAATGCAGCAACCCATTGGTTACTATTTGTCAAATATTTATGTTATCTCAC
Organism: Scolanthus callimorphus; assembly: GCA_033964015.1. Lineage (NCBI taxonomy): Eukaryota > Metazoa > Cnidaria > Anthozoa > Actiniaria > Edwardsiidae > Scolanthus > Scolanthus callimorphus. The sequence continues at coordinate 27,196,853 of CM066917.1, forward strand.
AGTGACTTATTGTTAACCATTTTCAAAGTCTTACCACAACAGGTGCTGGAAGGGGATATTTCTTTTCTATCAACCATGACTCATGCCTGTCATGCAGAGCATTCAGAAGACCCTGAGAAAGGAAAATTTTTCACATAAATTCAGATGGCAACATGTACCAGTTCCAGGCATAAAGTTCAGATGACCGTCTTGGGTAATTTGCAATAGGCCCTGTGCAGATGACACCCAGAATAACACAACACAATTTTTTTAACTTCCTTGCCCCACAACAGCATTAAATTTCCAGCCTTAATCTTTGCTGATAAAACTTCATGTACAGTACTGACCATCGATACTGTGGTTTCTTCACTGCGACAGCGTAGCTTGATACGTTCCATGCATTTTTCAGGAGTAGTTCTCAAATAGACTGTGAAAACAATAAAACAAACAATTAGAAAAGAAAGGCTACCAAACAGATTAACTCCAGGGGGCTGTGTGCTATTGAGCTTGTGAGCTGTAAGTCTGGGAAGTCCACCTCCGACATCACATTTCAATTTCTGAGCTGCAACTCTCATTAGTCAAAGTCTAATTCAAATTTTAGAGCAGATTTAGATGGCTGTCACAAGTAAATCAACTACTTTTTAATGTTTTTTTTTGGTTAAGGCCTTTGGTTCTTTGTTTAGTCAACCAATGAAAATGACAATGCAAAGAAAAACCAACCACACAGTGTCTCTTACTTAGGTAAGAACCTACTTACGTCATCTTCTGATTGGCTGACTGGTGAGTGTATTTACATTGCATTTAGTTTTTTCGGCACTCATCTGAAATCTGCTTTATCTACATGTACTTGTGGTGAATACTTACTTATCAAGTCCATTTCTGGTTGTTCTTTCTCTGTTATCCAAGTAAACCAGTCATTGTGGACACCATGCTCAACTGACGTCATTAATCCACTGCAATAACAAACAATCTACAGTTGGGGATTTTGTGGTGTTTGAACAACCTTTTTGTCATGCAAAACCATGCTTGGTCTGGTCTTGAGCCACTTTCTAAGGGGGATAACTAAATAAAAAATGTTTCATTTTTTTCTAAAACCAGAAACCAAAAGAGGGGGCACTTCCCTCTTCGCCTCTGCAAGGAAAACATAATTTTAAACAGCATAGTTGAAAGCAGTGGAATCACAATGTAAGTAGATTATTTCAATTTTAATGAACCAGTACCTTGCACAGAGGTTGTGCTCAAAACAGTAATATCCACTGTACACACTTCTCTCAATCATCTTGATCGGGGTGTCTAAAAACCAAAAAGCAAGAAAACAATGATTAAAGATCAATTATCTGATGATGATGATGATCAGGGCCCGACACTGCGATCATATGGTCGCCAATGGCGACTAAATTTTTGGGGTTGGCGACCAAAATTTTAGAGCTAGTCGCCAAATGGCACCCCATCTTTCTGAGTTCAGCTGAAATCTATGTTGATGTGGTGACTAAGTCTTTGAATTTTGGCAACGAAAACCTTTTAATTAGTCGCAATGGTGCCTAAAAATGTCAGGCCCTGATGTTGATGATGATAACACTTTGATGGCAAGCTACGATGATGATATTGGCAGTGTTGATTATGAAAATGAAAATAGAGTGGATTGACTGTAGATCGTGTGGATTGATAGTAGATTATTGTGCTCACATGAGGTCTCTTGTGAATCTGCATCAATGTCAGAAGGGCATAGGATTCAAAGAGAAAACTCCATCGCTGGCCTTCTTTGTAAAACTTATCCTAGAAAACATGGAAAAAGAAAACAATGAGAAAAGCAATCTAAAAGACTATCAACCGTGACATTATCCAGGGGCGGATCCAGGATCATTCTCCAAAAAGGGGGGGCCCAAAGTAAAAAAAATGGAGGCCAAGTTGAAACCTTGCTCTTGCAAATACAGTAAATGTATGGCGAATTCTATCGAAAAAGGGCGGGCCGGGCCCCCATGTGCCCCCCCCCCCCCAAAAAAATCTGCCTATGTTATCCTAAAATAAAACAGATTTTGTATGACTGTGAAAAGTGCTGTGATATGGGGCAGCACAGAGCCTGACCTGCTGTAGATACAGAATGAAATTGCAAAATCACGGCACAGTCATAGTCGCGGCACGGCACAGCTTTGCTGCATCACTTGTCACAGCCATACAAAATCTGCTCTAGAATAGGCATACAGAAAACCTTGAAGTCCCCCAGCAACTGTGTCATCATCCCCTCATGCCAGGGTTATCTTCCCCGGGAAGAAGAGGGGTGGACCATGGCATGCAAGGATGCTGTGTGGTATCTGTTTTACCAGGCAGATTTGTAAGAGTGGCGACATTTCAAGAGCTTAAAGATGCAGATGAAGCCCAGTGGAAATGAAATATTTCAAAAGGAAGACATGATTTTTTCTACACCAAATTTTATTAAAGAAGGGCTGCAGGCCAAGAAGAAAAACTCATTTTTACCAAGCTTAGAATACATAAAAAGGATGAAATTTTATGGCTATATGGTAGAAGTAAAAAGGTAAGGCATAAGTAAAAATAATATTTCATGCCTTGATATGCTGGGATGCTGTTGAGTGTAACTACTTAAACTTATGAATCACATTTGTAATCCTTACCAGTAGATTTTCACCTGCAATGTTTTGCCATTTTTTTACGGTTCCTCAATCACCTGTGGAAACAAACCTTGAAATATCATCCACATGAAATCATTAAAGAAGCAATGTCATAATTTTTACATCAATTAGGTGACTTAAAGAATGTCTGTCACCTGTCATGCAACATGGCCATGGTAAAAAAAACGAATTTGCAAGGCGTTCCTCGCTTTGCCCTGTTCTGTTGTAGTAGAGCACGCAAACTTGAAGAACTTTCACAATGGCACGTCAACACGAATGGCAGTGAAGTTTATCTAAATGTGCCAAGAAAAGGACAAACTTCAAACACTCACAAAGTGGCTCCGAAGTATTTTCGTATCATATGAAAATTGATACCACGGCCATGTTGCATGACGCAGGGAAATTCTTCACACTTCCCTGGTACAAGAAGGTTTAGCAGATAGAAATGGCCTGACCTATCCTCTTCACCCTTTGTTGCGGCGAAGGAGATATAATTAATTAGGAGATATAATTAATTTTAAAAAATAAATGTACCTCAACAAGAGGATTCTGCTTGAAGTATTTTAACAATGTTGTCTTGCCACTTCCAATGTTCCCTTCAACTGCAACCTAGGGAATGATGTAATATGATAGAAACCGGCCATCACACACTATTGTCTAATGAAGTAATTCTGTAGAAGGCAACTAGAATTTGCGCCTCACTGAGCACTTTGTTTTAGGATCTGAGTGCAAGCCTTTTCCTGATAAGTAATATCCAAGCTTGGCAACCTCACATAAAATTTGAGTCAAGCTTTACAAGCTACAGAAATTTCAAGCTCCATATAATTCAGAGCTTTAAGAGCCTTGCTTTTATTACATGGGCCATTCTATGCCCCAAACAATTGAGCTTGTTGGCTCTTTTCCATGCAGCATTCATCACCAAAAAATCACCATCACAAGCTACTGGAAACCCATAAACAAGTGTTATGGTTATGAGGATGGTTCATCGATCTGATGTGAGTGGGTTGGGTGACTATGGCTATATACACCTAAAATTTCTAACCAATAGCTCACAGGTTTTTAACTGGATTCAGTGATTCTCAAAATTCCTGCAAATTAGAGCATTCAGAGTTATCATTGGCCACTAGTGATAAAAGATTGCTGCCTACCATGATTGTGTTTCCTAGCTTTTGAGCCAAAATTCATCTTACTTACGGTATCTACTATTTCAAATTTCACAAGAAACCTTATGTTTTGTAAAAATTAATGCCTGTAGCTCTAAATAATATTTTTCGCTTACTGTGATGTTTTTCTGTGTTGACTTGGTCTCTATTTCATCTTCCAGAGAGCAGCAGTCACCTCCTCTGATGCCACTAAAACCAATCATGGTGCCACACTTCTACCTTAAACATTTACACATGGAAAGTTTCAGCATTTTGTCTAAGACAGGTGTCCACAGGCCCTTTTCCCTTGGAAGCCATGCCCCAGGGGCGGTGGTTTTCTAAATTTATTGAATGTTAACATTTGCAACCCCTGGAAAAATAGGTGATACAAAAAATAACCCCACATGACATCTACATTCTAATAAACTTACCCCCTATCCTTAACCAGATTTGCTTTGTCTTTCCCAAACTGCCTTCATTGATGTATGTTTCGAACCAGTTCATATATATGTTTTATTTGGGCAAAATAGAATATAGCAAATCAAAAAATCAATTTCTGCCATGTGAGATTTATTCTTATGACTGAAATAGTCCCTGCTAGAGAATCGGCTCAAGATTGGCGTATCGCACAGCATCGTGACAGAGAAAGCTTGTAAAAAATTACCCCTGTTTTGAGTGAGGGTGCCAAAAATACCCCCACCCCTTCTGTGGGACTAGTATTAAAACAAGTTCCTTATAGGCAGATGCGTCCCTGTAAGACACTTTGCTCAAATTGCAAGGTTTTTGACAGGCTTTTCAAAGGAATAACAATTTTGAATGAAATTGAATTAGCCTGTATACAGTGTTAGGGAATTGGGGTAATCCGCGGTGTAAGAACCATTCCCAGAGGACACCTTTGTGTTCAGCTATCCTTTCATCATGATTCGTTCTACTAAACAAAGGAAGCTATTGTGACGCAGCTTGTGAGTTGTTCCAGGTTCTTACACAGGGGAACAGCCGGGAATTGGTATCAGCAGTGTGTGTGTTGGAAGTTCATGAACTGAAAATTTTGGCAGCAACATCATGGAGCATTTGGGGGGCTAAAATTCTAGCTCTTTCTTTGGAATTTCAGATTTGTTTTTGTGAGAAAACCGAGCTTGCTCAAAGACATCTGTTTAATTTGAATTCTTTCTACATGTTTCTAGTGAAACCAGTCTGACAAGACAGATTAGACTTGCCACAAGTCGACCTCTCTTAGATGTCTTAATGTTTTTAAACATTAAAAGATAGCAAGAGAAAATGATACTTATTAATCTCAAGGTAGTCAAGATGTGAAGTAACTTAAGTTACTTACTTACTCAGTTTCTAGCGGGAAAACGGTACACATAACTTAAGTTAACTTACTTACATACGGCCGGAATCGTGAAGTTAAAATCTCTTAACTACCACACGGCAATGATAGAGTACACACAACCACTTGTTGTTATAAATCAGCCACGTAAAACAGACTGAAAAATCCGATCGAGTACACACTAGAACTAGAAGATGCAGCGAGTCCGTGTCCAAAGAATCAATCAGGAAATTTGTTTACAGTTCCTCGGGATTTCTATCATCTAACCATAACTACCACCTCCTTGGCTAAATAAGCTTTAAGGGTTTCATATTTATGGATTAAGCGTCCTAAAAATAAGGTATTTCAGCCATTTCTTACCTGAGAACAAAGTCTTCTTGTCCACCGTAAACAATCTTTAGATTTTCCCGCTCTGCAGCCATGGTGACGTCACGAGGTGAGCGTCACGTGACCGCGTGCATTGGACAATCAGGAATCGTTAGGGGTGGACCATTTAGAAATTGGGGGAGGGGGGGATCGAGGATCAGGTTGTGCAATAATTTTTTTTTTGGAATTTATATCATGTTTTTACTAGCTTGGATCTCTGCAAGATTTTTTTTTGGAAGGATTGGCCTTGCTCAAATTTTTTTGGGGACTTCCCATCCCCCCCCTCCCCAATTTCTAATGGTCCACCCCTTATGAGCAAGGCTTTGAAATGCGGATCTTGTCTTGGGGTAATGAAAATTTCAATTCTGTAGAATTCTGTAGAGTTTGGAAATTGTTAAAAGAATATTCTTGGGCTGTTCCATGTAGTATATCCATTACATCATATCTCAAGGAAGCTTGAATTTCTGTTTGACGTTTGACCCTGGAATTTCCACAGGGCCTTTCTTTTTATCCCAGAACTTCCACAGGGTATTCATTTGCAACGTCTGAAATTTCCACAGGGATAGAAAAACTTGCTTTTGAAGGGGGAGTACAGCTATTTTTAGGAACAGCATTGTTTTTATGCATCCATACTAAAATGGGAGACTTGCAACAGGACAATTCTGGGAAGGCATTACTACCGAAACAGGTAGAGCGTTTATCAGGCTCGGCAGAAAGCGCTCGTCTCCAGACAAAAACGTTGGCGAGTCTGATTGCATGTCGCTGCCACAGAAAATCGTTCAAACTTGGGAAACAACACACTGATTTGTATTTTTACCTCATAAAATTAGTAGAAAACACAAGCAGATGCCTTTTCTTGTGTTTTAAGTTGAAAATTTTCCAAATAAAAATATTTGAGTTGCACGCATCGCTGACCTCAGTAAAGGAATTCAAACTAAATCGTGAATGTTTTTGTCTGGAAACGAGTGTTTTTTTTCTCGAGCCTAATAAACGCTCTACCTGTTTCGGTAGTAAGAACCATGAAATTCCAGGGATCGGAATGAAATAATATTTTCTGAAATTTCAGGGTAGAGCAGCCATAACAAAGGTCCCCATCAAAAGGGTAGGTGTTGGTATTTTTTCCATTCTACTACCAAAACTCTCCCAAACCCACCACAAATGATTGATCATTTTCTTGTTGATTTTTTTACCCATTCATTTCAGTCACGGGAGTTAGCAGAAGGGAAAAAGCAATTGATTAAAATATAAAATTGATTGATCATTTGTGGCAGGTTTGGACAGTTTAGTGAATTCAGAACTAATGTCAATCAATAAAGCAGTTGTATCAAAGCTTTCAATTTATTTTATTTACAATGATTAATATATTTTTACAGGTATAGAACAATGAAAAATGTATGATTTTCATAAACCCTTAGAACAAAGAATACTTTAGAGTAACAAACACACAAAGGAGAACAAAGAAAGTAGCGTTCACAGGTTTATGAAAAACACTACCTAATAGTACGTTCACACTTGTCAAAAAACATGCTCCAAAAAGGGGGGGGGGGGCATACATAGGCAGGGGATGTACAAGTATTATTTTATTCTTGTAAGCTTTACATCATAAAAATGTACATATAAACAGTTGCATGTTTAAAAGCTACCTACTATATACAATACAAAATTTGCTTATGTTCACATGACAGGGATTTTTGGGCATGGCTTAGGTAAAAAGAAAAAGTGGTACAGGTACCAAATTTATAGGCACGTCTCAGGTATATTTGTATGGTATTGCCATACTAGGTTTGGACATGACCAAAATTTCATCTGTGCCGGGACTACGTGGTGAGGTAGATTCAGAGCCATTTTTATCCAAGCCATACCAAAAAAAATCCCATCGTGTAAATGGGGCTAAGTGTTACAAAACATGATGTGTCCCTGGGCATTATCCAATCAAACATAACTAATTAACATCCAGTCAATGTGAAACTTTGGTTTAAATTTAAAAGAAATTGTCTGACCAACTGGTAATCTATCATCAAAAACTGCATCACAGAACATGTTGGGTAAGTCAAAGCTATGTATTAGTTTATGGTAATATTTCAACACAGAGCCTGTGTCAGCCACTCCTTTCTTATTGTTTTCGTTCGATATTAGAAGACAAATTACATGTAGAAATCCCTTTATGAACATCTAAAAACAAAGTTTCAGATTTGATTTACCAAATTCAATCGAGGACATTGCTCTATATTCTTTAAATCAGCCAATGGAAATGGATGCTTTCTCCGACTTGGTATGTTGCTATGCTGGCAAAATGCTGGCTGGCACAGGCTCTTTAAGCTATAGACATGCTCAAGGATCCAGTGCTTTACAGTACAGGCTCATTTTCTAACTGTTAAAATTTATCTACCATCCATTTATACTAATTATAACATTGCCAACTCTCTTTTAAGATTTTATTTATATGGCAGATTAGGGAAGAATGAGGTGTTTGCATAAATACATTTATAAAGCATAAAATTATCAACTTTTGAATCTTATTCGGCTACTTTGATTTCTTTTATTCCTAGTAAAACTTGACTATTGGCATCATAAAATTGGAATAGATCATTAGACTTTGGTTGCCATCAACAACAACCACAGGGGCTGGGGCTTCAAACTTGTTTTTCCTGATTAGCCAGTCCTCGTATCTCTCATGGAGGTTTTCAATAAGATCCTGCAACAGATTAGGAAATGAAGTTTACAGAAAATCACAAATTATTTCTTAGCCTGCATAGTAAATCAAAAAGACACTGGGACAAGTCAGGGACGAAATCAAAACTCCCCTTCCCTCCTTTTGGGTTGCTATGCAAGCAAATTTGTCTTATCCATTTTCTCTGCCCATATTCTCTGTATAATTAAATATAAACAGATGATGTGAGCATACAAAATTGCATGGTGGTCATGGGATGGTTTGAATTATACATTTCCAGAGTGGTAGTGGGTCCAGAACATCATGAGTTGGGATTTGTATGTGTGATTATTGCAGACTATGTGTATGACAACCCTGCATCCCTAAGCTAACATCTTACCATTGAAACTGTACTTTCTTCACTTCTGCTCCGCATTTTGATTCTCTTCATACAATTTTCTGGTGAGGTCCTCAAGTAGACTGTTGAAAGAAGGCCAATGAAGATTGAATTCAACCAAAAGTGCACTTAAAAAAAATAATTTTACTATCATTTCATCCAAGATTTTTTACTAATTTTATGATATCATTAATTGCTTATATAGGATAGGTCAAAACTTACTTATAAGATCAAGATGAGGTTTCTGTTGCTGGATGAGAAACTCAAACCATTCCTGGAATATGCTGTACTCTACTGGTGAGACCAAGCCACTAGGGAAACAAAGTATAAAACATAGTTTTATTAACCAGGGTAACTTTTCAAAATAAGCCCCAAATGGACACTAGTGATAAAAAGTATAAAACATGTTTGTTAACATTGTTTGAAAAGTATAAGCCCCAAATGGACAGTACCTGGTAGTGAAAATAATCTGTACCGGTAATTCAGGTTGGGTAGGAAGTACTAAAAAATGCCACAGTGGGTAGCTGAAATTGGGGTTCTCTACAGGGGCAGTACTTTTTGCAACATAATATCACATTATGATTATTTATGTTGATTATTTCCCATGGTCAAAACCCCAGAAGGATCCTATAAGATTTAACAAAATCCTATGTATATAGGATTTTACATGATCTAACATATATCTTGTAGGGTCCCAAACAACTTTTTAGTCTCTTTCAGACACAAAGTGATATTTAAACCAGCGAGAAAGGATGGGCTTCAAGGGTTAAAATGATCTATATTCAGTCATGACAGTGTAAGTAAAAAACCCTACTACTTACTTTCTGTGCAAATTCTCAATAAAACAGAAGTAAGCACTATATGCACTTCTTTCAAGCAAACGCACAGGAGAAACCTGAAAAATAAATGGAAATATAAATATTATTATGTCAGCCTAAAGTCCCAAAGTATAGCCTGTTGTCAAACTCTTTAGAGAAAAATTACTGTGTGGTTTTCATAACTCCACAATTTCTGCAGCGATTAATTAATTGTAAATCCTCTGAATGTTTGTTACTTAGTTGCTTATTGTAAGTTGTGCCATCAAGGCTGCTAAAACAGTTTGATTTTGACTTCAAAGTTTGCAGAATTATTAAAATGGTAGTAAATTGGGATGTAGATCTACCTGTTTCTGGTGATGCAACTTCATCATGGATAGAAGAACATATGATTCGAACATGTAACTCCATCTTTGTGGATCTTTGTACATCAAATCCTGATAGACAAAGTGAAATATGGAAGATAAACACACAGTCAAGGAAGAACAAAAAATTTGGAGAAAAATTTTAATGTGTGGTTCCAAAAAATATCCCACCCCCAGGGAAGAGTGTTGAAAGGTGCTCCCCCCCCCCCCCCCACCCTAGTAAATACAACATTAGTATGGAAGAAATCCAGAAAATTGACCCCCACCCCCCTGGAATTTCTAATCCCTTCCATAGGGTGGGAAGAGATGGTTATTTTCTGGAACCACACAATACGAAAATGTGACTTACTAAAAGGTTGCCACCGCCAACATTTTGCCATGTTTTTACAGGTTCTTCTAAAATCTGTAAGAAAAAAGAACATTTCATATTCAATTATTACTGTTGCTGGGGTAAGTAACTAGTGAAACTTATGATGCAGATAGTGAGTAAAACATTTGTAAGGCATTTGTAGAATACAGAAATAGCACTTGAGATGTCAGTCAAATTAACCTCGTAATGTATCAGCTGTAGCCAGTATCACTGATCTAACATAACTTATGCAAAGACTCTAAAAGAGATTTTGTTAGATTTCATTGGGGGGTGCTACCCTCTTCATCCACTTCTTTTCAAAGTGACTAACAGCAGTGACTAGAAGAAGGTACCAATGGGCTTGTATGATCTTTTTCTTGGCTGATTGGCTTGCAGGAATTTTTGTGTTTGCTCAGAAGCTTGCACATTATTTTTGGGATTCCATACCTCAACCATAGGGTTTTGTCTAAAATATTTCAGTAATGTTGTTTTCCCACTTCCTATATTGCCTTCAATTGCAACCTGCAAAATTGTAAAATGGTGAGTTTTCAGTTAATGTATCACTCTTGCTAAATAAATGTATTTTTCTCCTTGGTATACAAGGAGCAAAAAGTGGCATCTTTTACAGAAATTGTGTGGATATGATGTCATTTTGTCCATGCATATGACATTCAAAAAGGAAATTAAAATTTTCATTCAGCCTACTACAGACAAAGAAACAGAGTACTCCATTCCCGCTTGTTGATTTCATGAGTATTAAAAATATTCCACATCCACTCACCGTCACTTTCTTTAAGCTGTGTCCGTTAGTAAAACCGTTTTTAAAACCATTTTTAGAATCCGAGCAGTAACCGTTGGACCCCAACATTTTTGCTGCAACAAAGACAAAGACAAGATCAAAAATCATACAGAACGCTTGCTTCTTTGTCGTTGCACGAATTGGAAAGAAAACTTTGCAAAACAGCAAGCTCCGCCAAATAATTGCACTTAGGAACATTAATTCAAGATAATTATTATCAGAGAAGCAAACTTCAATGTTAGTTTCCACGAAACAAGAAAAGAAACTCATTTTGAGCCAAGGCGTTGATCGGTTCTCGACAAGAAGCTAGAAGAATGGCGGCCATGCAAACGTTGGTTTCGATCAACAAAGAAACGTGTTCGGTAACACCACAAATGTACAAGAAATTAGCTAAAATACTGCATTGTTCCTTTTTCCAGTCGGTCATCTAGACATTTCGAAGAAAAGCTCTGATTTAAAGTGGATTTGGAGGGAGATACAAACCTATTTGCGAGCTTTCCTTCATGTTTGTTGGCCGTAAAGTGATTATGAATTCAAGATTTGAAATCCGCGCGCAAACCTCAACCAAACAGATCGCTGGTCGCTTCGACTTGTACGAACTTGCCCGATGACTTCACAGATGTTTTTTAAACTTTTTTAATTTAAAATCTAAATTCACTTCACCAAATATCAAGGAAAATAAATCTTTTACTCACCTTCAAGCTTTCCGAGTAAAAAAACGTGGGTTTTCAGCAGGAAAGCTCGTCTAAATGCAAACCGAATTTGCATTTCAATCGAAAGAATTCCCGCGCTGAGCATGCTGTATTTGGGCAGCGGTTTGGTCTGATAACTTCCGGTTACGTCAACCGGAAGTGAAATTTCATGGAAGAAACCTGCTGAAATTTCCAATAAATCTGCTTAATCACCACATTCCTTTGTAACCAAATAGACTTTTTTCAGGAATACTGTTGTCTGGTTCCATTACTGGTTCTGGAATAAAAATTTCAACCAAAATCATTCCAATGTTGAAGCAGTGACATGCTTGTCACACTCTTCTAGTGAAACTTCTAGTATAGTACTCACATAGATGTTATTTCTCTTGAAAAATATTCATTACTGAGTGAATACATAGTTTTCAAAAGTATAAAAATACTACACAAATGAGAGACGTTTTGTGCAACCTATGTGCAACCATGCACTGTTTTTCCAGTGTTGTCAAAAATGTTTCGAGAACTGAATACTAACCATCTATGGCCGTTCAGCTGTATTCTTTGTTCCCTGAAGTTTTCTTCCCAAGCCAAATTGCAATGAAACAATAATTAAAACTTCCATAAACATCGATATTTTAGCGTTTGCAAGTTTCAAAGACGACGCCATGTGTATTATATTTTGTTTATGTATGCTTGAATAGTTTACCCACAATCCCTTGCCTTCCTCTGGCAAAATGGCGGTCACTACTGATAAACGTGAACAACAAAGAGTGAAAGAATCTCTCTTAGAAGTACTCGAAAATCTTTATCCTGCATTAGAATGGATTAAAGATTATTATGTATTCATTGAGCCACGTTCCAAGGCAGCGATTTATTGGCTAGTGATTGTGGCTGGGTCATTTTTACACGATTTTCTCCCTATCCCAGATTCATACTTCAGCAACAAGAGAAACGTGTTCAACGTGTACTTTGTGAAGCTTGGTTGGGGCTGGACATGGGGACTTTTGAGCGTCGTGGTTATTTTAACAAGCTGGGCTTACACCTCTGGTAATCCTGTCAAAATGCTCAGGCATTATTGCAGACTTTTCGTAGCAACTTTGGCTTGGTATTTATGGGTTAGTTTCTTTGAGCAAGTTGAACATTTTACTGGTGTCTGCAAAGGTCAGTCTCAATTAGATTCCAAGAGATCCTGCCGCAGAAGTGGATTCCTTTGGAGGGGATTTGACATATCAGGGCATGCCTTTTTGCTCATTCACTGTGCCTTGACAATCCATGAAGAGATCAGAGCTGTCAGTTATCTAGAAATTCTAGATTCAAAGGAAGAGTCAGCTGATACAAGTGTTCATAGCCCAACAAATGAACACTCCACTTCACATACCCATCTAACCATGTCAGGCAAATACTGGTACAAAGTTCTCAAACCTTTTATAGAAGCTGCTTTTGTTTCAACTGCACTTTTGCTGTTTCTATGGGAGGGGATGTTGGTATTGACATGCCTTTATTTTCACACAATTCAACAAAAGGTCCTGGGAGCTGTGATTGCCATTTTTACATGGTGGGGAACCTACCATTATTTGTACCCAGAGCAAATTCTACCCTTTGTTTTAGCTCCAGTTGGTCAAAACTTTGCATAATGGGTATATTGAAATGTGTAATGTTCTTGTGTGTATACTATTTTCCAGGGTCTCAAATTATACGGCTTTGAAAGAGATCATTTTGTTTTACATCAGGATCCCACCTAGGAGTATCCATCTCCCATGTTTTCACAGTGTAACAGCATATTGGAAAATGAAGCCTGTATGACGTTATTTTTAGCTTCAAAATTTCATGCAAAGCTCACGTCACACATCCACTCAGCCAATTAGAATGTAGGTAGTGTATGCTTTGTTCAGAGAAGTTTATTCAAGTGGCAAATCTATTGTTCTAAAAATAACTTCAGACCTGCACAACAGCACTTCCATAAAGAAATCGCATGAGAAATAGACTGGCAGTAAAATGGAAAATGACAATATAAGCATGAGGGCAAATGTTTTACGGCACGAACAGATGAGTAAAATATTCCTACTGTTTCTTCATTTTATTTTGTTTGTTTGAGATAAACCTTGTGCTACACACAATTTCACGCAAAATTTAAATAGTTGTGCTAATATTTATATGCATTGTAGCCTTCTAGCTGGTGTTTACAGGCTGATTTTATCGCTAAAATCCCAGAGTTCGTAGTCGCGAGTGCCGACGAGCGCCATCTTGGATTTTGGATCATGTGCGTCCTGGGCCGAGTGACAAAATCCAAAATGGCGCTCGCGACTACGAACTCCGAGATTTTTGCAATAAAAACAGCCTCCAGCGCCTGCTGGCAGGTTTCGTGGATCGAAATCCTAGCTATATTATGTGCAACCGAACCACACAACCATGAATCAGCAAATTTGTAAAGGATCTTTTGTATTGGTTGTTATGCAAATTCCCAAAAGTGATGTTCCGTGTATAAGACGCACCCGATTTTGAATGTCATTTTGGAGTGAAAAAAGTGTGTCTTAAATACGGTAATCCGCCTAATCCATTCACAAACAAACCAAAACTCATTTTAACCTTTTATCAGTTGCTGTTCCAAAGTCAAGATAAATTTGTACTCTGTCTATATGAGAATAACTTGGTGGTTATTCTGTGAATATTTTTAATGTATAAAATACTAAAAAGTTTTAGTCATTTAAGACAAAGCATTATTCAGAATTACAATTGAACAATTTTTTTAACACTGTTGTAACATTCTTTGACCTATTTATACGTGTAAAACCAATATTGAAGTAAAGTCTATTGAACAATTGAAGTTATTTTTTTTTTTTAATATCATAATTATGCATTTTTTATAATACTTTATTCTATGTACTGAACTACACACACGAAAAGGAATAAATGTTTAAATTTTCCTAAAAGTGGAAAAGAAATAAAATTAGAATGATTGACAAATCAACTAAGCAAAGACAATGACTAAATAGTTGAATGCTGTACATTTTATTAAGAGTGTTTCCAACAAACTCAATCTATCTGCTTAGAAAATAATCACTGTATTTTATGTACAATTTTTTTAATGTTTCACTCTGGTGTTTCTTGAGGATTCTTAGAACTCTTTACATGGCAAAATTTGTGTACTTAAACATAATTGATAATAATTGACTAATCAAGACCCCAATGTATTTTCCACTGAAGTACACTATTTCCAAGGACTTCCTGCAATACTGAAAAAGAAAAACAGATGGCACTGATTAATAATTAAGGCGAAGTCGTCCATTTATGTTAAGTAAGAAATATTTGAACTCAAATGCCAGCAATGGGATATGATTATTTCATATAAAACAATAACTATTTGTAAAATATATTACCCAGCAGCAGATATTTTTGTGGTATGCTAGATCAAGTGCTATGGAGAACTTACCAATCACTGGCATGAGGGTTCCGATATCGGCTACTGTAAAAAAAAGGAAAGAAATTTGAGCATTCATTTGGCAGAATTAGCATGGACAAAAGATGGATATAATGTGCAACCATTATTCAGAATATCTACATGCTAATAAAAATGCATGTTTTATGAAGATACCAGGAATAGTTTCATATTTTATTTTTCAATTTGTTTTTCACTGATAACCGATTTTGAATTAGATAGCCAATCTGTATGAAAAGTAGAAGACAAACACTAGCAAGCCTATGACTTCCATTTTCTATTAAGAGTCTAATGCACTTACTAAATATTTGCAGGGATTGGTCGCTGGCCTCGTAGATCTACATATGGCTCTTGTTTCAAAGTATACTATGACAAAGAAAGTGGGATGGCATTTTAGGGAAAATTACCAGAAACATTGTCACCAGGTTAGGCAGAGACAACAGAACAGTTTTCAAAGTGTGTGAGTGTGTGTGTTGGGGGGGGGGGGGGGGGGGGGAGGGGGGGGATTGTAAGATTGTATTGCAAGGTGGGGGCTGAGTTTAGTGACTCTGTGAAAACTTGGCAAAATGTGGGGGGCTTTCCGCCATCCCTGTTTAGGCCACATGAAGCATTGTTGTATGAACCAAAATTTGGATTGCATGCTGCCCAACCCCATCCAAGCTCCCTTTGCTCTTTCATAGGGGTGTAAGGAGGTAGGGACAAGGATCCAAATTTTCACTGTCGCGACATGCAAATTTGTGACACTGCAGAAGCTGTTTCCCTTGCCATTGGCATTAGAGTTTATGAATCTCGCCTGTACGTTGCCTTCCATTTAGTCAGGAACTATGATAAGACAATTTTTTTTTCATGCACTTTCACAATTCCCAGGTGATTCCTCTTTGCCGTTATGACGAAAACTGTGAATCCTGCGAACTATGAGCTCGGTTCCTAGTGCCCTTGGGCGTGCTCAAGGGCTTTGGGTGACGTCTCATCGCTGTTAACTCACCTTCCATCCAGCAGTTATTCTTGGCTGTAGGTATCTGGCCGCGTACCCATTGAAGTTCAGTTGCTGTGTGTTGTATCTAAGGTAAGGCTCGGGCATGTAAGTGTAGGGCTCACGTGGTTCTGAAGAAGGCGCGGATAACGTAAGATATAAATAAGGGATATTATTGTTCTTGCATAAACCCGCAAATAGCAATAGAAGTTGCAAAGCACAGTGTGGATTTTTCAAGGGGTCCACACGGACCGATAATTCTTATACTAAACGTTATGTGGTGTCGAGCTATATGCAGTAGGACGGAACATTGTGTACGCGTTGAGGTGGGACTTAAGCCGGGACACAAAATCCCTCAAATTGTCGCGCAACATTGCTGCGTTGCAAGTCTAATGTTTGTTGCTCGTTTTTCATCAAATTCACAACTTGTCGCGTAACATTTTGTTTTGATGATCACACATTCGAGCCCAAGGCAGATTTGGCCCCTTAGCACCCATTTCTATTGACTAATGCACCAGTCAATTGACAGCCCCCCCCCCCCCCCCCCATTCGCGCATTAGCGGGGTACTAGCGGGGCTTTCGTACAGAATTCACACTACATAACTGCCCCGTTGGTCGGGAGATGCACTTTCTTTCACGGCTTCCACACAGTACATCGAGCGGGGAGTCACTCTCTTACCCAAGACACGACACAACAGAAACCAGCCGGCTTTCAGGGCTGCTTCACCTCCATATGAACACCCCTTTACTTCACAAAAGACACGACAAATACAGATTTTTGTTACTTGAATTACACGTATTAAATTTTAATCAACACTAGCGAAAGTACATGCAAGTAGAAAAATATGGTTTTATTACGCTTTGCGATCGGCTGCGGCTGCATTGAAAACTGGGCACCATTGACATGACTCTTTTCAGTGAGTAAAAATCCTTTGTGTTATCTTCTAAATTCATTGGGCAAGGAGCGCATTCACTCTTAATTATTACCCTGGGGACGGTGCATTCACCTCTCAGATTGTCCCCGCAAACCGAGGCGCTCACTGCCTTTCATTTGCCAAAAAGTGAATGCCCCGCTAATGCGCGAATGGGGGGGTGCGGAGCTGTCAATCAGTGTCAATTGACTGGTGCATAATCAACTTGAATTGTAGGCAAAATGTTGCGCGACAAAAGATTCCACATTAATAATCGCGGCAAATTGGCACCTGGTAAACACTAATGATTTGGAATTGCTACTCAGCTCAACTCGACAAAGTATCCCACCTTCGGAACAGATACTAGAGTGTTTGAGAAACGTACCGTGTCTACTCTCTGGGTAGGCTGTGGGAACTCTGTAGTCCTCTGCGTTTGGCTCGTCTTTGGGTTTTAGGAAATCTATCAATCCACTGAGCGACAGAAGATTGGAGTTTACAATTAGACTACGGGTTGAGTTTTCTGTCAGTCCATAGATGGTTTCCCATAGATAACTGTAGCCAGGCGCGGATCCAGACCTATTTACACCTGTTACCAGAAACAGGTCAAATTTTTGGTAGGTTTTTACATTATTATTATTTTCATCTTTACTTAAAAAATACTCTCGTATTTGCGAAGTTCCACGCGAAAAAGCCGAGCGTAAAAAGTTCAGTTTTTTTTTTCTGGATCCGCGCCTGATAGCCCAGCATCTCTCTGCTCACAGTTGCTTTCGAGTTTGAGATTAGTCAGATTAGCTTCCAGGATCGGATTTTTCGGTGACCTTTGTCAAGAACCAACTTTTAAGCCTTTCATCCTTGGGCCGTAACTACTGTCGGAAACTGTAAACACGCGCATGTAATAAACCAAACATTCCCAAACAAAGTTACAGGAGTTGCGAAAATAGTGTTTTTCCTAAAACTAAAATTTCATTGTTTTTTGTTTTTATAAAGAAAGTGCATATCCTTCAATATAGAAATTTCCTGTAAAGCTTGCAAGACAGACACGTTTTTTTAAATGTTTTCATATAGATTGTTACACAACCTAACCCAACTTCAGCAACTTCAAAGCATTTTCCTCTTCACGCCTGCTAAAGTGCTCTTTTTGCGAAGTTTCTATTCTTGCAGACCGTCGCTCGTATTATTGACTTTTTACAAAATAAGTTATAGTTTTGCTTACCCGATTCCAAAGGCCTGTATCCTCTTGATTGCAGTTCTCGACCAGTTTCTGTAATGTTCTGAATGCACAAATAGAAATTGCAAAATATTAATGCATACCCTGTTAAAAGGTAAAGTTTAACTTTTTTTGCAGGTCCATAGAAACCAACTTACCGCTCCGGTTAAAGGCTTTTCTGCGGGTTTGAATAAAGTGATAGTCGCAGATTTGAAGTCCCCTGTGGAATATATAAATTGGGTTACTATGAAGTCACTTGCAGAGTTAATTTGATGGAAATTGGACATTACTGCGTGTTAACGGCGTTGTGGTTCGACTGTGTTCCTCCGGTAATTTGTGTGCCGCAGTATCTATGTCCATGCGGCGAAAAGAAGGCAACATTGGATGGTAGAGTCCTTGCTTGACGGACGCTAGCATGTGTGTATTATAATCTCGTAAAGGGTACGGAGGAGCGCGTGTAAAACTAGCCATTTTTGTCGACGCCGAAGAGCTGAGAGCAGTATCCAAGGCACTGTGGTATGCGCGCGTGAATAAAACACTAAACAAATCCAAGTCAGACTTTTGTTGACGTCTTTGTGAGACAAAAGAACAATTGATTCTGACATTGTAAGACCTCTAATTGAATTTCAGCCAATCAGAGAAGCGCGCGGAGTTGCGGAGTAATCAATTAGAATGACATCTAAGTGGGTTCTTTCAAATGTCGGATTCGTTTACAGACAAACGTGCGTATATTTAAAGGTCAGAGCCTTCGCAAAGGTCCAGACGAGAAGTGTAGAATTTCCTTTTTGCTATCCCTTGGAAAAATATTAGATCAGCAAATTCAATTAAAAATCGTCAAGTGAAAGGGGGGGGGGGGGCATCCAATCCGATGCAATTTTACCCCACCCGGTCCGAAATGCCTCTGCCTGAGGGCAATATAGTTTCTTTGTCCGCTAATTACTATTTTTCAAAAGAAAATTTTCCATTCATTGGATGTAAGTTAGAAATGCCGATAAGAAGTGCAGAGAGACAAAGCTCGGGATAGCTTTGGGTTTCACTGGTCTTTTAGCGGGGACCCACTGCAGCACTTGCAATTGCCTTGAAGGCACCACGGTCTTGTGTCACCCTTGGAGTAAATAGCTTTAAATATCGCAATAAACTGATTATCCATGCGTAACAGTATTTCATAGAAAAGCAAACTGCATGTAAGAAGTCTTTGACAAGTTCCTATTCATAGCTTCCGAATCGTTTATTGTTCCTGTGTGCGTCGCATTTTCCTTAGAATAGCTCTTTCTCTGTTTGCCAGCTATGACTAGTAAACGTGGTAAAAATCGCATCTCTGACTTTCGAGATATGACTTTATAAAGTCATGTATAACGCCGTTAGTCGTTGTCGATCGTAGTTAGTTGAAATAAAAGTATACACATAAAAGTCTCGTGGCTTCTTTTAAAAATTCTTTTCTAGCTGCACCATAGGTGAAATGTCAGCTACAAAGACAAAGTATGATTATTCAAAATATCATCAAGAATGATAAAAAGTCTGTCATCATTTGGTACCATGACCAGGCATCTACATTTAGTTGTCTTTTTGAAAATACTTCCGTACAAACAAAATTATTACACAAATAGGCAAATCGCAGGCAGAAAACCGTCACGCGCGCGACATATGAGGACAATACCTGCCGATCGTGAAGTCGAATTTCTTGAGTGCTCAATTGGGAGTTTTCTGAGGAAACTGTCCATGTCCATTCGCCTATAAGTCGGAGGTTTTGGATGCATCATGCCTTCTTTCACAGCCGCAAGCATCCGACGAGGCCGTCTGTAGTTGTAGTCTGTCCCGTGTGGTCTAATAACATTATGATTGCTAAATCTTTCGCCTTGTCTATCGTAAGGACGATTCCAAATTGACTGGGCATGGCGAGACATCTTGAGTTAAAAACTTATTTGCGTTTTGGGTAACGCTTGGATGTTTATTTTCGCGGTGTTTAATTTGTGTATAGTTGATCAAATTGATGTAACCAAGGGAGTGACAAAAGATCGTGACCCTTTTGTATTCAAGTGTGGGATTACGACGCACAAAACGTTGCGTACGCTTCAGCGAAGATGCAGTTTGTAGCGTTACAATGCAATGTGCAAATTTTATGACATTTTTAGAAATTATTATTTTACTCAAAACCATCAATGTCTATACGTAAATTTTTGAAAACTATCGGCCAAAGTCATGGCGCGCGACAATTTGATAACCACAGGGATCCCAGACGTATAGGCTAAAACATTTCCGCGCCAAGTGATAATTCGGGTCCTTTTACATTATATATAATTAAATATTGAAAACGTTATACATGCATTTATAATAAAAAATGTGAGATTCTGTTGTGCTCTTTTAGAATGGTAGGGCTTTATTTTATTTGACATCTTAGAAAAACTGCACACGCGTGCAACGACTTTTCCACAGTGTACGTTATGGCAGAAATAATGTGTGAAGAACCCTTTTAATTAATTCTCAACATAAAAAAGTGTGAAACAATGTCGGGTTTTTTTAGGAAAATGGGGTGATTTATTTTTAAGTTTTAATTTCCTGTGATTTAGCCATAGGACACCAAGTAACAGCTGAAAGTCATTTGCATGCAGGAATCTGCATGCTGGCTTGATCTTTGCCTTCCGGAGGAGTCTTGGAAATTCTTTTCTAGTTTTTCTATTACTTTTACAATGTTATTTTTGGAACAGGGATTATCGCAGCGACGGTACATACTAAGTTGTGATATCTTAAACAATATGAATTCACCGCCAATCAGACGAGACGGGTGAGAAATAATGCACAGTTTTTGCTGCTCAAATGGGCACAAGAAGAATTGATTATCTCACTATGGTATATATACCCTTACTGAGTTTTTTTCATGGAAACCATCCTATCTCTGTCTAAAAACACGAACACTGAAACGTTATCAAACACACCATTATCACAAATGACTGTAATCAGAACGAAAATTATTAAAATGGGAGAAAAAGAACCGGAGATTGTTTTGATAAACATTAACAGTTTCACTGTAAGATTTTTCGCTCTGGCTGACGGTGTCTATTAACATCTAAAGATGCGCCACCGCTAATGGATCTCTCGGGTTTTGGAAAATTGAAGGAAAAATTTATCTGACGGATGTTGCAATTTTAAAAGCTTTCTAGCTCTTTCTAGGTGTCTAGAATATTTCCCACTATCATCTTGTGTCAGTTGTCAGCTCTCACATGCCATTTCGTGTTGCCCGAATTTTTTTGTTAAAAAGCAAACTTCATGTATTCTTATTTTAGATTATTTATTCCACTTATTTCAAAAACATTGTCGAAAATACTTCTCAGCTTTTGTTTTAAACATGTTCAACTAAGCTTGCTTCACTTGTAGGATTGCTCACTAAAAATACAAAAGAAGCTTTGCGATTTTTCCCGTCGAGAATCTCAAGATTTTTCAGGTCATAATACATCAGTAGTATTTTAGCTTATTTTTCATTGCAGTTTACAAAGTGCAGATAGAGACGCGAATGCAGTACATTTACGGCCTTAAAAAGAATTGCAGAGCTAACCGAAAAAAGAGATGTATAAAAACGTACCCTTCTGTAAACGCGTCGTGAAACGCGAATGTTCGTCCTGTAGTTTATGCAAAGCCTCGTCCATGTCCATGCGTCGTAAACTTGGAAGCAAAGGATTATAAAGCGTTTCTTTTGGGCCAGTCAGCCTTCGCAATGGGCCCAATTCAGGCAACGATTTTGGTGTCAAACTTGCCTTGTAACTTTTATAAGTTGGACTGTTTAAAACACTTGTAATTTTTCTGCCATCCCGGGATGGAGGACTCCAGAGTGTGTAATATTGCCCTATTGGCATATTGACTTAAACTTTCAGTTGTTCCTGTCTTTCCAAAAAAAATGATTTCCCACTCTTATATAGTTTCTCTCTCAAGGACTTCGCACTCTGTTTGAAGACTGACTGGCCGTACTTCTGTAGTGCAGTTTTGTTTGATAATTTCAGTATAGTTACCATGCCACCGTCAAAATGAGATGTAGCTGAATTTATTTTGAAGAGTAATAAATAATAAATGCTGTCTGAGTTTGAAAGATGCAAACCAATTGGCGCACTGTATGCATTCAACATAATTTAATCACTGCAAGCATTCAGATATTGAATTTGCAGACGAGCTAAAAATATCGTACAATTTGTAGGGTTTGAATTGTCATTACTCCCTTTAGAATGCTTCAAATGTAACTATTGATTTTACGTTGAAGACTAACTTGTGAAATATTTAGTAAGTGGCAGATTTTTTTTTTTTGCCTTTTGTATTAGGGGCCAATGACTGTTTGAGACAGGTGTTCGTGCGAGCAAAATTTTGACGGATTTATTATATTTTTTTGTAAGAAAAAAATACTGAAACATGAAGAGTTTATACTGACAACTTGAAGACATTCCAAACGACATGCTACCTAGAGTTCTGCATCAGTACCGGCGCTGAAAAGATATGAAAAGGGTGCAAATGTGAAAATGAAAACCAAAATGGCGAAGATAGCCGTTGAAACAAAAATTGTATTGGTAATGCCCAATGCATCTATTAACGCCTAGCTTGTAAAGCAATAAAAGACTGTACAGTTCAAAGAAAAATTAGTTTAGGGAGATTTTATTTGTACTTGGTGCCCTCATTGACAGGCGCAGTATGCAAGACTTGCGCATCGGGAGCACATACTTTTATAGCTAATACACATGAAAAAATCTCTGGATTCTGATTGGCTGAGAGCAGTGCAGTTTTTAGGTAACAAAGTGCCAAAAAAAGGTAACAAAGTGCAAAAATGGTTAACAAAATGCAAATTTTCTTTTGAAATGCTAAAATATTTTGATAACATAGAGCTATATTATGGAAACTTTGGTTTTTGTTCATGCTCAAATTCTGTCAGGTTTTGGTCCAGATTTCAATCAAGGAAAAATGTGTGCGGCTTGTTCAGTTTGTAGCAGATTTGTGAATGACTCCTTGGAAATTTTTTCATGTGTATTATTAATACGAAATCATACGACTTTTCTCGTTCAATTTGGAGTTTATTTACACTTGTGGGTTTTTCAAAAAGCTCAAATTGCAAAATTGAACTCGAAGTCGTATGATTTCCTATACAAATTGGTTGAATTGAACTTGCAGTTATGGTTTTAAAATGACAACGTGTCCATCTTTACCAATACCATAGGCGGATTTAGGGGGGCTCAGACCCCCCCCCCCCCTTTTCGATAGATTTCCCCATACATTTACTGTATTTGCAAGGTTTCAACTTTGGCCTCCATTTTTTTTAGTTTGGACCCCCTTTTTGGAGATTCTGGATTCGCCTGAATACAGAAAAATGCATCCTCTGGGACCAAAGCATCGCGGCGTAGCGGCATGGACGGTGTGAAGCGAAGCACCGTTTAGCTGGATAGGTTCGGGTAAATAGTAGGTCTTCTCTTTGGCTGCTTTTATATTGAGGCAATCATTAGCTCCGATCGTCCTGAAATTTTGCTGATTTCAGGAGTGTATTGCTGACAACAGATCCGCAGACCTAAAATTTATTCAGGAAGCCCAACCCCCTTCATTTCCTTGGAAATGCCCATGCTCGTTGCTCGTACCACAGGAGCCAGGCCGAATCTCTTGGTATGCATTTACCACAGGAAAACCGAGCTGGAGAGCCAATAACGCCACAGGTGAGGACATGACATGCACTCCCAAAAACAAATATGGCGGAAATTGGATGAGACCTGTAGAGTTAATCGGTTCATTTTGTTCTATTTCTTGTATTATTTTACTTCCTGGTTCCAAATAATCATCGAAATGATGAAGAGAGAAGTGTCAAATAATCAGGAATAGAGTCTGGCTGGTATTTCTAGCCCACTTTTAGCTGTGACGAAACTCGATTTTTGCTTCACTACGTAAGCTTACTTGGGTGTGGAGAATTGATGGTATATTTATATCGCTAAAATTTAATTTCGCTGGTCAAAGATTTGCAATGGAGAAGAGAAAAGGATTCTACATATTGCTGAAAGACCTAGGAAACCCAGAATATAGCGATAACACGTCGTGGTGGGGCGTTCTTACAAGCTATGTAAGCTACAGCTCAGAAGACTCCGAAACTCCTGTGCCAAGAGAGCTTGCGCTAAAAGGGGAGATTCTGCAAGCATTGGACGAGGAAAAACAGCCCTCGGATGTCACCAAAATTGCGCTGTTTGGTCTGAAACAGAGATATCTCCAGATAGTGTGTGACTTAGAGGATGTAAAGGAACTAAGTGAAAGCGAGGCGCACGTAATGCTTGCAGTAGCATCGTACGGTGAGAGATGTAAAGTACTCCACGAGGGACACCTTGGAGCCATATCTGAAGGGACTGAGGTGAACGTTAGGATTAAGGAACTCCAGAGGGATGTCATGGGAGTGGTGAGATATAAAGGACCTGTACCACCCTATGAAGGGACAATGTTTGGAGTAGAGATTTTGGTAGGTATTTGGAAGGGGAACTCCCGCATATTTGGGGTGGGGATGTTTGGTGCACCATTTAGGGATAAAAATCAGGCCTCTGGTAGGCATCCATCGTCTCGGGGGAGACTCAGGGCTTGAAACACAAACAGCTGGTCGCCAATGCAATTAAATTTTTGGCTCAGGCAACTAGAATTTTTAGCACTGCGACCATATGGTCACCAATGGCGACTAAATTTGGGGTCTTGGCAACCAAAATTTTAGAGCTAGTCGCCAAATGGCACCCCATCGTTATGAGTTCAGCTGAGAACCATGTTTATGCGGCGACTAAATTTTGCTTTGTGGCGACTAAAATTTTTTAATTAGTCATTAATGGCACCTAGCGAAAAAACCTAATGTCCTGCCATATTAATTTATAATTTACCTCAGATTAAAAATGCAAATAGTTTTCTGGTGTTGCTATCTGATCACATCTGAGCCAATCATGTACCCTAGTCATGCACAATAGCAACAAAAGTGAGGTTCTGCTTCACTCAGAGGAGCGTTTTGTCAGTGCTCAACTCTAACATGCAAGCAGTTATTGTTAAGCACTGTCAAGGCTATTGGCATCAAAAATTGGTATGTCCGTAACAGAAATTTGTTGTTGTTGCAAGGAATACAATGATCCTTTGCATAAGTAGCTATAAAACAGTAGCAGCAGGCAACTGAAAGCCGATTCCTGAAGTATATTTATTTCCTTGCAGGATATTTTGGCATTGAAATGATGTTTCCAATATTGTGTGGTTCCAGAAAATATCCATTCCCCCTCCCAGGGAATGGTGTTGAAAAGTGACTCCCCACCCCCTAGACTCCCCCACCCCCTTACAGAATTTGTATGGAAAAAATCAGGTAAATTGACCCTCCACCCCCACTCCTCCGGAATTTCCAATCCCATTCTGTGGGAGGGGGTGGGGAATGGATATTTTCTGGAACCACATTTTTGGCATTGGACCCTTGAGCATGAATGTGAACTAGACTTAACAACTTTGTCACCACAGGATCCCCACTATAGACAAGCTGGAACATGTGATGGTATTGTCCAGTGCAAGAGATACTTCAGGTGTTCCCAAAGGAGTGGCTTGTTTGTTTCTATCGACAAGCTGAAGTTGCATATTAATGATAACACTTCATTAGGTAGGTAAACAACTCACTGCCACGACCAGTTTGGCAATTAGCAGGGCCGCATTTAGGACCGGGTCAGTGAGGGCTGATCACAACTTTTGTCGAGATATTTTAGATATTCTAGATACTAGATTTGGCAGTGGTCTCCTATGGATTGGGGGGGGGGGGTAATTTAACCTCTTAACCTCACTGGAATTCTATATGCATGGGGGGGAGGGGGAGCCAATTTGAAAATTCTGGATGCATTGGGGGGGGGGGGGGGGGGGTTGAGTCCATAGTAGGGGTACATATATTTTCTGGAATTGCCCATTGGGACATTGTGATGTCCTGTAAGCACTTGTTTGAGATTTTATAAGCCTGTAGCTATGAAGTTCTCCTTCAACCTGAGTTGCTGGATGGAAAAGGGGGAGCATTCTTCCTGAGACCATCTTCCTTAAAAAAACTGTTTATCCAGTGTGAGATTAATGCAATGCCTTGTAATTTCAATTTATTATACTATTTTTTACAGATGATTCAGTATGTAATGGGAAAAAATACAATGGAGCCAATAGTAGCTTCAAAGAAAATATTACAGAACTCAAGGTGGCCACTGATTTAATAGAGCATGAGGTCAAAGAATACAAGCATTCGAATTTCAGTGAAGAAAAAAGCTACCCAGAGAACAAGGAAACAAATGGAAGTAATGATGAAAAGAAAGATGAAATGTTGGAATCGGATACGGAATTGGAACTGGCGGATTTGAAGACCAAACTTGCAGAAAGAGATAATAAACTGCAAAACGAGGTTCTGATGTTGGAGGAAAAGCTAAAACAAGAGCATCTGGAAAAAAGAAAACTTGAAGAAGAAGTTACCTTCCTTCAGGAGACCATCAAGAAGGATAATCTTGTCGTGCAAAATATGGAATCACGCTTGGAAGAGGAACAGAAAAGCTGGAAGACGCAACGGAAGGCTTTTTACCGAGAATGGGAAGAATTTGAAAGACGCTTGCTCGATGAAAGAGCAGAAAGAACTCGAGTGGAGGAGCAACTTGGCAACATTGGAAGAGAGTTAGAAGCTGAAAAAGCCGCGAAGGTGGCCTTGCAAGAAGAATTTGACTCATTTAAGGACAGCGCTCGCACACAAGAGAGAGAATCGCAGCGGCAAAAAGAAATTCTTGAATGGCGCATTCGCGAAATGGAGGCATCACCACGTGATGGTCACGTGGACGAGTCCCCTGAGCATGCGCGAAACGCGCCTTCTGATTGGATCATCGCCCGGGACGAAATTCACGTGACTGAAAAGAGGCTTGGGGTCGGAGGATGGGGGGAAGTACTAGAGGGGAAATTCAGAGGTTGTGATGTGGCTGTCAAGCAAATTCACGAACTTATTCTATCGCCGCACAACCGACGACTGTTTGAACGTGAAATGACGATCGCTTCTCGCTGCAGACACCCTTGTCTGCTTCAATTCATTGGCGCTACAAATGACAATGGGACTCCTCTTTTTGTGATGGAGTTACTTGATAGCAACCTCAGGTCCGTGCTGGAATCTAGAGCTTTGGAGGAGACTGAGATATTCGCCATTGCTATTGACGTCGCCAAGGCGCTTAATTACCTTCACCTCAATAAACCACTACCCATAATTCACCGCGACATTAGCAGCGCTAACGTGTTGCTATGGAGACGAGATGACCGCTGGCGCGCCAAGGTGTCTGACTACGGCGCGGCTAACTTCATGAGGCAGTGCAAGACGATTAACCCTGGAGCTGTGATCTACTCTGCTCCCGAGGCTTTGTCGGCGCAGCAGACCTCCAAGGTAAAGCATAACTTGTAACCATGACAACAAGTCTAAAATCTACAATCTAAAAATAGATTCATCTACTCCTGTGCTTCGGGCGCCCACCAATAGGTGATGAAGGCTTCTGTTGACGGGCTCCCTGTGCTTCGGACGCCCACCAATAGGTGATGGAGACTCCTGTTGATGGGCTGTCTGTGCTTCGGACGCCAACCAATAGGTGATGGTGGCTCAGTCCTGTTGATGGGCTCCCTGTGCTTCGGACGCCCACCAATAGGTGATGGAGACTCCTGTTCCTGGGTTCCCTGTGCTTCGGACGCCCACCAATAGGTGATGGAGACTCCTGTTGATGGGCTCCTGACTTAGGGAAGTATATTTGGGGGGCCGGGGGACGCTGACCCTCCAAATAATTATGGATCGGGGTGGGGGGACAGGCAACCCAATAATATTGACCGTTGCCAATAACTATAAACAATTAACCTGATTTTTCCAAATAATTATTACTACACATCGTTTTACATCACGTCTTCCATCTATAGCTGCTTTTCTGGGCTTCATAACAGACGAGAGTTGAGTTCGGCCGTCCTCAGGCGTAAAATCTCTCGATGCTTCATGATAAAGGAATTCGATGCGATCCATTTTTATATTCGATTATTATTATTCAGTATTTATTTATCTTGAGATTCTTATATATTGAAATTCTTAGCGTCTGTCAGGGAAACGTTGTGATTGGCTGATTTTTTCCCGCCACTTTTACTGAGTGCGGCGTTCGTGCAACACAGGAAGCCCACAACGTAAATATTTTCCTGAGCTCCGAATTTGAAGATTTCCGGCGGAGTCTTCTTTCCCTTTCTTTTCAATGAGAAAATTTCAGGACGTAAATAATTTAAAACATTTTCGTTTCGTCCAAAGTGACGAGTATTTTCTGGTGTCTTTCTATCATTGTAGATTGACGTGTTCAGTTTTGGTTTGCTACTCTGTGAAATGTGCATCCGGGAACTTCCCGTTCCTGAGCACACCCAACAGCAAGTTGCCATGGTAACGAACCACGGTCTGAGAGATCTGATCACCAGATGTGTGCACAGGCAACCCGAAGAACGGCCATCAATGGATGATATCATTAGTGACCTGGAACATTTACAATAAGGCAACTGGCCTCTAGTGCGGTAGATCTGGGGAATTCAAAGTGATAAAAGAGGAAGCCAAATACAAAGAAATAGGGGGAAGTACGTATAGACACAACCCATATCCGTTTTTGGAGCCTCCTACGTAATCTCGTTTCCAGAAGATTTCTTGGCTCTGCTTCTCACCCCGCCCGGTGAAAAACCAAAACAACTACGCGAATACGATGAAACGCGAGCAACTTCGTTTCATGTTAAAATACTGACAGAAAGAAAGCTATGCTCGCATCGGTTCCAGACCTCTAACCGTTGCATATTTGAGTCGCAGTAACCAAGACTACTCTATTGGGAAAATTTGACATGTTTTAGCAAGCCGATAATTTATAGGAACGAATTTACGGATAACTTGATAATTTTTATCGATCTTGAAAATATTGCAGGTGCAGACCAAGTAAACCTTGTATTCAAAAACCTTGTATTCAAGTCCCCTTAATAACTTTACTGAGTCGCAAGAAAATTACTGAGTCGCAAAATCCATTGGATGATTTTAGTAAGATAATGTAATGTTTTTAGTCTAGTCGGTAGAGGGGGTTCACGTGCACCCCCCGGAACTAGTAAAGAGACATACTTTTTTGGAATCCTTGGGAAGTCTAGAAACTGGTTTTAGATGTTAACAGCTCGAAAAAGTGTCCCACAGCCCTATTTTGCCAGACGTTTGTTTTTTAATTGTATTCATTTGTTATTTAATGAGATTCAATGAGGCAATTTTATGGACTGCAGCACTGTTCAGTAAAGCTCTTTAGATTCTAAATCTATAGTTTTACGATCTTGGGAATACTCTGATCGCATGTAGACAAGTTAAATTGCTGCCTCAGCCTTTTCCCGTCACATACGCATATCGTTTTGGTATTTCCTAAAGGAATACAAAGGCTGGCAGGGTCTTAGAAAATATCTATCAGTAAGGAACGTAACATGTATAGCGGGCATGTAAATTGTACATATGTGTTCAGTCTCTTAATGACACTTTAGTGATAAGTGGTAAGACTGGAATGCTTTTCTGAACAGTGCTACAGTCTATAAAATTGCCTCATTGAATCTCATTAAATAACAAAAGAATATAATTAAAAAACAAAAATCTGACAAAATAGGGCCGACTCCAAGATGGCGTCTGGAAGGATTGTGTGTGTTGTTCTTTTAGCTATGGCAATTTACTTTACCAGGAAATATTTTCAGGGTGGAGTTTGCCATAGCACTAAAAGGTTAGACGGCAAAACTGTAGTTATTACTGGAGCAAACACCGGCATTGGATTTAGCGTAACGGGGTGCTCGAGTCATCATAGGCTGCCGTGATCTCGGCAGAGGAAAGGCTGCTGTTAAAGACATCAGAGAAATATCGGGAAACATGCAGGTTTTTGCTGAACACTTGGACCTCGCGTCTTTGAGCTCAGTTCGTAGATTTGCTAAATCTATCGCGAAGAACGAAGAAAGAGTTGATATATTGATTAATAATGCTGGTATAGCTTGGCATCCTTTTCAGAGGACTGAAGATGGATTCGAGAGCACCTTTGGAGTCAATCACTTGGGCCACTTTCTTTTGACAAATCTCTTGCTGGATAAATTAAAACTCTCCGCACCAAGTCGAATCGTCACAGTGTCTTCTATTGGTCACGAGCGAGTTTCAGGTATTGATTTTGAGAACTGGAACTCTGAGCAGAATTATAATAGGGTCAATGCTTATCGGATGAGTAAACTTGCAAATGTTATTTTCTCAAGAGAGCTGGCAAGAAGACTTGAAGGAACAGGAATCACAACATACTCTCTCCACCCAGGAATAATTCCTTCCGATATTGCAGATCACATTATGGGAATCAAAATCATTAAGTTCGTACTTTGGCCAATTGGTAGTGTATTTTTGAAAAGTGTCAAACAAGGGGCTCAAACTAGCATTTGCTGTGCGGTGTCAGATGAACATGCAAATGAGACAGGGTTGTATTATGTTGATTGTGCCGTGCAAGAACCAAGCAAACCGGCACAGGATGACCAAGCTGCTAAGAAATTGTGGGTGATGAGTGAAGAGCTAGTCAAGTTAGATAAATCAGAGTGAAGCAAGCAGTTGTTAGGCTGGACCCTGGCTGCATGGACCAAACCAATTCAATAGATAAACAAGAGCCAGTGTGGCTTTATGGCTGGCTCGTTTTATGTTAAGGGGAGTTTCTGTACGTTTTTTTTTTTATTGTGTGCCCTATGTTCCTGTATGCATTCATTCCTTTCAGAAACGACTTTCTGACCTTATCTTGCGTTTCTGCGGGCTTTACGTTCTTTATTTTCTTTTGAAACTTTAAAGTTGGAATCTGTTGAAAACATGATTGGATGGTTCACGGGCGGTAGGACCCGCTAGAGTATTTTTAAATGTATGGCTTTCCCTGAATTTGATAAATATAAGTTCGTTATCAGCCGTGTCGAGAGGTCTTAAAAAGTTTTCGAAATCTCCTTAAAACCGGGTCTTGATGTTATTACGAATTTCGTTGTAAATTGAATATATATATCAAAAATTGAAATTGCTGAAAATTTATTCTGTATTTTTATATATAATGTTAAAGAATATATACTATATCTTCCGTGCCTGAAATTCGCAATAAATTTGTGGCAAATTTCAAAGCACAAAATATAATATAGTAGTGCATGAAATTCGCAATAAATTTGTGGCAAATTTCAAAGCACAAAGATATTATAGTTGTGCATGAAATTCGCAATAACTTTGTGGCAAATTTCAAAGCACAAACTATAATATACTGGTCCATGAAATTCGCAATAAATTTGTGGCAAATTTCAAAGCACAAAATATAATATAGTGGTGCATGAAATTCGCTATAAATTTGTGGCAAATTTCAAAGCACAAAATATAATATAGTGGTGCATGAAATTCGCAATAAATTTGTGGCAAATTTCAAAGCACAAAATATAATATAGTGGTCCATGAAATTCGCAATAAATTTGTAGCAAATTTCAAAGCACAAAGATATCATAGTTGTGCATGAAATTCGCAATAACTTTGTGGCAAATTTCAAAGCACAAAATATAACATAGTGGTGCATGAAATTCGCAATAAATTTGTGGCAAATTTCAAAGCACAAGTATATTATAGTTGTGCATGAAATTCGCAATAAATTTGTGGCAAATTTAGCAACACAAAGATATTATACTTGTGCATGAAATTCGCAATAAATTTGTGGCAAATGTCAAAGCACAAAGATAAAATAGTGGTGAATGAAATTCGCAATAAATTTGTGGCAAATTTCAAAGCACAAGTATATTTTAGTTGTGCATGAAATTCGCAATAAATTTGTGGCAAATTTAGCAGCACAAAGATATTATAGTTGTGCATGAAATTCGCAATAACTTTGTGGCAAATTTCAAAGCACAAAGATAATATAGTGGTGAATGAAATTCGCAATAAATTTGTGGCAAATTTCAAAGCACAAGTATATTATATTTGTGCATGAAATTCGCAATAAATTTGTGGCAATTTTAGGAGCACAAATATATATAATGGTGCAAATTCGCAATAAATTTGTGGCAAATTTCAAAGCACAATTATATTATAGTTGTGCATAAAATTCGCAATAAATTTGTTGCAATTTTAGGAGCACACATATATAATGATGGTAAATGAAATTCGCAATAAATTTGTGGCAATAAGTTTGTCGCAATTTTCACTGCATAAGTTATATAATGGTGCCTGAAATTTGCTATAAATGTGTGGCAAATTTCACAGCAAAAGTATACTGTAGTGGTGCATGAAATTTGCAATAAATTTGCGGCAAATTTTACAGCACAAATTTGTTATATTGGTGCCTGATATCGCAATAAAGTTGCTGCAATTTTAACAGCACAAGGTGTGTATAATGGTGCACGAAATTCGCATTAAATTTGTGGCAAATTTCACAGACATGTTTTGGTTATAGTGTGCATGAAATTCGCAATAAATTTGCGGCAAATTTCACAGCACAAATATGATATAATGGTGCCTGAAATCGCAAGAAAGTTGCTGCAATGTTAACAGCACAAGGTTTATATAATGGTGCCTGCCTGAAATTCGCAATAAATGTGTGGCAAATTTCCCCGGGGGATGGGGGGGGAATACTCCCTAAATTGGTCTATACGGGAATGCTCTGCCCGAAGGGGGTAGGGTTTTCAAGCTGGAGGTATAAGAAAGGGGTAGGGTTTTCAGGCTGGGTATAAGAAAGGGGTAGGGTTTTCAGGCTGGACTGGGTATAAAAACAGTAGGGAAAATTGTAATTTTGGTATAAAAAAGGGTCTGTATTTCACCGGTTTTTCACCCGCAACGCGAGAGCAAAACCGTTTCTTTTTTAACAGAGCACAAAGCCGATTTTTCAGGCTTGGTATAAGAAAGGGGTACCTTTTTTGCTCTGAAATTGGTATAAAGAAGGGTAAGGGGTCCAGAATCTGGGCATCCCCGTATAAACGTTTTGGGAGTTACCCCCGGGCAAATTTCACAGCACAAATATATTGTAATGTGCCTGAAATTCGCAAGAAATGTATGAAATTCGCAATAAATGAGTAGCAAATTTCACAGCACAAATATATTGTAATGTATGTGTGGCAAATTTCACAGCACAAATATATTGTAATGTGCCTGAAATTCGCATTTAATTAGCTGCATTTTTCTCCAGGGCATAACCCCTCCCGTGGAATCCGATCCCCTGGAAAAAACTCTTCCATAGGTACTCGATGCATTTTTTATAAATTCAATCAACCATTATGGCGCGAAACAAAATGGCCGCCGCAAATTCATATGTCTTAAGGGACCGGTCATAAATTAGAGGGGGGGGGGGGGGGGGGAGGGCTGGTGAATTTTTATTTTGGTCTACATGTTTTTGGGAAACCCTCCCCTGACAAGATGCACGAAAAATGTTGGCCCTCCCAAATGCGGTGGCATATTTAGTGATGACCCCCCCTTATTCACTTGATATAGATTTGAAAAAATATAGACATTTTTATAATAGTTGTTTAAATCTACTTTTCATGTTATAACAGCAGTGCAAGATTTGAAGTCTTTCCTACCCGAAAGTTATTTTTACATATAGACATGTAAATAGTATGTTGCTTAAATCCCAGATAATAAAAAAACCCTCAAAAACTGGGGGGGGGGGGGAGGGACACATCATGCGGGCGAAGCGCGCCGGAAATTTGGGGAGACCAGCATGTGAAATTTCCGCATGTTTGGGGGAACTTTGATATGCAGGGTGCAAAATCGGGAGTTTTAAGGATTGATTTGTGCTCCTAAAATTGCCACAAATTTATTGCGAATTTCATGCACAACTATAATATACTTGTGCTTTGAAATTTGCCACAAATTTATTGCGAATTTCATGCACCATTATATTATAGTTGTGCTCCTAAAATTGCCACAAATTTATTGCGAATTTCATGCACAACTATAATATACCTGTGATTTGAAATTTGCCACAAATTTATTGCGAATTTCATTCACCACTATAATATATTTGTGCTCCTAAAATTGCCATAAATTTATTGCGAATTTCATGCACAACTATGATATACTTGTGCTTTGAAATTTGCCAAAAATTTATTGCGAATTTCATTCACCACCATATTATCTTTGTGCTGCTAAATTTGCCACAAATTTATTGCGAATTTCATGGACCACTATATTATGTTTTGTGCTTTGAAATTTGCCACAAATTTATTGCGAATTTCATGCACCATTATATTATATTTGTGCTCCTAAAATTGCCACAAATTTATTGCGAATTTCATGCACTACTATAATATACCTGTGCTTTGAAATTTGCCACAAATTTATTGCGAATTTCATGGACCACTATATTATATTTTGTGCTTTGAAATTTGCCACAAATTTATTGCGAATTTCATGCACCACTATGTTATATTTTGTGCTTTGAAATTTGCCACAAAGTTATTGCGAATTTCATGCACATGATATCTTTGTGCTTTGAAATTTGCCACAAATTTATTGCGAATTTCATTCACTACTATATTATCTTTGTGCTGCTAAATTTGCCACAAAGTTATTGCGAATTTCGTTCACTACTATATTATCTTTGTGCTGCTAAATTTGCCACAAAGTTATTGCGAATTTCATTCACTACTATATTATCTTTGTGCTGCTAAATTTGCCACAAAGTTATTGCGAATTTCATGCACAACTATGATATCTTTGTGCTTTGAAATTTGCCACAAATTTATTGCGAATTTCATGGACCACTATGTTATATTTTGTGCTTTGAAATTTGCCACAAAGTTATTGCGAATTTCATGCCCAACTATAATATTGTTACCGGGATCTTTCGGGGTTCTATATCAACCAGTTTCGTTCTTGTTACTTTTTACGTCTTTATTTATTCCACTACCGTTCTTCTAAATTCAGGCGAAATCCGCCGTCCTTATATGCGCTGGGACCAGACAAAAACCCATGGGGTAAAACAGATACGGGAGAACTTGTCCATCATGTGAATAGGAAACGGGGAGAATTTAAAACTATTTAAAAGTGTTAGCCAATGAGCCGAAACTTTGTGACAGTTCTTCAAACCTTGGGTTGTTACCTGTTCCAGCGACTTCACACGAAGATGCTTAATTGAGAAATCATTACAACGCATGCCTAGAACATTGCGCTACTACAAAGAAACTGCGCAAACTCTGAAGAGTGCGTTACTACAAGAATTTTCACTTCTTCATTAAAATGTAGAAATAAGTATTCCCAAAACCAAGAAGCTTAGATGTTCCACAAGCTCGTGTAGAGAAAATCAACTTTACTTCAAAGATAAAAACGTACGAGCTTGCCGAACATACCCATTTATGCTGCGTAATCGGAATTACCCAAACCTCTTGATTTTGGGGTACAAAAGGTTGCGAGGCGGAGGGTCGTTCACAAACCGAATCTAGCACCCAAATTTTGCAATGATCGTTTTTCATTTCCTATGTTTTGACTAATTTTAAGTGCGCTCATATAAAGCGAGTGCCACACATTTCTTAACTATAAAACAAAACCAAATAAACCCGCTATCTATTAAATATTAAAAATTGTCAAATCCTGTGACGTAACATACCCCCCACCTCAGATTCGTGCTCCTCCTGGGGCACGGCGTCTTCCTTTTTTTTTTTTTTTTACTTTAGTTGTTCAACAATATTGAAACGTTTTGTTCGATTTAAAATTCCCCCAAATTAAGAATAGGCCGGTAAGACCTTCAGCCTGTTTCGTAAAATATAAAAGAAAAGTTTGGATTCCTTTAAAAAAAGACGTATGCCAAAGGCGTTTAAACTTTACGGGTATGTCTCCAAAGTTAAAATGTCTAACGCCCTGGACATACGTTATAACATTGAATTAATAATAAAATGAATACTTAAATGATACACAATTCGGGTCTCTATGTTAAACTGTCTCCAGTTTCAAACGTGTAAACA
Organism: Scolanthus callimorphus; assembly: GCA_033964015.1. Lineage (NCBI taxonomy): Eukaryota > Metazoa > Cnidaria > Anthozoa > Actiniaria > Edwardsiidae > Scolanthus > Scolanthus callimorphus. The sequence goes on from CM066917.1 coordinate 27,232,849, forward strand.
GTCAATCGTCGCTAGACTCCGTGATGTCGATTATCTTTACTACCGGCTGGCTATTTTGATACAAAATTAATGTTTCCTAACATACTTTTCTAATAATTTTGTTGCTAATATAGGAACAGTAGCACTGTCCATGACGTCTTGAAATGAAAGTTCTGCGTAACATAAAGCATTAATAACTTCGAAATACCCGTGGTGTTTCAAAGCCATCATGACATCAAGGTACCTGTTTTTAAGAACAGCCTTGATGTCTAGTTCGATAGAATTAGGGGTTGGAGCGATCACATGAAGTGCACCCGCTGGCACTAAATGTTCTAACAAGAAGGTACTACGTATTTTGAGTATTCCACAGAGCTCTACAAGCCCAAGAACGTCATGGATTTCAAAAGAAACCTGAAAGCTATTGTCATTCCTTAATAGTCTTAATAATAAATCCACTGCTTGCCAATTTCCAAAGTTCAGAATAAGTGGAGGCCAGTATCCATAATAATTGTAGTGGTCCTTGTAGAAGATCAGATATGAATTGAAATATCCTGACAAGGATGCCAGTGTTGCGCAAACTTCCGCGCCAATTATTCTTGTATATGGCACCCTTGTCAACTGGATCACTGTGGTAACATCATCCCAATCCATCTCTCTTTTTCAACTTACAATTCCCACAACGATGATGAGCTTGTTGTTGCTGCTCTTTTAAAATTGACGACCTCGAGGTTAATCTAATAATACGAAAAATTATGACGATTAAGACAAGTTCAAACAAACAGAGTGCTGATACGGCGTAGAGGATTATTTGGTCTGCGTAGGTGAAGATCTGATCTTGTATTTCATTTATATCATCGCGTATTACACCAATGGTGGTCGTTAGTTGATGATCGTAGAAGGAATATAGCCGATTGAGGTGATGCATTAGAGTCTTGTTGATCTTGACTGGTTTAATCTCTCGAAGTGACTTGTAATGCAGGTTAAGCATTAGTTCATTATCTTTTTTCCAAGGAAAGAACTTGATAGTATCAGCTGAGAATATTGGCAAAGAAATGTGTATTTCCTTAGGACACTTCGAAAGTCCAGTCATCATTCCCTCAAATGAAATGTTACATGGAAAATGAAGTACCATCAGCGGTGTTACATGAATAGTACCAGATGTAGTGGTTAGTTCGCCTGAGGTAGTTGATAAGTACTCTCGCTCACCCAGATGAATTAGCGGTTGCATATTAGTACATGTCGTTGGCATGTGTAGTCTTGGATAGGTTAGCTTAACCCTCGGATTCCAAGGGAAACCAAGCCACTCCATAGCACTTATTGATTTCAAAACATCCGTCGGGCACAAGAACGCGTTTTTATTAGTGAAACACTTATCTAAAGCACTTCTATGAAAAACATGTTTTGAAAAAGGGCAAGTAATTAAGGCTAAATCTTCTTGTTTAACAGGCCCCATAAAACATGATCCTGATATATTGAACTTGATTGGGGTTAAGTATTCGACCACACAAAATGAATTTTTGGTTTTAATTTCAGGAATTGTAAGCAAAATATTAAGATAAACATTATCAGCGTCATGTTCCACATCTACTAAAGGGTCAGCTAAAACAGGTAATTCACGCTCTAAAGCTTTTACCGTCAAACCTAAAACAGGATCTTCTTTCAGTCTCGAGACTATCTGAGATGTCAGAAATTTAGGTAAATTTGTAAGTCCAACTAATTGTTCCTTTGATAATCTTGTCACTTGGTCCATTGTGTCCTGTATTTCGAAAAAACGTAATATAGAGGAGAAAGCTCTACTCAATTCCAAAGAAAACTTTGACAAAAATTCCATTAATAAGTTGCTATTACAATCAACCTTATTCGAGAAAGAGTTTAGTTTTTTCTGCCAATTTAGAAACATCTTATCAATTATGCGCATGTTATGATTTAAATCTGCCAATTTGCTATTCATTGCATCTTCTAACTTAAAGAGGTAAACTACTTTTCCGTTTATAACCCGAATTAAATGTTGAGAAATTTCCATTGCCGCAGTCATTCTCTTTAATGTTTCTTTTAAATGTGCAACATGATTTGCCTCACAACGATGTCCTGATACTTCATAGAGAGCTTTAAATAACCCAAAGACTCCTGCTGTGCAGAACCAACTAGACCTAGCTGTTCGTTTCCGAGAACCCTTTAACCAATTAAGTTCATCAGTCGAAATTTGCTTGCATCCTTGCAAAGCCCAAAGTTTACAATCAGCAACCGAGTTCATTACCAGCAATCTGAGACAAAATGGCCGCCGCGCTAATTATGCAGGCCTTGCAGGCCCTTTAAAAATGGCCGCCGGTCTTATAGGGATTGTATGGAGAAAAGTTTAAAATCTGAAATAAAAAGAGTACTGTAATTCGTGGACAACTTGCCGACCTCTAGATCAAAAGGTTGAACACTATAGAACATTTCGATACATGTTAAAGAGCTTCAAACTTTACTTACAAAGCGCCAAATTTACTTTAGCGAACGCTGTCCTAACGGCTGTCTGTCCCTTATGTTTTACAGTAAAATCCGTCCGTAGGCCATTTTCCTTCGCATGCTGATAAAGTTCACGGTACTGTCCGTACTCGAATCCCAGGTGCCGACCTCTCAAAATTGAGCCCTGTTGTTGCACATCAAAATGAGCTATAAATCGGCCTTGAGAACGCCCCCAAAACTCCGCCAATTTTCTTTGAACACAGCACACTTTTTGCTAATAATCCATGCGAGATTTGAAGAAGAAGACATCGGCTTGAAGTCGTTTTCTAGCTCAAAATAACTGCTACGGCCGTACAATCTCCCTCTGTGATCGCCATGTTTTTCACTGATAACCAGGCCTTCCCTGGGTAGGTTCTTGATGTATGATTTACGATAGTTTACCGAATAAGTCCCCTTATAGTTGTCTCACTCGACCTAGTCAGCCATCATTTTACCCTCGCTGAGCCTCGCACACTATCATTCGCATCTTGAATGCCTGTTTTCTTCTAATGCAAAGTTAAACTGCAGCGTTGTGGTAAATAATATAATGCAAAAAATATATATCTGCCCTCAAACATCTCTGAAATACAGCTTTATTTACATGCTACCACCCCTCCCCCCTCTTTTCGCCATATTGGATGGCACTTATGAGCATGCTCAGTGCGTTGGCTGACCTTAATAATCGCAGGCGCGAAAAGTCTCGCATTGCTGGTAATGTTCTATACGCTCTGCTACAAATCATTTTGGACAGTGTACCCGTTTCATACTGGAAATACTTTGCTAAATACGTGTCGCATTCTATTAGTGTAGAAAAACCTGGTAAAGAAGTCAATCTTTTGGTTGAACGCTGTATCTCTCTTACTGAATATAACAATTTTTCGAAAAACAAAGATGCCAAAGAGGAACAGGAATGATTTGACATAGAATGTATTTTTCCAATTGGAACAGAATCTAGCTTGGTAGTGATATGCAGTAATTTAGTATCTTCATAAAATGTCAAAGGACGAGCGTTATGACTAATCAACAAAGGAGATGGATAGAAAACAACTTTTTCATCCGCTGAACCAAAACGCTGAGCTAAGCAAAAACTAATGGTTCCATAAAAGAAAATCAGTAGTTCTATAAAATGACTTGGTTTCCTTGCGTGTAGCATTTTTAAAGGTGAAACCTACAATTACAAAAACAAAAACAAAATTGTTAAAATTAAGTTAGACTGAGATAGAGTACAGAATGCTATACTTATCAGACTTCTTCACAAGATTTCTCTAAAGCTATTTCCGTTTCTTGACTATTGTTTTTCTTGTAGCCTTCTTTTTCTTCCGCTTAAAACTCGTTATTAATTCTTCACTAAGAATGTTCTCACGCGGCTCCCATGTTTTACTACCATCGCTCCATAATACACAAAACTCAATTTTCCCTTTCTTTTCTCGTTCATCCAACAACTTTGTAGCCGCAAAAACCTCGACGTTATCAATAACAATGTGTTCGTCGCTGTTTCCGCTGCTAGTATTCTCTACTGGAACTTTGTCTTGTGGAGAAACAACTAGGTTTTGAGAGTCAGACGTATTTTGGCTTGCTCCTACTGAGGTTTCGATTACAACGTCACTCAATTGTCCGCCAGTGTTTTGTCGCGAATTCGAGTCTGTTTGGATTGACTTATCAACACAGTCACCTAACCCCTCTGAGGGTTCTTCTGACTTGTCAAAACTATCTTCAGGTAGATCAGTTTCTTCTAAGTACGGTTCATCAGGTTCTTCCTGTTCTGGGGGTTCTATTGGCCTAGCGTCTGGGTCCCAAACTGGTTTCATTCTGTTTGCATGAACCGAAAATTTCAAACGACGATTCTTCATGTCTCTAACAAAGAAATGAACTTCTGATAAAGCTTCCACAATTCTGTAAGGACCGTGCCATAGATGCGCAAGCTTTTTAGATTTCCCTTTTTTAACTTTAGGGGTATAGATCCAAACTAAATCTCCCACTGTAAATGACCGTTTCTTAGCACCTTTGTCGTATTTGAGCTTCATGGCTTGTTTCGCGCGCAGTATGTTTTGATGCGCAATTTTCTGGCCAAACTCAACATTTTCGACAACTCGACTAAAGTGCTCTTTCACATTAGATGCTAAATTTACTGGAGGTAATAGTTTTGTGTCGATTGGCAAAACTGGCCGTCTTCCGTAGATCATTTCAAAAGGCGAAAGACCTGTTGTTTCGGGAATTGAAGTTCGATATGCAAACAATACAGGTCCAATAAAACGATCCCATGTTTTCTGATTTGTGTCTACGTACTGTGATAAGCTTTGCAACAAAGTCGAATTGAATTTTTCAACCATTCCGTCGGTTTGTGGGTGATAACTTGATGTCTGAATACGTCTGATCTTAAATATCGCATAAACAGCTGCCATGAAAGCAGATCTGAAATTTTTCCCTTGATCGGTCAAGACTATTCTAGGCGCAGAATGAGTAGCAATGAAATCATAAACAAAAACTTCCGCTATTGTTTTAGCTTCCATGTCAGGCAATGCATAAACTTCCGGGTATCTGGATAAATAATCCATTATGCAGAGAATGTACTTATTGCCTTTTTCTGACATAGGTAGGGGTCCAAGAATATCCATCCCGACCAAATGAAAGTTCCCTTCTAGCCTTACAATGGGATTTAAAGGAGAAGTCATATTTGTTTTAGGTGATTTCCGCATTTGGCAATCTTGGCAAGATCTACACCAGTGTTCTACATCTTTAAACATGCCAATCCACCAGTATTTCCGTTTAAGAGATTGATATGTCTTCTTTGAAGAAAAATGACCCCCGGTCAAGTGATCATGGACATTAGACAAAAGCTCGTAACGCATTTCCTTAGGAACAACTAACTGTGAAATCGGTTCGCCATTTGGGTGTTTGTTTTTAGGGTCTAGCCGATACAAAAGTTCCCCTTCACCTAGGAAAAAGTTATCTTCCATCAGTAAAATACGACGAGCCAACTTATCGTCTGCTGGTAAATGACCTTCCTCAAGAAACAAAATTATGTCTGCTAATTCGCGATCTTTCCTTTGTTTGTCGTAGATTTCGCTAAAAGTTTCGGTTTCTTTTTGGATAGAAAACAATTCGCATTTCTCATAAGTACGTCTACTTAAACCATCAACGTTTCCACTGCATTTTCCTGGTCTATAGGTAATATCAAAATCATATTGCTGAACAAGCAAAGCCCATCTCGCTAATCTACCATGAGGATTCTTAATGTTCATAAGCCACTTCAAAGCATTGTGATCAGTGTGCGCAGTAAATTTTCTGTCATGTACATAATGAGAAAAATGTTTGATTGCTTCAATCAGAGCTAAACATTCCCTTTCAGTAGTTGAATACTTCAATTCAGTAGGAGTAAAATTTCGTCCATTATACGCAATTACTCGTTCTCGGCCTTCATCATCAAATTGGGCCAATACCATTCCCATTGCAGTCGAAGAAGCATCAGCCATGATATGAAATTGCCGAGAAAAATCAGGAAAAGCTAATATAGGTGCTGAAACTAAAGCTCGCTTGAGCTTGTCGAAAGCTTCGTCACAAGAACCTGTCCACTCAAACTTGACCCCTTTCCTAGTTAACTCATTGAGTGGTCTCGCTATACTTGCAAAATCCTTCACAAAACGTCTGTAATAATTTGCGAGGCCTAGAAAGCTTCTGAGTTGGGTTAATGTCTTTGGCACTGGAAATTCTGAAACGGCTTTGATTTTGTTCGGACAAGGTTCGATTCCTTCCGGTGTTACAATGTGACCTAAGTATTTCAACTGTGTTTTCGCAAAGTCGCACTTTTTAGGATTTAGCGTTAGGTTCGCGTCACGCATTCGCCGAAAAACTTCTTCCAAATGAAGTAAATGTTCTGCTGGGGATTTAGAAAATATGATTATGTCATCTATGTAAATTAGAGCATAGCGATATTCTAATCCTCTTAGTACGTGTCCCATAAGTCTTTGAAAGGTCAGAGGTGAGTTTTTAAGGCCAAAGGGTAACACTTGAAACTGCCACAAAGAATTATGCGTGACAAAAGCAGTCTTGTCTCGCGATGATTCGTCTACCTCAATTTGCCAGTAGCCACTTTTCATGTCTAGAGAAGTAAAAACGTGACTACCGCAAAGGCTGTCTAAAATATCTGATACACGTGGTAATGGGAAACTATCTGATATTGATAATTTATTTATTTTCCTAAAATCAACACAAAATCGCATAGAATTGTCAGCTTTTTTTACTAAAACGACCGGGCTAGCCCAAGGAGAAGTTGAAGGTTCGATTATATTGTTTTCAAGCATTTCGTCAATTTGTCGATCTATCTCTTGCTTCTTTTCTGGTGTAGTACGATATGGTCTTTGTTTAACTGGCCTATGTTGACCTGTGTCAATCACATGCTTGACAACTGAGCAGCGACCCAATTGACTTATCTTAGAGGCAAAACAATCCCTGTATTTATACAAAAGATCTTTTAGCTTAGTCTTATCAGGCTCTGAAAAGGCACATTCCGAAAGGTCAGGAAGTTCAAAAGTATCACCGTTCTTGTTTGGGTTTGATGTCGACTCTGGCAATTTGTTATGTTTCAAATTTGACGAACTCCCTGACTGGTCACTTGTAACGCTTCCAAGTTCATAAGTCTCAATATCGTTGTCTACTATTGAAAGGGTAGCTAAATTCGTGCATCGGTAGATTTTGACTGGCTTAAGAGTTGGATTCATTAAGCGAATAGGCACTGTATTTTCCAAAGAAATTGTCACAAGTTGCGCAGCACCTATTATTGAATAACGTTCTGGTAAGTCTGGTCTGCTAGATATTAAGCCAATTACGTTGTCTTCAAAATCACCGTTAACATTTGCCTCTACTAGAGCTTCCGATTCTGGTGGTAAAACAAAAGTACATTTTGCGTGAACCGAAAATTCGTCTTGATTGTCACGAAATTCTGCGTTCAAATCTTCAACTGGAGTAAATGGAAAATCAACTTCATAAGGTGTAAACGTTACTGAACTTGTTTCAAAATCAATTTGTGCCTTAAAATTGGTCAAAAAGTCTCTACCGAAAATTGCATTATAGGAAAGGCCTTTAATTATATACGTTTCAAATGGAAAACTATCCCCATCTATAGTATAATTAATAACTGTCCTTCCAACGACCTCTAATTGTTCCCCACTAACAGTTTTAACCTTTGGCAGTTGATTATCTGAAAAACACAAATTCAATTTATCTGCGAGGGTTTTACTAATACAAGTCAGTGCCGCACCGCTATCGAGCAAAAAATCAATATCTGAGTCACCTATTTGTCCCTTAACCGTTAATGAACTACCATTATCAGAAAACTGTATTGCGCTTACACTCTCATCATTTTTACAATCAGAAGAGTCTCCGGAAACCTGACTTTGAACGTCAAAATAAACTTCAGCCAATATAACAGCATCTTCTCGCTGTTTCTTAATTTCACTCATACTTGTTTTGTCTTTTGAGAACTGTTGGCCAACAGATTTTTGCTCAAGTTTCTTTCTACTCGAGTCTTCACAAAACTTATCATTTTCATCACTTAAAAACTCGTGCGTAAAATTTTCCTCCAAAGTTTGGGCCTCATGCACTTCAATTTCATCTGAACATGGTATCTCCCAATCAACTTTGTCAACGCACAACTCCTTTTCCACTGAAGGAGTAGAAAACTCATCAATAGTTTCTTTACATGACTGAATAAATTTTTCAAGTTTCTCACACATTTTTGTTTCCGACTGCGCAATACGATTAACCATCTCATCTTTGTTTTTCACACGGACATTTTGCACATCAAACGACTTAAGCTCTTTACTGGCTTTACTGTTATTAGAGGCCCCCGCCTTACGTATTTGTAATTTTCGTGACGCGACAGGGGCCCTTACAAGTTTCCCTGTTGCGGTCCCCTTTGAAACTCCTGCTGAGCTCTTTGCCGCGATCTAACAGGGTACATTTGTGGCGGAATTCTAGGATCTCTTCGATTCACAACTGCATTTTGGTGAGGCGGATTTTGACACGAAAAACGCATGTGTCCGTATCGACCACAATTGAAACACATAGGACTACCATTAACGTTTCTTTGACTTCTTTGAAAATTTCCCCTCGGTTGAAAGTTTGCAAAACCTTGATTAGAAATTTGTCGTCTTATTTCCTCTCTCACCATGTCCTTAACTGAGCTTTGAGGCATGTTTAGACTAGCACATGACATGTTTTGATTTGCAAAATCCGGAGATTCATAAATCGTTTTTGGCTTAGAGTACGGACTTGGCAAATACTCATTGTTGTACAGCGCGGCTAACAACGCAGGAGACGGATTTACAGTTGCTGGCGTTGACGTCTGCTGAACACTGAGAAGAGGTTTTAACTGGTTCACAATATCTTGAGTGATTTGTTTTGCATTCACACTACTTGACGAATCGGTTTCTTCCAAAACTGACTCTTTCAGTTTAGCAAAATTCACTGCGGCTTCAAAAGTTTCAGGTTGTTGTAAAACAACGTACTCCTTAAGGTCTGGTTTTAACCCTCTAACAAAATGTTGTAGCCAACCAGTTTTGGCGATTTCCAATTTATTACACTGCCGACGAACATCATTAGCGTAATCTGTTGCCGATTCCGACTGTTTTTGTTTCCTCTTCTCCAGTTTCTGCAACAAACGCCAACGTGAAGCACCGGCCGAAAAATGATCTTTTATTGCTCTAACCAATTCAACAATCGTTAGGTCATCTTTTTGTTCCAAGGAATTAAACCAACTGAGAGCATTTCCCTTTAAAAACAGAGGTAAGGCTTTGGCCTGCTTTTCTTCATCCCAATTACAAAATTGTGCTGTTCGAATAAAACTAGCAACAAATTCGGTAACGTCCTCAGTTTCTTCCCCTTTGAACTCAGGAAATGAGAGTATCAAACCCCTTAAACTCAATGAATCTTTAAAAGCTGTTTCAAGGGCAGAGATATGGTGTTCCTTGACATCGTTTGCGAAACGTAAACTCCTAAACTCGTCACTGATTTGGTCCCGCATTTCTTGCAATGCGTACCCCATTTCTTGAGGCTGCACTTGTGACACTGGAAATTTTCTCTCAGAACCATTTCCCGAAAATTGTTGTTGATCATGTTCATGATTTATTAAATCATCTGGATAAGCTGCTTGTTGTTCAGGCTCACAAAAATTGTCTTCAGCCACCCTTGGAGGCAAAAATTGACGCTGCTCAGTTTGACTCATTGAAACTTGATTTTGAGGAGTAGACTGGGCGTGCATTCCTTCAGTCAAATGTGTTTCAAGTGCTGTCCTTAATTTTTGTGCCAAATCCCTTGACAAGTCATAGGAAAAATCAGAAAAATCATCCCCATTTGTATTTTGCATTGAAACTACTGATTCATCAGGTGGGAGTGGTCTAGGTGGTGGAAACTCTTCAGACCACCTAGGAGTCCTAGGTTGCGTTAATGTTATATCGACTAGATCCGAAGGTCTATATGAAGTTGAATGAAAACCGAGTGGCGGTCGAGGCAAATCATATGTATTATGAAGGTTCTCCTGAGGCTCTGTATTAGTTGCTAAGTCTTGTTGTTCCGTAGAATTTGGTTGATTTACAACATTTTCAGTGGCCGATTGAGCAGGCTCACCCTCGTCACAACTACAAAATTCTTGCCTTTGAGCCGCCGAGCCAGCTAAGGCTCGCGCTTTACTCCTGAGGAACGGCACTTTGTCAGATTTCAATCAACAGAAACTCCAAGTGACAAAAATATCGACAAAGAAAAAAATGAGAAAACATTGACTAAAACAAAATAACGAATCGACAAGAAAACAGCATAACAGAGCGCGAACTACTTGTCTAATTATCCCCTCTAACAACAACGTATAAATAGGAAAAGAAAATTCCTTTAGAACTAAGTTACTCTACATTAGGTACTAACATTGAAACTGAGCGACGAAACGTAATTAATAAAGTATTAAAATAAACTAAGCATCATCCCGAAGAAAAATCCTTTAAAAACGCTTCTTTATGCCCGAGACGTCAAGAAAACATGCATGGAGCGCCACAGCTCCCAAGAAAAAGAAGAATAGCTTTACCTTCCAAAGCCTCGGGTCTCCACCAATTTGTTACCGGGATCTTTCGGGGTTCTATATCAACCAGTTTCGTTCTTGTTACTTTTTACGTCTTTATTTATTCCACTACCGTTCTTCTAAATTCAGGCGAAATCCGCCGTCCTTATATGCGCTGGGACCAGACAAAAACCCATGGGGTAAAACAGATACGGGAGAACTTGTCCATCATGTGAATAGGAAACGGGGAGAATTTAAAACTATTTAAAAGTGTTAGCCAATGAGCCGAAACTTTGTGACAGTTCTTCAAACCTTGGGTTGTTACCTGTTCCAGCGACTTCACACGAAGATGCTTAATTGAGAAATCATTACAACGCATGCCTAGAACATTGCGCTACTACAAAGAAACTGCGCAAACTCTGAAGAGTGCGTTACTACAAGAATTTTCACTTCTTCATTAAAATGTAGAAATAAGTATTCCCAAAACCAAGAAGCTTAGATGTTCCACAAGCTCGTGTAGAGAAAATCAACTTTACTTCAAAGATAAAAACGTACGAGCTTGCCGAACATACCCATTTATGCTGCGTAATCGGAATTACCCAAACCTCTTGATTTTGGGGTACAAAAGGTTGCGAGGCGGAGGGTCGTTCACAAACCGAATCTAGCACCCAAATTTTGCAATGATCGTTTTTCATTTCCTATGTTTTGACTAATTTTAAGTGCGCTCATATAAAGCGAGTGCCACACATTTCTTAACTATAAAACAAAACCAAATAAACCCGCTATCTATTAAATATTAAAAATTGTCAAATCCTGTGACGTAACAATATACTTGTGCTGCTAAATTTGCCACAAATTTATTGCGAATTTCATGGGCCACTATATATTATTTTGTGCTTTGAAATTTGCCACAAATTTATGGCGAATTTCATGCACCAGTATATAATATGCTATGAAATTTGCCACAAATTTATAGCAACTCCTACGGTATGTATATTATTCTTATTTCTTATACAGTTTTTGACAAATTTTGTATCGCATATGTATATAAACTTAACAACGAATTTCGTAAATGTATAAACTCCGCTTAAAACCCGTTCTTTTTGAAGCCCGAAACTGCTCGAGCTTAAAGTTTATCTACTTATTTCTTTGTTAATAAAGCTCATTATTTTCGCTAACCTTGGGGTTTTGAGGCATTATTCATGATAAATAGACGGAGAGCCAACGTTCCTGTTATTATACCTCGTGTTACCCGAGACGCGACTGGAGTCTTACCTAGCCGTTTAATGACAGGTAATGCGTGGGGAAATTTGACATGCGCTGATCGCTTAGTCTAGTTGAGCACCGTGTTGAATCTTGTTCAGTGATGTTGAACCGTTCAATTGTTCAACATACGTGTATAATCGAGGTTTCCGTCGTGTAAAATGATTCAAATCTTTGCATTTCTTGCCCTCGTGTTATACTACCCCAGAGGGGTCAAGTGGGGGTTCGTTCGACTCCAAGATGGCGTCTGGAAGGATTGTGTGTGTTGTTCTTTTAGCCGTGGCAATGTATTTTACCAGGGAATATTTTCAGGGTGGAGTTTGTCATAGCACTAAGAGGTTAGACGGCAAAACTGTAGTTATTACTGGAGCAAACACCGGCATTGGAAAAGAAACCGCCATCGATTTAGCGAAACGGGGTGCTCGAGTCATCATAGGCTGCCGTGATCTCGGCAGAGGAAACGCTGCTGTTAAAGACATCAGAGAAATATCGGGGAACATGCAGGTTTTTGCTGAACACTTGGACCTCGCGTCTTTGAGCTCAGTTCGTAGATTTGCTAATACTATCGTGAACAACGAAGAAAGGGTTGATATATTGATTAACAATGCTGGTATAATTTGGGGTCCTTTTCAGAGGACTGAAGATGGATTCGAGAGCACCTTTGGAGTCAATCATTTGGGCCACTTTCTTTTGACAAATCTCTTGCTGGATAAATTAAAACTCTCCACACCAAGCCGAATCGTCACAGTGTCTTCTGTTAGTCATAAGGAAGTTTCAGGTATTGATTTTGAGAACTGGAACTCTGAGCAGAATTATAATAAGTTTAATGCTTATCGGATGAGTAAACTTGCAAATGTTCTTTTCACAAGAGAGCTCGCAAGAAGGCTTGAAGGAACAGGGACTACAGCATACTCTCTCCACCCTGGAACAATTCCTACCGATATTGCGGATCATATTTTGGGAATCAAAATCATTAAGTTCGTACTTTGGCCAACTGGTAGTGTATTTTTGAAAAGTGTCAAACAAGGGGCTCAAACTAGCATTTGCTGTGCGGTGTCAGATGAACATGCAAATGAGACAGGGTTGTATTATGTTGATTGTGCCGTGCAAGAACCAAGCAAACCGGCACAGGATGACCAAGCTGCTAAGAAATTGTGGGTGATGAGTGAAGAGCTAGTCAAGTTAGATAAATCAGAGTGAAGCAAGCAGTTGTTAGGCTGGACCCTGGCTGCATGGACCAAACCAATTCAATAGATAAACAAGAGCCAGTGTGGCTTTATGGCTGGCTCGTTTTATGTTAAGGGGAGTTTCTGTACGTTTTTTTTTTATTGTGTGCCCTATGTTCCTGTATGCATTCATTCCTTTCAGAAACGACTTTCTGACCTTATCTTGCGTTTCTGCGGGCTTTACGTTCTTTATTTTCTTTTGAAACTTTAAAGTTGGAATCTGTTGAAAACATGATTGGATGGTTCACGGGCGGTAGGACCCGCTAGAGTATTTTTAAATGTATGGCTTTCCCTGAATTTGATAAATATAAGTTCGTTATCAGCCGTGTCGAGAGGTCTTAAAAAGTTTTCGAAATCTCCTTAAAACCCGTTCTTTTTGAAGCCCGAAACTGCTCGAGCTTAAAGTTTATCTACTTATTTCTTTGTTAATAAAGCTCATTATTTTCGCTAACCTTGGGGTTTTGAGGCATTATTCATGATAAATAGACGGAGAGCCAACGTTCCTGTTATTATACCTCGTGTTACCCGAGACGCGACTGGAGTCTTACCTAGCCGTTTAATGACAGGTAATGCGTGGGGAAATTTGACATGCGCTGATCGCTTAGTCTAGTTGAGCACCGTGTTGAATCTTGTTCAGTGATGTTGAACCGTTCAATTGTTCAACATACGTGTATAATCGAGGTTTCCGTCGTGTAAAATGATTCAAATCTTTGCATTTCTTGCCCTCGTGTTATACTACCCCAGAGGGGTCAAGTGGGGGTTCGTTCGACTCCAAGATGGCGTCTGGAAGGATTGTGTGTGTTGTTCTTTTAGCCGTGGCAATGTATTTTACCAGGGAATATTTTCAGGGTGGAGTTTGTCATAGCACTAAGAGGTTAGACGGCAAAACTGTAGTTATTACTGGAGCAAACACCGGCATTGGAAAAGAAACCGCCATCGATTTAGCGAAACGGGGTGCTCGAGTCATCATAGGCTGCCGTGATCTCGGCAGAGGAAACGCTGCTGTTAAAGACATCAGAGAAATATCGGGGAACATGCAGGTTTTTGCTGAACACTTGGACCTCGCGTCTTTGAGCTCAGTTCGTAGATTTGCTAATACTATCGTGAACAACGAAGAAAGGGTTGATATATTGATTAACAATGCTGGTATAATTTGGGGTCCTTTTCAGAGGACTGAAGATGGATTCGAGAGCACCTTTGGAGTCAATCATTTGGGCCACTTTCTTTTGACAAATCTCTTGCTGGATAAATTAAAACTCTCCACACCAAGCCGAATCGTCACAGTGTCTTCTGTTAGTCATAAGGAAGTTTCAGGTATTGATTTTGAGAACTGGAACTCTGAGCAGAATTATAATAAGTTTAATGCTTATCGGATGAGTAAACTTGCAAATGTTATTTTCTCAAGAGAGCTCGCAAGAAGACTTGAAGGAACAGGAATCACAACATACTCTCTCCACCCAGGAACAATTCCTACCGATATTGCGGATCATATTTTGGGAATCAAAATCATTAAGTTCGTACTTTGGCCAATTGGTAGTGTATTTTTGAAAAGTGTCAAACAAGGGGCTCAAACTAGCATTTGCTGTGCGGTGTCAGATGAACATGCAAATGAGACAGGGTTGTATTATGTTGATTGCGCCGTGCAAGAACCAAGCAAACCGGCACAGGATGACCAAGCTGCTAAGAAATTGTGGGTGATGAGTGAAGAGCTAGTCAAGTTATATAAATCAGAGTGAAGCAAGCAGTTGTTAGGCTGGACCCTGGGCTGGACCAAACCAATTCATCACACGACGAGTGAATTCCACGGTAAATTTCACGCGAAAAAGAAAGTGAACGTGGAACTCACGACTGTCACGAGTCGAGTGCTGAATTTTTCTTGAATGCCGTAGCAAAGATTTTAGTGAAATTATTTTAGTGTAATGATTCGAGCTTTGAACTTTCTTTGCGCTCGGGTAACCTGTGTTATGTTTGTCGAATTCACGCGCGCGTGAGAAGTGAGCTATGGGGATTAAACATAATTTCTTCATCGAAGCTTTCAGAACCCGCTGAAACTCGGTAAGTATTTTTAAATGCATGTTCAGCGATGTCTTTAAAGTTTTTAAGTTAAAACTTGTTCCAACGTCGCCTTCTAAATCACTGAAAATGTTAAATAAAGTTGACCGAGCAGATGGTGAATGGTACCCTCCCCGAGGGTCGAAGAAACAGCTGTTTTCTCCGGCCGGGGTTTATGACATAAGAAAAATTTAGAAAGCAATAATGCAATACAAATGAAAATCCACAATATGAAACAATCTCCAACCAAAAATTGTCGTTTTTCAACACCTCACGGCCAAAACCATATTTGGAATCATATACCTTATAAGGAAGTGACAGGAGATCCTCTTTTGATAAGAATTTCGCCAAATGTAGCAAGAAAACTGTGAAATCCTTTGGAACTTTTTGGCTCATAAATCGGATTGCTCTTCCATGATGCATAAAAAAAAACTCCCGGAAAACTTTCTATTGTTTTGGACTGATACGGCGCGACCCTGACGTTTGGCCTAAGCCGAAGAGTTCCTGTAAAACAACTCGGAATTGTATTGCATGGAGGATAAAACATGGGAGCGCGGAGAAATGGATTTCATCGTCTCACGAGTGAGCGAAGCGAATGAGATGTCAAATTGAAAACATGCTTTCGTGCGCGTGGGTTCTTGGCTCAAGGAGAACATAGTTTGAATGTCCGGACATTTAAACACTTTCTTGAATAATAACCATGTTCTATTTTACACAAAATAATATTTTGTTAGTATACATATATAAACTTCAGTTAACGCTTCTCCTGGTTATTTGCCACAAATTACCAATGCTCAGGTAGTCTTCTCAACATGATGCCCACCAACTTGACTATGGGAGTTAATGAAACTAACCAAACGTGCGACACGTTCGGCGCGCAGTTTTTAACTGGAGTAGGGACTCTCAAACTTTACCAAGCATTTACGCGCAACCATTATACGCTGGCTTTGGCCCTAACAATCGTCAATATCATTCTAATGCTGTCCTCGGTTTTCGGGAACGTCTTGGTGATTCTGACTGTAGCCCTGATAGAAGAACTTTATGTTCCAGCCAACCTGCTCCTGGCAAGCCTCGTCACGTCGGACCTATTATCGGGACTAGTGTTGCAATTAACTAACCTGCACGGGCATTTCTCGGCATTACTGGACCCGTACACGGAGCAATGCCAGCTTGATGCACGCATTTTTATAGATATGTTTGGATATCTGACCATTACTTCAAGCATCAGTTCCTTGTGTCTGATCACGCGGGACCACTACCAGGCGATCATTCATCCGCTCCGCTATCCCACTTCTGTCACCATCCACCATGCGTCCATCGGCATCGCCCTTCTGTGGCTTTTCAGCCTGATCTTCTCTCTAACCTGTGTGTTCCTCTCTCCGTTTCTTCCTGGCGTCAACCTGCTATGGTTCTTCTATCTGTTATGCGCATGTATCTATATGACTTGTCTCCACGTGAAAATCTGCAAGATCTCCCAAAAACATTCGGCCAACATTCACGCGCAAATCAAGCAATTTCACCCTGAGTTGCAAACGACGCGCGAGCGGAAAGGACTAAAGACGGTGCTTATGACAACGTTAACCCTGGTCATGTGCTTCTTTCCTGTCTCATTTGTGCACTTCTACCTTAAACTAGCTGACGACTCAGAGACTCTGAAAGTCTCTCTTATTCCTCCCACCACTTTGCTTTTGAGTCCAAGTTTAAACCCCTTCGTGTACTTCTTATGAAGTTACAAGCTCAGGAAATTGTCCATGAAAATCATACGTGGAACTCTAAACTGGAACATTCGCCCTTGTGCGTAATGAATGTGGCAAAGCGTTCTGTCACATGGAAGAGTGTAGCCTTTCAGCTCCAGCGTATTACAGCCAAAGACGCTCAAGCGTACCCCCCTAGAGCGCAATAATGAGTTGATTCTTGGAATATTGGATCCATTATTCGATTCAATAATACTTTCGGCTTGGGAAAACGTCTTTCGATTTGAACTGGGTTTTCGCTTTTTGATTGGACGATAGACGACGGAGGCGCTTCCATATATGGAAAAAATCAACAGGAAGCCTTTTGTTTATGAGTTTTGTTACCAATATGGCGGGCCTGGTAGACTTTACGAGCCTGGTAAATCTCTCCCTCGTTCATTTAGAGAATAAATTGTTGATCAGTATTATCAGGGATATTCTAAGAAGCATAAAGCCAGTGACTTAAGAGTATCGGAGCGTGGTTCAGGAAGGTAATCTAGCCGAAATCTGAGTTCAAATCGAAAGACGTTTTCCCAAGCCAAATGCATTATTGAATCGAATTTATTCCAAGAATTAACTCATTATTGCACTCTAGAGGGGGACGCTTCATCGTCTTTGGCTGTAACTGTACAAAAAAAATATACACTGGCTCGTTAAGGCTGGGGTCAAACCATGACAGTTCAACATGCCCATTCATTTTTACTCTTGTTCTTCTAAGTGCATTATTTCCAGCGATGCTCAGTAGGTGCTACATTTCAGAAACCACCCTATTGCGAGAGTTCGTCATGTAACAGTACACACGGCCGACTAGATTGCAAGATTTTCTTTGCTTCTAGGAGTTTCTCAGGTCATAAAAATAATTTCCCGACCGTTTGTCAAAAAGTTCCTGAACATATTTATCAGCCTCCTGCTTTTCTTTGCTCCCGATAGCTCGCGCGAGCCGGCTCCAGTGGGTTTTTCGGATGTTGAATTTTTTTGGCGCGCGGGATTCCTGTTTTCCCCAGCGACACAGGAATCCCGCGCGCCAAAACAAAAAATCCGAAAAACACACTGGAGCCGGCTCGCAGGCTAAATTCCCGATTCCCGACGATTCTCTCGCCACATGTTCTTAGGGTTGTCGCCCCTCCCCCCTTGCGTTGTGTATGTTTGATTTGACTTGGCTTACAATCAAGTACATCAGTGTTTTGTAGATGGTTATTTCGAGATTTCTACACACAATTTTGTTCCTCACATCGAACGAAAACGATACTAAAGGAGTGGCTGATTAGGGCTCTGCTCTAATTTCCTTGTTCTCTGTGTTATAAACTAACTTTTTTTTGGCAATTGGTAACCCCTGTATTCTGTAAAATCATAAAATGGTTAAAATTGTAAAATGTTTTACTGCTAATACATGTAGCAAGGAGCTCACGTCGCAGTGTTGCTAAGCTGTAGCCTTCTCCACAGACGCTTCTCTCAAAAAGAACTAAAGAAACGAGAGAACGTGAAAGCGCTGTCTCGGTCTTCCTGTGCTATGGTAAAGAGGAAATAACACAGGAAGCCCGAGACAGTGTGTTCGCGTTTCTCTTATTCTTAAGTTCCTTTTGGAGAGAGGCGGCCTGCTGCGGAAAGGCTAGCTAGGTTATTCAAACGCACTCTTATTAATGTCTTCCATGGTATTAAAATCTAAGCGCAAGAACAGAACGGGTTATACAAAAAATGCCCCCGGGGGTGGAGGTACTCTCATATATTGACTATGCGCAAGAGTAAATTAGATAGTATACGGGATGAACGCTGAACAGGTTTGATTTTCGAGCTTCTAGTCATAAACAGGGTATACATTTTCCAGATTTTCGAATCTCTGGTCAAATTCAGAGTATCGATTTTTCAAATTTTCGAGTTTCATGTCGCGGCAACGGCATTCATTTTCCGATATTCCGTGCCTTTTTATAGTAAACAGGGTACGAAAATTAGCAGTTTTTCTGTCAAAAACGGGGTCACATTTTGTGAGCTCGAGCGGAACACCCCTAACCTAACTTTGGGTCGAGTACCTCCCCTCCACCCCCGCCGGAAAAAATCTTTCAGCTAAATGTTTTTTGTCCCCATGTGATGGGTCTTGCTCGTTAATGGCAATTTCGACATTGCGGGTGACACTTTTTTCCGCCAACACGACACTTGCATCCGCCACTGAGGTCCCCGGTTCCCTGTGAAACAAAAACAGGTTTCAAGGTTATAGAACCTTTGAAAGTCCAAGGGAGAGAGGGGCGTTAAAACGGGAAATTCATTGGTTCTATAATAATCTACAACGTATTTGGCTAGTCACCGAAGGCTCTGAGGACGATATTGCACTTTAGCTTCCATTACAAACCCGTAATTTTGCGGCCACATTTTAAAACTAACATTACACCTCCAACTTCTGTCCGCTTTTTAAGTCCATTATTAACGCTTTCGTACCAACCTTTCTCTCACTACAGAGCTTGGGATGGCGAGTTTGTCTGTTTGATTTCTCGTTTAATGAATCTCATAGAAAAGTCCAAAATATACAAGCCCAAGCTACAGCCCAAAAGTGGTGCCTGTACGTAGTTATTTTAACCGATGCCTCAAAATCCCCGATTCCCAAGCGAGATTTTTGGGTCACAATCTATCGCTATCTGTTTATCAACATTGCCATTCTAATGCTATTGTGCCAACCGTAGATTGAATAGCGCCCTTTGTTCTGTGAACCATTCGAACTCTGGTTGATACATTAATAACAATGGATAACGTCAGTGTGAACAGAGCTATAAAACAGTCTCACGAGCGCAACGCAGACAGAGGAAGGTGCTTGACACTTAGACCCCGTCCACACTACACCGTTTTCAAACGAAAACGGATACTTTTTGCTCCCTTTTCAAAAAGATTTGCGTCCACACTTATCGTTTTCGTATTGTTTTCGCCGTTTTCGGTGATCGTTTTCGGCGTTGTAGTGTGGACGATAGCCGTATCCGGAGCAAAATGTATCCGTTTTCGTTTGAAAACGGTGTAGTGTGGACGGGGTCTTAGCCTACCTAGATGATCTCTTATAAAGACGATCTCTTATGACACATTGGATAATGTTCCTTACCTAGGGCCCCCATCGAGGTCCCCGTGTGGCCCAAGAGCTTGATACTCTGACTACCTAGATGGTCCCTTGTAAAGAGGATATCTTACGGCATATTGGATAATGTTCCTTACCTGGGGTCCCCATCGAGGTCCCCTTGTGGCCCAGCAAATCTCCAATCTGCACATCGTACACCTCATCCAGTCACAACCGTCTTTCTTCAGCACTATGATGTGGCACTGTGGACACTTCATGGCGTCGCCTTTTTCAATCATTTCCTGCAACAGAAATATTTAAAAAATCATCGTGCGATAGGTTTCCTGCTAGCATAGGCCTCTTTTCTCTGCATTTCGCCGGCTGAAGGTCGCGAGGGTCTTTTACTCGCGATAGGTACACATAGAAAATGTCTCGTATAGATGATTAAAGGGGCGTAGCCAAGATTGGGAAAGGGTGGGGGGGGGACATCTGTACAAATGTATGGTGCCCTTTTCCAACTAACCGATTTTTTCTTAATGTTTACTGTCACAGGCACCACAGGACCCCCCCCCCCCCTCCTAGCTACGTCCCTGGATTACGCTAGAAGTTTCCTTATACCTGATAGATTTCTATCTGCATGCGGTTATGTTTCTATTGGATGCCAGGAAATTTGGCAAAGCCAAATAAGTACGTAGCCTCTGCTCGAGGGAACTGAGAAACGCAAGTCGTAGGGAACTATTTGTTCATTACCTCTAAGAATGCCTGGGTCTGCCGTGCGGCGACGTCGTTCTGAGCTCTTCTTTGCAGGTCATCCTGATATTCTTTGCAGTCCATTTCCGGGTGATGAATGGCTTTGCACGTCAAGCAGTTGACTTTACTACACACAGGGCAGGGGAATAGATTTACATTATCCTCGTAAATGCACCATCCTGGGCAATTGGGCGTCTTGCAATGAAAACTATTAGAAGCTTGACTTTCTGCAGTTGCCAGGCTGCGATTTAGGAACTTGTTGAAGTCTTCTTCTGGGAGCAGCTAAGAGGGAGAGAAAGGTAGAGGACGATACATTGCAATAGATCTGCTTCTATGTGCACTAGCCCGAGTAAGAGGGTTTTTCTCGCGCGCGCTATTTGGGGTCTGCGAGACAAAGTTTTAAAATTTCGCTTGTCGCGCGCACTTGTTGAGGTCTGTCTCATAGGGTTGGTTTACACACGAACCCAAGCGCAGATGCAAGCGCAAGGCAAGTGTAAATCACAGCGACGCAAGCGCTGTGATGTAAAGCCAATTTTACATTTGTATTCGCGCGCTGGAAAAATTATCATCCGGGAACGGCAAAGCCACGCCTCGCACGCGAAACGAATTTGGCTGAAAGCATAAGATTCTAACACAGTTCCTCACCGCTTTGATTTCCTGTGCTGTTATGACAAAATGACAAGCGAACTCGTTGTCCTGGTAGGGACACTGCACTTCCGGGTCGTTGGAGTTACGGATATGTTCACGCAGGCATTCCCTGAAAGTGATTCCAACAATTCGTGTATTTGAACTGTGGCTCCGAAATGGGTGGTCAGTCAGTTGGGACGGGGACGTTTTTCAAGGAAGGGGTATTGGTATTATTAAAGTCATCGTCTGATAAGTTTTGACTATCAAAATTTGAGGACCAACGAAAACCTGACGGCTTCACCACAAGTCACTGACGATGAGCGTGACCCCCCCTCCAGTTTTTCCACAAGCAATCCCCCCCTCCAGGTTTTCCACAAGCAATCCTTAAAACTCCCGATTTTGCACCCTGCATATCAAAGTTCCCCAAAACATGTGGTAATTTCCCATGCTTGGTTCTAAATGTCCTTAAAAACTGCCTTGAGTTTTATGCATGTCGTGCCCCCCCAGTTTTTTTGGAGGCTTGCTACGGCCCCTGAAATTACACTCAGACACATGATATTCCCTGACGGGACTGTTTCGAACTTGGAAATTGGTAAAACAAAAGTGTTTTGACTTGAAAGGTAGACATTGCAGGTAAAGTGGTCTGTTTGGAGGCTGGAATTTCCACAGGAGGGGCATGATTGTCGAAGTGTCTCTCAGAGTGACAGCGCATTTTTAATATATAGAATATTATTATTACTCACGTGCAAAACCTGTGTAGACACTCCCTGAGCACAACTCCTTCGCCGGGATCGATTTCGGTGAAACAAATGGCGCACTCAAACTCTTCTTGGTTTAAAATCAAATTCTGCTGAGCAGTCTGAAGCAGGGCGTTCAGGTTTTGCTGGCGTTGCTGGGCATTTTGAACACGTTGCCTTTCCTCTGCCTGTCAGAACAAGAACGATCAACGGGTTATCAGCATGGAACGCGAACAAGCCGCTCCAGGGAAGATTGGATGTCTGCTATACTATCAAGTCATCCTGCGCGTGACTGTCACACAAATAGCGACGGTCACGATGAAGAGGCGATCACGCCAATCAGAGATCGATTGGCTAACAGAACCAAGGGCGCTATCAAATCTACGGTTTGTGTACTAACATTTGAACGGTAATGGTGATAGACTGCAATTATCGCTATAGGACGATGCACTGTATGTAAAGTCCCTTTAAATCTATGAATATTGCTCGATTTTGAATGGGGATTTCAAGTATAGTGGAACAAGCAATGCTTTTTATCTCTTGCGCGTAATTTCCGGAGCATATATACATACATATTCGGGCGTTACGACAATATTCGACAGCGCATTCGACATTTTAATAGTATATGGTGGCAGAGGTGGGATAGGCATTTTCAGTTTCTATAAGGAAAGTAGTTAGTAAAGGACAACCGCAAAACATCCCCTGCCAATTTAGGATTCCGGAATTTCCGAAGTGGTTTTATTCCACAATAAAAAGGGATGCTTCGTCCGACTTCGTAACTTTTACTGGTACAGGAAATACCAGACAGGGTAAATAAACTTATAAATTGCGAAAGAAAGCTATGCAGTTCAATATCAATAGGCGCACAAAAGCAGTCCTTGAGAGCAAGAGCTATAAGCTAGTACAACTTATATAGCACTTTATTTAGCCTGCGTAGCGCCTCTCGTAACCTCTCCATTTTCTCTTGTGCTCTACTTCCCTCCCTTTACAGTCGCCGCGCAGCACTTAAGAAAACGAAACAATACAAAATAGCAATAAATCGCACTCTAGCTCCGCACTGCTTTAAGAGTTTAATCACTGTCTTGAATAACAGAAATAGAGCAGATTTCGTATGACTGTGAAAAGTACCGTGACACGGCGCGGTACTGTCGCGGTGGCGGTACCGAACCTGGCCTGCTGTAGATACCGAAGGAAATCGCGTAGTCGCGGTACGGTCAAGGTCGCGGAGCGGTACAACTTTGTCGCGGAACTTTTCACAGTCATACGAAATCTGCTCTAGGGCAGATTTCATATGACTGTGAAAAGTGCCGCGACAAAGTTGTGCCGCGCCGCGACTGTGACCGTGCCGTGACCGTGACCGTGACCGTGCCGTGACCGTGCCGTGACCGTGCCGTGACCGTGCCGCGACCGTGCCGCGACTATGCGATTTCATTCCGATTCTACAGCAGGCCAGGTTCCATGCCACGACCGCGACAGTGCCGCAGCACTTTTCACTGTACAGCGTTCAATATGAACCTACAAGGTCTACAACACCAGAGAAACAATACAGTATTTTTTCATTACCCTGGATATCAGAGTCTCCAAGCTTCACTCGTTTACTGACACGCTAAGCCAATATGACACCGCGACAAGTGAAGCTTGAAGACTCTGGTACCCAGGGTATATTTTCGTCGGATCAGTAAATAATTTTCTCAAACTGAAGACAATACTAAAATTTAACAAAGACTTTAGATCCCACAAGAAATCTTTTTGACATAATTACAGACGGTAGCCACCATCTGGCCACTATCTTTTTCTCAGAGGTAAACAAACTCTGCCTCGATCTAAGTGCTTAAAGTTAGTCCAATAAATGTCAAAGGATGAATGAATGGGACCAATTAATTCTTACTTGGGACCGAGGCTTTTGGGGATAGAACCAAAAAAATCCATCGGCATCGAAAAATGAATAATTACTTTCTTTTCTTTTTCCCCTAAGCCTGGGATCCAAGTTAAAATTGCTCTCTTGAGCTGCGCAATAAAACTAAAACAACACAGGCACGAAAAGGGTGCCCATGAAGCCCCCAGATTGCTACCCGATATTATAGATGAAACGTTTATAGTTGTTTTATTTCGCTACCCGGCCTGCCCCGGGGAAGTGTTACTCCTGTTTCTACAGCACCTGCCCCTCGGGGGACCCCTCGGGGTAGGAACTAACAATTCACATGATGAACTAGACTATAACCTGCTTGCAGGACATTGGCTTCACTACTATTTCTTCCGTCTTTTCACTACTATCTTTTCCGTCTTTTCCCTCTCCTTCGTAAGTTAATTGTCAGTCCCTACTCTTATCTATCAAGCTAAAGATTAAAATTGCCAAAGTCGTTTTAAATAAGATACAATAGATGTTCATGCCAGAAACAGGGTATTCAACTACTTAGTACTTCAGTATAGAGTTCATCTCAAAATATTTTTTATTGGTGAGAATCCATGGCGGTTACCACACACTAATTTATGCACACCGCCATCTTGGATTTTACCCAGAAAACCTTGGGATCGAGGTTGTGATTGCCTGTAGAGCAAGGACTGGGTACAGCACGCATGCGCAGTTGATAGGACTAATCAGTGACCTCCATTCCCTCACGCAACAGTCTGGCCAACCCTTCCCGGCCCTGTTCCTCCTCCACCTAGAGGGGACAGCAAGAAAAGCATGGGTCAGAAGTCGTAAAGTGGGAATTACATTGACATATGTATGGAGAGATGAGGTCAAACCAATTCAACATTTGATTCAACTTCATTCAACATTTTGTTCATTGAACGCTGCATAGTGAAGATGTTGAATGGGGATGACAATTTACCAATTCAACATTGTTGAGCGTGGGTGGTCCCCCCCCCCCCCCCCGCGATCTCGTATGGTCGTCGTATCTTTTAGGGGTTAGAATCACGGGTTTTGGTCTCTTTTAGGGGTGACCTTGATCTGCAATAAAATTTACGGTAGAATGGTAACTTTCAGGGCTCTAACATAGCGGCTAACCCTCAATAAAGAGAGAGAGAGTACTTGTTGACAAGACGATAAAATTGGAAAACATCAAAGCAGCATTTTAATCATATACGAAATTTCTTGATGGGTATCTTTTAGGATAAAAAATTATTTGAGCCACGCCCTCATTGGTATCGTGAAACTGAAAATTCCCGACGATCATCCCCGACCAAAAAATATGGGAGTCCCCCCCCTGGGGGCGTGGTCCACTGCCAATCACATCGTCGTTCAACTAAACAAAGTTGGATTGGTTTGTCACCCCATTCAACATCTTCACCATGCAACGTTCAACAAATGTTTAATGAAGTTGAATCAAATGTTGATCTGGTTTGGGCCCAGCCTATGGGTATGAGATGATACAAAAGATGATGTCGTTGTCTGTTCTACTCGATGAGTGTCACTTTATTCGGTTTATTCTGAGTCACTTGGGTGAGTGCATATGTGGCTTGACAAACCAACTTGCACTCATGGGAATTTACAAGTGTTGCGTGACGTTCTTAAATTTGTAATAAACAAAAATCTCATCACCGAAAAGCACATTAAGTGGAAAATTTAAGATAGGAAACTATGCAAGTTTTGATGTGCTCTTATGGCTTTTTATGGTGGAATAAAATGTAAAATGTCACGGGACACTAATCAATGGTAACTGAAAAACGCCAGACGACAGCTGTCCCCTCATGTTCTTGTCACCAAGAACTCCTCCCCCTGAGGTTCCTGGAGGATACCGCATAGTGCAAAATGTGTAGAGGAAATGATTGTTTCAAGCCCTTGAGGAGACTACTGAACGCTTACGCCTGCCAGTCCTTGCTCTATTTCAGACAGAATTAAAAGGCAAAGAAATATTTCATAGGGATCTATTAATCAGAAAAACTTGATAACCTTTAACAGTGCCAGAAGGAAAAAAATACGCCTGCAAGGCATGCATGGCGGATTTAGGAAAAAATCTGACTGTAGCGCAATCATTGATGTCAACGCAAAAAACCTATTTTGGTCGGGATACAGTGACGTGGGCAGAAGTATACACCAGACAGGTTAATCTAATCTACAGGTTAATCTACTTTTTTGGAGACAGTTATCAATTCAAATCTATTCAAATAGCGTACATGTTGTATAGAAAATACCTCCAACAAACGTTTGCACAAGAATAGGAAGTGTTTGTTATTTACATGTATAACCATCAGAATTTCCCATTAATGAGTTTCTGCAAAAATTCCCTTTGTCTTGCAAAAGGTTAAGTACATAAGTGACTCACCTCAAAAAATAACTGTGTTTGTAATGCCTCTCGTTCAAGCCTTTCCTTCTCTTGTTGATCCAGAGGACTATTTTGTGGCACAACATAATCCTCTGGTCTTGCAAACCCGCATATTTCACACCCTGGCCGGGTGGGTGTGTTCATAAAAGTGCACTTAGGACAGCCCCACCCCTGAGCAACTTCAGTGTTCTCAACAGGGTGTGACTGAGGTTCTGGATTCAATCCCAAATCAAATCCTTGATTTTGATGGAATAATGCTCTAAGGTCGTTTATACTTTGTGCAGGTCTCCTGAGTCCAGTCAAAAGAGGTTCCTCTGCTACTGGTTGAGGGTTTGCTGGGCGAATTCCCTGAGACATTGCAGCAAAGCCAAAGGTTTCCTGTGGTGCAGGTTGCCGGATCTGGGTTGCCTGTGGTACAGGTGTCCGGACCTGGGTTGCCTGTGGTAAAGGCATCCTGACCTCTTGTTGACTTGTACTTGCAGCTGGTAAAGGGGCATTCCTACTTCCCGTCACGCCCTCAGTGGTATTGCCAGCACTTTCTTGATTTGATGACAACAAAGGCATACTTGAAGCACGTTGAAGTCCAGCTTCGGCCATGCCTGGTCCTAGAGTTGCTGATGCAGCAACAGAAACAGGAGGCTCTTGTCCCAAGCTTGAATGCCTTGCTACCCCATTGGGTACTGCATCATTTGATTGTCCTATTTGGGGTTTGTATTGTCTAAGTTTTTCAACGTCTTCTCTTGTAAGACCTACACTACGCCCAGCAATAAGATATAAATATGCTGTAAATCCAGTTTGTTTAACACCAAGATGAAACAATGAGTCTTCAGGCTGAGCCATCTTTTGGCCAATAATCCATCGCTGGACTTTGGGAGGAAAGCCATATTTTTCTTCTACCTAAAGAAAAAACACAGTGACAGCTAAACTAAATGTAGGAATTTTTCTGCAAACATCTTAAAAGAGCTTAAACTTTGACAATCAACAGGGCTGGAAATTTTAAAAAAGGTCAAATTTGTGACTAAAATATCTAAGGCTGCGTAACTCTAACACTTGTTGTCCATGCATGGTGCCTGAGCACAAGTGCCCAAGTACAAGGTCCTGACCTTGTATTCAGGCACCAGAGCTGTGCCGGAATTTTGGCTTAGGTACTCTGAAAAACTGGTGTGTTTAAATTAGTGCCCTGCTAGGGCACCATGTCTGGGCACCAAGAGTGTACACAGCCTAAGTCGTAATACAGCCTAAGTCATAAAACTTTTAGTCATAGTTTTTTTATGCATGAAACATCCCGATGCTGCTGCATGGTGATTGTTAACAATAAACTTGGGATTAGGCAAGCTTACGAATCTGGTAACAAATAATTCAGTCACAAGTTGAGCGACACATACAGGCACAATTTCCAGCCCTGATCAAGGCTACCTTCAGCATGTGTTGGAATAACATCCTTTAGGGGTAGGATGAGTACCCTTAAAATGTTGAAAGTCTTGGTAAAATATTGTAAAATCTCGGAATATCTGTGCTTTTTTCTCACGTCTCAGAGTCTCATTTGTCTCAGAATTTTGGCCGTCTCGGAGTCTCAGATTTTTTCTACCATGGTCTTCGAGTCTAGCATTTTTATTTTTTATTCTTTACTTGTAATTAGCAAGCATGATACCATCAGATGATACCACTGGATAACACAATATGATAACTATGCATGAGTCTAACCAGCAACCTTAAACCTCAGACTCAGATTTTGAAATTTGTCAAAAGTCTCCACTCGGATTCTGAAATGTGGGTCTTGGTGTCTCGGCAAGTCTCGGATTATCCATCTCTACCCCTTCCTTTTTCTGTTTACACTACACAGCACTACTCACCTCTTTTTGTAGTTTTTCAATTTTTGTTTTCAGCGACACATTGAGGTGAAAAGCACCGCCAGATGTCTCGCTGTCTTCTACCACAACACGTAACCTTAGAGAGAGAAGTTGCACCATAAAGTTAAAAGGAAAAGCTCAATAAGCATCTTTAACTGCCAGACATTCTAGCCCAAGGGAGAACATTTTGAAGGTTACAAATTCCAGAGAAAAAGTGTTTATTTTTTGAAACTGAGATTCTTGAGCTGGGTTTCTAAAGGTAAAAATGTTTCTGTGAATTGTAGCCTACCTGTAGGCATTAGGCATTGTGATCGCAATTTTGGAAAAGCAAATTTGGATAACTATTGTTCATGACTTACTAGTCTTCTATTCTCGTGGAAACACAATTAAAGCATTTTCACATGAATGAAAAGTTATAAGTAGTTATTCAAATTTGCTGTTTCAATTTGGTGTATTTCTTACAACATCTCCAGGTTTCTGAACCCTAGCTGTTGACACCTATGCTGTTTTTTTTTTGCTTTTTTTTATTGACCATTTTTCCAACAAATACAGAGTTAAAGACAGATTACAGCATGCATATGCTGTTTTGTGGGTAATGAGACGTGTGTATTTGGAAATACAGGGCCCGACATGAACTTTTTTCGCTAGGTGCCATTGGCAACCAATTTAAAAAAAATTTAGTCACCAAAACGCAATATTTAGTCGCCATATAAATGTGGTTCTCAGCTGAACTCAGAAAGATTGGGTGCCATTTGGCGACTAGCTCAAAAATTTTGGTCACCAAGCCCCTTAATTCAGATGCCATTGGCAACCACATGGTCGCAGTCTCGGGCCCTGAAATAGACTTTTTCATTTAAATCAGTGTGGAGCAAGTACTCACTTGATAACGTCAGATTTTCCCCCATCAACTGCCATTGGGGTGGAGGGTTTGTGCATGATATTCAAAGAAAGTTTCTTAGTGGCCATAGTTCTGACAAGCTCTGTTGCCTGTGTAATGTTTCCTCTTGAAATAGCTTCACTCAGGGTGTCACACAATGAATCTAGGAATCAAAATAAATTATTATTTATTTATTAGCAATATTTAGCCAGGTGAGCCCAGTTCAGCAATGCAGGTTTAAATGGGGCCAACGGGTAAGGACTACCTTATAAAATTAATTCAATCATATAAAATAAGAACATTGTTGCACTTTACATGCATTGATTGGGTAAAAACAGGTGGGTTTACAGCAACTTAACATGGAAATCAATGATTGGTTGAAAGCTGAATTTGACAAAAGACAGGTTACCCTTGTGCAAAGAAAGTTAAAAGCTCCAATCATTTCACAAAAATAACATCAAATCTTTGCTATGGAATTCAAGATTTTTGTATCACACAATCATTATAAGGCTAACAACACAAAATCATATTACATTTTGCCTCTATTAATTTGCCAAATCCCAGATCCTGCAAATACCATATTGCATGAAATTTTGTAGAGTTGGAACCATGGTGCAAACCCCTTAATAAGTGGGGAATGAATGTGCTTGGATTTTTTTTGGAATCAAGCCTTTCAAGTAAAAATAGGCTATACCTATTGTATCTTCCTCTTCAGTTCTTCTTGACGAGGCAGGGCTTCGTGGTGGCAGGACTTGGGTTCTCGGTGATGATAGAATAGGAGAACTTGCTGCCATTGTCTGTGATGATGCCATAGGTGTAACTGGTTGTTGTTTGCTTGTTTCAAATTGATACACAAAGTTGCCGAGAGCTGGGCTAATAGGGGAGGTCTGGTTTAACCACCCTTGTTGGGATGCTGGTGGTGTAGCTGTGGATTTGACTGGAGCCCAGGCTTCTCTAGGAACGGGGGGAGCTGGATAATTAGACACTGGCACTAGAAGAAAAAGTTTTTTTTTGTGTGAATTTCCTTTATTGAGAATTTATTAATGGCACAGCTTGTCACTCTTAGAATTAGCCATAAATAACCTTGCTGTTTAACATACTGATTTTGCTTATGTCACACAAATTTGGTAGATTTTTCTTATGCAAATCATATCCAAAATATTAGAATATTACTTACCACTTTGTAATGACTTTAGTGAGTTTTGTACCACAATAGAAAATTTTCCTCCATCAGATTCAGGACTCAGGAACAATCCATAGATATTTTGTCTGTTTACAGTGAGTAAATGCCATGTTGGCTCTTGCACATTATAGTCAACAGTCGGCTGTAGAATAACATCTAGTGTAGTCTGAAATAGACCACAATGACATACTATAATTTATAGTTTCCTTTGTATTTCAAATTGTTTGCAAAATATCACTTCCTCAGGTATGTGTGCACTTATAAGCTTGGCTTCAGGGCTGATCAACAAGGGAATCAGTCTTTGTGATTATTATAGCTTTTGTGCTGTCAGAGCTGTCATAACAAGCTGGCGACTGCTGGAGCTCCGGTGGCTACTTCACGTTTAACCGCTGACTACGTTTTGCTAAATGTGAGACACAAAAAAGTTTGAACCACAGAACTTTGCTAAAATGCATCCTGAAGCTCACCTCATTGTTTGCCAAAACAAAATAAAAACTGGAATCCTTAAATGGTAGTTCCTCTTAAAAATCTCCCAGCTATGTGCCTGTGTCAGAATTGGCTTGGCAAGGAAACTAACTGGTTGCTTTGAAGCAAATTTTG
Organism: Scolanthus callimorphus; assembly: GCA_033964015.1. Taxonomy (NCBI): domain Eukaryota; kingdom Metazoa; phylum Cnidaria; class Anthozoa; order Actiniaria; family Edwardsiidae; genus Scolanthus; species Scolanthus callimorphus. The sequence continues at coordinate 27,263,559 of CM066917.1, forward strand.
CATGTTGGTCATCAGTTTTTCTTTTGCGGCCAGCTACTTTTTGAGCAGCCGCCTACTTCAAAACATTCTGACGGCTCTGTGCTCAGATGCAATCATTGCAAACGCCATTCCTTGGCTGGTCCTGAAACCAAGCTTGTTATGCACTTATACCTAAGCAGGCTAATGCATACCAGTTTATAAGCAGGAATTCCCAAAGTTTACCCAAGCCTTGCTGTACCATGATATAAATGAAACTTTCTTTGACTGATTAACATAAGCTTTTCTCTTCCTTTTTGCATATTATTTAGCATGCAGAATGTTAACATCATGGACAATTTTAGATTGCTTTGCATGGTACCAGTTGAAGGACTTATAATCTTCATGACAATTGGCTCAATAGTATCGTTTTATGTCAAAACTGAATTACTTATAGGAGTTTTCATAGTGTTTATTAAGGTTTAGCAAACATATCCTATTTTCTCACTCTGACGCACCAGGTCTGATAAAATGAATTATTAGTCATTACATTAGGCGGTCTATATCATTTCAAAGCATGGGAGTGGAGTTTTAATTCCACATTAACAATCACACAACTGCACTAGAACGACAATGTCAGTTTCTTACCGATCCACTTGTTTCCAGTCGTCCAAGAATTCTGAAAATTCGTCCCTGATGCTCAACTTGGTGAACAAGTTTAACCGTCGAGTACACGGCATTTTCGCCAACGGATTTCCACTCTGGTTTCACAGAGTCTCGATTCAAATGAAAAACTAGCGCCCTGCAATCCGCTAGAACAAATTCTTGAGGAATACTCGGGAACGCTTGAGCCATCTATATAAGTCAGGAATACATTTCTAGCTTGAATTGGTCAAATTCATGGCCGGAAGTGAGAGAAAGTCTCTATGATCTTTCTTGGGACAAGATTTGCTTGAGTTACTTTCACTTTCTCGGGGATTCCCCGTTACGTCACGATACCACAGGCAACCCAAAGAGAAATTCACCTTCTCTAATTTCTGCTTTGCAAGATTATATTTTGAACGTGAATAATTTTTCGTTAACAGCGATGAAATTAACGCGACAAAAAAGTCAAAACGAATTTTCTACATTGGAAAATGGTGTAAAATGTGGAAAATACGTCTTTCAATTAAATTCGTTCCATTCCTTTTCCTTTTTGTGGGATACCGCTGGTTATAGTGTCTGACGGCTCAAATAATTACCGCTGGTAGAATGCAGGCTCTTCTGCACGTGTTGTAATTTCAAGATGGCGGCTTTCTTGCCGTTTGTAGGTACCATAGAATCAGACGAAGAAATTGAGGCCTTAGACGAAGAAAACGACAGCGACGAGGACGAAAATGTAAGCGTTATCATACATAGCATTTGTGTTCGTTTTGACGTGGTGTTTTGTTGCAACTTTCCTCGCAAATTCTGAGTTGTTTAGACGGTTTCTCATCCTGTTGTTGTTTTCTAGCCAAAGAAAAAGAAGTCGAAAGCTAAGGAAAGAAGAAAAGGAAGGTGGTATTTGAAGATGATTTTCAATTCACGGCAGATGATGAATATGGTGTTGAAACATGGGTTCTTGATCTTGCAATCAAGACAGCCAAAAAGAAAGAAGAATTGGTGAGATAGTTCGGTATCACGTTTCGCGTATCTTTACTTTATTAAGCTTAGCTAAACTAGTAGTAATCAGTGCCGTAGCTAGCTGGGGGCAGAGGGGGCGGTTATTCCCCCAGTAAAATTTTTATTGTCAACATGGGGAAAAACCTGCTTGCACCCCCAGCAAAAGCAAAGGATGACCTAGGCTTGCCCCCCAGACAAACATTTATAGCTACGGACTTGGTAATCTATTTAGATAGTCAAGTGCTTGGAGACAAAGCTACTCTTTTGAGAAAGGGTTTTGTTTCCTAGTGTATAAGAATGAGTCGAGTGAATGTTGTAAACATTCCAAGGAATTTAATAAACTAGCATTGCCACCCCAATGAAAATCTCCCCCAATAAAGCCACCCAAGTGGTAAATGATGACCCACAACAGGTAACCTGCACAGAATTGTTAAGGAAAATGAGATTCTGTTGCAAAATTGACTGTAATAAATTGACTGTAATGCATCCAACATGCAAAGCAACAAAATTAGACTTTGTATGCCACAACTTGCTGAAGTCTTCCTATCCCTCTGGATATACCAAATCCCTTCTTTGGGGGAGGTGTGAATTTTTCTAGAATCACGCATTTCAACCACAAATACTCTTTTTTGTTTTGAACTATTGTAGAAAACCAAAATGACATCTATACAGGAGAAGATTTCCAAGAAAAGAGAAGACAGGAAAGTAAGTGACGCAACTCACACATTGTGATAAAACAGTTAAAAATATGCATGACATGACCTGTGCTTTTTCAATCAGTAAAATAACTTTACAAAACTTAATTAAGTTCAAGTTCAGTTACTTGTATAGTGTGAAAATCCATCCATGATATAATGCACTCTCCAAAAAGCTACATGTGTGACTAAAATGGTACATGGAGCTCAAACATGATTGATCAAAATGGTACATGGAGCTCAAACATGCTTGATCAAAATGGTGCATGGAACTCAAACATGCTTGATCAAAATGGTGCATGGAACTCAAACATGCTTGAACAAAATGTTGCATGGAGCTCAAACATTGCTTGATCAAATGGCAATTTTTTTTTCAAGTCATACTAAAAAACCTTGGGACTGTCGGCTTGTGATTTTATAACATTCTTGTGTCTCCCAACATCATGTATGCTCTATTTCGCCTATAAAGTCATAGAAAGTTGTGCTCTCATGCTTAAATAGAAGCTTATATATTTGAGCAACAATACTATACTAATTTTGTTTTTTCCCTACAAAGAAACAAAAGGCCAAAGGTCAAGAAGAAACAACAGATGAAAACCAAGAGGACATGGAAGATGAGGAAGAAGGGAAGTCAGAAGGCCAAAATGATAATGAAAATGGTATAGCAATATCAGGATAAAAATTGCAATTCTAGTGCTTTTCTCTTCCTAAGTGCAAAATTGCATTTTCTGTGAAATTTGCCCCTTACAGAAAAAAAAGCCTGTTAACCCATAAAATTTCTACACTATTATACAATCAGTAATTTTCCTAACCCAAAATATGACATTTTTCTGCATCTCAACAGTTTGTTTCCTTTTATTTAGAAGATGGTGAAGTGTCAGAAGAAGTACTCAAGGCTTATGAGAGTTCTGATGATGAAATGGAAGACAAGGTGAATAAAGATAATAAAGCATTATTACTACCATTTGCATTCCATTTTTTCACGTTGGTTTACGTTTAAAACGTGCACGCTTTGCCGAGCCCTAGTCAAGTTTCTTGCACACTGAGTAGCTGCTGTTTTGACAGTTATTTTTCAGTGTGAGAAATGTGACTAGGGCTGACTACTTCTTGACAAAATTATCAAGCTTCAGGGTTGAACGCAAATGGTAGTATTTTCTACAAATTATTGGTAAATCAAGCTGGCTTACTGCAGTTCCTTACAATGTGTGATTCCATAAATGTGACCCTCTTTACGAAAACCCGGCTAAATGAATTTAGCGTTTAAAAGCATTTCAATGCTTTCAAAATGGTTTGTGATTGCGTTGTAATGCTCTCGAAATGTTAGAAAATGATCTTCAAATGCTCGTCAACGATACTGAACAATCATTCAATGGTTCTCAAATGATTCGCAATGATTCTGTAATGCTACGCAACGATCTAAAAGAATCATTCAACGGTTTTGCAACCTTTGATAATGCTCAGTCGAAATGGCTCCACGATCCCTTTGAAATATTCATCATGCTTTTGGTAAATGTCTTTTAACACTGCTAAAAATGTGACATTCATTTGACAATGATCTCATCTCTTGTATCACAGACAACGATCTCAAGGTCATTTGAGACTAACAGGATGGCAGTATTTTAGATAATTACACATGAATAAACTTGCACTCATACCCCTGACATATTTGAAAAACAGTTGGGCTCAAGTTTGCAAGCGTTTTTAGCATTGTAGTGTGCGAACTTTCTATAAAGCATTCTGTACGTTCCACAATGCATTGAAATGCATTTTGCTCACAACGCTAAAATCGTTTAGCCGGGTTTTCGCAAAGAGGGTCACAAATTATCCATATCCCTCCCACAGAAGGGATTTCAGATATGACCCCCCAGCCCCCTACCCCTCTGGGATTTCCATTGAAAATGACTGTGATTGTATCGAAAATAAAAGGAAAATTGAGCCCCCCATTTCCTCTTGAATTTCAAATCCCTTCTGTGGGTAGGGTGTGGATTTTTCCTTGAATGCACAATATGCTTATTTTCTGTTTTTCTTTTTCCTTCTTTTTGTTTCAGTTTAAAGAAAAGAATAAGTTCTTCCAAGAGCCTCCACCACAGGTTCACCATCAGAGCTTTACTACCATGAACCTTTCAAGGCCTCTACTGAAGGTCTGCATGTCGTAAAAGTTTCATTGTCTAGTTTGGATCTAGCCTGATTCTCATCCAGTACAGTAGTTCATGTTACACTTTCTATCTCTGCGTCTCATCAATGTTACCGGTTTCAAGTATTCTGCCAGTTTACACTCACCAGAACTACCCACCCTGTGAAGATGATCAGACCTGGAGATAGAAAGTGGAACATACTCTACTGTAGCAGATGAGAATTAGATTAGTTTGGGTCCAGTTAGGCCCCTTTCTCAAACCCAGAGCTCCCTGGCTTGTTACCTTGTGGGGGAGGCTCTGGTGACAGCCACTGATGCATGTGTGAGATTTGATACAGAGCCGTTGAGAGAAACAACTTTCTGTGCATGCCCCAACGTTCAAAATCAGCCAATAAGTGACAACCCCCACATGGTTGTCCCCAGAGCCTCCCCTGCGAGCACAGGAGCTTGGAAGCTCTGGGTACTAGAATAGCCAGGGTCGTTCTTGCACAAGGTTGTTCATCTCTTGGTGTCTTTGTTTCTTACTTAAGGCAGTGAATGAACTTGGCTTCCTTCATCCAACACCTATCCAAGCCTCTACAGTCCCTGTTGCTCTGATGGGAAAAGATGTATGTGCTTGTGCTGCCACTGGAACAGGTAACTCATCTATGCTTGCAATCAAACTCCTATTATTCAAAGCTGTCAAAATAAGCCAGCAACCACCGGAGCTCCAGTGGCTACTTCATGTTTATTCGCCGGCTACTTTTTGCTGAGACAAAAAAAGTTTTAACCACAGAACTTTGTTAAATGCAGCCTGAAGCTCACCTCATTGTTTGCGAAAATAAAATAAAAACTGGAATTCTTAAATTGTAGTTCCTCTTAAAAATCTCCCAGCTCCATGCCTGTGTCAGAATTGGCTTGCTGAGGAAACTTGCACATCTGCCGTCAGCAGTCTTTTGCAGCCTGCTACTTTTTTTTAGCAGCCGCCGCCTTCAAAACATTATGACATCTCTGCCTACTACAGTGCAGCAAGTCCATTTATATATAGGCCCATCATTATACTAGAATTCTATTTTTGACATTTATTATATTATTATTTTCCAGTGTTTTCTTTTTGCTGGGCCCCAAAAAAATAACTGCTAAACAACATTATTATCCATTTAGAGATTATCTGTTACATTGTCTGTTTGTTATGTGTCGACTACTACTGGTACAAGCCTATCTTCTAGTTGTGTTATAATCAGAAAAAGGGTGATCATTTTATAGTTGTACCAGTTGTAACATTTTATTTTTCCAGGAAAGACAGCAGCCTTCATGTTACCGATACTAGAAAGGTTATTATACAGGCCTCAACAGACTCCAGTTATCAGGGTACTGGTGCTAACACCCACAAGAGAACTGGCTATACAGGTACTAAACATGGTCAAGGATTCTCATTATTGGGTTAAAACAACCTGCATTGCTACATAGAACCACAGCATTCTCAAGGAGCTAGGCCATAAACTAGCTTGTTTTTTTTTTCATCTTGCTCAGTAAGCTAGACCCCCTTGCCCTAAGACTTCATGCTTCAAAGCCACCACATTCGCAGAATTTGCACACAGCAGGTATCAAATGGTGACAACAACTCGCTTTTTTTGCAAAAGTTGTAGAGAAAAAAATTTAGATGAGGCAATGCCTGTAACGTTTAAGTAAATCCTGTTCCTTTCGAATTTCCTGGTTAACGAGACCCAATCCCCTGACACTTCTTGCCTGATTTTAACAATTTGGTCATTGAATTAGTGTAAAATCCCTTTTTTAGTGCCTCCACCTTTGCGTGGTAGGAAATACATTGTCACTTTTTAACTATTTAAGAATGAAGTTGATATTAAAACGGCTATATGCACAGATATAGCCATATTTATACCAAATTGGTGTCTGTCCTCTCTAGCCCCGCAAACAGAGCTCAGCAGCAATAGCAAAAACCTGTTTAGGACTTGTGTCATTCAAAGAAAAGGCATAAAGAAAACTATTTGTAAGAATATTTAAGTGATTTTATGCTTTTCATCTGTTATTTTATGTAACAAGAAAGATAAGTCTTAAAATTGTGTACTGTAATCTCGACATGTTTGAATAAGGCAATAGAAGTACGCTCACCTCCCCTGACGGGAGCGCATTTTGTCATGGTGGCGTTTGCGTATGACGTAACAAGTTTGCGTGTGTCATTGTTTGGGCCACCATTTTGTTTTCGCCTCCGGAGGTGCCAAGAAGTTTTTACCCTCCGCCTCCCCTTTTCCTCCACCATGACTGATGTGTTTGTATTTTTTCTCATTGTAACTGATAATGTTTGAGTTACCGTTTTTAGTGCCTCCACCTTTGCGTGGTAGGAAATACATTGTCACTTTTTAACTATTTAAGAATGAAGTTGATATTAAAACGGCTATATGCACAGATATAGCCATATTTATACCAAATTGGTGTCTGTCCTCTCTAGCCCCGCAAACAGAGCTCAGCAGCAATAGCAAAAACCTGTTGGGACTTGTGTCATTCAAAGAAAAGGCAGAAAACCCCTTTTAGGTGAGATTACTGTTCCTGACATTAAGTAATTTTCACTTTTTAATTCTAGATCCATTCAGTAACAAAGAAGTTATCAAAACACTCCAACATTCAAGTTTGTCTTGCTGCAGGTGAGTTAATAATAATAAATAATTATTTGATGAGGTTATCACTGTCATGCAAAAACCAAATTCAATAATTGTTTTATTATTTAGCAACCGGGAATTCTTACCTACCTGTAGCTAAACAAATATGTCAATTATGGTGAGGCCTTCAGCTTCAGCTTTCATCCATGGCATTTTCTTCCTTGTGTTCAATTCAAATAGATGGCCTGAGCAAAGATCTATCAGCAAAAATCATAACATATTCAACAAGAATGTTATTGGCAAAATGGGCTTCCGAAATTAAAACCAACATGGTGCCCAAAGCTATTGGCTTGCATCATGATGTCATTTCACTACCTGAACACTAGGTAGAACAGTGATGAGGTCTCGCACAGCAAGCACAACTTCATATTGCTATTTGTTAATAAATACTTCAATTTTCCTCACTACACACAGGTGGTCTAGACTTGAAAACTCAAGAGGCAACTCTTCGCAAGAATCCAGACATAGTAATAGCCACTCCTGGTCGCCTGGTAGACCACCTGCATAACACACCCTCATTCGACCTGCAGTCGATAGAGATCCTTGTCCTTGATGAGGCAGATCGTATGCTTGATGAACACTTTAAGGACCAGATGAATGAGATTATCAAACTGGCACCCAGGGGACGCCAGACAATGCTTTTCTCTGCTACGATGACTGACGAGGTACTGCAGAACTACTGAGGACAATGAACCCCCGTTTTAAATGAGCATCTGGGCATTTTTCACAAAAACAAACCAATATTTTGCTTACTTGATCGGACATATTTCGGATTAAAACTTTTTCTTGGTTGTCTCTACTGGAAAATTGGCCGGACATATCTTAAAATTGGTCAGACATATGGCGATTTTGATCGGGCAATGTCGGATGACCGGCAGTAATTTCCAGCTCTGATTTATGAAGCAAATTAAATCAGCAACAAAATGTTTTGTCAGAAAAACAAAATAGATCTCTTTCTGGTATGTACAGTAGGGAGTTTTGTCCACTCAAATGCAAATAAATAAGTTTCCCCATGGGCTCCCCTTTAAGGTTACTGAGAACCTTCGTGCATGTTGTTCGGAAAAAAAATCATACACATCCTTAGTTTAACCAAAATATGTCAACCTATATTTCGTTGGAAAGCTTATAGAATGGACTAGCGGGCTACAGCAAAAAGAAATCACTTATTGATACCTGTAATTTTTTTTAAAGCATTGATTAAATATTTTGGTGTGCTATTTTCACAAGCTAACGCTGTCGAACTGCTGGACCATGACTCCCAAGTAACATATTGTTTTAATCCTTAAATGTGTTTCTCAAAAACCGTGTCTGCGATTTTTTAAATTTTGGTTAGTTCAAAAGTTATGAATTTTTTAAATTTTTAGAGCGTGAAAAATCTACAAAATTTGACCTTCGAAATTTAAAAGCTCGATAACTTTTGAACAAAGCAAAATTTTAAAAAACGCAGACACAGTTTTTGAGAAACACCTTTAAGGATTAAAACAATGTGTTACTTGGGAGTCAAGGTCGAGCAGTTCGGCATAGCTCTTGAAAATCATACACCCGAATTTTTAATAAACCTTTAACAAATTTCTAATTATGAAAATGATGGTTAAACCTAAGGACGTGTATTATTTTTTTTCGAACACGTGCGCGAAGGTTCCCAGTAACCTTAAGCAGAGTTAAGCAAAGTAAATAACTGTCTTTACTGGCCAGTAAAATAAGATTTTTTTATCAAGCCTGGAAAATTTTCTTCTAGGTGGAAGAGTTGGTGTCATTGTCATTGAACCAGCCAGTCAGGTTGTTTGTCGACAGCAACACAGACGTGGCGTACAACCTTAGACAGGAGTTCATAAGGATCAGGGCCAACAGGGAGGACGATCGCTTAGCCATCGTCACAGGTTTGTGGGTAACTCTTTCTTTGGTATGCCAGGATTCATGTTATATGCACTGAATAGCCATACAGTGGCGGATCCAGGGGGATTCGAATGGTTCCATGGAACCCCCCTTGAGCACCAAAACAATGAGGATTTTATTGTGATACTAAGACCACACGCATTGGCTGAGCTCTGCATATTATATCTGTCCGTATCAGTCTTCGAAGGAGTGACGAAAAAAACGAAACCCCCTTTGTAAAATCCTGGATCCGCCACTGCCATATACTGGTCTTTAATGTTCAAGTACGGTTGACAGGATAGGGTATCACAGGGTATCAAGACTTAGTATTTCTTCTTTGGTTGAACATGATATTGATACAGGGGCTACTGGCTCACCAGGAATTACATGAGCATGAACTTTTTTCCAGGATTAAAATGACCAATTTGTACACCCAACTTTGAAATTCGGAAATTTCAGTCTAAGCATTTAAATCAGTTAAATCTCATTATTATTCATTCAACATATTTTCCCGCTTCTGATTGGTTGAGCGCCATCAGCGAATTCTTGATGAGCGACTTATTCCATCGATGACGTCAAAGAGATAAGTTGAAAATTATTGCACGCGTGACATCACACACTTTTAGGTAGACTGGCAAACTGCCTGCTAAGCGGGGAAATTAAATTTGGATGAATAATAAAAACAATTTAAAGTCTGAATAAATAATAAAACAATTAATGAATTCTGCTTTCGTTCGGCCTCGATGGATAACACCCACGAGATCTGAATAATTATCCACATCATACTCAGCGTAATTCATTAGTTCCTAAAAATTCCTGTCAATGCAGTCGCCCCTCTTGAAATTCTATGTCAGGCCTTTTTAGTTATTGTAGGTGATACCTTTTACTTTCATTCTATTTGTTTCTAGCGTTTGTTTCCATTTGTTTCTATTGGCTAGATTACAGTTAATGTCACGAGAGTTTAAACCAACTCGTTTTGGGGAACAAAAGTGCATAGAATAAATTGCTTTATAAGCATTAGGAGATGAGGGCGATTTGTTTTATGAAAATGCTGAACATGCGCTGTAAATCTCCCTTTTACAGCATTGTGCTCCAGGACATTCAGCGACCACTGTTTGGTGTTCCTACAAACCAAGTGGATGGCCCACAAGCTAAGAATCATATTAGGACTTGCAGGACTTAATGCTGACGAACTACACGGCAATTTGACTCAGTTACAGGTATGTCAAGGGTGGGGTGAACGTATTTGGACCCTGTCGTACAAATAATAGAGGATAACGGCCGATTTAAAGGGGAGCTCCGAAAATATTTAATTGACAATGGCCACTGGTTTTAGAGAATGTATTTTAAATTATTATTTATAGATTTATTCCATGTATTATGAATATCTAGATAGATTTGTGTATTTTTTTTATTTATACTGATGTGATACCGGAATTGGTTTTATCAGTCAATAAAGTAGATGTAGATGTAGAAATATCTATTGTTTTCTATTTCAGATTTCAACTTACGCTATCTCTGACACAATGACACTTTACTTAAGTGAAAGTGCTTTCTCTGGCAATTGTATAGAGTTTCACGTCTACTGGTATTCTGATTCATGTTCCATGTTACTGCACAAAGGCCCGTTTATACTTGCAATTTTTGTCGCGCGAATCGCGGCGATGTTTGTCACGTGATGGTCGTGGAGATTTCAAACGTGGTCGAAACTCTTTGCAACTTGCTGCGATTTGAGAAGAGAGCACAGAAATCGCATCGGGTTTGCATTTCATTTACACAAAAGAGTTGGAATTGCAACTAGCGCGAGAAAAATCGCCGCGACAAATGCAACAAAAATCGCAAGTGTAAACCGTTAAGAGATTGCAAAACAAAGAAACTATTATTTTACCCCAATCTACCTTTGTTGATTGGTGTCAACGTTTGGTTTATATTTAGCCATTCAAAACAATTCATTTCAGAGGATGGAGGCACTGCAGAAGTTCAAGGATGGAGCGGTGGACATCCTAGTAGCCACAGACCTTGCTGCTAGAGGTCTCGATATTAGTGGAGTAAAAACGGTAAGAGAGATTGTAATCTATCCTCCTCCCCGCATCCATTTTCTTTCTACTCGCCAGGCAAGGTGATTAGCATATCATTAAAGTACACTGTCCGTACGAATCCGCGCGGGCTGCCTGTGGGTTTTCCAATCTCATCACCAGGCCCTTTGGCCGAGAAAAAAACAAAAACAAAATGGCGACCAAGAGAGTGATGTTTCTCGAACATCTACACGTTCTGGTGAATTTTCCTGATTTTTTTTCGCTGAGATACAGCCGATTGCGTTTGACTGTTTAACCCAAACAGTTCGCACGTTACGTTTGAAAAGGGTTAACTCCGGTGTAATAACCATTCCCAGAGGACACCTTTGTGTTCAGTTCTTATTTCATCCTGATTCATTCTACCAAACAAAGGAAGCTTTGTGACGCAGTTCGTGCGCACTCACAGGTTATTACACCGGAGATGAGCCTTTGAAAGCCGCGTCGTGAGACAAAAAGTGAGACGTTTCCAAGGGCAACCGTCATGTTTATTTTTCACTGACCAATCAGAGAGGACAGAACTCTTTGGTTCTCCATAGAAACGTCTCGTTCCATCCTAGAAACGCAACGTTCCAACGTTCAAACATAACGTGCGAACTGTTAGGGTTAAACAGTCAAACGCAATCGGCTGTATGAGGATAAATACTTACAGACCTTCCAAATAAGACTATGAGGTTTTTTGACAAGGAAGTTTTGCAACGTCAGCAAATCGACAGTTTTTGGCGAAATTTTCTTGAAATGTGAATGCTCTATAAGCAAATACTGTAGGGACGGGGACTATAGTTATATCAAGTTATATCAAGTTCCCACGCTTGTCGCACAAACATTAAAAAATTCACTATTCTTTTCAAGGCCCAAATATCTGTAACTCCCTACCTTTATCTGCCGTATCATCTATTAACCTTTCATCATTTAAAAAGAAACTCGCTGAATGTTTGCTTTCTCTTTAAATTTTCTTGTAATCTTTATTTTTCTGTTTTGTGCTTGAATATTAGTATAATTATTTAACTGTAAAGAGGGGGCCTCCTCGCACAAGCCTGGTGTTTTTTTTAGGCCCTCTCGCCTCTATTTTTGTGTATGCTTTTTGTAGTTGTTAATTTATGGCAAATAAAATTGAATTGAATTGAATTGAATCTTATAAGTAACATATTCCTATGGATATTTGCATTCATCGCATGTATCTTGGTTGGTGTACTTGGGTAGGGGACCAATGTGGAGCCTTGAGGGCCCACAGATGTCAACCACTAAAAAATCTTACGATTATTTCCAACTATAGGCTAACTGTTAGTACTTTCCCTACTTTTTCTGGTCTTTTATTATAAATATTTCTTGTAAAGGTGCAAAGGAAAATAAAGAGTAATAAATAATTATTATATTGGTGTCAGGGTTTGTACGCGTTCTGGAAATCCTGGATTTTCATTTTCTTCCTGGAAAGTCCTGGAATTTTAAGGAAAATCGTGGAAAACTGGAAAAATGTTTCAACTCACTGTGGTTGAATCAGTCAGTTTCGTGAATCTGAGTTTGGGCTGCAAATTATGACATCCTCCAGACTTATCTTTTTTTTTTTGGGGGGGGGGGGGGGGGGGGGGAGGGGCATTTCTGCCCAATAAAAACTCCTGGAAAATCCTAGATTTTTGTCATTCAGAAAGCAAACGAACCCTGCGTGTGCACTCTAAGATGACGTTTGTCAATGTTTCGTTCGCTACAGGTGATAAACTACAGTATGCCATCTGATGTAAAACAGTATGTCCATAGGGTGGGGCGAACAGCAAGAGCTGGCAAAAGTGGCAGGTAAGTAGTAAAACAAACAAATAATATTTAACCTGCATACATACAAACAGCAAAAACGAGATGAAAAACGTGAACAAGGCACATGATCAATCGCAAACAAATGTAAGCAACCAAACAGCCGTTTCAGCATGGCTGATTTGTCTTTCAGAGGTACGTAAACTGAAATTACGGCTCATGTAGAAGCTATCGGAAGACCTAACCCTATAGGATTGATGCTCCTCAGTGAAAACAATGGAAACACAAGAATAGAACGAGAATACAATAGAACAATGAGGTGTAGCAAGCCAATAGCGTTAGATCTTACGAGCAGCTGCTACATAACTGTCCTCACCTAACCCTATAGGATTGATACACCACAGTGAAAACAATGGTAACACAAGAATAGAATGAGAATACAATAGAACAATGAGGTGCATCAAGCCAATAGCGTTAGATCTTACGAGCGGCTGCTACATAACTGGAAATTGCTTAGAAAACAGCATGGCTTGTAATTAAATCACAATACAATACAAGACAAATATATTTTACTTTGTTAGAGCGGATTTCAGATGAGATGACCGTCAAAAGTAAGCCAGACTTGTGTTTAGTCAGCGTTTCTATTGGTCGAGAGCAAAGTCTTTTGTAAAACAAAGTCTTTTGTCTTTCAGCCAATCAAATTGCGAACTAAATCAAATTGCGCAATTGCTCACTTCATCACTAAACGTGAGTCTGGCTTACTTCGCCTCCTGATTGGTTTCATTGTTAATGGCTTCCATTAGTGATTGGCTAGTGGTTTTATATTTGCGTTTAGTTTTCGATAGTCATCCGAAATCTGCTCTATCCATGACATTTCAATAAGCAAAATGACACAAAAACCTTTTGCTAGTAACAGTAACTATGCTGCTTTTTCGAAATAGGTCGTTGATACTTGTTGGAGAAAAATAAAGTTTTATATTTACGTTTAGTTTTCGATAGTAATCAGAAATCTGCTCTATCCATGACATTTCAATAAGCAAAATGACATAAAAACCTTTTGTTACTAACTACGCTGCTTTTTCGATATAGGTCGGTGACACTTGTTGGAGAGAAAGAAAGGAAATCTCTAAAGGAAATAGTCAAGAAGGCCAGAACTGCAGTCAAGAGTCGGATTATACCACCAGGTATGCTGTCTTTTTATTTGTGCACTACTCCAGACTACATTTAATGTTTGTAAATGTTGTCGCATATTTCCCAAAGAATTCAGTAAAGGTGATGATGATGATTAATCGTGATGATGATTAAAATATTTCACAGAAATCATAGAGAAGTACAGAACGAAGATAGAAGCACTCGAAAAAGATATTAAAGACATTCTCAAACAAGAAGGAGAAGAAAAAGAGGTAACGTGTCTGTTGTTTATATACCAATATTTGAGGTAAAATTAAAAACAGAATTTTCGAAACAACCATCTAAAATGAACCAATGGAACTATATGCTTTCTCCGACTCGGTATTTTATGGAATTCTTTCATATATTGACTAGATCTGTTTAAAGTTAGGCCGCACATGCTTAAGCAGAGCATGGCATTGATGCAGGTAATTGTCGGTCTTTTTGCCTTTTCAGATGCGAATATCCGAGATGGAGATGAACAAAGCTCGTAACTTCTTGGAACATGAAAAGGAGATCTTCTCAAGGCCTGCCAGGGTCTGGTTTCAGGATAAAGCGGATCTAAAAAGAAAAGGTGCTTATAGTCTTTTTATTAGAGTTGAGAACAGAAATGAGGGCAAACCATTGTAGCCTCAAAATGCAACGTTGTAAGGTGAATTCCGAATTTTGGATGTTGTGGTTCAGGGGCGTAGCCGGGGGGGGGGGGCACAGGGGGCGCCCCCCTTTCTCAGGAGATTTTCCCATACATTTACTCTATTTGCTGGAGGAAATTTGAAAATTTTCGTTCCATGTTTTCACTATCTGCCCCCCCAAACCAAAATTCCTTGGCTACGCCCCGTACAAATTTTCAAAACACTTATACTCGACTGGTACCCAATTTTTTCAGGGGAGGTGTGGGTACCGGCATCTACCCCTTAGGTACATAATACCCCTTTTTCAGACCTCATTTTCTCAGAGCATGATCTAGGGGTACCTGTTTTTATTGCACATATGGACTCCTCTCGCTGCGAGGAAAGCGTTGGAGCATTCACCTTTTTACTATCTGTTTTTATTAACACAGATTTATATTTCATATACATATCAAGAAAATCCCTTAATAATTGTCGACTTTCTTCAACTTCCTTATAAGGAAGTATCTGCATACCATATTTGGAATCCCAGTAAGTTTTTTACTATTTGTATTGACGTAGAATACTTCAAACTCAACCAGAACTCAAATACACTCGAGAAAATATGTTATGTGCATTTTCCGCTGTGTTTTTCACGGTCAAGAACCTGGAAACAAGGTAGACAAGACACCAGGAAGCCCGCTCTATCTCTAGAAAGACGACAATGTTTTCTCGATATGGCTTTAAAACTTAAATTCAAAAAAGAGATTTCGAAAAGGTAAAGGAATTAAGCGAGGAAAAAGAAGAAATGAGCGTTTTTCCGACGTCGTATAATTTTGAAAGTGCTTTTTCGATGCTCAGCTTGAGCTTTTATTTTTCTTGCTTCTCTACTGTTCTTCATCCCCATATTGTGCATGAAGCTAGTGTTTAACTTTTCCTTTTTTGTAGCCAAAGAAGAGGCTGCTGGGTCTTCTAAAAAGAGACCAACAAGGAAGCCAGAGAAATGAAAAAAGAAATGAAAATGTCTGTAAGTATTTATCAGTTATCTTAATGTTGTAAGCAGGGCTTCTGGCAGGTCGCGAAAAAAATGACAAATTTCGCGGGATTTTTAGGTTCAAATTCGCGGAAAATACAGTCAATTTCGCGGCAAAATTCGCGGAAAACGGCCGATTTCGCCGGATTTTTTAGGTTCAAATTCGTGAGAAAAAAACCCGGCAGATTTCCGTGGGTCGAATTCGCGTGAAAAGAACGTCCGATCGCGTGTGAATTTTACAACCAAATTAACGTTTTAATGAAAAAGCAAATGTACACCTTACAGGGACGTGAACTCTTCCGGTTTTGCTGGGAGTCTCAAGATGTTTCGCTCTGTCTCCCGGGAAAATTTCGAGACGACTGCCATACATTTACTGTATTTCTCCCAGAAGAATTTCAAGACAATCTCCAGATTTTTAAGTCCTTGGGTTGACGTCCCTGACCTTAGTCACTTTGTCGCAAAATATTGTGATCATGGGTCGAGGCAATTACTATTGCGTGTCCCTTTTAGGAATGGTTTTATTAGATAACAAACGTCATCATTTGCTATTCCAACGCTTCTTTATCTTGGCTAGTATCCAGTTTCCGCGGAATTTAGAACGCCTGGTTGTTTCGAATGTTGTACTACTCGATTCAGTGGCGAAAGATGCGAACTAAATTTGCAGGTTTACCTTGTTTTTAAGGCAAGTAGATAACTCAAAAAGTCGAAACGAGTTTCAAATATGCTGTGTCATTGTCATTATTTAAGGTTAATAGCAAATTGTGACGGATTTCGCGTGCTTTGGTATATTTCGCGGGATTTCGCGGATTTACCCAAATTTCGCGGGTCCGCGACCGCGCGAAATACCAGAAGCCCTGTGTAAGAGGCACATTAGGGATTGAGGAAGAAACTTTCTGAAATTGTGGACAACTTAAGACTGTTTACACCTATAGCCTCTGCACAAATCCTGTAACATTGTAGGGCATGCAGATTGTCTTTGAGGTGCAAATCCATTTCTTCACACATCAGTTGTCTTCGCGAACGTTAAAATATGTACATGCTCTTTATTCAGACAAATGCAGTCTCCATTTTGCATTCCAAGAAAATGTTGGCATATACAGAAAGCCTCATATCCAATATTCTGAATAGAACAATCACCACACAGTCATGAGTTCTGCAGAATTTGTGCAGCTTTTTTTCATTAAACGTTTAATACAAAATTGTTTTTGATGATTTGTGTGTCCATCTTTAGGCAGAGGATAAGAAAGTTCATAATGAGATGTCATTCTTTAAACGTGAATCAAAACGAGCAAGAAGGAAAAAGAAGCTCTATGCATTTGCCCCAGAGGATCCACAAGACAGACTACCAAAAGGTGAAAAGATAAAGATCTCAATTGCTGACCATATTCATTTTGTTCCAACCTCGAACGTCAACTGCACTTCAGGTGTTTTCAGCACCACAGCTTACTTTCAAACTGCTCAGATCTTGTGGTTACCAGTGGGGATTTACAGGGTGTGGGGCAAGGGGGCCATGTCCCCCATCTTTTTCAGGAGATTTTACCATACATTTTACTGTATTTGCTGAATGAAATTTGCAATTTTTGGTCCCTATATTTTCACTATCCAGCCCCCCTTTCTGAAATTCCTGGGTCCGCCCCTGGTTACTTGCAATTGATAAGCAGATGTAAGTTGTGCATAGACCTGCTTGGGCCAGTAATGAATGAATTATGTGGCAGCAATGAGCCTTGTTCATCATTATATGCAAGTAAACACTGAGTATATAATAATATAGCAGTAGTCACTGTTTATCAACATTGTCTTTCTCATCTCTTTTGTTCTGTGAACCAATCAGTCTCTGGTTGGCATATTAATAGCAAAAGATGATGCCAGCGGCACTATTGAGGTCAGTTATAGCTGAGATGTGATTTTTTTTAGTTGTGATTTTTTCCCCCTTTCAGGTCGATCTAAAGGCAAGCAGAGTAAAATATCAGCCTTTGACAAAGAACTAACAGACACAAGCAAAAAAGCCCTCAAGCAATTCAGAAAGAGGTATAGTGGCAGCTAGGCTGAAGTAGTTTTTCATTTACACCATACTGAATATTTAATGGACAATTCCAGCTATAATGAATGTGCATGCAGCATGCTGCTTGTCGATAGTTGTGTCACAGGCGATCCAAGCTCTAGTCATGTGGGGTACTGTGAAAGAAACATGCAACGTTGTTGCTGTAAAAATTATACATAAATGTAAATATTGACATAAAATCATGTGACATCTCCTCGAATGTTGTAGTTGTCAAATAAAGTAATTTTATTGTATTTTGGGTGTTTTTTGTGCCTTTTTCTTACTGTATGTTATAATAGATTGATCAATCTATTATAACATATGGTAGGGGTATTAAGAAAAAGGCACAAAAAACACCCAAAATCAAATAAAATCGCTCCAGGAGCACTTTGACAACTGCAACATTCGAGGTGTTATGAACGATTTTCTATAACCCTTTTGTTGTTTCGCCGTTAGTGTATTTTGTATTCCCCATATGTGAGCGCGGGGGCCCTGTGGTCGGAGCGCGCGGGGCTTGGAGAAGAACAACGTGGTAAAAACGTAGAGTTGTGAAAAAAAGGATTTTTTGCTCGGGCCACGAGCAGATTTTTGTCAAGCTTTTGCCGTCAAAATATACAGGAAATTAAAGTCTAAAGTCGTCCTAAACAAGTTGGTCCTTCGTAGCCGATATTTTGAGTAGCCAGAATGCCAGAAACTCAGCCAAACGTGGAGAAATGCCCGGAGAAATGCCGAGCGAAAAGGAAAGTTGTCAAGTCGAACTGCACACGGAATATAAACAAGATCAAGGAATTTATCCCAGACAAGGGAAACCAGTCCAAGGTCAGGCAATTCGCTAAAAATCTTGAAGAGGTAAGAGTAAAAGCCCGTGAAATAACAGCCGAGCTAGAGGAGCTCGACCCAGAACAGATCGAAGCGGACGGAAATTGGTTGCAAGATCTAGAAGAAGCCGTAAGTGAGATAATGGGAGAAGTGACTGATTATTTGAATGATAACTCCAAGCCAGGCGCTACAAATAGTAGCGTTATTAATCCCATCGTATCAGGAAATAGCAGTAAGAGCGGTCTGAAGGGAGTTCAGGTTCCAGTTTTCGGGGGAAATCGGGAAAACTGGCCATATTTTTGGGGTATTTTCAAATCCCTTGTGCATGAAAACAAA
Source organism: Scolanthus callimorphus (assembly GCA_033964015.1). Lineage (NCBI taxonomy): Eukaryota > Metazoa > Cnidaria > Anthozoa > Actiniaria > Edwardsiidae > Scolanthus > Scolanthus callimorphus. The sequence continues at coordinate 27,282,341 of CM066917.1, forward strand.
GCACTCAGTGAGCCTGTCAAGCTAGCCCATTTGAATAACTCTCTCACTGACAATGTCAAGATTGTAATCTCATGTCTGACAGGGGGTCCTGGGGATTATGATAAAGCAATCAAGTTATTAGAGGAGAGATTTGGGGACCCAAGGGATGTGGTGGAGGCCCATTTAAATCGAATAACTGATTGGCCCACTATCAAGAATGATGACCGTACAGGGTTTGAGGGATTCGCTGATGCATTGCAGGCTGCAGTGTTTGCATTAGACAATCCTACCTTTCAACACGAGCTAAAAAGTCTGCCGCTTTGCACCCAGTTAGTGCGCAAATTGCCTGTTGCAGAAAGGGATGAGTGGGTGCGGCAAGTAGAAAGGGATCAGGTGCAAGAGGACCTTAAGGGGTTAGCAGTGTGGGCACAGGCACGATCAAAAACACTGCGCATGCGCGAGCGATATAATGAACTGCCTGCAGCTAAAGGTGTGTCCCAGCAAAAGCGTCCCCAGCAGAAAGGGCAACCGAGATACCAAACAATGCATGCTGACATAAAACCCCAAAGAAAATGTGCCCTGTGTGAAAAGGATCATCCAGAGCAAAAATGCCCAACCCTTTTGGCAGCTACCGTTGACAAGCGCTGGCAGATGGTTAAGGAGAAAGGGTCTGTTTTGGCTGTCTCAGGGGGGGTCATCAGCGACGCCAATGCACTCGATCCAATAAATGTGGAGTTGGTGATTGTGAAAGAGGGCATCATTACCTTTTGCATTCCTTTACGCCTAAACAACCACCAGAAAAGCCCTTGGTTGTCGAACTTCCCCAGGGGAACAGGGGGTCCATTGTGGGAAAGCGCAAGCCAGCACGCCAAGTGTCAATAAAGTCGCGCTGAAAACTGTTGCTGTACCATTTGCCAGTGACTCGGGGCAAGTGATCATGGGATTAGTACTTTTGGATTCAGGAAGTGAAACTACCCTCATAAGAACAGGTTTGCAAAGCAACTGGGGGTGTCAGGTCCCAGGCAAAACCTAACCGTTGACACAGTAGGGGGGGTTAGTACCACGGTCAAGTCAGAGCGCGTGCACCTACCATTTGCGTCATCTACTGTTAAGGGAACTGTGTGCGCATGGACAATGAAAAGCATCTGCGCGCCTGTTGATGCTGTTGATTGGTCAGAAGTCAAGCGACGCTGTGCGCATTTGCGTGACGTTCCAATAGAGAACACGGGCAATGGGACAGTTGATGTTTTGTTAGGCCTTGATGCAGCAGCATTAATGGCCCCATTGGAAGTCAGAAGGGGTGGGGTCACGGAACCATATGCCGAAAAGACACCGCTGGGGTGGGTTATTGCGGGCCCAGTTTTGACATCCGGCGGTGAGGGGAAGCGCGTACTCCGCGCGCGCGTGTCAGAAATCGAGGACGACACAAATCACCAGTTGCGTATGTTTTGGGATGTAGACACGTTTGGCGTCCGCGTCGAGGAATCACCGCCATACAGTCGTAGCGAGCAGAAAGCCTTAGATGCCTTGGAGAAGTCATGTCGACGAGTAGAGTCGGGCTACGAGTTGGCGCTCTTGTGGAAACCTAACCGGCCGCCATTACCTGACAACTACACCACAGCCTTGAGCCGCTTAGAGTCAGTGGAGCGTCGCTTACGCAAGAACCCGGAGCTAGCGCAAGGCTATAGCAAGGCAATCAGCGCGTATGTCGAAAAGGGGTTTGCGCGCAAGCTCTCGGATGAGGAACGGGCGGGAGATACAGAGCAATGGCTGCTCCCACATCACCCGGTGTTGTCGCCACACAAGCCTCTCCCGAGAATTGTGTTTGATTCTGCCGCAATGCATGATGGGATCTGTCTCAACGACTGTCTAGAGGCAGGGCCTAGTTTGCATAACGACCTACCAGGCATTTTGATGCGCTTCCGCGAGCGACCCGTAGCACTCGCGGGTGATGTGTCTGATATGTTTTGTCATGTGCGCTTGCGTCCAGAGGACCGCAAGTACCATCGCTATCTTTGGCGAGATCTAGAGACTGACAGACCGCCTGATGTTTACGAGATGAACTGTCTCGTGTTTGGAGACAAGTCGTCGCCATGTGAAGCGAATTTCGCCGTTCAGCGCACCGCGGATGACAACAAGGAGCAATGGCCGGACGCTGCCGCCGCAATCAAGCGTGACATATTTGTCGACGATCTGTACACGACCTGTGAGAGTGTTGAAGAAGCTGTGAAGCTACGCAAAGATGTTACCGCACTGATGGCTGAAGGGGGATTCCCCATGCGCAAGTGGATGTCGTCGTCTACCGAGGTGTTAGCTACAGTACCTGAGGCAGAGCGAGCCGTCCCTAACGAGGCCCTAGAGATGGGAGAGTTGCCGCAAGGGCGAGCTCTTGGGGTACGATGGGATCCGCAAACAGACACCCTCGGCTTTGCGTTTGCACACGTCGACAGACCCCCCGCACAAGCCACAAAACGAGGTATCCTCAAGAAGCTAGCGGGACTGTATGACCCGTTAGGATGGGCAAGTCCATATGTTGTTCGCGCCAAAGTCATGTTGCAGCGCACATGGTCACGTGGTATAGATTGGGATGATATACTGCCGCCAAATCTGTTCTCCGAGTGGAACAAGTGGGAGCAGGAAATGTCTGCCCTTAAGTCCTTCATTGTCCCACGCTACATATACAGTCAGCCAAGAAAGTTATGGAAGAAACAATTAGCAGTGTTTTGCGATGCGTCTGAGGAAGCGTGCGCCGCGGCCGCTTACATACGCGCAACGTCGACAGACGGAGAAGTTACGTGTCATCTAGTTGTCGCAAAAACGCGCCTTATGCCGCTGAAGCCGATCTCCATCCCGCGAGGAGAGCTGATGGCATGCCAGCTTGCCGTACGACTCGCCAAGGCCGCTTGTGTACAGCTCAGTCTGAGTATGCGGAATGTGATCTATTTGTCGGACTCTACTACCGCGCTGTGGTGGATTCGTGGTGAGCCGAGAAACTTCAAGCCGTTCGTCGCCAACCGTGTGGCTGAGGTATTGACAGAGAGCGACCCTATCCAGTGGCATCATGTACGAACGGAGTTGAACATCGCTGATATTGCAACAAGAGGAACTTCCGCAAGCGACATACAAGGTCAATCAATCTGGATTCAAGGACCGGAGTTCCTGAGGCTGCCAGTGCAAGCATGGCCGATAGATGAAGTCCAAACCACTGCACCGCCGTCAGAAAAGGCTGAAATGAGAAGAAGGTCCTGAGAGTGCAACAAGAGACAGTCGCGCCTTTAACTGACCCCGCTGCGTATTCTAGTTGGTTGAAACTGCGCCGCGTGACGGCCTGGATTCTGCGTTTCCGGTATAATCTGCGCAACAGAGACAAGCACAAGTCGGGGGCACTAAGCATAGAAGAGTTGAAGGCAGCGGAGCTGTACTGGATCAAGTGGGCACAGAAAGACAGGTTCGCCAGCGAGATAGAGTCGTTGTTGAAAGGACACCCAGTTTCTCGTACAAGTCGGATTGCAAGCCTCGACCCACAGCTTGTCAATGGAGTTCTCCGCGTCGGAGGGAGGATAGACAGAGCCGGTGTACCATGGGAGGTCAAGCACCCGATAATCCTCGACCATGGACATGACGTCACACGCCTGATAGTGATTGATTATCATCGCAAGCTCATCCATGCGGGAGTGGAACACGTATTTAATCATCTGCGCGAGAGATTTTGGATCCTGCGCGGTCGAGCTGAGGTGAAGAACTGCACGGTTAAGTGTCCGTTATGTCATCGTCGTCGCGTTCAGCCCATAACTCAGAAGATGAGTGACCTACCAGCCGTTCGTCTCGCTGGTGTCAGTACGCCGTTCAAGTGTGTAGGCCTAGACTACGCTGGGCCATTTCAAGTTCGTATTGGTCGCAATCGAGTGGAGAAGCGTTACTTGTGTCTATTTACATGCCTCCACATGCGCGCCGTTCATCTAGAAGTCGCGCACAGTCTCGATACAGATTCCTTTATTATGGCTCTGCGTCGCTTTCGCGCTCGCCGTGGTAATCCAGTCCGGATCATGAGCGACAATGGATCGAACTTTGTAGGGGCCGAAAGGGAATTAAGGGAGGCACTCGAGGAGTTAAGTCAAGAACGGATCACAGATGAGCTCAGTGTGCACGGTGTCGAATGGAATTTCAACCCGCCGGACGGGCCTTGGTTCGGTGGAGCATGGGAAGCATTGGTCAAGTCTACCAAGCGCGCGATGAAGGTGATGCTCGGAAACGTCCTTACAGTCGATGAAGTCTTCCGTACGGTAATAGCCGAGGCAGAGTCTGTGCTGAATTCGCGTCCACTCGTGTACGGGGGAAGCGTGTCATCTCCAACTGATGTGAGTGTGCTAACGCCAAATCACTTCCTTCATGGATGTGCGAGTGCCAACTACGCACCTGGCGAGTTTAACGAGAGAGATATGTCGCTTCGTCGTCGATGGCGCCACAGTCAGTACTTGGCCGACCAGTTTTGGCGCCGGTGGAGGAGGGAGTACGTACCACATCTGGTTCAGCGCAGCAAGTGGCGCACGATCAAGCGCAATCTCCGTCGTGGCGATCTTGTGTTAATCGTGGAGCATGATGTACCGAGAGGCAAGTGGCGCTTGGGACGAGTGCTAGCACCGATTGCTAGTGCTGATGGTTTAGTGCGATCTGCGGAAGTCGCAACCAAGAAGGGGACATTGATCCGACCTGTTGGCAAGTTAGCTCTTCTGGAAGCAAGCCAGGAACAGTAGCAATGTTATCACTGAACAGCTAAAACAGTAATCGTATTATTATTGACATTGAACTGTGATAGATTAGTGACGTTTTACCCCCGGATCACGTCACGGGTGGGGGTGTTATGAACGATTTTCTATAACCCTTTTGTTGTTTCGCCGTTAGTGTATTTTGTATTCCCCATATGTGAGCGCGGGGCCCTGTGGTCGGAGCGCGCGGGGCTTGGAGAAGAACAACGTGGTAAAAACGTAGAGTTGTGAAAAAAGGATTTTTTGCTCGGGCCACGAGCAGATTTTGTCAAGCTTTTGCCGTCAAAATATACAGGAAATTAAAGTCTAAAGTCGTCCTAAACACGAGGTGTCACATGATTTTATTTCAATATTTACATTTACGTATAATTTTTACAGCAACAGCGTTGCATGTTTCTTTCACAGTACCCTACATGACTAGAGCTTGGATCTCCTGTGGTTGTGTTACATTTCACAAACAAAATCCCTTTTATGTACATATTGCATTTTGGTAATTGTGGTACTTTCCAAAAGCAATTCTAATCCATGCGCTTTTAAAAGCTGAAACCATCCATTGCAAAAAAGATACTGGATTTACAATTAGACAATAGCACAAGAATAATGGTTACTATGGCAGCATAAGAGTCAGAGTTTTCAAACTACAGCCCACACCACCCTGAGCATCAATTCAAAATTTGATGTGTTGGCCTACACGTCTACTGCACACTCATGTTTGAGGGACAGAAATAAATGAGGGGGTTGGTGCAAGAACGACCTAAGTGACGATTTGGACTGTTTTTCGATTTTTGACAAACAAACTGCGGAAACATTGTTAAAATAGCCTAAAACTAGCCTCTCTGCATTTTCCCAAAAAAATCGCCACTAGATTGCTGTAAAACGGTGTTTTCCCTTTTTCAAGCGCAAAGCATTATGGGTAAAACTGTAAAAAAATAACAGCACTTTGCCCCTAGCCCCAGTTTTAGATATTTTTTTAGAAGTGCCTAGTCACTCGCACCTGTCAACTGAATATTGCGCCGAATGCATTCTTTTGGATTCAAAACTAACCCAAATTGTCTTGACAGTGCAGAAATTCTGCTACAGAACAACAGAGAAGCTTCATAATACTCAAAGAGTCATCACACGGCCTGACAAATTCTTTGTGACTCGATTTTGCTCGTAAAATGTGCTCCTCACTCGTGAGTTCTTCCACAAGTTTGTCTCTACCGACTTTTGTTTGCTTTATGATGCAAGCAAAGCGGCTCCTGTAGTAGAAAATGACTTGAAAAAAGCGCTTATAAAGCGAATTCATGGCTCGCTCTCTGTTCGACAAGCGAAACCAAGAATCCAACTGTCTTCACTGAAAAGGGTGAGCCCTTAGTCTTTACAAGCAGCGGGTTTTTTTTTTTTTGGGGGGGGGGGGGGGGGGGGGGGCAGGAGGCCTTCTTCTTTCTTTTTTTCAAGTGGAAGAACAAAATAACATTGCAAAATAAGCGAAATTACAGAAATAAATTCGGGCTACAAAGGGTTAACAATGCGCCAGGTAGGATGAAAAGCTCTTTTGTATTCAAAACAATAGACAAATCTATGCGATTTTATAGCAAAAACCCCTAGGCTTACCGCCAGTTTTAGGGTTAGGTTAGCCTTCGGGTTAGATTTAAGTTCGGGTTAGATTGAGTTTAGGGTTTAGGGTTTAAGGCTAAGGCCGGTTTACATCGTTCTCGGCGCGATTTTTAGGAAAAACTTAGACTATTTGAACATGATTTGCGCAGTCTGAATAGTCACTTAGGTCCACTGGTTAGAGGCCGTTTTACAGCGTTCTCGCGGCGTTTTTTTGGGGGGAAAATGCAGAGAGGCTAGTTTTAGGCTATTTTAACAATGTTTCCGCAGTTTGTTTGTCAAAAATGAAAAAATCGAAAAACAGTCCAAATCGTCACTTAGGTCGTTCTTGCACCAACCCCCCCAAATGTGTTTTTTACACACTGCTTGAAACTATCTCCAGCTCCCTGATTAGATTCAACAGATTTTATAATATTCTCTCTTGTTTGCTCATAGCTCTGATCCTGGAGACCAGAAAAAGAGGACGATAACGAAGCCTGGCAAATTTAAATCAAAGAAAAAGTAAGTTACAAGACAGTTGTTTGTTAGGGGTGAGCAATAACATTGATGGTTACCAAGTACCTAAAAGCACTGGACCTTTTTTCCAATTCACAATTCATCTACATCTGTGTCAGAATTTTCAAACTACAGCCCACACCACCTTTAGCAGGGGAGGAGCTTTTTCACATATTATAGAGACCATGGGCGGATCCAGGATTTAAAAAAGGGGGTGGATAGGAGGAGGCGGACCAGTCTCTTTAGGAAGGGGGAGGCTTGGAGTGAGGACAGAAACGCTCTTTTAAAAATGCCCTGAAAACAGTTTGCTGTATCCCGCCCCCTAAACTATCTAATGGTCAATACCCAGAATCATTAGATATAAAAGAGGGAGCAATTTTACTTCATTTATTATATTATTTAAAAAAGATAGACGTCTACTTTTTTTACTCAAAAAGGGGGGTGGATATCCACCCAATCCAACCCCCTGTATCCGCCCCTGGAGACTTTTATTTTCCCTTGGAATCCCCTATGGATCTGCCACTGGATTATAAAACAGGATTTTATAGGATCCTTCTTGGGTTTTTGCCAGAGATGTGTGGTAGTGCTTATATATACGGTAGTGCTTATATATTCTGGAAAGACAAATAATTATACAAATTTTGCAAATTCTTAACGAAACTATTTTAAATTTCTTTTTATTCCCAGGTACAAAAGAAGGTAATGAGATCATCAATCCAAACAACCAAGACATTTTTTATTCTGTGCTTCATTAAAATATCAATCACACAATTGTAAATATAAAAAGAAATAAAATATTCCATATACACTGCGTTCGTTTTTTACACTCCGCTTTGCCTCGTTTTGTCTACCCACTTCTCAGTGTTTATAAATCCTGATGAAACACACTCCTAGTGTTTGATATAATTACATCAAAAACATCTAAGTTTCCTTAGAACTTAGAAACCATACTTCCCAGGGGGGGGGGGGGTCAAGGTTAAAATGGTAGGGATGACCGTCAGGACAGTCAAATTTCCACCCTAAAAAATACCTGCCGTCAGAAAAAATGACCTTCATCAGCGTACCGTTTGCATTCAAAGAACCCCTAAAAATACTTTAACCCCTAAAAGATGACATTCAAACCTACCATCCAAATATAGGGAGTACCCTCTGGGGCAAACTTCAGGGGCGTAGCCGCTGCGGTCCCCCCTTTTGCGGGAGATTTTCCCATACATTTACTGTATTTGCTGGAGGAAATTGGAAAATTTTTGTCCCTTGTTTTCATCAACCACCCCCCCCCCCCCCCCCCCCCCCAACCAAAATTCCTGAGTATGCACCTTTAAGGAACAGATAGCAGGTAAAGCATCCCGATTAACAAATCTAAACTGATCAGCAGGAATAATTATATTAGTTTAAATTCTGGGTAAAAAAAAGGATATTGGATTTACTGTTCAAAATGCCAAGTCATAATGCACTAGTCATTTGTTTCCACCGACCCCCCACCCCTGCAACATAGTAGGGGAATATGAAACAGATGTTGTCAAATTTGAAATAATTCCACCGCCTACCAGGGGAGAACGCCTTGGCAAATTCCCTACACCCCGGGGAAAGATTTCCTACACCCAAGGGACAAATTCCACCCTCCACAAGATGGATACAAGAAACTTTCCTAATACTATCAAAACCAGTAGAGTGTCTTTTCCGAAATGAAAAAAGACAGATGTTTTGTTTCCCCTGCCATTCCCCCGGCCGGTTATCTGAGCCATAGCAAATTTGAAGTAAACTCCCTGGGGATCGGGGCACGAATACAAGACAAACCACTGATATTTCCCCCACTATTGCCTGGCAAAATCCCCGCATGTCGCGGGGGTTGGGGGTCGGTGGAAGCAAATGACTAGTGCATAATGCCAAGGAATACCCCCAAAGTTCAATCTCCCTTGTTCTTAAATTCTACTTTTGCATGGCTTTCTTGATCTTCTATAACCTTGCTGCTTGTTGTTGGCATTTTCAATGTCAGAAGAAATTCTGAGCCATAATCGTGGTAAAGACTGGCCAAGTACCAGACCGGGAAATATTCCATTGTTATCAACCCATACAAATTCCACGTCATGTGGGAATAATCCCAAGGACATGCATCAAACATACGTAAAACATACCCCGAGGTAAACTCCCACATATAAACCAGCTTCACATACAAAAGCGCCCTGGCAAATCTAGACAGTTTGGTGTTCCGTTTCAAGTAGGTATGGGAGCACTCTATGAGGTAGCTACAAAAGGCATACTGGAAGAACGACCACAGTGAAGAATGGCCTTTTAGACGCCAATCAGTGAATCCAGAATCGTAGAAATTCAATATTGAGGTAAACACGATTTCATCACAAAACCCATGAATACCGTACACGTATAAACGCATCCATAACTTAAGAGGGGAGGTCGAGTTCGACATGATTTTTTTTTTACCGGAGTTTTACTGAGTAGCGAAGCAGCAGTTGAGATCGGAAGGATATAGCTCTTGCGTTGTTTTGAAAATGCTAAAGAACACTACAGTATTTCTTGGCCAGATTGTGTAGTTTCTTCAATCCGATGCAGAATTTCTGCCAGTCGTAAAGCAATGTAAAAAGGTCGGGGTCATGCGGGGATATTAATGCGGGGGGTCATGAGGCCACGTTACCCAGACCCCTACCAAAATTTCAAAGACAGTCACCGCACCACAGCCTTCCCATTACTTTTCTTTACAAATACTTTTTCAATTATTTGATGCGTTTCTTGCAAAAAAAAAATTATTTGGAGGTTTTCTTTACAAGATAGAGTGATTACAAGCTGATGATAGTTAGACTATGAGAAATATTGTTTTACAAGTTTGTTGATCTTGTAAACGTCCTCGATGATATGGGTTCCCTGTGTACGCTTTAGAAGAAGACCGCTGATCAGTCTGCATGCGCGCCACTCTGCGCGCTAGCCTTCATTTCGATTCTGGGGATCATTTGAAATTTGCAAACGAAAATTGCCTGAATTTTACGGTTGAAAGTTACCCTGCTTAACGAAATTCAAGCATAAAATAATTTAGTGTCTCTTGTCCACGACAGAAATCCAAACAGAAGTCGAAATTATCCAAGATTAAGTGGCAACAAGATTTTATAAGGAACGAACTCTTTCGACTTGAAGTTGAAATAGCGCGCGAAACCTTTTCAGACACACATTGAGACGACTTTGAAACAAATTCCACATCCCAAGAATTGACTTTGCGGATTATAAGCAGGAAGAAAAAGAAGAGGGAGAAGTTGATGACATTTCCCAGAATCATAGAACATAGAATCAACACTGATAGAATCAACACTGATAGAATCAACAGTGATAGAATCAACACTGATAGAATCAACACTGATAGAATCAACAGTGATAGAATCAACACTGATAGAATCAACACTGATAGAATCACACTGATAGAATCAACACTGATAGAATCAACACTGATAGAATCAACACTGATAGAATCAACACTCATGATATTGTGATCTTTAGAAAATAACTATTGTTATTTTAAGATGTCATTTAGGAAGTTTTCGGGTGGAGCACGGTCACATATCAGTTCCCGTAGTGGCAACATAAACACAGGACTTGAAGTCTTGAGTGACAATAGTGGTGGCTCAGGGGACTTCTCCCGCAGCAGGTTAGGTGTTGACTGGAGGACTGCACCAGGTGACCGGGCAATGAGTGAGGTGTCATCATACCAGTCTTACCAGTCTGACGGGATCAGTGAGTTGCAGTTATCAGTGGATGTCAATACTTGCAGTACTGTGCATGATGTAAGTGATTTTCCATAGTCGGCATGATTTCAGATGACTTGGCAGTTAATCATTTTCTGCACATTCCTGTTGGTTGAGGTCAATCTTGTAACCAGAGCCCGTCATCTTTTGGCCTGAGGTGATTCGATTTGTGAGCATGCGTAGTAGATCAAGATCATACAGAAAACATAACAAACTTTCAAATTTCTCAGGGTTTTTTGGTCATGACTAAATGTAAGTCATACTTCTTCATCCCCTAATTGGTCAGTTTTTGAATTTGTTTTGTTTTTGATTGGCATATGCTGCCTGTTATCGGGACAGAGATATTTTTTTTTCTCCTGCTCACTGGTAGGAACGTGAGCATGTTTATGGTTCTTGCTCACCGGTAGTAACGTGAGCAACCCGGCTGCGGCTGAACGTCTCTTATTATCCCTTTTGACTTGTTCTAATACATTTAAAAAGCTAGTAAAATTAAAAGCCTAAGCAAAGTGGATATCAGAAGCAAGTAATGTGAATAAGGGTAACAAGCACACACGCCACCAACATACTAGTGAGTAGTAATGTGAATACGAGTAACAAGCACACACGCCGCCAACATACTAGTGAGTAGTGAGTATGTGAATAAGGGTAGCAAGCACACACGCTGCCAACATACTAGTGAGTAGTGAGTATGTGAATAAGAGTAACAAGCACACACGCCGCCAACATACAAGTGAGTAGTGAGTATGTGAATAAGAGTAACAAGCACACACGCCGCCAACATACTAGTGAGTAGTGAGTAATGTGAATAAGAGTAACAAGCACACACGCTGCCAACATACTAGTGAGTAGTGAGTATGTGAATAAGAGTAACAAGCACACACGCCGCCAACATACAAGTGAGTAGTGAGTATGTGAATAAGAGTAGCAAGCACACACGCTGCCAACATACTAGTGAGTAGTGAGTATGTGAATAAGAGTAACAAGCACACACGCCGCCAACATACTAGTGAGTAGTGAGTATGTGAATAAGAGTAACAAGCACACACGCTGCCAACATACTAGTGAGTAGTGAGTATGTGAATAAGAGTAACAAGCACACACGCTGCCAACATACTAGTGAGTAGTGAGTATGTAAATAAGAGTAACAAGCACACACGCCGCCAACATACAAGTGAGTAGTGAGTATGTGAATAAGGGTAGCAAGCACACACGCCGCCAACATACTAGTGAGTAGTGAGTATGTGAATAAGAGTAACAAGCACACATGCCGCCAACATACTAGTGAGTAGTGAGTATGTGAATAAGGGTAGCAAGCACACACGCTGCCAACATACTAGTGAGTAGTGAGTAGTGAGTATGTGAATAAGAGTAACAAGCACACACGCCGCCAACATACTAGTGAGTAGTGAGTATGTGAATAAGAGTATTGGCAGCGTGTGTGCTTGCTACCCTTATTCACATACTCACTTCTCACTTGTATGTTGGCGGCGTGTGTGCTTGTTACTCTTATTCACATACTCACTACTCACTAGTATGTTGGCAGCGTGTGTGCTTGTTACTCTTATTCACATACTCACTACTCACTAGTATGTTGGCGGCGTGTGTGCTTGTTACTCTTATTCACATACTCACTACTCACTAGTATGTTGGCAGCGTGTGTGCTTGTTACCCTTATTCACATACTCACTACTCACTAGTATGTTGGCGACGTGTGTGCTTGCTACCCTTATTCACATACTCACTACTCACTAGTATGTTGGCGGCGTGTGTGCTTGCTACTCTTATTCACATACTCACTACTCACTAGTATGTTGGCGGCGTGTGTGCTTGCTACTCTTATTCACATACTCACTACTCACTAGTATGTTGGCGGCGTGTTGAGAGCAATAGTATGTTGGTGGCATTTGTGTACTAGACATGTGGGTCCTGGTGCAAGACAATTTACAGCAAACTTAGAGCAAGTGAAACAAGCAAGACCAGTCATAAATTCTCAAAGGACGTCAGAGATACTCAGAGACGTTCAGCCGAATTGTTCATGTTACTATCGGTGAGCAAGAACCAAATACATACTCACGTTATTAACAGTGAGTAAGGAAAAATAAAAATTCCCATTTCCGATTTTAGGCATGGTATATTGATTGGCTAAGTGTACTTTGTGTCTGGATGTTTGGTTTTTGAAACTCTGGTTTTCTAAAAACTGGTCTACAAGGGAACAAGGCTGCAAGTATGTGCAATGGTTACCATATGACTGTAATCAGAGATCCGGCTTGCACACACTCACGGCCAATCATAACACAGAATTTGTCACCTTTTCCCCACTAAAATGATTAAGTAATCATCCATGCAAGAACTAGGCAAGCCTCCATCGTTCTATGGCATTGAGGGTTCCCCACATAGAATATGTCCTGTTTTTTATCATTGAAAGTTGTCATAACTAGTAACATAATCAGAACTAGACCAATCAGAATGACGAAGAACAAAGGAGGGAGAATCAGCATTTTATGCTAGGTTCCCCACAATACAGATTCTTTTAAAATTGCATATTCTGTTTGTGAGTACCACATGTGCTTATGTATGCCTAAAAACCCTCAGAAAAGTTTTTCTAGCATAGTGATTGTACTGATTTTTATGTCTAAGCCAATGAAATTGCCTACATTTTCAATAGAAATTAATTGCATTCCAGCATGCTTTGCAATTGGCTTGCCTACCTCTTATACGGACCATTACTTAATGTACCATTACTGCATCTATGTACCCTGTCATTATAACTTATAGCTGTTTTTTTGTTGTTTTTGTTTAGAGAGGATATCATTTAAAACCATTTAAACTGCACCTTAAGAGCACTGTCAGCACTCTTTTAACCCTTCTTATGCTGATTATTGGCATCATCCTGGTTGCATTGTTTAAAACAAAGGATCAATCTCAAATAAGAACAAATGGTAAGTCCTTTTAGCAGACGGCAGAACACAGCTCAGCAATAGACCACTTTTGATCATCATCATTAGCAGGCCCGTAGCTGGAATCTTTTGAAAGAGGTTAGTTTTCCTTACGTTTTCAGAGGGGGTTTGTTTTTGCTCGTTTTCCTGGCTTTTAGCATGATTTTTGTAAGATCTTGGTTAGTTTATAAGGCAAAATGTAGAACATTTTGGATTGAGAGGGTTTGTTCAAACCCTTCGAATTCCCCCTCCTACGGGCCTGATTAGGTAGGTCAAGTTTCCTCAGGAATGACTGGGGACAGCTTGCCATGATGGTCTGTAGAGCATCAGTGTTCTTATATCCTTGCCTGACTGCATGTCAGTATCCCTCCTGAGATGAGAAGAAGACCAGAAACATAGTGAGTTGAAACGTGTAACAGCGTACCAAGCGTGACCACATTCAAATGGTAGGTACAAATCTTGACCATATTTGGGAAACAATAGAAAGCGTGAAAGCCAATCAAAAGCAAATAAATTATGGATGCTGTGTTTGCAAATCCATGTATTTGGCAGGGGTAAGTGAAAAACGTGGTAAATACGAGTCCAGACAACACCAAACCTCACTCAATTTGTTTTATACCACGACAAAATTAAAGATTCTGCTAAAACAAGTATGTTCTGTTGCTAATCGCACACGCATTCGAGCAGTTTTCCGTTGGTTTAAGGACATTTAGGACACTTCTGATTGGCTCTCGTGATTTCAATTGTTGAAACTGGCCTCCAAATAATATGGTCAAGATTTGTACCTTGTCATGTTTGAATGTGGTCACGCTTGTTATTGAAGAGAGGTTTGACTGTTACACATTTCAACTCACTTATATGTTTCTGAGAAGGCTCAACCATGATTGGGTCGCAGAGCTGGAAATATATATTTTTTCACTTGACCTGACAATATCCAATCAAACTCCTAATGTGCTCAGACATATTATTTGCTGGTCGGACATATCAGAAAATTGGTTGGACATAAACTTTATTGTGGTTTTATGAAAATTCTTGTTGATATTGAATTTCATATTTTATTTTACACCATCTCTTGTTGTCTTGAGTATTTTGAAAAAAATATCTGCTAGTATTAGGAGATAAATCGAGAGTTCACATCATTTCTCTGATATTATATTCACAATATTCTCAGTTGTCACGACTGCAAACTTAAACAGAGAAAAAAAATACTTGATTGACCAGACATTATGACTGACCAAATCACAGTTTTGGTCAGACATCTGCTAATTTTGATCGGACATTGGTAGTAATTTCAAGCTCTGAGTTCCCACAGCATGAGGCTTTAGCTTAGGGGAAATCCCATTGGCATTGATAAATGAATAATATCTCATGTTTTATTCCTCTTAGCACCAGAATCCCTTGAGCAGATTTTGCATGCAATGTGGTGAGGTCACACAGTGTGACAGTGTGGACATTCAGCCAATCACATCACATGAAATGACTGATCAACCAATCACAATGCTTAAACTATACAATTGCATGACACAATACCTTATTGTGTGGTTCCAGAAATTATCCATACCCCCCCTACGGAAGGGGGTCATGATCATTTCCATACAAATACTGTATTTTTCCTTGGAAATTCCAGAGGGGTGGGGGGTCACTTTTCAACACCCTTCCGTGGAGGGGGTATGGATATTTTCTGGAACCACACATTGGCAGGGGCATGACACAGCAGACTGCACCATACGTATCTTTTTCACAGTCATATAAAGTCTGCTCTGTTTGGATCCCTGCCAGTGCACATGGGGTTTACTGTATGGATAACATGGTTTTTCATTTCATTTTAGGGTTTATAGCATTTAGTCATATCATAAGAGCTGCAGGACTTTTTGGGTTTGCAGGTGGGTGAGCTATCGAGCTCCTGTAGTATGCAAGACATGATCTGAGTAGTTATCTAGAATCCAAAACGTGAAGACATAAAGGATGATCATCATTATTATTAAATTGCACTGCCAGTGGTGGATACAGGGGTGGTACAGGGGGTGACTAGTTACCCCCCTTTTTAACTTTTTCTCACATATCCTTTGTAATGGTCACCCCCCTTTTTTTCTTGCATGTGCAGTAAAACCTTTGTAATAGTCACCCCCTTTTAAAATTCCTGGATCCTCCACTGCACTGCATGATCATAACATGCCAATTTTAATGTTGATAAAAAGAATACAACTTTATGACAATAATTTCTTACTTCTTTCTCCAGGGGGCGTGACAAACTGGATTGGTATACAAGTTATCTTTAACAAAGTTCCTGAATTATTTTGCAGGTATGAGGAAAAAATAAAACATTCAATGTGATGTGTGATTTAAAATCCATAACCAAGCCTTGGCATAAAGATTGATTGTAACAGCCTATTTGTGTTATTGTTTACTAGGGGCTATTTATCAAAGAAGTTTACAGTTTCAAGGGAAATGGTTGCAAATTTCTTGTTAAAGACATTCTTCAGTCCACTGCAAGTACGACAGCATGTCAGAGATAAAGTTAATGTATATATGGATCCTGATAATTTTGGTGAGTTGTATTTTCCGCTGTGTAACACTAACAACAATTTGCCATTGAGTGTTTTGACAACTACATTCACACCCTAACTAAAGACACAGCAGAGTCAGTTAGTTTTTCTCTTGTTAGATATGAAAGACTGTACATGTAGCAGGAGCCCCCTTTCTATTGCTGAAGGACATGCCTCTTAGTTATGTTTTCTGTCTTAGCTAAGGCCTGTTTGTCACACGAATCGTGGCGATTTTTCTCGCACATGTGCATCAACTCAAAATCACTCATGTAAACTAAGTGCAACTCGGCATGACCGACCACAATTTTTGTCACATGATGCCGCAGAGATTTCAAACATGTCCAAAACTCTTTGCAACTTGATGGGATTTGAAGAAATGAGAGCACAAAAATCGCACCAGATTTGCATCTCGTTTAAACTAAAGAGTTGGAATTACAACTTGTGAGAGAAAAATCACCACAACAAATGCAACAAAAATCACAAGTGTGAACCAGCCTTTATGAAACGTTTTTCGTCCACAGATAAGGAGTTGCAAGACGTATTGAATTCTAATGTTGTATCTCTGCTGATTGAACAGAAGTTAGATTCTCTCATGTCCACCCCACAGGGTTAGTGATGGTACTGTTACAGTTTAATACTGGTACAGAATGCCTGGGAATTTCACCAGGCTTTCTGCAGTGAGCTGGTGAGTCCTCATGTATTCAGCAGTTTTCCTACTCACAGCGAGGAACACCTGGGTGAGGCTCACGATCCACATTTTAGCAAACTATGCATTGAAGAAGGTCTACAGTAAGCTGATTGTTTCCAGAAACTGGCCACATTTAAAAACAATTAGTGTTAAATTTTGCCCATTAATTTTAGTGCTCCTTCAGTTGCCTGCTTAAGATTTTATTTAATGGAGAAAACAGATGCCAGATAACTTGATCTCGTGAGATAACATATTCTAGTGCAAGACACAGTCTCATAATATTGGAAACTGTTCAGTTTTTACTTTGGAACTGCACCATTGTCATACCAAGAGCTCCACAGCTCCACACCATGAGGGGAGGCTCTGGTGAAAGTCACCAATGCATGCACAAGATTTGCTACAGAGCTGCTGAGGGAAGGAACTTGCTGCGCATATGCCCCAATGTTCAAAATAAGCCAATCAACAAACGCCCTCAAATGGCTGTCACCAGAGCCTCCCCCATGAGGCGACAAGCCAGGGAGCTCTGTGGTGGCTCCTGATACCACCCTGTGTAGAATAGCGAATCCTGCGCGCTCAAAAAATCAAATATCCGGAAAAACCCACTAGAGAGCTGGCTATGTGTAGTACAAATTAAAGTAGTCTGGATATACTAGATATTGTGATTTGCTTCACTGTAATTAGTTATCTCTATTATTTGGTTTCTGATTTGGGGTAAAATTCTTGTTTTAAGGACTCACTCTCAGAAACCTTGGTTTGTCCAGAGCCAAACTAAGAACAGTGGTCAAGAGGTATGTCCTGGACATGAAGAGTTTTGCCAGTCCACTGGTAAGTGAAGCTAAAATATGAGCTAGAAATGCCCAGGGTCCACTGCTCTGTTGAACTATGGACTTAATAATCAATGTCCTTTTGTATACCCCAGAAAGGGATTGTGTGAATTCAGCTCTCCCTGGTAGGGAAACTCTTGCATGCAAAGGGGCACACTGTTTTTTTACCCTACCTTGGAGAGTGCCCCTATTAAATATAACTTATGTCCTGTGAAATGGCGGGAGCTTTAACCCAGGGGGCACCCTTCTCCATGGTGAACAGGACCTAATGCAAGTTTAACTATAAGAATGCACAAACGTTTTTTTAACTTGCAACATTGTCCTCCTTTCCAGCTTTTATCATCTTTCCAATCCATGGAACTGATAGACCCAGACAGAATAAGAGAACAGGTAAATTTACTGTACAGTAGTCATAAACTGTTGTGTGAACTGTGTTTTTCATGTTTTGTCTGTGTCCATCTGTCCATCCATCCGTCTGTCCATCCATCCGTCTGTCTGTCTCTCTGTTTATCAGTCTGTCCATCAGTCTGCCTTAGTTTTTCTGATGTCTGTCATCTGTGTGTTTGTCTGTCTATCAGTCTGTCTGTCTGTCTGTCTGTCTGCATTGTGACCACAACAGCAGAACACTTGTACTTAGATTACGTTCTAATAGGCATAAAGGGTTTGTGTTTTTTTCAATCACTATTTTCACATTGTTTCATTCTCATAAAGACTGAATAGATCAAAGCTAATAATATTGTAAATTTAACTACTTTTTATTATGCCCTGAGAGCCTCATGCAATGTGGACGATCCATATAAAAATGATGGTAAACTTATGACAACCCTACTGAATACTGGGAATCTACTTCTCCCATCCCCCCCTCCCCCACACCCCCCACTGCCAGCTTTTCCTCTTTTTGTTTTATATTTTAATGTAGCTATTTCACTCGTTTTTATAGATTGTTGATCTGATAGCAACCAGAACACAGCAGATGACTGCAGAACAAGTTAAACAGGTATGTGTGGTAATAAAATTTGGCATTCCCATGACTATTCTTTCTTTTTTTCTGCAATGCACCAAAGGATATATGAATATGGAAGCAACCCAAACAAAGAAAGATTATTCAAATTAATGCCACGTGATCTGAAACGGGACAACATTATGCCCAAGTGTTTACATCTTGTTGTCACCCAATTCAGATCATGTGATGATTCCTTGGGTGGTTTGAATTGTGAGATTCAAACACAACTAACACAATAATGCACCCAAAGGGATCATTACATGTAAACACTGTTGGCTGATTTTGTCTCCAAAAATATTTCAGAAGTAAAGAAAGCATGTACAATATTGTAGCCGGACACATGTTTCCTTCATGTTTCCCTGTTTAGCTGCATGAGAAACATTCTTGTACACGACAAATTTTGTAGCCGGGATACAAAGAAATATTTCTTTGCAAGACAAGAAACATTTTATGTGTCTGAGACACGCATGTGTGATGTTTCCTAGTTTAGCCACTCTGGGAAACATGCAGGGCACAAATGTTGCGCGCTACATGTGTCCTAGTTTAGCCGTAGCTTTACTCTCTCTAATGCCCTGGCTGTGTCCTGTTTCTTGCAGTTTGTGGACGAAGCCTTGTACAAGCATGCACTTTGGTTAGTGTTATGGGGGAATGTGTTTGGGGCTCTCGTTGGCTGTATAATCGAGATTGCTAGTATTTACACCAGGAATCTGCCGTGGTGAGTCCTACCACAGATTACAAATACAAAAAAAAAAATATAATAGAGCAAATTTCAGGTACTGCAGTAAGACCAATTACACATAACCAATCATTGGTGAGGGATACTTGAGGGATGGGAAATATGGTTTGTTTTATTCTGTTGGCTGAACTTTTGCTATACAAATACTTTAGATTGGATTACCATAGAATATTCGAAGTGACACATTTAAGTTGCTGTATATATTGCGAGTTGTATGCAAAGAAAACGGCAAGATTGTGAAAGATGATTGACGCCACAGGAATAAAAAAAATGTGAAAACAAAGTTTGCGATAATCCGCGGTAGAGCTGTGGCAGGAAAACAAAGCGAAGTACATTCGGAATATTTCGAATTAAAAACTTCGAACCCTTGATATTTTGCAAAAAAACACTGGCAATCGTTTCTAGTTGAGCATTAGAAATAGAACTAGTGCCAAGTTAAACTCTATGTAAAAGCTTCGCTTGTTGCTACAACATTACACCTATAAAAACATAGTTAACCAGACAAGTATTGTTTTTTTTATCACTGTGTGGGTGGGTTCTTTAAATGTGTTAATTAATTAAATTAATAAATTACAGACAGTACAATAACAATTTCGGACGGTTAAAATTTCAAAAGCTAGTTTCGTTCGAAATTAAACTCGTGCAATAGTTTTTTGCAAGTAAAGTTCATGAAATACGCTACATGACATATTCTGGCGGGAAAACAAAACGAAACACCTACAAAAGCTCACGTGACTTGTATGCACACTTTAAGTGCACACGCATGGCTTTACAAAAGTCGCGCACACAGTTTAAACAAGACAGAGATTCTTTTGGCACTTATAGTAGCGGATTCAGGGGATGTGCGTTGGCTGCAAACGCAAACGCACCCTCCTCCCCCAATACAAAAATGGCCTTTATTGACAAATCTGGCTCTTCTAAGCAGAAACGCATCATAATTCGATCCCACTCATGTTTAAAAGGGAGCAATGGAGAGGACGTTAACTGACGTTTTTAATCCACTAGCTGGCCATCTTGATGAGACACATTTCCAGAGAGTTGTAAAATCAACAGACGAAAGTAAATTCAGAAACGTACAAATACCGGCGGAAACTACAAACGAATTTTCAAAAGTGACCGTTGGCGCAATTGACATTATATTATTGCTCTTTCATTTAACCACTTGTTTTGCACAAGTTTATTATTTATTTAAGTATTTTTAGCACTAGCGTGAGATTAAGACAAAAAACTACAGACTTTATTTACCTTAAGGTCATTTCATAAAGGTTCAACTTTAAGAAAAATGATTTTAACGCCCAGTATCGAAATTTTGGCGCCATTCAAATTCCAGGTGTCAACACATTATCAGGAAATTGTGAATTAGCAAATATATAACACATAATTTACCAAGGCACCGCTACAGACCATAATACGAGACAACAGCTAAAACTCGTAGTGCACTTTTCTTGGGCTTGGTTCCAAAAGATTGGATAAAGATGCGAACAGTTGTGTATAGAAACAATGTTGTTTTACCATAGCAATATGCTGTCTCAGTTTATGGTTTTTTCTATTGTTCCAAATTGGCTTGTCCACAATAAAAAGGAATGGAATAAAGGATCGTTTAATATTTCATAGGCGTGAAAAGACACACCTTTGGTTTTAATATAAAATTAATATCCTTTTGGCAGCTGAGATTAGTAATGATAGGGATCTTAAAAACTCAAAATCTAATAAAAAGTGAACTTTTTGCAATCCTTCTGTCTGTTCAGACGGCGACTAAACTCGAGTTAAGTCTCTATTTATTTTACCACTCTTTGTAACTACCGCACTTTAATGTAGGTTTTCAATAAGATAGTCATGAAGACTTGTCACGGCCGTGGTTGGTTTAAATAAACTTTTATTAATTTTTTCTCAGCGTTTGTCCGCGCATGGCTCTACAGATTGGTGTGCGTTCCTCATTATTTAAAATTTTATTTCTTTTCCGTTTAATCTTTTACCTATTTCCGTCTAAATGGTAAAAGTTGTCTTTAGAACGTCAACTTCTGCAATGAAACCTTTCCCAATGCAATTCATATAACTTTTTTATTCCAGATAGAGAACTTCGAAGTAATTTCTTGGTTCCAAAAATTACTAGATAAAATAGACGCGGTAAAGGAAAATAATGTCCACTAGAATGAGTTTACACATGTTTTTGAGTAGCAAATGCTCTTTTGTTAGTTAATATCCGCGACTAGTTAGTGTTTGCGGATATTTATTCAAGTGGGAATGGTGTTTGTTCTTCAGAGGAGGTTTGAAAAACTTTGAAGATGCCGATCCTACTTTCCTCCGTGAAGTTACAACAAACGGAACCTCGAATACTTAGCTCTTTTGCTTCATTTTGTGAAGCAAAGTGAGGGGAAATGAAGAGAAAATTGGAGAAAGTGCTGTATTGTCAAATTTGCAACAGCAGCAATTTGTGACGGTGTATAATTCCATTACCCTGCCAACAATGACCGAAATAGTTTGCAATACTAATATATCCGCTGCTAGTTAAGACTCTGGATACATGAATTTTCTCAGACGAAATGTCCACAAGGCCTTTATAAAATCTGTTGTTCATAGGTGTCGGGCACATAAAAAGATGTTATAGGTTTTCTCATTGACAACTTAATTATTTGTCGGAGCTTTTTCGATAATACTACATGTCAGAAGTTGTCAGCTTTAACACAGAAGAGATTGTCTCATTTCGGTTATGTAGCTGTCCAGGGAAATGATTTTTCTAAAAATCCATTTTCTTAATATCTGTTTAATTATTTTTCCCCTGGTACGTTTGTGAGACTGTTTATTCAGGCGGCTTGATTGCATTTTATTCGAAGACATCGCATCCTTTGTGACTGCAAAATGTTTTCCAACTCCTGATTGTCAAAAAAGGATTAATAACAAATAAATTTGGCTTAAGGTTTTGATTGCTTTATTGCAGAATGTTTTCTGTTTTTGTGTTGCGTGGCTTATGGCTCTAAATAATCCAAAAAATCAACACAGAGGTGTCTGGGGAGAAATTGTTCACGCGAGGTGTTTTCTTGTTTGCGCGCGTTATTTTCGCGCGCTTTTTGTGCGCGCGCGCGTCCTCCGGGCCAAACAAGGAATGAAAACGTATAATACCACAGGCATCAAAATTGCATTCACCATTACACCTGTCCAGTCTCCAGCTTTTCAAGGGAGATTTTTTACTTAATCTCCCGGATAAGGTCGTCCAATATGAAGATTTTTGACAATATTCTATCATTATTCAATCTTCGTCCTCGGCACGGATTCGGGGATAGTCCAGAAAAATGTGCGAAACAATCTTCAGCATTTTTTCCTCTCGGGTTTCAACAAAAAGCTTGCGAACAACAGTTCTCGGGATTTTAGATGTTTGGGATCGGCAGGTGCGCCATTTTCTCTAGGATTTTCTTGCTAGCGATAGATGTTCATTTCTAGTTGTAAAACATTGACAGCCTCCTCTGCTCCAAGCTTTCTTTCCTTTATCAGCGACTAAAGATTATTATACTTTGCTTACAGTTAAAGTGGCTATTTCACGAATGTTTCAACAAAATGTTATAAAATATAAGACAAGTGGTCTGCATAAACAACTCAGAATCCTATATTATCAGAAACATATAAAGAAGTCCCTTATATGTTTCTGCAAGAGCATATTAACACGCTCTTGATTTCTGATATTATTCAACTTGGCAATTCGCAATCCAATGGGCCATTCTATTTTTTATTCACACCCCACCTATTGAGGGAGCCCTTCAGATACCCCCTTGGATGACAATATTGTGCATCCCCTTTGGATGAGTACCTGCATAAGCCCCCTTGGATATGGCCCACAATAAGCTCACCCTATTGAGGAAATTGCTGTTGACCCCCCTTGGATTCTCTCTTCTTCATCTCTGCCTCTATTGAGGGAATCAATGATAGACCCCCTTGGACAACTGAATGGTAGCTACCACTACTGAAGGGAATTGTCAATGTCCCCCTTGGATTTCAATGTTTGTGTACTGCCCCTATTGAGGGAATTGCCTTTGTACCCCTTGGAACTTGTTTGTTCGAAACTTGCTCTAGAATGTGGGAAAAAGGCCCATGGATATTTTGTGCCTTCTAATTGCCTTCCCCATTTGGGCCCTTGGATGTTTTCAGCATTTTCTGATTGAGCCCACTGGAATTTTCCGATGAGTCCCCTAGGATATTTTCCCTACTGACCCCCTCCCTTTCCCATGGATTTCCAGGTCCCTCAATGGGGGGTGTGTGCATATAAAATGGAATGGCCCAATGGACGACGATTCCAGCTATATTTTATGCGCGCGCTCTTGGAATGTAACAGAACTACCAGGATGCAACGCGCGCATACAAGGCACTTGGTTCACGAAATATAACAACTACCGGCATGCAGCGCGTGCATTCATTATAGCTGGAATCGACCATTCCATCCGCATGATAGCACACGAAAATACGCCGAATTTTTACTTAATTGAATGTTTATTTAACAAACCTAGTGTTCTGATTTTTTTCTTTGTATTTTGAGTATCATCCGGGACTTAAGGATATCGAATGCTTTTCATGGCGTAGGCTTGAGCGGTCACGAGACCGGCAACCTTTATTGAAATAGTTGCAACTCTATAATAGGATTTGGCAGGTGGGCGGGCTTATACGCGGGAGGACTTATACTTGAGAGGTTTAGCTGATGATCTGGATTTAACGAGGCAGGACAGGGACAAGGACAGGGTTCCCATGGGTCCTTAAAAACCAGGAAAGTCCTTTTCCAGGCCTGGAAAGTGACGGAATTTTTACAATAAACAATCAAAGTCGTTAAAAGTCATGGAAATATTTTCCTGAAGAAAGATATGCATGTTGAGTGTGTAATAAATAATCCTCTTTATTACAACTTCACTTCATATACATAAAATTACAAAAATACAACTAATAATATTAAAATACAGGAGTTGACATAGCGCAGGGGTGCAACCAACAGTTACTAGGCCTCTATTACAGTCATTAGTTAGTGTCTGGTTTTAAACATGGTAAAATATAAATAAAATAAAAAATAAAAATAAATAAATATAAAATATAAATAAGGGGAACCTGAATAAAAGCTATCAACATGCTATTGAAACAAAGGATACCCATGTTGTTCTTAGAATGCGTGAAAACCCGCAAATTTCATTATGATTGAAAGGTCATTAAATTTTTTCAATCATCCTTCAAAAGGCCCTTGAAAGTCCTGGAATTTTTGAAAATTGAAAATGTTGGAACCCCGACTGAATTGGATTAGATAGGCGACTTAAAATTGTTCTGTGTGGATTTGCACATAAGCCCTCAAGCTAATTCGAGCTTACTCGTGAACTTGGTCACCTTGGGAAACCTGAGTGATGTAGCATTAAGATTCTAACAGGCATAAACTCGTCGCTCCTTTTTCACCAGCATACACAACAAAACTAAAAAAGCCGTATCTCAGTCCGCGATTTCAGAGGCGGATTTAGGGGGAGGGGGAGGGGGAGGAGGCTGCGGCTCCCCCTTTTCAGGAGATTAGAACTAGCTGTTGAACATTTTTCTCTTTTCCAAGTCTAAACTCAATCAAAAATGGACAAATGGGAAAACATTTCATGCGTGTCACGAGCTATCCCCGAGGCAACAAATCCCTGTGGACAATTTTGCATTTTCAGTAGACATCAAAAAGCCCCGACCATTTCCACAAAGTAGATGTCTATAAACTCTTTCCTTGTGGTAATATTTTATTCGAGTTCGCGTTTTGTGCCATCGTGTATCGCTTTTTTTCACCTGAAATTCTTAATTTTCTTCCGTGAGCATTTTTTAAATGTCTGTAGCCAATTTTCAGAGCGATTTTACTAGATCATTTACGCCTAATATAAATGATATTTTTATGGACCTTTTATAAATGCCAAGGTAAACTGGTACAACCCCAAAATACAAAGAACCCCCTGTGCGCGTTTCCGACGTCTCTGTTGGATTTTAACGCCTCTTTTTCGGGGGTCGAATTTGTGGAGGACATGAGGTGACTGAGGTGAGCACGGTGTACGTAGGATAATTGTCACAACATTACTAATCCTGCGACTAGACAGATCCTACAAGAGGATTACTCTAAGCTGTAACAATATTTTCACTCATGGCAGAGAGTTTGTCATTGTTATTTTTAGAATGAGCTGAGGAAATAGTTTTTTGTTTAGAATGATGTGAAGTAGCTACCGGTACCAGACAGTTTAGCGATTTAAGAAAAACAGAAACAAAATCGCTGAAGATAGGAACTTCCAACTGTTTTTAAACTTATGTGCATAGAAAACCGCGCCAGCTAATCTATCGCATTACCGGAGTCGTTCCTCTCTTATCCCGAATTCCCGGAGCGGACTATACATATACCGTATTTACTCGAATTTTCAACTGCGTTTTATTCTTCTGTGCCTGCAATGCGGCTTGGGTGCTTATTGTCCTTTAAAACTGTACAAAACAAAGCTAAAATTGACCGCAGTCACTGCCGAATAGCTTCATTTTCGATCGCAGTGTTCAAAAATGGGATACGGAGGGTTTTCAGGGGTGGTTATTAACAATTGGTCAACAATTATCAACAATTTCTTGGGTCGAGGTGCGGCGCTTGTTCGAGGGGGGCGCTTATTCGAGTAAATACGGAATATATATATACCTGTACCTTACATGCATCCAAGGGCGGCTTTTGCGCGCCAGACGCGTATTAAGATATTAAATCTCTTCTGTGATATTCAAGTGGATATTAAAGCTGTCCCGTTGTTTACTCAGTGTTGCTTGTAACATTGACATTAGTTGAATAACCAATCAGCGCCTTGGTATTGATACATTTTTTATGAGCCTCCTACTTGTGAGCTTAGGGGTAGACCATTTGACTTTTGAGGGGGAGTGGGGTGGAACTTTTGTTCAGTGCACGATTTTTTATATCTCTGTTATGAAGGGAGAATGTTTTTGCAATAAGAAAGAATGGTTTTTGTCACCATTTTGCTGTGTAGGATTTTTGTAAAACGTCCAACCCCCTCCCCCGCAAGAGTGAAATGGTCGGCCCCTTAGTTTTGCTCTGAAGTGCGATTAAAGAGCATGTGTCAGCCGCCATTTTGACAGCATAGCAACATCCCACTCGGAGAAAGTGCATCCATTTCCATCGGCTGATTTAGAGAATATAGAGCAATATTCTCAATTGAATTTGGTAAATCAAATCTGAAACTTTGTTTTTAGATGTTTATTAAGAGATTTCTACACGTAATTCGTCTTCTAATATCGAACGAAAACAAAAACAAAGGAGGGGGTTGTTTACCCTTGGCGTGAAATAACGGACTGGCGCATGTATAATTACTTTCAAATTCAGGTTTAACAGGCCAAAATAATAATTAAAAAACTTACAGTGGGAATTACGGCCCAAAGTTTAGGTTTTGGTTATACAGCTAATTCTATAAACGTTGCTTTAGGATTTGATCGTTGAAGAGCGGAGTACAATGGGATTCTTTGCTTGAGTGACATGAGACAATGACACTCGACAATCAAAGACCAATACCAAGCAACCTTTTTTGAAATGGGTGTAATCGCAGGCCAAAATATTCCTGTATCAGTTCTGGGACATTTTTCTACTTTACGAATTTTTACGGCAGGGCTATTTTGGGCTATTTTCTTTGTGTGTGTGCAGATGTTATTATGGCTGGCCACATTTCTGGATTAGTTTTGGGACGTTTGTCAATCTAAATATTTATGGCAGCCCTTTCCGTAGCAGTTATGAAATATTTTCCCTACTCAGTTGAAATGATCGTGGCAGGCCAAAATTCATGTGCCAGTTTTAGGACATTATTCTCCTTTACAGATATTTTAATGGAGGGCCAAAACTTTTGTGGCGGTTTTGGGACATTTTCTCCATTTTTTGAAAATATTATATATATAATGGGAGGCCAAACTTTGAGTAGGATTAGGGGTCAGTTTTCCCCTTTGCAAATCTCTTTATTGTAGGCCAAAATGTCTGTACCAGTTTTAGGACATTAGCAAATATTATAAGGCGGGCCAAGATTTGGGATACTTTGCTCCTTGAGAAAATTATAATGCCAGCCCAAATTTTCCGTAGAGTTATAACAGGGATCCCACGGGTCCTTGAAAACCTGGAAAGTCATGGATTTTAGAAATGTCCTTTTCCAGGCCTGGAAAGTCCTGAAATTTTTACAAAAGCCCATCAAAGTCATTAAAAGTCATGGAAATATTTTCCTGAAGAAATATTTACAAGATGGTGGGTGTGTTTCTTGTAAAATTTTGAACTAAAGGATACTCATGTTGATCATATCGTGCACAAAAACCCGCATTTTTCATTGTGAAAGGTCATTAAATTTTTCGAAACGCCCTTGAAAAGGTCCTTAATAGTCCTGGAATTTTGAAAGCTGGAAAACGTGGGACCCTGTATAAGATTGGTTTCTGCTTTGTAAATATTATAATAGCACGCCAAAATTTCTGTACCAATCTTTAGTTCTCTCCTTTGTGAATATTATAATGGAAGGTCAAATTTTTGATAGCAGTTATGAGAGTTTTCTCTTTTGTAAATGTTATAATGGTAGGCCAAACTTTATATGGCAGTTTTGGACATTTTCTTTATTTTTTAAATATTATTTGTCATTGCCTGAAGGCCAAAATTTTTAGTAGAAGTTTTGAGACTTTTTCCCCTTGCAAATATTATAATGGTGTGCCCAAATTTCTGTACAAATGTAGTGTACCAATTTAGTTTTCTCTTTTGTAAATATTATAATGGTAGGCCAAATTTCTGTACCAATGTAGTTTTCTCCTTTTAAATATTTCTTTATATTTAAAAAAAATATTATTTAAAATGGATGAAGGCCAAATTTTTAGGAGCAGTTTTGAGACATTTCCCCCCTTGCAAATATTATAATGGCACGCCCAAATTCTCTACCAATGTAGTTCTTTCCTTTGTTAATATTATAATGGTAGGCCAAACTTTATATGACAGTTTTTGGACATTTTCTATATTTAAAAAATATTATTTATAATGGACGAAGGCCAACATTTTAGTAGCAGTTTTGAGACATTTCCCCCTTACAAATATTATAATGGCACAACCAAATGTCTGTACGAATTTAGTTTTCTCTTTTGTAAATATTATAATGGTAGGCCAAATTTCTGTACCAATGTAGTTTTCTCCTTTTAAATATTATAATGGTAGACCAAATTTTATACAACCAAATGTCTGTACGATTTAGTTTTCTCTTTTGTAAATATTATAATGGCACGCCCAAATGTCTGTACCAATTTAGCTTTCTCCTTTGTAACTATTATAATGGCACGCAAATTTCTGTACCAATGTAGTTTTCTCTTTTGTAAATATTATAATGGTAGGCCAAATTTCTGAACCAATGTAGTTTTCTCCTTTTAGATATTATAATGGTAGGCCAAACT
Source organism: Scolanthus callimorphus (assembly GCA_033964015.1). Lineage (NCBI taxonomy): Eukaryota > Metazoa > Cnidaria > Anthozoa > Actiniaria > Edwardsiidae > Scolanthus > Scolanthus callimorphus. The sequence continues at coordinate 27,311,076 of CM066917.1, forward strand.
TTATATGGCAGTTTTTTAGACATTTTCTTTATTGTATTATTTACAATGGGACGGAGGCCAAACTTTCAGTAGCAGTTTTGAGACATTTTCTCCATTGCAAATATTTTAATGGCAAGCCAAATCGTCTGCACTAACTTTGGGGCATTTATCTCCTTTGTAAATATTATGATTGCAGGCCCAAATTTCTGTTCGGGATTTGGCGCAATTTTTGTTGAGAATATTATAAATGCAAACCAAAATTCCTGTTCCAGCTTTAACATGTTTCTCCTTAGCAAATATTATAGATTTGGGTAATAGATTTGGGGCATTTTTCTTTTAACACGTGCGTGCAAAAATGGCGGGAATTTGGGTGCAAAGTCTTGAGCCAATCAGAAACGTGTGACCTACAGACAGACCGATTTTGTGAGTATAGATTGCTCTCTTCAATTTCATTTTGTAGAAGTTTTCCTTCGCCGATTATTCTGAACACAGATGTTAAAAATATCGATAGCGATAAACCGGTGACGTTTGGTGGTTAAAGGGACACTCGCACGCTTAATTTTTGTACAACCTGTCAAAAAATGAGTCTAATTCTAATCACCAAAAATACATCTAAGGCCTAGGGCATACGTTGAATTCAAGTCGCATTGATTTCATTATTTTCAAAAACTACCGACTCATTATACTTTCAAATAACAAATTATCTATTGTTTTAAATGTATTCGACGCGACTTTAAGGAGGCTGCCTACAATTTTTTCTGCCCTCGACCACCAAACTTTGTTTGCCTGCCGTTCAAGTACACAAACTTGTACCGGTCTGAGCTTTCATATGTTTACCCTGGAGGGTTTGAGCTTTATTGTAATGTGTATTTTGTTGTGATCGGAGTTGCTATAGCAACGTAATAACCACACCCTTGTTTATTATTAGGGGCCAGTAGAAGCGTTGCTCGACCTAAACTTTTAAAATGACACCCCTCGCACTAATCCCTGAGTAGCAGACAGTACTCCCAGCAAGTTTGGATAGAATTCATTGGGCCGATTTTATGTTATTCGAGAGGACTTTTTAAGGCTCCAAAATGTCAAAATTATTATGCCGCGATGGTTTCCTGTAAAAAAAAAAATGGCTGATATTTGCGTAATTAGAAGATCCTTGCCGCACGAATTATCTACAAACCCAATTCAATATGTCAGCCAAATTTCCCTTCTTTGAATCCTTTCGATTTTGTTTGGCATGTGTTCAAGTATCGACAAGTAAACTGCAAAAGTTGAGAAATTTTAGCCAGAATTCTAAATCTTGCGTTTTTCTCACCTGACAAAAATCCCATATGTTAATTCTTTTGCAACTTCCGTAAATTATTATTGAATATATACCAAAGATAACACCAAAGTCTTGAGTTCATTGAAGTATTTTAAGGCACCGAGAAAAAAATCCAAACTTCATTACTCTTTCGGTTTGCTTGTCCCGGTTTTTCATTGTACTGTGTTTTCGCCTGTTGTAGCTTTCATGTAGATTTTTCCTGTAGCGAACGACATTCCAGCGTGTTGTAGTTTTTGCGGCCATAGAATGCGCATTTATTTGGCTCTCAAAGCGTAGCAAACAAGGTCACGCAATGAACAATACCAAAACATAGAATTTCATTTTTCGCACCATAGTGGTATATTTCATTTCAGATGTCTGATAACATTCAGTAGAAACATTCTGTTAAACTCAAAATATATATGACCAGATGCAACGTCTTTACAGCTTTGCTTCTTAGAAGCGTGACAGCGTACTGTGTGGAGAATTCACTGAGCCGTAGAAGCAGCGGTCGATTCCCATGTTGGAATGTTGCTCGCTTTAGGGAAAACCGACATTGAAAGCTATAACAGGCAAAAACAAAGTACAATGACAAAAACCGGGTCAAGCAAACCGAAAGAGTAATGAAGTTTGGATTTTTTTCTCGGTGCCTTAAAATACTTCAATGAACTCAAGACTTTGGTGTTATCTTTGGTATATATTCAATAATAATTTACGGAAGTTGCAAAAGAATTAACATATGGGATTTTTATCAGGTGTGAAAAACGCAAGATTTAGAATTTTGGCTAAAATTTCTCAACTTTTGCAGTTTACTTGTCGATACTTGAACACATGCCAAACAAAATCGAAAGGATTCAAAGAAGGGAAATTTGGCTGACATATTGCATTGGGTTTGTAGATAATTCGGGCGGCAAGGATCTTCTAATTACGCAAATATCAGCCATTTTTTTACAGGAAACCTTCGCGGCATAATAATTTTGACATTTTGGAGCCTTAAAAAGTCTTCTCGAATAACATAAAATCGGCCCAATGAATTCTATTCAAACTTGCTGGGAGTACTGTCTGCTACTCAGGGATTAGTGCGAGGGGTGTCATTTTAAAAGTTTAGGTCGAGCAACGCTTTAGTCTAGTCGCCAGAGGGGGTTCACGTGCACCCCCGGAACATTTATGGGGACATATATTTTTAGAACCCTTAGGGTGTCTAGAATCTGGTTTGAGGTGTCCCCTGCCCGAAAAAGTGTCCCACGGCCACTTTTTGGGCCGATTTTTGTTTTTTAATTATATTCTTTTGTTATCTAATGATATTCAATGAGGCAATTTTATAGACTGTAGCACTGTTCGGAAAAGCATTCCACTCTTACCACTTATGCCATTACAGTGTCATAATAGACTGAACACATATGTACAATTTACATGCCCATTTTATACATGTTTTGTTCATAACTGATAGATATTTTCTAAGACTGTCAGCCTTTGTATTTCTATTAGGAATACCAAAACGATATGCGTATGTGACGGGAAAAGGCTGAGACAGCATTTTAACTAGTCTACATGTGATCAGAGTATTCCCAAGATCGTAAAAGTATAGTTTTAGAATTTAAAGAGCTTTTTTGTACAGTGCTACAATCTATAAAATTGGCTCATTGAATCTCATTAAATAACAAAAGAATATAATTAAAAAACAAAAACCGGCCCAAAAAGTGGCCGTGGGACACTTTTTCGGGCTGGGGACACCTCAAACCAGATTCTAGACACCCTAAGGGTTCTAAAAATATATGTCCCCATAAATGTTCCGGGGGGTGCACGTGAACCCCCTCTGGCGACTAGACTACTTCTACTGGCCCCTAATAATAAACAAGGGTGTGGTTATTACGTTGCTATAGCAACTCCGATCACAACAAAATACACATTACAATAAAGTTCAAACCCTCCAGGGTAAACATGTGAAAGCTCAGACCGGTACAAGTTTGTGTACTTGAACGGCAGGCAAACAAAGTTTGGTGGTCGAGGGCAGAAAAAATTGTAGGCAGCCTCCTTAATTCGACGTATGCCCTAGGCCTAAGTTTACCAGTAATAACCAAAATGATAGTCCAGGTTTGTTAAATGAAATATAAAGGGTTTTTTTTATCTATTATCAAGAGGATGGAATTGGATTGTGATTTGAATTATTTGCTTGTCAGGCAAGCGTGCGAGTGCCCCTTTAAGCGAACCAATTTATTGGAGTAAATTACTGTCAAAGTTTCGCGGTTCAAAATGTCTGATAAACAAAGGTCCATGCCACCGTTCTATATTGTGTATGTCCTTGACGTCTCAACTAAAAAAATAAATCGAGAGGCCAGTTGATAGATTAATTACAAGTTTTTGAACAGTTATTTTTGTTGTTGTTTACGTTTTCAATACCAAAACGTCATGTTGTGACGTCATGTTGCCTCACCCTGAAATTTTATTCCAAAGTTTGGGAAAAATTTAAATTTGCTTTGGCTTTCGCATTTTCCAAACATTGCATTTTCCGGAACAATTTTTAGATTGAAAGAATGTTGAGGGGCATGTTCACTTCACAAGGGCTGGGATGAAGCAACATTTATAGGTACGTGATTTTATGTGCACGGTTTAGTGTTTTGGGTTCGCCCTAATCAGAACATTTCGCCTTTTTGGCGCACGCGTGAACTTCACAGGAAACCCACATGATGGGTGCTGTAATCGAATAAACAGTGCATCTCTTGGGAATGAATGAATCAATGTCGTGAGGAGGAGGAGGACTGTGAAGACTGGGTCGAGTCGCGCGTGGGCTAGCTGTGGTTTTTCTAGTGTGGTTACCAAGCTAAATGGCGGACAGATATCGAGAACTCGAGTCTGTAATTCCTGAAAGATTTCATTCAAAATTTAAGATTTCATTCAAAATTTCACGTTTTTTTCTCTGGCTACTTTTGTCGAAACTCTTATCAAAAGAAGATCTTCTGTCACTCCCTATTCAGATAAAATGGTTCTAAATGTGGGTTTCACCGTGAGCTGTTGAAAAAGACAATTTTTGTCGGGGAACATTGTTTGATATGTCACTGAAATAAAGGAGCTAAATTCGTCACAAGGTGACGGGAACTCTTCTACATATTTTTATTTCAAAAGTACTTTTCTGTCACATAATTCTATAAACTAATTACGATCTTGAGACGTCAATACAACAAAATGTTGACAGTTAGTTGCGAGAAAATATTTTGTGTATTGATAGACCTCCTCGGCTTGGGCGTAATGTTTTCCCATTTCAGATCACGTGGCATTCCCCTGAGTATTCTTTCTTTCTTTTTCTGCTACGCACCAAAGGATATATGAATATTGAAGTACCTCAGATTATTCAAATGAGTGGCACGTGATCTGAAATGGGAAAGCCGAGGAGGTCTATTCAGTAGAGTCCCCCAGACTGCGCAGCAGCAGATGCTTGGTGTTTTCGCGTCGCATAGAGGGGTTTGATGCGAACCTATCGTTCTATTCTGCCGGACTTGTAGGATTTTCAGGACCTGTGTGTCTGTGCCTGTGAAAATGTATCTCACTTTTAGTTTCTTGGTTTAGTTTCTGATTTTGTTAAACGAGGCCTCTTTTCGACTTGAATGCCTCGAGCAAATGCAATGGAAAAAATGAAATTATTCAATCGGTATCCTACAGCCGGTAATGGTGTTTTTATCGTGGAAAATCCTGGATTTCATGATCGTGGTTGCCATCGAGTTCGTTTTCGTGGGCGCTATTTTGGGTTTGGTGACTAAACGAGGGGGACAAAATTCAAGATGGCGCCCACGATAAGAACTCTGGGGTTTTCCGCCATAAAAATATCTACCGCCTACGTACCATCTAATGCCTGCAAGCAGGCTTTGATCAGAGGTCAGGTTCGCGGAAACTTATGCTTCATTCATTCAGGCGTGACCACTAGGACTCAAAAGGAGGCGTATGCCATTGAATGAACCTCATGTTTAACAAGAATTTCGCCGTGTCTTCTACTTGTAATGTGGCCCATGGCTAATTCATTAGAAATTACTCCCATTTGCATAGAACGCGACGACATTTAGATATTTGTTTACGTTCAGGTGATGAAGGGTTATTTGTACATTTTTGAAATTTGAGCACCAACTTCATTTTGATGGAGCCCTCCCATTCTATAAAATGAAACGACAGAAGTTTACTCTATTGTTGTCAATACAACGTGTTTTACAAGGATTTCTAAAACGTGAAATTGTCAACTTTGCATGTGTAGGTCGTTTTTCCCAATAAAATCCCCTTGTTTTGGGGCTTAAGGCCTAGTACATACGCCGCTCTTATCATGAGCCGTACCAAACTGTTACCATAAAATACTCGAAACTCGCGGCGTTAAAATCGATTCTACATTCCCGGTTTGATTTAGAATAGTTTAGGCTACAAGCAGACGAGAGATGGCCAAAAAATATTGTTTTATTGAGATTTTGCATTAGGATCGGCTCATGATAAGAGCGGCGTATGTACTAGGCCTTAATCACCCCAAATAATGTAAAATAATATCTAAGCTTAGGATTCTATTGAGCTAGTGACCGTGTAAACTAGAGCAATCAACCATTGGATTTATAACAAAAAATATAATTCTGTCTTGCCGTTTTCTAATTGGAGGGTTCTGTTCTATTTTGACACCGAAGAGGTGTTCATCATGTTCTTATAAAAAATACCAGACAATTTACCGTCTTCTAAGCAAATAAGGCGATTCACTTTAGGTGTGTATTATTTAGTCATGGGCCACCCTTAAGGAAATGTGTTAGCCCCCGTCTAAAATCTGATTGTTAAAATACATCTTCCGAGAGGGCTGCTAATTTTTGAACGCTTAAAAGTTCATCTGTCCAATTAATTTATGTTTTTCCAAAACCGCCATTGACGGCTATCTAGTTTCGGAATGTTTCCTGAGAAAGGAACTCGCCGTGGTACCGACAAAGGGAAGTGGAGAAAAGAATATATCAAAAAGAGAAAAGTTGAACTGTTGCAGTTGTTTAAGATACGTTTAACAGAAAATTTCGCCGCGGTGTTTTAATTTTGTGTTTTATTATTGTTTGAGTTGCGGTGTGTTGACTGTGATAGCTCACATGCCACCAGCTGTCCCGAAACAGCAGACATTAATACATATTTATCTGGTTTACAACAAGCAAGGCCTTTTCCTTGTTTTGATTTGACGGTTCTATCTATCTACCGCAAAACTCAGCGATTCTAGCTTCTAATTACATGTTATAGCTTTCTTTTCATCTTTTAGCTTTTAGAAACGCAGACTAATGTTCTATTTTGTCTATGGAATACGTATGATAAACATTTTCATTACCTTTTGAAGTCGTTTCAGTTGTAAACTTGTTTATCACTTTCCGACTGTATTCGTTTCGCATGTGTTTTCTGGTGCTCAGGTCACGCGGCGAAAACAAATGGAGCAGTCGGATGTAGCAGATTGGACGAAGGAGATTCTATAACTTACTTCCATTTTCATAATTCTGTGAACTCACACTTTACATCACCGAACGACAAACTGCGTTTTGGCTTCCGTCAATCAAACTTTTTGAGAGGTTCATGGATGTTTTCGAAGTTGCGTTTGCAGTTTCGTTCGCTTGTCCTCATTAGTTCAAAAAACTTCTCAAGGTGTCTGCGTGAAATCACCCAGAGTTCACTCGTTTGATTGGCGGAATCAAAACCTTGTTTTTTAAGGTGGAATGGAGTTCGCAGAATTATGAAATTTGCCATATAAATCTTATGAATCAATCGCTAACACAGTTATTATTGGACTCCATTTAGACTTTCTTTATTACAGATATATTAAAAGCACATTGAACAATTACTTTATGCAGGGATTTATTTTGAGCTTTGTTTTTTTTTATAATTTTTGAGCGGCACAACTGTGTTTTTGCGAAGGCTTCTGTGGTTTTCTTTTCCAAAAAAACTCTCGTATTCAGTTATTTCGAAACGGGTAAGCAATGGTTTAGCTCTATACAACAATTTAGTTTCTACACTTTATTTGTCTAGTAAAAGTTTTTAAATTCTAGAGCTTCCGAAAGATAGAGAATCCATGTTTTGCTTTTTGAAAAGCACATCCTCGTGATGTACGTGACTGAGGGCACAAAGCTGTGGTTAGGGAAGCCATTTCAGTGTTGCTCTCGGACAGACTGATTTAGCCAATCAGAAACGTTTGCGCAGACAACCCGATTATAATAGTATAGATAGATATATCGCTGATCATAATTTGTGGAAAGATTAAAATCTAATAGACTTTTAAAATTAAAAGAGTTCTTTTTGAAGAACGAAGATGGAGATCACGTGACTACCAAAGTACTTTCTCGAGTTCCTCTTTTATAACGGTTTCAAGAATTTTTCAAATTAAGATTATTTTGAAAACATTGAAATTAAAGTTTATCGATATAGTATTGCGCCGCCTGGTTTATTGCAGTTTGCTTTTCCCCTCGTACAAAACACCGCTCCAGCGACTTGTAAATGTTATGAGTGTTGTAAACACAATTTTATCAAAGGTTTTTTGTTGAATGTTGAGTTTTTAATATGTTCGGCGGAAACTCTAAATGTCACAGGAGATATAATCCTCGAAGATCAAATAGAACACCGATAATTGTTAAAGCTGAAGAGTTAATGAGGATTTCTGAGCTTGTTTGTGTTTGTCGAAAACGTGAGGGCGTTTTTATCTTGCGGAAAAATCAGAATTGAGGGAAAAGGTTTTGGTTGCGATGTTTGAAAACTTTTTAAAAATGTTCTGGTATCAATTGCCGCACTAAAAAAACACCATTCGCAATGGAATGCGTGTAATTAAGAAGCACTTTCATTTCGGTTCGATGTTGTGCACGCTGATGATGTGTGTGACATGTTCAATGACGCAACATTCGAATAAAAGGGTTGAGATACTTGTTGAGCGTCGATCATGCGCGCCAAGTTTTAGAGACGAGGACGCTCTAAACCTAGTAGTTTTACTAATAGGGCTGTGTATGTCGCATTCGGCTTGGGGAATACGTTTTCCACTCATTTCTTTTTGAAGGTGTTTTTTTTTCGTATCGGGCGATGTCGTTAATATTGCGCGTGCACAGAGATTAGAAATGAAAACAGGGTTGCCATAGATTAAGCTAAATATCGCCTTCGCATTCAGTCCTAGGGTTGTTGTTATTTTGAGAAATAACTTTGATTTTCATGATCAGACTGAACTGTTTTACCTGGCCTTAAACCTTACACAGATTCAATTTCCAGTGCAAAGGAATTGTTTAATGATGTCGTAGTCATATATTTTAAAAACTTTAAACATAAAGGAGAGACTTTTTTCCTTGCAGATACCTTTCTTGCTATCATTCCAAAAAGTGCTTCTTGTTGTTTCTGCTTCTTTCTTCACTTCCTACCGAAAAAGTCCGCAAAGGAGTTAAACAAAGAGCTGCTTCTAATTTACCGGTCCTGCAGCTACCATTTTTGAATTCCTTTGAAGCGCCGAAATTAAAAAGTTCATAACCATAACCTTTTTTGGAAGCCCTCTCATTACGAGGCCCCGGTCCCATTCTGTCTGCTAGACGGTCTTCCTGTGTAAACTATGATTCAGTTAAAGACGTGGGCTCAAAAGTTCCGTTAATTCTCTCATAAGTACTTAGGCTACGGTCCAACCCATTTCCACTCAGCGGCTTTTAAAAGGAAAACCCTTTTCCTATATAGCACCACCCAAAAATATCAACCCCATCTCTAATAAGAATTATTACATATTAATATGCGAAATGCTTTTAAGGCCAGTTAACCAAAGCGCTGTAGGCGGTTTTAAGGATGCTTTATTAAGTAATAAAAGTGTTTTTAAGGGCTTGCTAGAAAAAGCAGATGCCTTGTTTTGTAAACTTGAACGTGGTGTGCAAGCGCGCTATTGCTTTTCTTCTTCGCGCTATTTTCGCATCATTTGCAATATTTCGCGCGCGCTTCCGTGACGTCTCGCGCATTTTCAAGCAGCAGCCCTTTATAGGTCCTTGCTTGATTGCGAAATATTACGGCACTACGGTTTCTGGCCAATTTGAACACCTTTTAAACTATTTCTTGTTACCATTTTTATATCCGCTATACCCGTAAGGGGGGCTGACTGTAATTACATGTAGCTGGACTCAAAAGGCGGACCGAACCGGTATTGCGACGCTGAAAATAGAGCGACATGAATTTCTGGCGTATTTCTGGGCCACAAGGCCAAGCTCGTCTGATACTGTAAACGAGCTCATAAATGATAAATCGTGTCATAGCCCATCCATGTATTTATCTAAAGATAATTTGTAAACATCTGTCTTAGCGATAGGGCGCCTTTTTATGGCGAATAACTCTCTGGTTCTAGAATGATTCCACTCATGTAGCAAGATATTTCGCTCATTCGCGCTTGACAGCGCCTGAATTCGGCCTGCGAATGATCAACGTGACTGAAATATTCCAGTTAACCAAGCTTGGCACTAGTTCCTAATGGCATTAGATTAAATAGATGGTTCATCGATTAAATCATTAATAAAATTTCAAGCCCCCAAGAGCAGTGTTTGTGTGATCATGTTTGCTGAACAGCGATTAACTTTAAGCCGACGACAATGCAATATCACAGGGACATATTAAGTTTACTTAAAGCAAGCATCCCGGTTAATCTGGAATCCGTTAGTTTGTAATCAAATTGAACGATTGTTTTCCCCCACTCTGTCAGAAACCAGACATAGCAACCAAGCTTTATTCAAAGCAGTTTTATTTCAAAATTACGTTCCTTCTATCTACAAATAACAACTTTTCAAATTAAAACGTTAGGTGGATGTGTTCGAAAAACTCGCTCATCGCACCTTGTCTCGAATTTACAATGCGCTAAAACGACGCCAACTACCCGACATCTCTTTCTTTTTTTTAGTCCATAAAGACCCTTAGCATTGGGGACCCAAGCTTAAAGCTTTCCCAAACTTGTCAACCAAACTGTCTTTATGTTGGACTATTAATGTAACACTAAGCACTTTGACAAACTCTTCTAGAAAGTCAAAACTAAGTCCTAATGGTATTTGATACCAATTTTCACACACACGCACACAGAAAAAAGTTATTGTGTTTTTGCACAAGACTGGAGATGAAAGAATAAATCACTCTGTACACTAAAACTATGTTCATTCCTTTGCTCTTTTTTTAATAACGCTGAACTCTAAGAAAGCCCAGCTCTCTCTAGTTCTTTAGTTTCTAATCTCTTTTTCTGATAAAACTATGTCATCTTTCCGTTGCACGTATTTAGCGGGAGGAAAGAGTCGTCAAGGCCAGAGCAGCATCAATTTCTCTGTAGTTTGTTGTCTCGGTGGACCTGCGTAAAGCATTCCAGAATACTTCATCAGTACTTTCCAGAACACATGATCGCTAAACGTTCCAAAACTCCAGCGATTGAAAACATTCTGGAACACTTGATCAGATTTTTTAAGGGCAGATGTGAGGGTTTATGGAAAGAAGGAAATCTCGTTTGTGTTTTCTAGACACAACAAACTTTCGTTATCAACAAGAATAGATGTTTCTTTTACGCGCCACCCACAAATTGATAAGCGGTTTTGTTTTGCGGTAAAATTAGAAAAGCCTCTTTCGGCGAGTGGTGTAGCCCTTGTCGATCAGACAAGAAAACAGCCTGAAGTCGTGAATAGCAACAAACCTTCATGGCTAAACTAATTGGCCCATCGACTCTGAGCACTAAACACGAAACTACGCCTTTTAAACAAACATCAAAAATTAATTTGTCCAATCTCTCGCACAACACTTTTCAAATTCGCTACTCGCGTAAAAACGCTACAAACGCAGTGTGTTTTTATTTTCTTTCCTGTAGCATAAAAACACACAGAGCAAAATAAATATTCTAGAGATATTGAGCTCGAGAAGCTGTCTGTGTTTACCTTGTTTCTGCCGAGGTTAAAACAGATCTGATTTTTTGCTCTCCATCAACTCGTACTTCGCTTCGAGAAGGAACTTTTGTTCTTTTTTCCTCGTCACTTTGCCTTCTTTCAGGCTTGGGAACTGGATTTGAACTCGGGGCTGTAGATAAAAGAAACGGACATAAACTGCTAAGTGAACGAATTCTTGAAAGTTAAATTAAGATGTAAAACTATAGAAAAATTTATGTATAATTTCGCCGTAACTGTTTCTAATGCTAATGCTAGCTTTTGTCTCAAGAAAAGTGACATATGGTGTTACCACAAAACTTTAATATCCAACAACATAAACACCCATCGACCTTGTACGAGTGTTTGCCCCATTGCAGCGAATTGTTTTCGCACGTTTCTAAGAGAGTAAGATTCTCTTCAAAATTGGATATCGTTGCCGGTTAACAAGATGTGACCTCGGTGATTGATTCATTAAATTACAACGAATATGATAGTAAGACTTTCACATAAAACCCTTTCAAAAGTTAAGTACCGCGAAACCAGCTTGTTTTTGCAGGCGAAAATTATCCTCGGGGTTCCTAGGTTTCGTGGTTGGAGGGCGCTTTTGCTTTCAATTCTTGGCCGTTGCGTTTTTGTAACGCAATTTGTCTGCCGAGGGCTTTTAAAACGCTTTGTAACAAAATGTCGGACACCATAATCGAATGTTCTACCTCAAGTGGGCTTAACAGACTTGAGTTCTTTCTGCATTACCTAGAACAAGGGCATGTAAACCTCTGTTGTAGGTATCTAAGATATCGTTCCGGAGTAGTTAATTGCCATAAATAACAAGGAACATTATAGGCGGATTTTTCCGACTACCGCCGAAATCTTCCAGCACAGCGAGAATAGTGGGCCATTAGGGGCGTGAAAAGAAATTCTGAATGTATTCTTAGAAGCTATAACAATCTAACCTTAAAGTGGATGACTCAAGTAATGATATAACCTTTCGATAAAGCTCATTGGGATAGCAAAGCAACTTGATATCAGGGTCAAAACGCGGATAAACGAAGTAAAAGTGGACTTGTGCCAAAAATTTGGCTTGCATGACACCAACATTGGTTGCTGCTATCTGAATTTTTTTCCACGCAGAGCCACGCTTAAAACTTACCGAAAACCTATCGCAGTGTGAAATCCGTCCCTTTATGTTTACTTTTGGAGAACTTTTCCCCTTAAAATATGCCTAATATTTACGACATTTTGGGACTTTCTCTGGGAAGTTTCATTTGGTTTGTCGATAGCCCTGGTGTTCACCAGCAAACAGGCGGCTGGTCGCGAAACTGCTCTGGCCAAAGTATAGGGCCGCCACATAACACAATAGATTATGTCTAGACGTGGAAATTGGCTTTGCTTTGTAAAGAAATTTTCAAGGATATTACGAAAGTGCTTGCTTAACATATCTCCCGCCACCAATTTAGGAAGAGCAAAATTTTCGCAAGATATTTTTAGGTACCTGAAGAACTCGGCATTGGACGCCGCAAAGTTTAGGACTGCAAATCTGTAGTCCCTGGCTTGGAGGAGGTTGTTTAGCGCATTTTACTGCGAAGATAATAAGCTTTGAAGTTCTAATAAAACCTGTACCTGAAGTTATAACGGGAATCTCTGTTGAGTTTCTTTGCGGCGGGGTAGATGGAGGTGTTTCACAGGCAACAGGACTCGCAGACTCCACCATGTAGCCTGTTGGGGCTGTAGAATTGTGAAAGCATCCATCCACCCATCTCCTTAAACTCTTTACTGGCGAATCTTCCACCGGAGCTGAAGAGGAGGAGACTACAAGAACAGTGGCTGGAACAGATCTTGCCAGAGAAAGGTTTTGACTCGATGTAGTGACTGCCACTGGTGGATTCACAATCTTAGGACTTAGTTTCCCGTTACTGTCTGTGCCAACCGAGCTAACACTGCCCCGCGTCGATTTTTCATGTTCTAACTCTTCCTTGAATTCTTTCTCCTCTTCCTTGCTTTCCACTTCTGTGGAACAAACAACACGATTTAACACTTCCTGTGTCGTTTCTCTTTCACTATCTTTCTAGGATGTTTTCAGGGAGTGATTCTAATCGATGTAGAATCACATTCAAGTAAAAACATTAGGTACTGATTGACTTGCTGGTCATTACTAAGTTTCTTTTGTGTTACGCGGGACATAAGAGGTGCTTAAAAGCTAAGGTTTCAAAAACATGGATTTCATTTGTAAAGAAAATATGTTATGTTATCTTAGGAAAAACCTTAGCTCCATAAAGTTATCTCCTACCTTAAGGCCAAGTTAAAATTAACCATAATCCATAGCTTTATTCTGTTTGCTTGGAAATCTTTAATGGTACCAGTTAACTGCCCGAGTTTTTAAAAACTTTAAGTTCATAAACGAGAACATTCTCTGCTCTAGCATATCCCTGGGGTTAACTGTACTCTACCTTGTATTTCAATCTGCTCATCTTCTAGTTTTATTGGAACGTTTTCTTCATCCTCGCTGTTAATATCCATGTCTCGTTCATCGTCTTCACAGTCGCTGCCGTCTGTCCCGTCCTTTCTCTCTCCGCATCTGTTTCGCGGAGACCAAGTCATTTTATTTTCTTTCTTCAGTCTCCTTCGAGCGTTCGCGAACCATGTAGAGACTTGCGTAAGGGTCATTTTTGTCAAGATCGCTAACATGATCTTCTCTCCCTTTGTTGGATACGGGTTCTTTCTGTGTTCGTACAGCCAGGCTTTTAATGTGCTTGTCGTTTCTCGAGTGGCATTTTTCCTTCGCGCACCCGCTGCTGCGAGATCGATCGGAGAGAACCTAAAATCCGAAACACAAACGTTGTAAGAAGTGACAGGAAGTTGAAGTCAGAACGAGAAAGTCTGGCATTCATTCACTCAAGTCGTCCCGCAACAGTATCTTGTCTTCTTAGTATTGTGTTCTAAGCACTCTAACACGAACAGCGAATTGTGTACATTTCGGTAAACTGTCCAAAACAGTGACTAGAAGTCATTTAGGACAATAACTCGAAAACATAGAACATAAACCAACGAAAAGGAACGCTTATAGAGGTCGCGTTTGAACTTATAATTTATTAGAACAAGACAAGGTTTAGTTTTAAAACAGGTTGTAAATTGTCCGTTCGTTTAGAATAAAAGCCCTGACAGGTTTATTTCAAGTGGTTGGGTTGTACAGTTTTATTAATCAGTTTAAGATACCTTTCTGCGAATCTCGTGCAGGCAGCGTGAGTATGCGGGTCGAATCCATGCAGTTCGAACGGGGTTCTAGAAGCCTGAGCGAGATACCACGAGTCCCTCCATGGCTGAGTCGAGTCTTTCAGGTCACACGCGCGCGCCTGAAATTGCCCGAAAACGGGACGAAAGGCAAGATAAGAGCGCATTATTAGCCACAATTAAAGTTTGTTCGAAGGAATTAAGAAAATTCCAGGAAAGAATCCAAGGAAATTTTAATAAAAAGCAACACGCGCAACGGTTGAAAACCCACGAGGCGCTTTTGGAAAAACCAGACAGCCTCAGACATACCAGCGGCGAATAGAAAGCTGACAATCCCGTCCCGCTACCCATTGTGAATGCTGCATCGGTAAATGGCGGTCTTGGAAGAACATTCACAGGCACTGAAGAAACTCTGTGTTGTAGAACTCTGTCGAATTGGCATGGACAAACGGAATGGCCAGGCATACCATCATGAATCTGGCGGACGGTTTCACAACACGAGCCACCACCGTGCAACATCATCTGTAACGAGACCCTGAACATTAGAACACAACCAAGCGTCTGGACGCCTTCAACAGCTCTCAATCATATCGTACTAACTTTTACAAGCTTATTCTTGCCGATTTATGTATTCTACTTACCTGAGGGGGATATGGGCAGTTAAATTGTGAGCAAGGAAGTTTTGAAGTCGTTGAGTCAGCCATCTTTAGTATTGTAATAACATTAAGATTCGTCTTGGCTCAGTAAACAGATTCAATTCGGGCCACTTCAGAATTAAATAAATTAACGTATCGTAAATCCGAGTGAATTACGGTCTTAGATTCTTTGCCTGAGTCAGGCTGGGTATAAGCGCTTAAACGCGCTCTAGCTGCGGAACCTGAACCTGGTAGCTCCGCGCTCGCTTCGTGAAATCTTCAACACGAATTTGTTACGACTATGCACTGAACAATATTCCCAATCGGCTCATCTTGTCTCGTACAAGCACTACCGTCAAATCTGTCACATACGACATGACGATCTCCCCAGCTACCAATCGAATCAAAATAGGAACAAGCTATGTATTGAAAACGTGGCGATGTGATTGGCAGACAGCTAGTTGTTAACTAGGCGAACATTTATTATTGTCTGCTGCCAACAAGCAAAGAGACAGATCTGACAGCAAGTGACCGCCCATGTGGGTTGTTTTGCGGCGCTAAGCCCCGCCTTAGTGGGTGCCTTGCTCGTGTTGTGTCTCATTGCCCGGGCCTCTGCTGGCACGGTCTAGTTAATGAGTTACACTAGTGTATGTGGCTCGATTGTTCACGCCATTATTGGTATTACCCAGTCGATTGTAACCCTTTCAATGCCACGACGTGACAGCTCAAAGGGGTGCGCTGCTTCGGTATCCTTTGCAGCCTTCAAAAATGAAAACTTCGATTATTGCTTAGCGCTAGTGTTTATTTTAATGTTTGCCAAAAGGTCGTAGCGAGCGGCCAGTGCTGTATAGTTCAATGTCACCCACGAGGGGCAGCTATCTTTTGTTTCTACTGCGTTTGACATGACCAACTGCTGTGGAGCTAATTCTCGCGTTCAAAATTTATACACGACAAGCCACAGCGTTTGAAAACAGAGCTCTCTCGTTTGGAGTCCATCTTTTGTTTTCTTGGTAATAAATGTTCACTTTGTAATTAGCGGGTTTCCTACCTACTATTCTAATTTTTTGCTTCCCAACGAGGATGCATCCGTGCCTCCACTTCGGTTTTTGAGAAAAATAATAACAATACAATTTACAGCGCGCTTTGTAGCTTAAATCCTTTCTAAATCCTCAACCCTTATCCCTAAATACATTAAACAAAACTTTGTCTGGTTTCTTAAAGACATGGCAATGTATCAGGAACTTGCCCAGAGGATCTAAACCTATCAATCACAGAAGGCTAACACTTGGAGGAAATAAACTGGATGATTTTGCTACATCGCGCCAGTTGTGAATTTCGCCGAGTCATTCATTTTTGATTGACAGTACTAGAGATATTTATGCGATCTACATGTTTATGGTTGTAATGCATTGATTAGGGAACAATTAGCGGATAAGGTCACACAATTAACGAACAATCGTTCCAAGAGTTTGGAAGACATAAATTTTACCAACTTAGGTATATGCACTTGTTTTTGGAATATCAGTGGGTAGATTTCGTGTAAAAGGAAGCAGAATCCCGATGAACTCGAAGTTTGTAATCTTAAATAAGCGATACCACTTGAGCTTAAACAAATACATCGCGCGTTCGGTTTTCATTCAGCCGTGTTGTTTATATTTCCGAAACAAAACCGTACAAGGAAATAAGCCTCAACACTCTTGTTTTACACGTGTTTGGGAGGCTTTTATTCGTGATTATATTGAGCAATTTGAACAGAAATTATTGCAAATCGAAATGCAAATCTTACTGAGGTTAGGGCGATTTGATAAGAGTTTTTTCGTTGTAAACTCTGCTCGGCTCCATTTAATTGAAAAGAGCTATTGTGTGTTCATCGCTTGGTGTGAACTCTGTCTAGCATATGTCTGCTTTTTATGATAAACAGGTTAATTTGGCAAAACACTGCACAGTGTTTGCGTTTTAACAGGTCTTCTCACGAAATCCATATTTATGCATTTTCTGCAGCAAATCAAGATTTTGGGAATCTTTTTGTGCATAGGGAATGACAGAACGTTATACAATGTGTAACGTATAAGTTTTCGTACACGCTGCGAAAAATTGTAATTACTATATCAGCAAAGTTATTTCCACTTGAAATTCAAAATATTCTGTACCCCGCTGTAAGAAAACATGGATTTGAATGTGCCCCCCTCTAAGATTTGTCTCCTTTTCTCGCATTTATGCAAAGAGCGTTAAGGCTAAACATTTCTTTCATCAACTCTAATTTTACAAGAATTGAAATTCAGCCAAGTTTAGGTGCATGACGTCACCTGCAACCTTTGGGATTACGAGCGCGCGCGTCTTACTTTTCCCGCGCGCGGGAAAACCATAGATGACGTGTGCACAGCAAGTGCTCGCGCTCGCGTTGAAATGAGATTGTTTTGCTTGTTTTGAGCCGCAACTAACACTAAAGAACTGACCTAAAATTAGTTCAAGTGGCATGAAAGCAGTTTTTTTCACGTAGCTATTTTAAGGTCAAGAGCTACCCACCATTTTCATGTCAATTTCCTGAAGTTTGTAATTCAATCGAACTTTGTACTACGGTCAAATATTTTTAAGGGTGCAGCCTTCGAGGCTTCGGCGACTGTCTTCACAGCTTGCTGGCCTTTATGCATACACTGCGTAGGAATCTAAACCTGCTGTTAAAAATTCCTGCCCTCGCCTAGCTTCTCTGGTCACACTCAGTTACACTTGATCCTTTGAATGACGCAAGTGGGCTTGGTACCTTGAACAAGGTTGTTAACATGTATCCTGAAGATTAAACCCAAGAACTTGGATCTCATGTTTTGGCAAGCCTATTGATAGCTCGGAAATCCTTTCGGAAACGTTTGGAAATATTAACTTCTTGCAGAGCTGATGCCTTTCATGTCAAGAGTTTTCCTGTTCATGTTGATAATAGGCTGAAGGGATTGTTCAATAATGTTAAGCTCAGTGGAGCCTTCATATATTTATTATCTGTTTCCTTTATTTTATTTTGTTTCTGTTTGACGCCTCAGTTCAGGCCTCAGTAACAAGGTTTAGCCACTCATTTTACCAATTTTATTTCAGTAACAACATTTCGCCATGTAGTCTAATGTAGTATTTCATTTCTTGTTATTCCAAACGTAGGCAATCAAGTTTATCTTTCACATGGGTTTAGTTTTGATAATTTATTTCCCGTGATAGTGATTCTATCCACAAAATATTTCAACTACACCCTTACAACGGGTGATTAGACATTTTGAGTGGATAAACATGGTTTTAATCTCATTGTTATTATATGTTATGGACAACCATTTAGTTTCACTGCCCACTCAAAAGACAAGTACATATATATACCTTTTGATACCAAAAAGCACTAGATCGAACTCAATTCAATTTTGTTTCACATAAAAACATGTTTATACAAAACTGGTAGGAATAATTCTATACACTAAAAAGATACAAACGAGGAAAAACTTTTTTTTGCTAAATTATTTGGGTATGGTGTGACCGGACGAACAAGCCGGCCACATGTACCCTTTAAGCAAATTTCACATAGACAGTCCTAGTATAACATTTTCACAGCGTAGACGGTGCTAGGATATCTATAGTTCCATAGACAAAGCACTGCATGAATTATACTTGAATTATCACCAAGCTCTTGTTGAAACTAAATCTGCATGGTAGTTCCAGAACCTTTTTTCCTCATCCCAGGGGAGCTTTCAAGTTCTTGAAAAATCCACCACTAAAGGGTCGTGTTTTCAGAAAGGTTTACGACTAATATCGCCTTTCGAATTGTCTGTCGGCTTCTTTCACGTCGAGTTGGCCATGCCAGACCACTGCGCCATAGAATATTTTACTTTTTAATCAGTGTAACGTTCAAGGAGATTGAAGTGTTTGGTTTAGTGCAATACATGATTTATTCCTATTGAAAGGGCTTCCACTGAACACAGAAATTTCGCTATTGATGAGATTTAATCTACTTGTTCAAGGAATATGGTGAAATCGAGAATTTCAACAGATTGTTAAGAATATTCCGTGACACGCCTTTTTCGCGTTCCCCTTTGCAAAATTATACGGCACTGAAAAACAGAAGGAACAACTTAATTTGAATGCGAATTTAAGCCATTCTCAGTAATAAACGTATTGATTGTCAATAATAAGATTTTTGTAACTTTTGGAAATAAAAATATTAATATATCGTCATCGATTGAACACAGGTCTAAACTTTAAAAAATGCTGTCTTCGACAGGTACTCAACAAATTTGTCATAACAACACGCTTGAATAAATAAAGCATGATATTGAAATATTTGGAAAAGGCTATTCAAATTTTTAAAACGTGTGCACCTTTTATCAAACAAAGGCTCGTGTGAAAGTGAAATAATTTCATTTAGGAGCCAGGATAAATGTTAAGACCTTAAATAATTAACTCACCCAGTAATTTCATTTTCGTGCCGGTTGTTCTTTGTTTGATTTCTGTAAACTGTTAGTCTTTTCTAATTTTACTCCTATTTTATCGACATAGTTAGGAAACAAACAAAAAATTTCGACTACAAGGCACACTAATTATTATGGCTATCAAAGAAACTCGACGTGTTTTGGTTTCTTGTTGAAATGTCGAATCATTAAGGAAACACGTTATTTTTTCCTGTTCTTGATCGCCTAAAACAATGCATTTTGCGTTTCACTTCTTTCTGGAACATATCATTTCCTTCGTACATGACCGTAATTTCCCGTACATGTCAGACTTCTGAAAAGACTGGCCGATAAAGCACTCTAATTGACAGTGTAATATCTTAAACTGCGTAGTGTTGGCAATCCATCTAAGTCAAGTTTCATAAATCTTTATTCTGTTAAAAAAAACCGTAAACAGCCAATCAATTATAAACCCAGCGCCAGGCCATATTTAAAATGATTTTAGTAACGACATTACGTCACACTCCATTATGTGTGACCTTGGTGTAGTACGCATGCTGATTCAGAATCCGAGACATTGTTTAGAACCCGAGACATTATTATGCGGAAAATAATCTCTCCAGCGTGTCGTAACATCTATAAGAACATGAAACGTAGAACCCTATGATCGTTATATATTTTTTAGTTCCATTTAGTTTTATTCTCTTCAATTTGATTGTCTTACCCGTAACACATCCTCGTTGCTGTTTTTTTGTTTATTTATTTCCTTGTTAATTTCTTAATTCATACACGAGATTTACTCGTGATAGTTGGAGATCTCTACTGTAATTATATGAAAGCTTAGATTGTTTAACGATCAATTTAACAGGAGCCTACTATTTTCTTTTCAACGCAACTCTACATACAGTATAGAATGGCCCACTTGGGGAAATGTTCAAGGGCTCTTTTGCTAAAATAATTGCCATTTCGTTTCCTTGTATTATGTATTATTTTACAGCTTTTGAAAAACAAATATTATTTTTTTATAGTCTATTAATGAATTATTGATGACATTAATAATTATTTCTCAAAAATTTATTTTCTTTTTTGGATCGGCTTTAGTCCGTCAGATTTCGATAGAATTATTGATATAAAAATTTTCCTATATGTCCTATAAAAAATTAATTGTAAACGCCTGATGTTTTTAACCGTGTTTAAGTAATGATGATGATGATGAAAACCACTCAGTTTTGTATCATCTTTTAGAAAATAACACCTACTTTATATGGTGAATGTGCGCATTCTGATTGGTTAAAAGGCGTGTTTGTAAGAGACCTGAGAAACACGATTGTCACGCAACGCTGTCGCGCGTGTGTATGTTATTTTCTAAAAGCAATAAAAGTACTTTCCGCTTGCTCCCTGGTTTGTACAAACACTCGGGGAATGTTGGTCGAACTGATAAAACTTGAAAGACACTCGCCTTCGGCTCGTGTCTTTCAAGTTTTGATCAGTTCTCCCAACATCCCCCTAGTGTTTGTAAGAAACCAGAGAGCACGCGGAAAGTACTTTTATTGCTTAAGAATGACACTAAGATGAAATCCAAAATTGTGGCCGCGATTTTCATTTCCCTCTTTTCTTTTTGTAGTTGTTCCAATTTTATGACGATTTTTGTCAGTCAGTTTTGGGCTAATATCTAACTTCAAGAGGAAATAAGGGACTGCGCAATAATTTTCGGGAAGGGGGCTTAGAAATGAGAAACATTAGACCCCTACCTCCCCTCTAAACACTCCTGTTTCCAACTGGCATTTTTTGATAATTATTAATATCATTTATAATTTATTAATAGTTGATCATTAACAACTACCCCCCAAAAGGGGAGGTGAATAGTGGTGGATATATACCGAGACGCGAAGCGTCGAGGTATATATCCACCGCTAGGCATCGACCCTGAGGGGGATAGTTGTTTTAGTATTTACGAAATCGGTAGAATGAAATACGTAATATCGCGCGCAAAACGAGCGGCCATTTTGAGAGTTTTCTCAAAACAGTAAATAGTGCTGGATATCTACTATTTCAGAAACCAATCAGAACGCGCGAAAATGACTATTCACTGATTTGGTATATACTAAAATATATTATTTGTTTTCTACTCTTCAAAAGCTTGATGTAAAAAGATATAAAAATGTACCTACCCAGCAGCAGACGAAATGGCACCTATTGTGCAAAAAACACCCTTTGAACCTCCTTCCCTTAAGCTTTGTTTGAGTAAAGAGGGCGTCAATTGTTTTTGTTCAATTCCTGAGTGCGTGTCCATTGTTTTTCCCGTCGGGAAACAGGAAAAGGACGCATTCCAATTATCATGATTTTATGTAAGAACACGATAGCCTGAAAGAATGCGGAAGTTCTCAAGATCTATTCTTGTAGCGACACAAATATTGCGGTATAGCAAAGATTTCTTCTTTGTTGAATGTGATTGGCTGTGACCACGCTCTTCAACAATGTTGAATTTTAACACCACTTAAAGGGAGCCTGTCGCGCGCATGCTCCAGGAGCGATCATTGATTCATCAGTAAAACTTACTAGACCATCCTTTGTCCGATGGATCGAGAAATAGCGACATGATATAAGGTTTTTAGCCTTCGCTGGCCATCGTTACGGGACGATAATTCTCCATTCTCGAACCTAGAGCTCCTCCCCGGCTCGTCTCCTTGCAGTGGATGCTCTGATGACATCCATTTGCTGATTGGCTGTTTTTGAACGTAGGTGCATGCGCAGAAACATCTTTCTCTCAACGGCTCTGTATCAAATCTCGCGCATGCGTCAGTGGCTCCGTCACCAGAGCCTCCCCCGCGAGGAGACGAGCCGGGGAGCTCTGGGTACGAGAATGGTACTTATCTGATTTGAGAGATGCGCAGAACGGCTGCGCAGTTGCGTAACGTAACATGGCTGACTCAACATCATTTCTACATAACCTATTCTTGTATAGCGAGACAAATATTGAGGTTCAGCGATATTGTCCTTTGTTGATTGGCAATGGACCACGTTCAACAATGTTGAATTAGTTTGTCACCCCCATCATTCAACATAGGTGATTCAACAAATGTTGAATGAAGTTGAATCAGATGTTGAGTTGGTTTGTCACCACCTTCATTCAATATGGGTGATTCAACAAATGTTGAATGAAGTTGAATCAGATGTTGAGTTGGTTTGGTCCCAGCCAGGCGCCCACCCATTGCTTTACACCTTCTAACCTCTAGATGGACGTTGGGAAGAGGTCAAAACAATGGTACTTTTTAGGTGAATTTTTGTCAGGGGAGGTGGTGGGTTGAAGTACCCCACCCCTACCCCTACTGAATTGCCTTTTCATTATGGTCATTATTTTGCGAGATATTTGCAGTCAAAAATTGGTCCCCCCCCTGAGTACCTTTGTTTATTATATTAATCATATATTATTATTTTGACCTCTCCCCTAACAGCAAATTGGAAAATGAAGCAGGTCTAAAGTTCTTTTTTTTAGAAACGGTTTCTAGTTTTCCCGATCGCATCCCAGTCAATCGCCGATGTCGCCGACAATTCCCGATATGCGTTTCCATAAGACGGGGATTGACAGGGATGGTCGGCAAACCACGGATCCCTTGATCGTTCCCGACGGTTCCCGTCATAACCAGTCCAAAAGAAGACGATCGCTTTAAAGTTATTCTTAAAATCTTTTTTCCACTCTTCGTCAAAATTACTCGAGTTACTAGAGGATTTCAAATTGAATATTGTTGTGTCGCTCTTAGGATAAAATTCTTCTCGCAAGAACATGTTTTCTGCCTGTGTGCGCGTGTTAGAGTCCCTAACAGCAGACTGTATCCGTAACTACACCTCGTGTATTATTTCTCTCTGTTGGATGTGCCATCTCCAGCACGTACTCGACTTAACACAGCAGTTCGTTGTCTAGAATGGCAGGTGCTGTGTTATGAGCAGAATGCAGAATCTCGCAGGACATTCCGGAGAAACTGCATGACTTTGTCGAGTTCAACTGGCTTACATGATTACCGTGTGTGAGCCTGCAATAGTCCAGGTTCGAATTCTGGTAGATCCTTCATATTTGGTACACTATAGTGTCCTCCGTATAAGAATCTGATCTCCCATGTCTTATAGAACGGGGATATAAGAACCCGGAGGGGGTGGGGGGGGTCCCCTATTTTGGGGCAGGGGTGCTCGTCGGGAAATTTCGATTTTACCCCTAAAAGGTACCGAACATGGCGTCGCTTAATTGATTTTGACCCCTAAAGGGTACCAACAAGACGTATTTTCCCTCGTATTTTTCTCTCGTATTTTTTACGAGAGAAAATACGTCTGAAATTCAGACTACCAACAAGTATGATTTGTTGATGTGCTAGAACGGACCTCTAACAGGTTCTTATCTTGAAAAAATTGCAAGTTTTCGAATTTTACCCCCAAAGGTACCAGAAGCCTGATTTTAAACGAAAAGGTACGACGAGCACCCCCGCCCAAAAAATAGGGACCCCCCCCCCCCCCCCCGATACAGAACTGACATTATAGTGTACTATATATATGAAGGATCTAGGCGAATTCACTGCTCTACCACTGAATTCCGCTGAGCTTCAATTTGAGGCCGAGACGTTTGTCTATAGGCCTTTATCACGCAATATTGATTAATAATATATAATAGTTATCAGAAAATGAAGTATTCAATTCTACACATCCGTATTAGTACAATTGCAAAGTTTGGTGAAGATTGCTTGAATACTGACTGACATATAAATCCCTTCAAACAAAAATCGCCACAACCATCGCTAACTAAATTCAAGCGCGCGCGTGCTCATTTTTCCGCTCAAAACTGGTGGGTTGCCTGTGCGACGACGGACACACGGAAACCGGAAGTCCATCACAGAATCGGTCGATGCATATACACTTTTGTTTTGTTCCTTTTTCTCCTGCATGTAGCTATGGGGCTCCGCTACGAATTTTCAAATTGAATTTTCAATTGAATGTAGCTATGGGCTCCGCTATGAATTTTCAAAACTTTTTAACAAGAAATGTATGAACGAGGCTGGACGGGCATCGATGTCCGTCCAGCCTCAACTTGACGTATTTGCCCATACATTTCTTTGTAAAAAGTAAGTCAGAATAGGAAGTTAATTGAAAATTCATATCTCAGTCAGTTTTCAAGTAATTATTTTGAAACTTTGCAGTTTTACTAATACGGATGTGTAGAATTGAATACTGGATTTCATTTTCGGATAACTATTATATATTATTAATCAATATTGCGTGATAAAGGCCTGTTGTCTGAATTCAAGCTTCATCAATTTCTCATCGGTATTAACAACCTTTTCTACTTCACATTGAGGCTCACACTATGTATGCACCGTAGATGCCTATTCAGCGGAGGAAATCAGGACTCCATATAATTTGGACGTGTGATTATTCCAGACAGCTCTCCACAGTAGGTAAACCTACGCTTATAGCTGGGGTTAAACTAGTTCAACATGACCATTCAATCTTATTTTGTTCTTCTGAGCACGATCGAAATTTTCAGTGATGCTCAGTAGAAGTCAACAATTTTCAAATCAGTTGAAGATAGCATTGAAAAAGATTGGAATCATTTTCAGGACGTAACCTTCATTTTTACGGATGCTTTTTTACGAATGTGATTCAATACGGTGCTCAACAGGATTCAACTTTTCCCGAAATTTATGTTTCCAGTGATTTAGAAAACGCTAAACATGCATTGAAGAACGTTTAACATCGCTGAAAAATATTTACCGAATTCCGTCGGGTTCAAGAAATTGTTGAACAAAATATTCACAGTTGAATTAAATGTTGAGCTAGTTTGGCCCAAAGGTAGATATTCAGTTTGGTTCAACATTTTGAACAGTTCATTAATTTTCGAAATGACATACTCAATTTGAGGTACATTGTAGCAAGCATATCAAACATGCCTGCACGGCACACACCTACTATGTGGGTATGTTTATCGGGCACCTGCTGCGCTCTGACCTTTCACGTGTTTTAACACTTTAAAAAGTGTCGGGCGCTGGGATACATGAATTATTGCATGTTTTGTAGCTTACGTTGTATCCCCTCTCACAGAAAATATCGTTGCGAGGGTCTACAAAACGCGGAAAGAATTGTTTTCGCTTTTCGGTAGGAAATAGACAGTCGTCTGTGACTGGTTAGCTTCGAATCATTTCTAATATAACAATTGATATCATTGGTTGAAGTGTATAACAGTGCCTCGACTTGAAAGTCCAAGATGGCTTCCGACTGTTGGGGAGCGTACATGATATACAACGTCCAATACACACAGTTCAAACTAAGACGTTTTTTCTTGTGAATATTTTTTATTCTTGATATTACAGGTTGTACAGTAAGGTCTCTATTTAAACAATAAAATGATTTTTCCCGTGTCTGTGTTATCTATTGTAAACACGAGGGGGATGTTGGGAAAATAGTGAGAACTCCACCCTAGTTCGTCTCTTACTAGTGTTCCTAGTAAGCATCTTCCATATGGTAGTGGTACAACTATTGTAAAATTATCAGAACAATATCATGCCCTCGTGAAATTCACCATAATGAATTGCCACGCTTTTAATGATGCGAAACATTGTTCTCAAAAATGTCAAGACTTTTTGCCACCGTGAGCTAGTGGGATGCCGCCCCACCGACCACCCGCCTCTAGCCATCCACTTATACTTACATTATCGGTCCAACTTTCTCCATGTGGGTCTAGATTCAATTTTCATTGATGATGAATCTCATATGGGCATGATGATTGGCAAGAGCTACACTGCGCATGCGCGGACGTTTTGTTACGTCAGTGTTTTCGCTCGCGATTTTTGTCGCATTTGTCGCGCCTTGCAAATCATACTCGCCTAGTGTAACCGAGACGAAAATTCTGTGCGATTTTTTTG
The DNA here is from genome assembly GCA_033964015.1 of Scolanthus callimorphus. Classification (NCBI taxonomy): domain Eukaryota; kingdom Metazoa; phylum Cnidaria; class Anthozoa; order Actiniaria; family Edwardsiidae; genus Scolanthus; species Scolanthus callimorphus. The sequence goes on from CM066917.1 coordinate 27,337,407, forward strand.
CACTTGTTCGCATCAAGAGTTTGGACGACGTCTGGGCTCCTGGTATGTTTGAAACCCGTACGACATCATGCGACAAAAATCAACGAGATGGTGCGGCAATTGCGGTCAGAAATTGCGACCGTTAGGCGCCGACGAGTATCCTTTGGGCTGTCTTTTTGGCAAAGGTTTGTAGGAAGCAGAGATAGCAAAGATAGGCGATTAACCTATTTCACGCTAGTGGGACCACAATCTTTGAGCTTGTAACGAAACACTATATTTCGTATCAGAAAGCGCGATTAGAATTTCTTACGGAACATCGTTGCTGGAAAGTTATGTGGCAAATTTGAAAAGTTTGCTTATAGTCAGGCGGCTAAGTCCAAATTTTATTGCGAATTGTGCGTTTTCCGATAAAAGCATGAAACTTTCCAGGAGGAGACTTCAGAGGGTACTTGTTAATTTTTTATTGGGAGGCATTTATGAATATTCTTTTTACAGCAATAATTTAGACAATTCCATCTTGTTGTTTGTTATTCATGAGTTTCGTGGCACTTGAGCTCGTATTCTACGAGATAAATTTATAGACTGTAGCGCCAGATAGACAAAACTCTAAAGATTTATGGCGAAGAGAAACGATCGTTGGAATATGACAAGTGAACATTTGATATTTGATAGTAAATTACTTTTCTAGATGTTTTCTTCTATTTACGAAAACATGTTTTCGAATTCCCAGTCAAACACTGTTTCGGAGATAGAAAATCAGGAAAAACATCGGGATTCTTTGGCACACAGGTTGATATTAGCTTGCGACATAGCTACCGAAGTATAGACCAAATGTGCCAAGGTATTAGCTGATGGCCTCTGAATGAAACAAAGTTGCAGGGATTTTGCTGCAGAGTCTGGAGAATCACTTCACTGACTTGGACAGTAAGTGCCGCGAAACTCATGAATAGCAAAGGACAAGATGGCGGCTAAACAATAGCTTTGCGAGTTGTCTAAATAATTCCTGTCAAAAGAATTTTCAGAGATGCCTCCCAATCAAAAATTGACAAGTACCCATAGGCCAATCATGGAAAGTTTCATGCTTTTATCAAAAAACGCACAATCATTTGGCTTAGCCGCCTGACTATTAGTGCGACCTCTGCCTAAACCCAGGGAAATACGAGGCACAATATCCGTCAACTTGTCGCGTAACAATGTTGTGTTGCAAAGTTTGGATCGATGTTGCGCGTTTTTCATCTCGCGCCACAACTTGTCACGCAACAAAAACATGTTTCAAAAAGATGTTGCGCGAAAAAAAGCGCGGGTCAACTTTGAGCCACTAGTTCTAGCTTTGTTGCTCGTTTTTCATCAGTTGAAATGAGGTGCTAAGGGGCAAAATCCGCCTCGTGTCACCAAAACAAAATGTTGCGCGACAAGTTGTGAATTTGATGAAAAACAAGCAACAAATATAAGACTTACGAGGCAACAATGCGCGACAAGTTGAGGGATTTCGTCTAATATTTCCCCTGGCTAAGATACAGAATAACGTAATGGTTAAATAAAATGAAAAATGCAATGCTACTCTGTATCTATCGCAAATCGAGCAACGAAAAGTAAAGAGCAAATATCTGACCGTTGTAGTTGTGGTAGTGGTTTCCTCATGTTTGATGATCCAGCGCCTCTGCTGCCGGGGGATTTTCAACATCCGGGAAAAAGCAGCGCCCAATCCTCGAGCATATGGTTTCTTTTGTATCTACCTATCAACGACAAAATCTGCAAGAACGTAGTATCTTTTTAAGAAGCGACGCAATGCTTTCCTTGCCACTTAGATCCTACGACCATAACATAGCCCATCTTCATTCCTAAACAAAAAGCGCGTTTATTGAGTCGCCAAATGGCGTCTAATTTTCGTGAGTAGTCGAGAACTGAAACACCTTGGTCGCCAGGCAGTGGAAACTACAAAACCATTACAAGAAATCACCCTCCTCTCGACTCCTCTTGTGCTAAAAACCTACCCATCACTTTCACCTAGCTACTGCCTACAAGAAGTCGCCTTTTCGGCGACAAAATCCGAACATTTAGTCGCAGCAATTTCCATCGCAATTTCAACGCTGCAATGATTTCCTTGTCACTATCCTACGATCATAACAAAGAGCATCTTCATTCCTAAACAAACAGGGCCTGAAATTACCTATTTATTCAGTCGCCAAGTGACGACCAATTTTTATGAGTGGACGACAACTGAAGCAAGTTGGTTACCAGACAGCGGACACTACTACAAAACAAGTTCTAGAAATCCCCTTCTGTTGTCCTGAAAACTGCCCAACTCCTGCGACAAAATCCAAAAATTTGGTCGCCCGCAAAAACAACAACTGGCAACTGCGTTGATTTCAATTTCAGACCCTGTCAAGGCAAACTATAGTGCCAATAAAACGGTCTGTTTGTTGCGTTTTATTATTACTTTGTCTTTTCCTCGCTGGGCGAGGAACAATCTACGTCTATGAAAGAGATAACAGGGTTCGTATGACCAGTAATTTTGAGGAATCCATTTTCAAGGTTTACAGTAAGCGGCTTTCGGTGCCGGGTGTCTACTAGTTTTGTCTTGGATAAAATTCGTTTCTGCATTCCAGGAGGAATTCAAGGACTTTTCAGGACAATAATAAAAATCCAGGGGCCGGTTCCTGAAAGGTTGGATAAAGTTATCCATGGATAAAGTTATCTGTTGTATAGGATTTGTTCAGGATTTATCCGTTGGATAAGCGTTTATCTGCAGATAACTCTTAACTGACCATCTAGGAACCGGCCCCAGGACATACAAGGTTTTCCAGGAGTCGTACGAACCCTGAAAATACAATCATGTGATCCCTGTACATTACATGCACTGAATGTGTTGATTCTAAACCTTAACATAAAATGAACTTACCAAAAGAAAGATTATATGTGCGTGGTTTCCTCGATGATGTATCGGTTTCTTCATAAGACGTACATTTTTAGGATTGCTTCCAATAAAGGAAACAAAGTTTCCATTAATTTTAGCCAAACCGGTTGCACCGTCAGACTCAGCTATTTCAAAAAACGTCGTCGGTAGCCGAACGCACCCACACCGCATTACTAGCTTTAGCCAAAGCTCTGTTTTGTAGAATGGGCTGTTCCACAAAATAGCCGGACACCCCTATCGAGGAACTCCAAATTTTCAAAAATTGCTTTACCTGGAAATTCCAGTCGCCTATTCGACCCCTGCTGAAATCTGAAGGAACCTCTGAGGTAATTCCACATTCTTTTGTGACCTCTGTGGAAATCCCAAAGTTGCACAATGAATACCCTGTTTGGTTATAAAGAAAGACCCTGTGGAAATTCCAGGGTCAAACACAAAAGGACCCCGGTGGAAATTCCAGGTTCCTCGATAGGAGGGTAACGGATATTTAATAGAACAAGCCCAATTGGCCGTTTTCACGATGTTGTGAGAACAATACCCTTGAGCTGTTCTAGCGAAAACGGCTATTGTTATTAGACAGCATTGTTCTCATCCCATTTATGTTGCGTGCGCAACATCGTGAAAACGGTCAATTTAACAGCCAGACCAGTGAGGTTTCGTCAAAATAGGATGTTGTGTTGCTACCAAAAGAGCAGATTTCAGGTGACTATCGAAAACTAACCACAAATACAAAGCCACTAGCCAATCAGAGTGGAAGCCATTCAACAACAAACCAATCAGGAGGCGAAGAAAGTCAGAATTGCGTGTAGTCATGACGTAAGCAACGGCGCGTTTTGATTTAGTTCGCAATTTGATTGGCTGAAAGACGAAAGACTTTGCTCTCGACCAATAGAAACGCTGACTAAACGTAAGTCCGACTTCCTTTCGACGGTCATCTGAAATCCGCTCTACCGCCGACAACCTTTATTGGAATAGCTGTATAACAGCTGTCCTCTACGCACGCGCCAGTTCCGCCGGTCCCGACGCAAGAAACCGAGACGCAAGCGTCTTTTCTGGCGTAAGAACTCTAGGGAAAGACGCGCCAAAAGACAGCCAGGCTACGGAAGACTAAAGATTGTAGTTACTTTGCATTCATTATGATCATGGATGGGGAAATGTCAGATGTACCGTTATCTGACTGTCTGGACACACATCCACAGTAACTACCATCGTTATGTCCATGGAGTACGGCCTCTCTCATCTTAAAAATACATCTTCCTATAGTTACAACTACTGTTTAGAGTACTTAATCATACAAAATAGCCGTGGGTTATCTTCTGTCTAGATTCGGGCGTCACATCCCTGGTGGGAAGGAGTTGATTTCTCCTTGCTCTGCGATGGGAGCGCCGTTCAGCTTGTACAGCACCTTGATTCGCATTCGAAGTGGATGCTGAAACAGAGACGGAAAAAGGACACTAAATAAATAAAGTTTTTTACAGCGGTTTTTATCATGCTGGAACTCTCATGAGAGATTTTTTTCAGGCATCTGATTTCCATGGCAACGGCACTCGATATGCAACTGAAAAAAAATTCTTCAGACCTGAGTAAGAACCAATTATGGAAAACAGTTTAAAATTTACCCTTTCGAACTGAGTGTATGAGGACAATGCTGCTGCCGTAAAAAGACAACGTTACTAAGCCCTAGTCTAAACGTCGAGCTAGCGTCGTGCCGAACCGAAATATTGGATTGAACTCGACGCTGGTGCGACTCTAGCACGACGTTTAGAGCCAATTTTTAATTCGGTTCGACCAAGCTATTGGGCTCGACATTCTCTGTCGCGCTACCCGACTGTAGCACGACTTGGCTCTAAACGCCGTGCCATCGTCGCGCCGAGTCTGATGCATAAATTATAGAATAAATTTAAAAAAGTGTTTTGCTAAGAATCCAGGCCTGTCACGTGGCCACAGGAATCCCCAAAACTTCGCATTGTCGGCTCGACTCTGGCTCGACGTTTAGAACCGCTACCGCGCCAGCGCCGAGTCAAATTAGATTCGGTTCGGCACGACGCTGGCTCGACATTTAAACTAGGCCTCAGTTTAGGAAACAGTACAATCCTTCCTTTTAGAGCGGTTTTCACTTGACTGTCGTGAAAACAACAGCAATTGAGCAATCACTAGCCAATCAGAATCGAGAGAAATCACGACTTGCTCCTAAATGGCTTTTTGCTCAGCCAATTGCAAGCCGAACCAATTACTAAGTAATTACCCAATTGTATATACTACAGAATTTGATTGGCTGAGAAAAATGAGTAGCCAATGAGAACGCATAGCAATCGCAATTACATAACAAGTCTTGACAGTCATGTGAAATCCGCTCTAAATGCTCAGTTATCAAAGCTTTAGAATTTTTTAATAAAACTATCTATCTACCGTGATATATATTTGCGATAAAAATACTGACCATGACACCAAAATTTCAACTACGATTTTTATACTGCGGTGGCCAGCTGGAAGGCTACGCTCCTCTGACAACCGCACGCTTCCTATCCAATCTAATGTATTCCTTGTAAACTAGTCACTATAAAAGCATCTTCCTTCCTGTGTATATATTAACTGTATCCTGGGGTGCAAATAAAACATTGAATTGAGTTGTAAGCTTCCATTGGCGGAAGAGCATCTGGGTTTCTTAATCAGACTCCAAAACAGTGGTTGGCGGTTAGAAACCGATGGCAAAAGTACACGGAAGATACAAAACTGCATCAGAAACGTGGAATCTCAGGCTCCTCTAGGACCACCCACCCTTGAATTTCATATTTTGAGAATACCCACCCTGGAATTTCATATTTTGAGAATATAATGATGCAGTCACACACTCCTTGTTCCTATCGTGCGCGCGCTTTAGAAATGTCTGTAAGAAGGCAAGATCGATGCGACTAAATAATCAGTTACAAAAATATCGCCTAGTTTTGTGGATAATTCTTAAGGTTTACTTCTGCCACTGAGTAGTCGTGGGTAACCGTATGTGAAGCATCTTTACTAGACTTTTCAAGCCCCAAAGTAGCTATTAATCCCTTTATAAGTGGGTATGTATTACCCCATGGAGCAGCAAAAAGACCTTAATTGTTGCTTTAGCAAGCAAGCGTCAAATATAACACTCTAAAATCACATCTAGCTGCACGAAACGCCAAAATAACCGCTGCTAAATACCGTAGAAAGTTATATGAATTAGTTTGTCCTTGGGAAGCGCATACTTGCACAGACCCATTTCACAGCACATTATTGCTAGACTGCGCTACCAGGTGGGAGCAAGTATTGCCTTGGTGTGAAAATACAGAAATTGCACGCATGGGAAAGCTCTGTAATATATTTTGGGTTGCTATACCTCTGACCCTCAAACCCCAGCCGTGCTTCCAGATGCGTCCATTTTTAGCGGAGCTCCTTAGCGGCCGAAGGCCGCAGAGCGGAGCACCATAGGTATCGCAGGAAGAATACAATAGCTCAAAGTGGAACTCAGGTATATGATCGACTTCATTTTTCATGGTTCAGCGGTATTCCCATTCTGGTATCGCAGGCGCGTGTCTGCGTGCGTGCCCCACCACAGGTAAACCAAGACCCTTTTCACCATTTATTAATCATATCTCAAGAAGGGATGAAGCTCAGACAACCAAACTTGGGTGGGTAGGGTGCAACTGCCTGATCACGTGGTATGACGTCACCGATGACGTCATCATAGGAGAAAAAGAATATCTCATTAACACAACAAAATATGTAATTAGGAGCTCCGCTTTTAGCCAGTGGCTAAATCTATATATTATAATGCACTGGCTTACATAACGCGCCAGGGAGCGTGCGTGTTTCCATGACCCTCGGCTAGTCGAACAATATCATAGTGTCTGAAAACATCGAAATACTTGCAAAACAACTTGTAAATTATTGTACTATTTGCTTTCATTTAAGGACAGGTCACGCCAGAGCAGGTGCTGAAGGTAGAGCCAATAACAAGATGGCGTAACAAGGAGATATGAATATTTATAGGAGGCACCCTTTTTGCGTGGATACATGTGGCGAATTAGACAGAAAAGCGGACTAAAAATGCGTGGAACCACTGAAAGGGTGGTTTGGCAAGGTTCTGATAACAATATCCAAATGATATTTATTTGAAAACAAATAAATAGTGCCAAACACGTTCTACCTTGAAGATAATTCCCAGACAATTTTCTTTGTGTCAGCCGCCATTTTGTCAGCCTAGCAACGTACCAAGTCGGAGAAAGCATCCATTTCCATCGGCTGATTTAGAGAATATAGAGCAATGTTCTCGATTGAAGTTGCTAGATCAAATCTGAAACTTTGTTTTTAGATGTTTATTAAGAGATTTCTACACGTAATTCGTCTTCTAGTATCAAACGAAAACAATAAGAAAGGAGTGGCTGACATGCGCTCTTAAAGCCATAATTTGACATAAACTGCCGCGTTCAGGCAAGGATTGTCACTGTCGACAAGGTTTCACGAGCAACGATTTCAGGCAAGGATTGTTATAAGGCATGTTATATGGGGTGTTAGAAGTATTTACCAAACTGTGTCACGATTTTAGCACACTTTTGTTGATGTAAAAAGCATCCAAATAACTGATTGATAGCCAAAATACTAGTCTAACTAGAAAGCGATCATGACTGTAGGCTTCATTGACCTATTACAAAGCGGATGGAACCGGATTGCAACAATGAGTTTTTGATATCTTGTTGGGATGAACAGTTTTCAAAGTTTGAAGTTCCATTAAAAATTTGTTTGAAAATCGGCAGTCTTGAAGATAAAACAGACCAACATTGCTTATTGGGCTAATAACAAGTGGTATAAGTGATTTGGGGATGATTATTAAGAGCTTAGTTACCAATGTATTCACTGAATAACCGTCACACAGCCCCTTTAATTTGCTGCGATATCTCAGTGGTTTCTATCATGCGGATATGAATACCGTTGTATTAAGTCCGATTTACATATTATCCAGACAGATTTAATTCAGCCTTCAGGTGTTACTTCTATGTGGCTGAAAGCCATGCAGAGTACACGAAAATCAAAATAACTTTCGAAGATCTGGAGGAAAATAAAATTATGTCGTAGATCAAGACGAAAACAACCAGCTGATCTAACTACACGGTGCGCAAAGGATTGTTTGTCAAAACGAAACTTTCCAAGGTCCAGCGAGAAACGTCCGAATTGTCGCAGTTTTGGGAAGCAAAAACTAGATGTTATAAATCGTACAAGCCAAACCCAGTTAACATTTTACATAAGGCAAAATGTTCTGAAAGGAAGGGATAGTTACCATGCTCAATTGAAAAATCTGTTTGGAACTTGGCAATGCAGCAAAAATGGTTCTTATTGGCTAATTCGAGAGCGGGCCTTTTCACGCGCGCGCGAAAATTTCCCGCTACATTATAGCAGTGAACACGCGCAACGGTAAACAAACACTCGGGAAAATGTATTATACGCTTTGTTTGCGTGGATTACTTAAACTACTGGGTCGAGTTTCGTATTCTCAAAGTCACGTTTGATGTTTGTTTGTTTGTTTGTTTGTTTCTTGCCGACAACTAGATAAGTACGTTATTTAGAAAACACAGAAATGGAAGGAAATGATTTAGCATAAAGACCGGATTTCAAAAGACTTTGTCCAAATTAATGTCCCTTAGCCAATCAAAAGCAGAGCAACTTCTAGTGTTAATCAAAACCACACGGGGGCTAACCCACAGTTTGAAATCACGTGGAGAAAGTAACAGGCAATCCCATCATACCGAGTTATAAAATAATACTGGGCCTCGTGAAAAACGTGCTACAAGATTTCGTTTTTCAACAACAAGGAATAATCTCAATAAGAGTCTTATCTGCATGTCAGATCGAAATGTTTATTTGAAGGGAATCTAACAGCCCCACTCCTAGTCATTTTTCACTGCACGGCACCGGATGTCACAGACTTCTGGGTTAAAACTAGCACTGCTAAGCACTAGACGTTCATGACACTCGAAAAGATAAGAGATACAGCCGAGAACAGACAACGCTGACACGACTAAGGAGAACCATTCAACCAGACACTCATTCTCAGTTAAACTGTCAAACATTTCCAAGTACTACTTCGTGTCTTTGATCAATAGTTCTGATAAATTTGACGCAAAGTGACTTTCTTGAGAAAGTGCTTTTGCGGAAACTGCCAAACTTACATTTCATGGGCGTTACCATTCTCCAGTGAAACTGTAAATTCTCGTTTGATTTGCCAATTGTAAACAACGGGTGTCCTTTGTCAAATTGAAGTTTAATTTCGAGATCTGTGTTCTTTGCTTTTGTTTCATTGTTTTCATGCCTCTGGTGTTCCATCATGTAACACCATGATATTGCAGTTTCTAGAAAATTCTGTTCTGAACTGTTTTTGTATGCTGTAAAAATGAAAGTTTGAAACAAAAACCCAAACATGATGCGTTCATTGCGTCCTGTACCTGCTGTTTTAACATAACATTTTAGCAAAGGTCTAGTCGCGGATTTAATGAGGAGGGGCAGCACTTGCGCACTAAATCACTAAACTCTAGTTTTCTGGGCATATAATACCTTGATTCGCACGCGTGTGTGTGTGGCAGAGACAGGAGTGCGTGTGCAAAATGATGTCACTACTGTAGTCACGCTTCACTGTGATGTAACACCGTCTACTTTGTCACTCTCCACTGCCTTGTGATTTTTATACTCTGTCACGCTTCACTGCCATGTGACTTTTCTACTTTGTCACGCTTTACTAATGTGCGACCAACGGCCTATGTTGTCATGCTTTACTGTTGTGTGACACTGCTTATGTTGTCAAATTCACTGTTGTGACATTGCTTATTTTGTCACGCTTTACTGTTAACGACACTGCCTATTTTCTCAACTTCACTGTTGTGTGACGCTGCCTATTTTTTCATGCTTTACTGTTGTGTGACACTGGATTTGTTGTCAACTTCACTGTTGTGTGACACTGCCTATTTTGTCACGCTTGACTGTTGTGTGACACTGCCTATGTTGCCAACTTCACTGTTGTGTTGCACTACTTATTTTTTGGATTCCCCCTTACCTTTTGAGGATTGGCGATGCGAATTGATTGCGTGACGGGGCCACTGCTGTTGGCAGGTACCACGTTACCGGACGGACTCTGGAGTTGAAGCTGTAATGTCTGGAACAAATAAAAATTATTGCATTAGCGTTCCTAATAAGATTTGGGCAGCTGAACAGCCATGTGCTTGTTGTTTCGCTACAATCCTATGGATATACCTCTTGATTCCAAAGGGTAAATCAACAGAGCATGGAGAGCAAACAAACTTTTTGGATGACTTGTTTACGGCAGCACGAAGAAATGTGATTGAGATATTCGGCATATTAGAATTGATCTGACCAGCTTTTTTTTTTACCTGGTTAAAATAGTACAGATCAAATACGTTTCATTTTTTCTGTTTGCTCTCCAGTACAACTATGAGACAGACAAGGAACACGCATCGGAAGTGTTCGGAATTCACAAGGATATAGTCATGGGAAACCCGACCACTTCCGATTCTTCTACCATGGGAAATTCAGCTATTCCCATGGATGGGTTTCTGCAGTTCCCTGTGTGCACAGGACCTATTAAACCCATGGAACGGATGCTTTCTCTAGCCTGTGTACATCCGCTACTAACCTCCAAGTGGATAAGTAGCGTCTGTGAAATCCCGTTACTAATCGTGTTCAGGTCACGCAATCCCTTCTCCAGGACTCGTCGGGGACTCGTTCCTGATTGGCTCACGATCACGTTATCAGTTTCTCGAATTTGATTGGCTGACAAATCTTGCTCATACACAGTCTAGCAGCCACTTTGAGCTTATCTAATTATGGAAATTTCTTTTTCATTACGTGACCCGAACACGATTAAGTAACATGATTTCATAGACGCTTCTAAATCCTCTTGGAGGTTAGTAGCGGATGTGCACAGGCTAGCTTTCTCTGGCTGGCTCTGCGTGTGTTCTGACTGACAAAATGGCAGCTGACGGAGGCTCTTTGCAGCCTAACGATGCTCTAAGGTCCAGTTGCCACTTTCTTGGCTAACAATGGATGATTCCAGCTATAAGCGCGCGCGCGCTTCTTTATTCAGAAATACCCAAGCCGTGTCCCACAACTACCAGAATGCAGCGCGCGCTTTTTAACAGTTTGATTGACAAATGTCCCACATCTGCCGACATGCAGCGCACGTGTGCGTTATAGCTGGAATCGTCCATCGCTCCCCATATATTGCTCACACCCACTCCCCATATATTGCTGACACCCACCTTTGGGACTGCAGCTTGGAAGACAAAATCCGTCATGGGAACAGAGAGCGAGTTTATAGCAGACATGTTGATGATGGTCACGGCAGGGTTATCAGGGACTTTCTCAAAAGTAAAGTCAATCCTGAGACCACCTTTCTCATACGCTACCAGGGGTGGGATAACTCCTGGAAAACAAGAGAAAACTTTCACGATATCGGCACCACAAAAAAAAATTGCTCTCATTATAGACTCATAACCAGGCGACTCCTGTTTTTCTCTTCAAAGCGCCTTTCCCATAATCCTTTGCGTGCCTATAAAGTAGCACAATATGGGTAACATTACAGTAACGCAAACGCGCACAAGAAAGAAACACAAGGCGCGCAAAGGATTATTGGAAGGATTCCCATGATGCACTGCGCGCCTTGAAGAGAAAAACAAGAGGCGGCTGGGTACGACTAGACTCGGTATGATTCTGCAGGGTTGGTGATAATTTATTTGAAACTAAACAATAATCGAAGAGCTTGCTGACGTACCTGGCGCTGGCTGAGGTACAGGTGGTGAAGTGTCGTTCATTTGCATCATGGGCGGGGCCATGGTGGGGGTGGGGGTCGGTCCTAATAGTCCCCCTCCGTCCAGGAGGTTAGGCATCCCAGCAGGAGCCAACGGGTTTATGGGAGCTGGTCCTGGTATGGTAAGAACATTTGACATCAATACAAATGATACCTTAGAGCAGATTTCGTATGACTGTGAAAAGTGCCGCGACAACGACCGTGCCGCGACTACGCGGTTTCGTTCGGTATCTACAGCAGGCCAGGTTCTGTACCGCCACCGCGACCGGCGGGTCTCATTTGCAGGTCGCAGGTCGCAGGTCACATGTCGCAGGTCGCAGGTCGCAGGTCGCAGGTCGCAGGTCGCAGGTCGCAGGTCGCAGTCCGAGATATAAAAATATTTTGTACAAGTTTCCGAGATCACGCAGACTCCTGTAGTGGTTCTACCATTTTCTTTGAGCCGTATTCATGAAGCAGTATTCACGGACTGATAGAAACTTTTATTAAACTGCATTTCACTTTCTTTTGAGCGAATTAACATTTGTCTTTGGGAACGGGAAAATTTACGCGCGAATATCAGTATGTTGCTGATGTATGTATTTTATGTGTTTATAAAAATTCAATTGCGAGATGTTTGATCTCTAAGATGCGGACTGTAGTTTTGGAAATGCAGTTTAGAACCATGAGTGGGTTTATCTTTATCTTAAAGATACTTAGAACCTGAGCGACGAATTAATAATCGTATCTATTTTTGTGAGTGTACGAAGGTACAAAACTTTTACTTCTATTTTTGGCAAACATATGCTATGTAATGCTAATTATCGTGGGATCGCTCCATTTCTATTGGCCGTTTCACAGACTGTCAATCACGTGCTGCACAAACGAAACTCTCTGAAACGCCCTGTTCTGTTCTCTTCGATCTTGAACCTCGGGCGGCGGCGGGCTGAAGGCGAAAAATGTAAGTAAGTACTGTATTTATTTTCACCCTAAAGTGTACTTTTTCTCGTGGCCGTAAGTTTTTTTCGATTTGAATATGTTTTGGTGTCACTAGAATTTAATTTGTGAACGCCGTCGGCGACATGATCGAGTTGAAAACTGGAAATCACAATCTTATAGAAGATTTGATACTTATTGGGGGAATTAAGTTATACTCTTGGTTATACACAGAGATGCAAACGCTCCCGCATTTTGCGGGAGATTCACGCATTTTATCTTCATTTCCCGCATTATATTTTAATCGCTTTTGATACCTTTGCTGTATTTCTGCCTCATTTTGATCAGTTCCAATCGAATTGGTTGGCAACTTACATGTACATGAAACAGCAGAAAATCATTGCATTTTTCTTTTCATGATTGTAGCGTACACAAATGGTAGAACCACTACAGGAGTGTGCGTGATCTCGGAAACTTGTAAAAAATATTTTATATCTCGGACTGCGACCTGTGACCTGCGACCTGCGACCTGCGACCTGTGACCTGCGACCTGCGACCTGCAAATGAGACCCGCCGCACCGCGACAGTACCACGCCGTGTCACGGCACTTTTCACAGTCATACGAAATCTGCTCTATTACTGAAAAGGATAGGTAACAAAATTATTCAGGCGCTCTGTTCTGGTGGTGCTCTGCTGTTCAAGTTTACGTCATGACGGTGAGACTGAGAGGGCGGGATAAGGTTCCACAAGAACCCCAACGAACGGAACTGTTGAATCAGTGTCACGCATCATGTCACGCCTCTCGCAGAGAGAAGGTAAAATACAATAAAGTAACCTTAAAAATCATCGGACAACATGTACTCACCGGTGCCAAGGTCCAGGCCACCTAACAAGTCTAACAGCTCCCCTCCTGAAGTCATGGACTTGGCAGGTGCCATCTGTGTAGGCTCGGCATTGATTTGAGCAGCATCCCCTCCTCCCAGCAGATCCAACAACGTATCAGACTGAAGGAGTAAAGTACGCAAGAACATGCTGTGAATGGTCTAAATTTATTGCTGATGGCATATGGTAATCACAAAAAACCTACTGCACTAAAGACAGATCCCAGGGGGAACTCCCACTAAAAATATACAGGGATGATCGCCTGGAAAAGTTTCGATCATCGCAGTATTTTTAGGGGAAGTTCCCCTACCAGAATTGAGTTCTGTTCATACACAATGGGCTGCTTCTACTCAACAGTTCCATCCAGATCACTCAACAAGAGACGTAAAGTATTATTATCCTAAAATAACACTAACCTCTTGTTTTTGTGGAGGAGCTTGTTTCTGCTCTATTTCTGCTAAAGGCAAAAAAATAAGAAAACAGTAATTATAATAGCTCAAAATTTCCTCCAACTATTGATAAAAATCTGTAACTGAATTTAATGGTACTTTTAACATATCCTTGTTGAAGAGATATTGACGTGAACATTATTTTTCACCAACAAACAAACAATAACTGCTTTTAGAGCATGGTTTAAAGAGCCCGTGTCAGCCACTTCTTTGTTTTCGTTGGATATTAGAAGACAAATTACGTGTAGAGATCTCTTAATAAACATCTAAAAATAAAGGTTCAGATTTGATTTACCAAATTCAGTTGAGAACATTGCCCTATATTATCTAAATCAGCCGATGGAAATGGATGCTTTTGCCGACTTGGTATGTTGCTATGCTGTCAAAATGTCTTAAATACAAACTAGAGAACCCAGCAACCCCCCCCCCCCCCCCCCAAAAAAAAATATCATGCGTGGAGTCTTGTGCGCACCTGGTTTTTGTTCAGCTATCTGTGGTGGGGCTTGTACCTCCCCATTCTGTACAGGCTGCTCCCCATTCAGTTTAGCTTGGACTACAGGCATTCTCTCCAGTAGACCAGACCTGGGAATAGAAAATAGACGTTTGCACCGCCTCTTGTATTGCTTGCGCTCCCTAGCTTGATTACCCCGTGCTATTCGCCTTTGTCACACGGCAGCCATCTTGGATTTTCTAATACAGCGAAGCTGTCATGAAAGTGAGGCCAAGCGTGTAAGCTCACCCACGCATAGTCATTTTTGTAAGAAAAAATCCAAGATGGCTGCCGCGTGACAAAGAATTCTAGATTTGCACGTGTTGACATTGCGTTTTGTAATCAAACATATTGTTCTCTAATGTTGTGGTCCTCGTTGCCTCCTAGAGCATTTTTCGTATGACTGTGAAAAGTGCCGTGACACGGCGCGGTCGCGGTGGCGGTACCGAACCTGGCCTGCTGTAGATACCGAAAGAAATCGCGTAGTCGCGGTACGGTCATGGTGGCGGAACGGTACAACTTTGTCGCGGAACTTTTCACAGTCATACGAAATCTGCTCTATGCTTAAGCACAGACTACACAAGCAATTTTTCCTTGACAAGTAAACGCGACCGTGTAGACGAGCAACAATATTCGCCAGAAATTTGCCAACTATTATTAGACATACAAACACAAACAAGGAAACATTGTCAAGGTAAAATTGCTCGTGTAAATGGAGGCCGTCATCTTGGTCGCGTTACCAACCGTGAGTGCATACTGGACTTGGAAACTAACGATGACGCTATGAAAGATTGTCAATTTTCCTTTGACGGCCGTCTGCACGAGCAATATTTTAATGTGACAAGTTTTATTTGTCAAACAAATGCTAGACATGCTAGCTTTCCAGCAACAGGAAAAAGTGTCAATTTTGTATCGTCTACACGAACAAATAGTGTGTCAAGGAAAAATTGCTGACGCGTCTTCATTGTCACACAGAGTTTGCCTCAAGAGCAACTGAGCTCATCAAGGAGACTTACTCTGAATAGCAATTACATGAAATAATTTACGGTACGGATACAATACATGAAATAGTTAAGAAACAGATAAAGAGACAATTTAACAGAACAGTGGCTTACGTATATATTTAGTTAGAATTATCATCACTAAAGCGCCTTGTATCTTTGATAAAAGTTTGAACACAAGAAAATAACTTTCTATTCATTAACAAAGAAATATCTAAAGAACCATTCCATCATTCAAATCATTCCAAAGCAAAACAAGTACATGGGCGGCCTCCACCATCCATGCTCTTCATTACAAGAGAGCTACATTTTGCCGTTTATAGTAACGTTGAATTCCCCACGCGGTTCTTAACTGCCCTCATAATGGCGAATGTTGTTCATCATCCCACGTGGATAAGATAAAATTAGTAATTCAATAATCATTGGGTAGTAAGAACCACTAGATCCTTTCAAATGACGCTCGAAACATTTTTATTGGGGTTGGACCATAAAAGAATTTGGGAGAGGGTTTCGCAATTTTTTTGCGCATTATTTCTTTTTTTCGGGGATCAGGTTGTGCAATAACTTTTTTCCTGAATTTGTAGTTTTTTTGGATCTCTGCAAGATTTTTTTTTTTTTTTGAAGGATTGGCCTTGCTCGAAGTATTTTGGGGGAATTGCCACCCCCTTCCCCCAATTTCTGATGGTTCACCCCTTGGGAGATCCAGATAAGAAAATATTGCTTTTTGCGTTTAAGCGTGGACAGAAACAAAACAAGTACTCGTTCTTCTTTTGTAAAACATGAAATGAATAGTATTTTATTTCACTGCATACCTATTACCGCATCATGGTAAGCTAAGTTATGGGATGTGTCCGCGACTACCATGGGCAGCAGTAGGCATGCAGCGAGGGCGAGGAGCATGTAGTGTCCCCAACCGACACCAGGGGAGGTGGGTGGGGCAAAAAAACCGCTTGAACACCCGTTACGCCGACAACTGACAACGGAACACAGAAGACGCCGGAAATTTAAACTATAGGGGCCGCAAAGCATCATGCACGCCAGTATGCAGCTAACACCGATTGATTGGGCGATTCCGATAAACTTTCACGATGCGCTAATTAATATGCAGATGAAAATAGACGGGATGGTCTCCTTACCTCATATGATCGTACTTGGCGAAAAGAGTGACAAACTCTACTCCTCTTTGCTGTAACTCCACGTCCATGTTCGTACCGAACTTGTTCAACATGTTCTTGATTCGCCTGGTAAATTACAAACGGATTTCAGATGACTGTACTTGTGCGATATTTGCAATCAATGGACGATCCTAGCTCTAATGAATACGCGCGCTGCATGTCGAAGATATATACTCGAATATACTAGCTGTAATGGCTGTATATCAGCGGTTACAAGCTACTCTAAAATTCGAGTTATAACAAAGTTGTCGGTAGTTGTGTTACATTTTACGAACCGAGTATGCGCGCGTTGCATCCCGGTATATGTGTTTCATTCCAAAGGCATTTCTAAACAAAAGAGAGAGAGCAAGCGATTGTACCTGAAATCGCCCATTACTTAGTAATCACTCCTATAGGTTTTGTTCAGAATTGGTTAGTGCAATCACTTTGCGATTGGTTTCACTACAGTCCGCTCCAGCAAGTCTCCAAAGTTACCCAGCTTTGTCAACAAAGTAGACCCGCACTGGTACTCAAGCACAGGCCTCTAATGAAGCCCCTGGAGCTCATGTCTTCCTCGCAAGGAAGCTACATTTTACCGTTGTCAATAGCCTCCTGAAAGAATTCCCGGTTGATCTGAACTACCCTCATAATGGCGAATGTTGTTCATCAACCCACATGGGTAAGATCAAATTAGTAATTCAATAATCATTGGGTAGTCAGAAGCACTTGATTCTTTCAAATGACTGAGTTTTAATGTCAGTAGTTTTAATGCCAAGTTTATGGCTATGAATTAGTGTAATAAATGGTCTGAGCCCAGGAAAATGAATGTTGGTCAAGGGAAACATATTTTGTTGAAGTAGCTAAGGATATCATTTGATCTTCAGGGTGAGAGGAGTCATTCTGTTGTACGGCGCTGTAATTTTTTTTGGATAGTTTCTTTGGCACGCGGGATTCCTGTGTCGCGGGGGAAAGAAGTGATCACACAGGAATCCCGCAGGCCCAAAAAATAAAATATCCGAAAAAACCCCACTGGAGAGCCGGCTAGCAGGCTAACAGCGCTGAGGTTTCAACAACCAAGCATCACAACATATATTTACAGGTCAAATCGATGCTTCTCACCGGGAATTTTCAAAACGTAGTTTGATTGCTGTTTTTTATGTTCTGCCAGTCAAATCCTGTTTCGTCAACCAGAAAAAAAAATAAAACAGTTTTTCACTGCGACAGAAAGCCAGGTGACTACACTAGGTGAAACATTGCCTCAGATGGATTGGATGACAGAACAGGAAAAAAAAATCCCAAAACGATGTCTTCAAATTTGCAGCACGAAACAGGGGATTTAACAATAACAGCAAATATTGAACAATTCATTGCCCTAACTTGATGTCTATGCCTTTGGAAATAGCGACTTACTCCATAGTTGCTGTAAATCTTGTGCTCAGCTTCATGACAGCAGTAAGCGCATAGTCTTTAGTTGTACTTGTAGAGTGAGTACTGTACAAAATACACTCCAGGACATCCAGGACATCACCTTCGTTTATCTGATGGAAAAGACAATCAACCTCTATTGAACTTCACTTCACATAATAAAGATACTATCAAAACAGGTAGAGTTTCAATCGAGCCGTTTCAATTTCAAGCCTGTAGGTTGGAAATTTCTATCACGTGACAACTAAAAAGTTGTCACTTGACTTAGGCTTGGTGTCTTTCAGCCAATTAAACAGTCAGTGCTCAATCATGTGTCAATTTTTTGGTCATCATGTGATATAAAACAGAGACACGTGGGTTTGAAATTTCAACAGCGCGATTGAAACTCCAGGGATCGCAATTTGGTTGAAGCCCCACTTAAAGACCCCATGTCCGATTGGTGTGACAATATTATGATCTGTTTGTTGTTTTTGGTCTTATATGGTAATAAACTTCTAAAATAACACCAATAGTTTACTGTTCTATGACAACATTTCACTTCAAACAGTTTTAGACCAAAGGATGCATCAAAATTCCACAAGATTCAAACAGATTGAGTTCACTACTTTTACCGTTGGACACAGGAACTATACATGGTGGAACACTTGTTGTCTTACCCCTTGTGGTTCGTCTTCTTCAATGTCAACCAGTAACTTCTCCCCATATTCACCACAACACCATGAACCAATCTGGACTAGAGATTGCTAGAAGGAACAACAAATACAAACTTTAAACTGATATCACCACCTTTATAAACATGAGGTGGACCAAGAAACTGAAAGAGAGGGGGCATTTCATAAATGGGGAGCAACATTCTACCGTACATAATGGCTTTTAGTCTGTGGTGGGTCATATACTATGATTGTAGAGCACACCCCCTCATGTTTGGATTTGAGGCCAGCCTCAGAGATCTCGGTTTGAAAGCCAGGATATTGATAAGCAGACCAGCCCATTTTCTCTCATGTAAAGATGACAGCCTGCTTCTCAGAACAAAAATGTCATTTGCACGCATGCCAACTACAAAACCCCAACAGATTTTCCCAAGAAACATCTATACCAAGGAAGCCTGCAACTTTTTTTAGCAGTGGAATTTTTTCTTAGGCACAAGTCCATACCTGGCTGATGTCATGTTGCATGGCTTTAAACAGTCTCTGGACACCATAAGCCTGTAGTTCACTGGACGTAGAGACCATGTGGATAAGACTTGGGACAGTGTCATCTCGGACATAGTTACCGGACTAGAAAAATACAAAACATAACTATGCTATCAGTGTGCGAAATGAATGCTTACAGCCACTCTCCTCACATAGAAACGGAGTCAACCGATATGCAATCCAACTACCCTCATAATGGCGAATGTTGTTCATCACATGGGTAAGATAGAGCTAATAATTCAATAATCATAGGGTAGTCGGAAGCATCAGCATCCTCATAAAGTATTGAGATACTAGGACTGATCTACTTCCCAAGGAACAAAGATTGTTTTGTAAAATTTAAAAAACTTTTATTACAATACTAAGATTGTGTTAATAAAAAAATACTTACGCTAGTAAGGACCTTCATCATTGTATCAATATGCCATCTCTTGTTTGGAGAGAATCTAAAGAACATTGTTAGAGTTCAGATTATGATGAAATAAATGGTTCAAACTGCAGTGCAATGAATGGCAAACAAGACATTCAATGTAGTTGTGATGTTTCACAGGAGGTGCAAATGGACGAGATAAACTTTGAAAATGTTAAGTCATGTTGCAGCTCTAGCGTGGATGCACTGTAAAGGCCTGTTTACACTTGCAATTTTTGTCGCGCGAGTCCCACTGATTTTTTCTCGCATGTATGCATCAACTCAAAATCACTAATGTAAACTACAATCATCGACAGATTATCTTGAATAATTTGTTGACTTGACCTTTTAGCAAGCATGCAACACGTTGCTCTTTATTTGTCATCATTTCTCCCCCAATGAATAATTCAATAATCATTGGGCAGTCAGAAAAATATATGAAATATATGTGAAAATAAAATAAAATATAAGCCTACTAAAATAGCAAGTCAAAGAAAGCATCTTTTTCCTCTGATAGATTTAGTTTGAGAGGATAAAGTCCAGTGTGTTCGATTAATTTCATGGTACATCTCAAAAAAGGCATCTTTGAATTCATTCAAATGAAAGATCACCCGAAAAAATCTCAAGAAAGCAGCTTCCCCTGTAAACTTTCAATTTTTTTTGTCTGCCCAAGAAATTTCGGGTAAGTCTAAGATCACTCTGTCAGTATAGGAAAGTTTATGGGGCCTAGAATTCTCGGATGGTCAAGAACTTGGGCCCTGCACTATGAAAACAGAATAAGCTTCCTGCCATGAGTATGGTAAAGGTTTAATATGGGTATGCACTTCAACATAACCAACTTACTTATTAGCTACTTCAAATATGTTTGACGTGACATAAGATTTGAATTCCACATCAGAGCTCTCCAGGAATGCTAGCAGCTCCTTCATCATACCTCTAATGTTACTGGTGTTGACAAGAGCAAATGACAACTCAATGGCTCTCCTGGAAAATACCAAATGATATTTCATAAGATCAAAATCGGTATTGAAGCTTCCCTGCTAG
Source organism: Scolanthus callimorphus (assembly GCA_033964015.1). Classification (NCBI taxonomy): domain Eukaryota; kingdom Metazoa; phylum Cnidaria; class Anthozoa; order Actiniaria; family Edwardsiidae; genus Scolanthus; species Scolanthus callimorphus. The sequence continues at coordinate 27,358,095 of CM066917.1, forward strand.
CAGAGGCCACTTCTGCCTTGCTCTGTGTTTTGAAGTGGCCTCTGCACACAAATTGTCACAACCTAATTCAGGATCGAGGGTGCACTTGGCTTGTTTGGGCAGTTTTACAAGAGAATGGTGTCAGAATTTTGCTTCAAAAACAGCGAATGCTTCACAATAGAGCTCTCGAATCCAATAGACATAATCGGCAGGTATGATAGAGAGCCAGCTGAAATTATCGAGGGACAGCTGAAATTCAGGTTACTTATATAACAAAAGTATTGAAATTTCTCACCGCCTTATTGAGATGTCAGGGTCCTTTAAACAGTCCAGTATAGTACTACGGTGACGCTGGACCGCATTGTAATCTGCTGACACTGTTTTTAGCAAAGTGTTTAAGGCTACATATCTGCAAGATAATAAAACAACCTTTTGCTTCAACTGGGATTTGAGCAATTCTTGATTTTCAATCACAACTTTTTCATCAAGTCTTGAAATGGCTTCCAAAGAAAATTTATTTACTTGCACTCGTTTCAGAATTCAATGCAAACATTTGGGCTTTATACCTCAAGAAATGTGAAACATGCTTGGATGGATTAATACTAATGTTTTTGTGTAATGCTAGCATTTTTTATTTCACTTTCCATAAGGTTTGCAGTTGCTGATGTCTATCAATTTTCAACATTAGCGCACACCACTTGCTGAACAGTTTCTTTGCTTTTCAGAGGGTGCACATTTTTGCATGATCATTTTGCCCATCACTTGAATTTTGAATGAACATTTTGAAATGCCAGAAATGAATGCTAAAATTCTTTCAATACTAAAAGTCCAATAGATTACAATGATGGACATAACATAATGTTCTTTCTTACCTGATATTTTTATCATTGTTTAAAAGGAATCTCCCTAGAATGTTAATTGCTAGCACCTGAGAATTTAAGAACAAGAGGCAATTAGGGAAAACGTTTTGACATTCAGAGGAGGAAAATGTAAGACACTCGCAAATTGGATTTCTACGGGATCCTGACTACCCTCATAATGGCGAATGTTGTTCGTCATCCCACATGAGTAAGATAACATTAGTAATTCAATAATCATTGGGTAGTCAGTGGGCCAGGCAATACCTAATGCATAAAGTATTACATCATTTCTGGTGGCTTCCTGCAAACTGCAAATATCTTTAGCAAGAATTATGGTATAATGCAGAGCATTGCTGCCAGTCATTGAACATTGTCCGATCAAAAGCACCAAATGTCTAACCAATTTTCAGATGTGTCCGTCCAATTTTTCCAGTAAGAGACAACCAAGAAAAAAGTCTGAATGGGCAATTCCAGAAAATAAAGGTAATAAATATAGGAAACTTATTGATTTGTCAATGTCAGGGGCCAAAGTGTATCGTCATGTTGGTATTCCCATTGATCAATGCCAAGAAATCAGATAAAATGTGTGAAAAAGCAAGCATTTTGCACCGAATTCTTGTAGATGCATTTGTACTTTGTTTATAATGTGTCAAAAATGTTTGACAGCCCCTCATTATCGCCATGCTTTTTGGGTAATTTATCAGGCCCATAAGTTTTCGGGGTTTCGAGAAACGACCCCTTGATGTCTGATCAGGTGAGAAAAATTATTTCCAGCTCTGTAATGCAATTTCATGTTACAATTTACATACCCGCAGGCCACTCTCAGATTTGATGTCCATTATTGTTAGTACAGTCTCATAGAGAATTGCATTCCCAACATTTTTACTTGTTTCTGTATTGGTGGCAACCTATACAGGTCACAAAACATTAACTTTGCAGCTGTTTCAATGATTAGTTAGTGAGATGAAAACTAGGCCTAGGGCATATGTCGAATTAAAGTCATGTCAAATACATTCAAAGCAATAGATAATTTGCTTTTTGACAGTATAATGAGATGGCATCTTTTGAAAATAATGTAATCGACGTGACCTTAACTCGACGTATGCCCTAGGCCTTATTTTACTTTTCTGAAATTGAAAGGGGTATGACAAGAAACAAACTTTAGAGTAGAATATATGGTTTTCCAAAGGGGTGCCCTGGACCCTGTTGGGAACAGGGCTTCCTAACTTGGAGATTAGCAAAACAAAAGGGTTGCAATACCCTAGAAATAGACAGCAAAATGTAGGAAAATTTCCAGTCCTGGGTGATGCCCATGCACATGAATGGTGGGAAAGCTTTTTGAAATCTAACAAGGCAGTGATGTTAAGGTTCAAACAACAGAAATCCAAAATATTATGAGATTGTACTAAAAGTCATTGAAAGTTGACCTTAATTTTAAAAACCATAATGTTGTGTCAGATACGTACTAATTACAATGGTAGTTGGACCCCAGCACAACTTTTGTCACCCATGACCAACTTTGAATGGGTAAGGGAGGGGGACTGAACCATTGCAGGTTTTAGGTAATTGAAGGGTAATGGGTGCAAGTGTCTCAAAACGTTTGTCCACCATTGTAGACATGGAATATGGAAAATTCAAGATTGGGGTGGGGCAGGGGATCAAGTCATACTGTACCTGTGCCAGTACGTCATTCATTTGCTCACTTGCATCCTCGTCATCCTTTGCAAGAATTCTCAGCAATCTAACTATTTTAACCTGATAGATAAAATATATCAAGACTGCATTCGGTTCTGCAGTTTCCCCTCCATTTACTGAGAGTATCAGCTATACTAAACAGAGATGGATTATAAGTAGGTGATTGCTGATGTGCCCATGTGTGTTAAAGGGCCAAGGACGGAGTACTGAAGTTGAAATTTACAGGACCAGTGTCCTTGGTGTCTTTCACATTTGACCTGAAGCTGGTTGAAAATTCAGTTATTGTCTCATCCAAGCAATATAAAGCACAGAAGAACAAGTTTCAATCTGCAATATTTTATGAACCAGTTTCGACAACAACCCAAATTTTCTTTTCTGTTTGGTTGGTTGTTGAAGCTGATTCACATGGAGGGTTGACCCTGGTACATTCTTCTGTGTTTAAGCCTACTTTGAGCTGAGGTGCCAAAGGATGAAAGATTTCCTTACCTGCAGAAAGGGATCACTAATACCAGACACATCATGTTCTGGGGAGTACCCAGACATGATGAGGTTTTTCAGTGTCTTAACTAATGTAGGAACGTGCTGCAAAGCAAAATAAAATATTTTGATACATTAGAAGCAAATCTGGTACAGCCGATTGCGTTTGAGCGTTTTACCCTAACAGTTCGCACGTTTTGTTTGAACGTTTGAAAGTTGCGTTTCTAGGATGAAACGAGACGTTTCTATGGCGAACCAAAGAGTTCTGTCCTCTCTGATTGGTTAGTGAAAAATACACATGGCGGTTGCCCTTGGAAACGTTCGACTTTTTGTCTCACAACGCAACTTTCAAACGTTCAAACGTAACGTACGAACTGCTAGGGTAAAACGCTGAAACGCAATCGGCTGTATCAAGGGGAGAGGGATCCCCTAAAAATATACAGGCAATCATCATATCCCTTATGGTACAGTACAGTCTGGATGTATGTTAACACTTACACGCATGTAGTGTGGGTGTAGTGTGGGTGGAGTGTAAGTAATTAAGTGCTAGCTTTTAGGAGTGACAGATATCCAAGGAGTTGTCTTGGGTACAATTCCAATATGACATAACTCACTATCTATCTAGGATAAGGATTCTTTGGCCACACCCAATTATTGACTCTTAGGGGTAAATATGCTGTAGACCACACCAATTTTGCAAACCCTTAGGGTTGTACGTCATTTTTCATGTTCATCCCAGTAGAGTGATCCCTCCCCTCCCCCCAAAAAAAACTTGCAGAGTGACAACAAGAGAGCCTTTGGAACCTTCAAATACCAAGATCAAACAAATTTTCCTAAGTGAAAGCAATACACTTCCTAGATCACACAAGAGAAGACTTACTCTTTTGAAGTGAAGTAGTGTTTCATGGTTCAGTTTACACATCTCTGTTACTAGAGTAATTCCTGTCAAAAGGACACCTGAAGAAGGAAAAATAAAATTAGATCTTTACTGAAAACACAAAGATGTGGCTCTGAGTTTTGCTTAGGGTAATACTGGTAGGGACACTTCTCCAGATAGCCCCACCAGAACAACCTGAACAGAGATCAAGATAACCAAATGGTGACTTACCTTTACAGTATGTAGGTACCCTTCCCAAAATTAGCTGTCAACAGCATTTATTTGAGAGAAAAGGATGCGACCCATATTTATATTACAGGGCTCGAAATTGAGAAACAATCATAGTGGTAATTTTACGCCTTGTACCAACATTATAGGTGTAATTCATCAAAAATCTAGGCGTAAATCCACTAAAGAGAACACTGTAGAACCTGAAAACATAGTCAGAAAGTCAAGTCTAGAAAGTTAGGCGTAAAAGGAAAATTTTTAGGCATATTTAAGCCTGTATCGGGCGCAATTTCAAGCCCTGGATGCCTACCAAACTTCATTATTTGGAGACTAGAATTTTTTAAGTTAGATTCTAATGGCAACTTTTGAAACATGACAGACCCTGGACAATGAATAATCTCTCAATCCTATAATACCATATGTATCTATTTTAGTTTGTGACCACCTACCGTGATTTCGTTCACTAATGAGTGATCTTGTGGAAGGCACAAAGATTTCCATTAACTCTGGTACCTTTCTAATAATGCGAGTGGCACACAATGTAGCCTACAAAAAGATGGACATAATTAAAATTTTTAATTCTTTAATCACTTTTACAACAACAAGGCATGCAGCCCTCATAATGGCGAATGTTGCTCTTCAAACAAGATTGTCAGACAGACTAATATCTGTTGATAATCACTGGGCATTGCCAAGCTTTTCTGGAAAAACATCATTGATCAGTCTCTTTTCTGAATCTCAAAACATCTCTGTTTTCTCAGTTTCCAACTGCCCATCATGGGAGGAATTTAGCAACCTTTTCCAATCTTCACTATTTGAAAAGTGTGTGGGAAACAACCCATGTGCAGGGGATTTCTGCAGAAACCATTTATGGGAAAAGCTGAATTTCCCATTCTTCTACTGTGGGAAATTCAGCTTTTCCCATGGATGGGTTTCTGCAGAAATTCCCTGTGACAGGGGGCATACCTTTTTTCTTAAATATGAATTTGAAGACTTTATAAGTTTTTCTATTTCTCCTGCAAGATCTCGGCTCATTTCTTGAGAACAGATGCTGAAACAACAAATCAAATAGAATCAACGACCTTAATATAAACTACTTGCTATAGAAATTTTAAAAACTGGGCTGTCTCTAACCAAGAACGAGGGCTTTACTGTAGAATTCCAGACTGAGGGATAAAATTTGTTCTTCATGGACCTCACCCATGCAAAATACACTCAAGATACGTTCCTACACTCATGTACGTTTGTACATTTTTCATGAGTTTTCTAAGACAATTTTCATTCTACTGTCCAGATTGGATAGCATTTTTAGCTTGGGAATGATTTTCTGGATCATAACATTCTTGGTTTTGCGTATGATGAAATTTTCCAGGAGTTTGTAATTTCAGGACTTTCAAGGACTTTCCAGGAGTTCAACTAAATTCCAGGATTATCCAGGAGACCTATGAAAACCTGAGATAACTATTGCTGGTATGCTATTGGGACTCTCATCACTAAGTCAATCAGAAGCAACAGATATATTAAGCCAACCAACCAGGTTACAAAGTGATTATGTAATTAATCTCCCTGCATGAAGATATTTCAAAACAAGCCAGTGGCAGCTGGTGTTCTGTAGCTTACTTTGAGTTTTACTGATAAAATTAACACACACCCCAACATTCTGAGATTCTGAAATCTACTCTATGACTAGTATTTTTACTTACCTCCCCAAGGCACAAAGAGCCAGACCAACAACAAACTGATTACTGTGATTCATGTCACTGAAAAAGAATGGAATAATAATAACTTGAAGGGCAGCCAGTATATGCTCATTGAGCTAATGGGGACACTATAATCAAACAATATGCCAACAGTACTTGAACAATAGGCATACAACCTTTTGTGGTCAAAAGCTGGCCGGAGCAAACCAGTTACCTGTGTACGAGCAAACACCAAAATTGCCAGCAACATTTATAACCCAAACAATCACCACAACTTAGCATGAACATTCCAGTGGCCTTATCTTAAGTACAGTGAAATCCCACCTACAAGAATTGTAGCTTACAGGTTATTAATTGATTTAAAAATACAATGAAACATTTGGTTTGTATGGACAATCTTAGTAGGTTCTTAAAATCCAGATTCAAATATGCATGTTTTTACAGTAATAGCCTTGTTCAGGGAGTGTAAATCAAATAAAGTGCTCACTTTTTCATGGAATTTGTCACCAATAAATGGACATCCTGCCTCTCATCCAACAGCAACATAGCACCAAGATACCCTATCCTTTTGTCAGTAAACTTGGGAGATGCTATCAATTTCAGGCACTCCAGTTGTCCAAAGTGGGCTGGATATCCTAGCATGTGAACATACAACAACTTGGCCACACTGCGACAGCGGAAATCATTGTCCTCTTCTCTGAAGGAATCACGGATTTGGGCACATTCCTTAGTGATAACAGCACGCTCATCAGCTGCTGTACGAGCTGCTCGGATGGTGCGGATGAGGTCCCTGAGCTTGGAAGGGGCAGGCATGGTGTACTTTTGCCTGAGGACTCCCCTGAAAAACACAAAAGCAGACTACTTGTTAATCCCCTTGATTACAATAAATTATAAGCATATTTTATTGTGCATTTAAGTAGCCCCTATAGCAGATCCAAATGAGATTATTCATTGCCAAGGTGATAGGTTAAAAGCTAGTGAATATATAGCCACAGTTTTGTTCAGAAGGGCAAAAGCTTGCACCCTACAAAGCAATCTTTGTAAAAAGTAGTTGTACATTCTGTGGCTATATCATCACTAGTTTTTAAATGTTCACCCTCAAGCACAAGATATGAAGACTAGTGTTCAATGTGGCCGGCACACTGGTCGACCAGACAAAAATTTGGATGGACATTGTCAAATGACCGGCTCTTATTTTTAGCCCTAAAATGTAGGTCTAATCATAAGCCATTCCTAATGCTGTTGAAGTTAGACAACAGTGTTTCCCCCATTTGCAATAGTAATGCCATTTAGCAAACCAGACAATTAAGGTATACAGTAAGCAAATCACAGTGATGTCAGAATGTTTCTAAGCAGGCGGTTATTCAAAAAAAAGTAGCCGGCCCTGTTTGGCTAATTTCATTGGCTCAATTATGCTTTTGTCTGGGATCCAATGAAAAGTAGCAGGCATTGAAACATAAAATAGCGTTAAATACAGTAGCTGGCAGAGCTCTGGCAGTTGCTGGCTTGTTCTGACACAACTGAACTCATCGCAAATAAAACTTATGATGGTAAACTATCAATTTAATAAAGTGTCTGCTTTGGATACCAACATTGGAAACAAAATAAAACACAAACATAAATATTTATTCAATAGTAATTTAGCTTCATACTACAAAATTAAGTACCTCATTATTGAACAGAGAATGTCTCAATTATTATTTGATGATATCCGTTTTATTAAATAGCAACAAGTAAAAGTAAAGGACTGATTTTCTGAGCCAAATAAAGCTTCCATTCATTTCATTATTCACTAAAAAAATAATAAAAAATGTAACTGTGAAAAGAACAACAGCACATAGACGAGAAAGCAATAAATAAAATATAACTCAATTCAGATTCAAATTCAAATTGCTAACACATTTTTGCCTGAAAAGATCAACGGTACATAATCAAACAAAATGATTTTAAGGACCTAGATTGAATATGGAAAGAATACATTTGATGAGAAGTTTGATTGCAGGTTTCACCGGTGACTGGTACGGGAAAACTTTGCGCATATTGTCTAACTTCGGAAGTGTACAATTTGTAATACTGACATAGATACATCAACACATCACAGAACACGGTGTTAAGTTTAAACTTATGCGTTATAGAAAAGGAAAATAATAAATACGAATTTGCAGTTGCGAAAGTAGCGCTAGATATTGGAGAAACTTGGAAAACCCATAGACATAAGACTTTACTCGCTGAACTAAACTGCACTTTAATAGCCAATATTCACCGAGCTGGGAAAACTTGTTTATAATAGAACGCTAAAACGTCAATTTATATTTCCAAAAGAGCTACTTTCGGTGTATTTTGTGGCGTATTTGAACAATCTTTAAGATTATCTCAATGCCGGTTCACCTGAACAACGGATTTGTACTCCCCCATCGATCAAGACAAGAAGTTTGAGAAACCAACTGGCGTGGCAGTTAAAACTTAATTTGCGAGCCAAGAGATCTATTAGCTGCAAACATTCTAACACAGATATGTAGCCTATTTGTCTCTCTATCAACTAAAAGGTTATATTTACCTGTTTTATCCAAAATTCGGGAAAAATTCGGCCTCCAAACCCAATACTTCACACGTTTCCCTTCCCACTAACTGATCGAACGTGCGGCACAGGAAGCTGCAATACGCATGCGTAACATGACCAAGCTGGCCAATGTCCCGGATGTGTTGACGTTAGCATTTTGAGTCCGCATTACTAGTATATCAGCGGATGACTTTTAAAACTTAAAATGGCGCCTGGAAAAAGTACACGTGAGAAGAAACAAAAACAGAAAACTAAAACTTTTACTGTGAACGCGAAAAAGGGAACAGCAAAAAGCGACAAGGGATTGGTTGTAAGGAAAGCTAAAGAAAAAACGATCCCAAAGAAAAAGGTTTGTGTCTAAATTTTCTAAAGATCGGCTACATAAATAGCCCTACAGAGACAAGAACATTGCTACCCTGCTGTATCTCTTTTACATGCTTTTACGTTGACCTAATTTATTCGCGATTCGATGGTGCGCGTTGTTTTTGTTGTTAATTTGCCAACCAGAGACTGATTGGCTCACAGAACAAAGTGTGCTATTCAGTCTTTGAATGTCACATTAGCATTGAAATATAAATGGTTGTAAACATGGAGTAGCAGCGGATAACTAGACGCCGCAATCCCACGATCTTTAATTACCACCTACATGGAAAACCCCTTGAGGCTCTAAAATCAATCAAGTACCTCGGTGTAAATATCTCTAATGACCTTAGTTGCAACGATCATACAAGGATAATTACAAACAAGGCTGATAAGACGCTTGGCTTTCTAAAACGGAACTTAAGACACTGTTTGAGAGAAGTCAAAGAAAAGGCTTTCAAATCGCTGATAAGGCCTCAGGTCGAGTACTGCTCGTCAGTCTGGGACCCCTACACCTCCAAAAACATCTGGGCGGTAGAAATGGTACAGAGAATATCAGCCTGTTGGGTCCTTAGTCGATACGGCCACACAGAGAGCGTTAGCGCCATGCTGGGCGACCTAGGGTGGAATTCCCTGCAGCGACACAGAGCAATTGGTCGTTTGGCCCTTTTGTATAAATTCAAAAACAACCCTGCCAAGGCTGATGCTGATACGCTACACCCTATTCTCATACTCTAACCCTACTCTAACATGTTTACTCTAACATACTCTAACCCTATTCTCATACTACCTAGGGCAGCTGGTCATGCCTTCCAAGTCCCTAAATCAATAAGAGACTATTATAAGAACTCGTTCTTCCCAAGAACAACTCAGGAATGGAACAAACTGCCTGGCAAAATAGCACTTGCCACCTCTCTACTGCTTTTAAAAGTGCTGTGGCAGACTATATTTAGATATAGATTTTTTTTTCTTTTCGAACGCAGTCTATAATGTTCTTTAAGAATGAAGACTTATCTGGTAAATAGCAAAGGCAGATCCAGGGGGGGGGAGAGTTACTGCATTTGCTCCTTAAAGACCCCTTCCCCCTCTGAAATTTAAATAGGAAAGAATACAGTATTTTTATGGAAAATAACCCTCTGGAAAATCAGGTAAATTGGCTTTCTCACCCCTCTGGAATTTCCTATTCCCTACATGGTGGGGATATGTTTTTTTGGGGGGAATTCCACAATGCCTCATTATACCATTAGCTGAGAATAATATATTAAGTGGACCCAATGATGGTCTCCTTGATTGTGCTTTTTATTTGTTGACAGCTCAAAGACCAGACACTCAAATGGATTGAAAATGTGGATGAGAATTTCACTGCATTACATTCAGAGCTAGTGACTAAACAAGGAGATGACGTGAATAAAAAGGTCAAGGAAACCACAGCATCAACGAAGGTATATTTGCATAGTTCCCACTGCTACTTCATGTTTAATCACCACCTACTTTTTGCTGAGTGAGACACAAACAGTGGAGCTGAAGCTCACCTCATTGTTTGAAAAAAAATACTGGAATCTTTAAATTGCAGGCAGCTCTGTACCTGTGTCAGAATTGGCTTGGTGAGGAAACTAACTTGTTGCTTTGAAGCTATGAAATTTGCATGTCGGCTGTCAGTTTTTCTTTTGCAGCCAGCTACTTTTTTTTGAGTAGCCGCCTACTTCAAAACATTCTGACAGCTCTGATAGTGCATATAATAATATTATTCATTCAACAAACTGTCACGCTCCTGATTGGTTGAGCACCACTGGTGAATTCTTATATTATTATTCATTCAGTTCCCAGTTTTTGCTTACCTCAGAGCAAGGTTTTCCTGGCTTCATGTTTAAAATTAACTCCACAGCAGGGCTTTCTACATGTACCTGCCTTGTATCCAAAGCAATTTCAAATAACCATTTCAGGTTCAGAGACAGACAAATATACAGTCAGAAGTTACACAAGACCAAGTTAGTAGTGCTATTGTTGAGATGGAAAAGCTACTCTGATAATGTTCACAGCAGAGCAAGATGAGCATCTCAATATTGAGAGAAAAAGAGCAAGAAGGCTGGATAAAGGAGTGAGTATACATCTGGTTAAGACTCCTAGTGATCAAGACGCATAATGTAGCAACCCGTATATTTAAAAGTTTGTGGAAATTCCTCAACTCTTGGACAAATTCAGAATGTATGATCACTGAAAAATTGTTAAAGAGAGAAGAGATCTGATTATCTAGAATGATATAGAGAGCTGGATGCACTGTCTTTAGGCTGGTTTCCATATAATCTCTTCGGTCTCATCAGTCTCGCCGATCGCATGAAATAGTGCACACGCGATCCATGAGATTCATGCGATTTGAAGCGATCGTATGTTTCCATATAATCTCACCGATCGCATAGAATATGAATGTTTTGTGCGCCGTTTTGAAAGTGTGAGCGACCGAGATGACTGCTGGTCTCGAAACAATGAATTGTGGGATACATTCCGATCGCATCAGTCGCTTTCAAATGCTTTTGAATGTCTCCATATAATCTCATTCAATCGCATGCGATCGCATGCGATCTCCTGGATAGAACAGTGTTCTATACGCGCGATCGCGATCGCCCCGATCATTTCAGTCTCTTCCGATCGCGAGAGAAGTGTTTCCATATAATCGCATGGATCGCGTGTACACTATTTCATGCGACTGGCGAGACTGAAGAGATCGGCGCGATTATATGGAAACCAGCCTTTTGACGCCTACCTTGGTGTACCAGAGAACCAGACCAAAGAAACATTTGAACCTCAGGTGACAAATACACATAGATTTGGTCATGTCTGATCTCACCTCATGTTGGCAAAGGATTGTTTGTCAAAACAAAGCGTTCCTAGGTCCAGTGAGAATTTTTCCTAGGTCCAGTGAGAATTTTTTATACAGTTTTGGGAAGCAAACAAATAGATTTTATCATTGTTTATCATTATAACAAACAGCAGTTATTTGACATACAGTGTGTTGCCCAAACTCCGGATGTTTTTTGGGTGAAGCGTATTTCAAAATTAAGTCACAATAGTTTGAAAGTTTGTAAGCAGTAAGTAAAAATGTTTGCTGATGTGAACAGCGTAAAAACGCTCATTTTTCTCTAAATGATTATTGACTGTGTAGTAAAATTCTGTTGTTCAAACATGTACTGCACAAATTATTTTAACAACCTCCTTTGCATATATGTGTTATCTATCAACGTCAAATTGCAGACATAATTGTTGCCAACATTTGTGTCTACTTCAAATAACTGTATTGTGTGCGAAGAATCATGAATAAAAGAAGATTTGAGCGGGTATTTTTGTTGTTGTGGGTTACAAGTTTATCTTTATATCCGTTTCTAAATATAGCGCTTTGTTGAAATAAATGTAATTATTTTGATAGTTTTTTACAATTCAATACCCGAAACAATACCACACACTTATTGAGTATCTAAATCCTGCAAAATGGAGTCATTATATGTCTCTCTCTGCGTCCGAAGATGGGCTCCCTTCGTGAAAAACTTCAGGAACAGTATAAAACGTGATTTCTTCCTAATTACAAGCGGAAACACACAGTTTTCATATGGGTTAGAAAAAGCTACTTTATAACTCCATTTCTAAACCGAAAAGCAAAATGTTTCTTTTATGTAATATATAAGCTCAAGATTCCGTATACAAAGAGTTTCTATGGCTAAAAGCTTAATTCCAAATTTTTAAGAAAATTGAAGAATATGAATTTTAGATATGATTGAGCAAAGTTTGCATAATTCCTGATCAAAGTACCAATTCTCCCATAAAAGGGTATAGAAACCAATGTTTAAAGCCTAATATCTCAAAAAGACGGATCCATTAGAAAAAAGTCATTTTTGATATTTTGTTTTTTATCAGACAAGGAGTCTGTATGCAAAAAATCAAGCTTATCTGAGCTAACCTGACCTTATTATTTGAAATTTAGTGGTCTAAGCAGGTCATTTCCGCTCTGCCATCGCCATGCCTATGTTCTAATTTCTGGATTTCTATGGTTAGATATTTTCGGAACTACTGTGAGCCGAAGGATTTCGGAAGAAAATCCCCAGAAATTATAGAACGGAAGTGTGCCCATATTTGTTCGCAAACATTTTATCTTTATTTGGGACGTTTATTTGATTGGAATGGAGCGCAAATTGCTCAATATTTGCCGGTAAGCCTCTTGATGAGCCTACCTAATGAAAATGCTAATTACCATAGCTTGCACAATCTATTTATTTAGTGTGTAAGTCCAATGAAACTGTAGACAGTTGAGGTTGGCACTAAGGACCCAGGAAGGTCGCTTGGCTGAAAACTCAAATGCCATCAACTCTGATTGAAGAAAACAGGTCAATTGAATTTCCCAAAGAAAGGAAATGTTAAAGTTCGCAGTCACGGGTAAGTGAATTTATTTTTTTCAGAAATCTGTTTGTATAAAACTCTCAGCTAACGCTACTAGCAACAGAAACATTCATTGACTGGTGATTTGAACTAAACTTATAGTTTTGGTTCCTGTAACTATATCTCTGCTATCGAGCAATAGAGCAAAACCCAGAATGGATGTTGGCCGTTGGTTTGTACAAAACGATAGTGAGTTTCCAGATCTTTTCAATTCTTTTTTGTTTGTTTTGCGGCACCGCTTTTGGCCACGTCTTCTGACTGCTACAGCAAAGATCTTTCTTTGAAGTTTTAGGTTGTGATTTTGTCCATCGGTTTGGTGATTGAAATAACGACTTTAACCAGAAGTTTTTTAATTGCAAGAAAACTGCTTGAAGATGACAGTTAAATGAGCTGTAGTTTGCGGCGGTCTCTTTACTTGGGCGTGAACTTGTTTTGGTTTTCTAAGGATGGGAAGAATTTTTTTAAAAGAAAAGAGATAATTTTTAGAAGTACTCCTAACAGTATTGTTCAAAACGTTTTGCTTACTTCTACATTTTGAATAATAAAGCACAAACCTGAGCAAGTTAACGACTCAACACCCCATCAACGCCTAGCGATGAATGAAAAACGTCCCAATAATGGAAAACAACAAAAGCTATGCCATTGAAAAAACAAATCACTAAAGGAAGTAGTTGTGTTTGGACGCGGACCATTGCAAATTTGAACACAGCTTTTTCAATGGGAAAACAACAGAAGATTTATTTTGTTACGAGAAAGAAAATAAGTGGGGTTATATATTGTAAGATGAGGAAATTCTGTGGCAGTAATTGTTGTTCCTTGATCTCCTTGATTCTTGAAAAAATGATTATTTCTTTTGGAAAAGAATACACAGGAAGGATATCATTTGTACCGTTTCAAAATCGTTTCAAAACCCTTTCCATTGCAAAGAGACTCAGTGGACAAGAAACCTCGGAACAGCTTATATAAATAATAGTGCTGAACTGAAGCTCTTCAAAGATAGTTACGTTTCTACTAGTGTCTGGAATTTATTTTTGAATGTTTGTGGCCTGGCGAAAGCTTGGGTTTCTGGTTTCAATATTTTTGTCCTCGTTTGGGTTCACTCATTTAACAGATTTAACTTTCTCTCTTCGGTTAATGACTTGATGTTTAGTTTAGTTTTGCCGGCTTGTTGCCACGGATTTGTAAAGATAGGCCTGCGAAACTATGTTCCCATGACAAAGAACATACAACACAAACTTATTTTGACCAGTGTATTAAGCCTCGATGATAACCAAAGATTCGTTGACTACGTTTGATGTCTTTACTTTCCGATAGTCAAATTTACACTTTGCTTCTTCTGTTATAACTTCACGGCGATATTTTTTTCCGTTTCGATTCCGTTTGGTAATTCCAAAATTAACAAAGTACAAGCTTTTGAAACGTTTTTGGGCAAGCTCCTTCAAAAAACACTTTTAGGTGGAGTTGGGATGGACTTGGGTGTAACCATAGTTAGTAGAGAGAATTCAATCAATAGGTGTAACCGATGGGTGTAACAAAATGCCAATTGCCTTATATCGGCCGGGATGATTTACTAATCTCCTGAAACGGCAATTTTGCTCGAAATTTTTCGACAGCGGCTGCCCATCATATCATCTGGTCGGATACATTTTGTCTAAAAAATCTATAATCTTCTATGTCAAAATTTCGAATTTGAAAATTTTGACTAGAACGATCCCATTTATATAACAGACGAATAGCCTGAAACAATTATTTATTTATGGTTAACACAGAGCTCGTTTGCCAGAAACGTCGACAGAAAACTGAGAACTGTTGTGGTGCTATGTCTATGATTTGATTTTATTTTGTGTTATTTGAATATATCAAGCGCCTTGCTATTGGATCTGCGAGCATTTTCTCGTCGATCAAGATTATAGACATACGTTTGAAACAGTCACTATTTTTTTATGAACTGCTATTCAATTAAGGTGTAAAAGAAAGAAAAAGAGATGAGATATTTTAGAAACTTAACAAATTTCCAGAGGTTTTGAGTGGTGTGGACTCTTATTTACCACGCTTTACGCCATCATCGTGGTCAAATGTTGTGGACTCACAAGCCGCAGGCGAGTGACTCCACAACAAATTTTGACCACGATGATGGCGTAAAAAGTGGTAAATAAGAGTCCACACCACTCAAAACCTCTGGAAATTTATTTTTTACCATAATAAAATCCCTAATGTTATGATTATGATCACTTTCCGTTGCAAATGAGCGTGCGCATTCGAACAATTTCCCTTTGTTTTTGAGCCGCGCGCGCAAGCTGATATTTTTCGTGATGTTTATTTTATCCAACACTCTTTTCAGGTCTCGACACCAGTTCTGCGATGAGACAGAAATCCCAAGCAACTCTTGGCCCCATTCCTCAACTCGACGGTGACACGCTGAGAAGAGACTGGGACGACTCGATCCTCTACGACATTTTGCTCTCGACGACATCATCACGTGACGGTAGTTGCCATGACGACGACTCTGGCTACTGGAGTCCCGGATGCAACTCATTCCAAAGCCAGGAGTCCCTTGGGACCGAGGCGGCGAATTTCCGTTTTCTGAACGGCTCTCTTCTATTCGGCCTCAAAATACCTACTCCTAACAGAAAGCACAGTTTAATATCATTAGAATCAACAGAAAGCTACGAATTTCTTCAAGGTTAGTCCAAACTAGCTCTTTCGTTGTTTGTGAATCTTTGAAAAGAATTGCACCGAATATGTATGAACACCATTTGGAAAGGACGTAGAGCGTCGCCAGTTAATTTATTCGTTTTTCACCTGCAAGTTTGCACAGCCTAACCGGAGGCTAGAAATGCAACTATCTCAGTGTTTATTAAACGTTTTAGTATTTAATCTTTCGCTCGGTGTTTTAAAAATCTCGACTCGACGCATTCGAAATTGAAATACTCTTCGGAGATCGTCTTGTTTCCAATCAATGCTTTGAACGAGCTTTCAAGGTATAATTGGGAAAATTGCGCATATATTTATTCTTTCGTTGACAAACTAACGCGCATTTTGTCCTCTTAAAGAGCTAAATCATGTGTCCTTTCTTTAAGAAATATTCCACGAATTGAAGACACTTACAATTTAAAAGTAAAACTATTTCTTGATCTTTGATAGTACTCTAAATGTGGTCGCCGATACTTAGCAAATTGATCTTGAATTTTTTCCATTGCCCGAATTTAGGTAAACTTCCATGTTTGATATGAAACTGAACTTTGAAACAGTTGTCATTGGTTATTGGCTGCAATTTATGACATGTTAGCCTGGCAAATTTCCTATCGAATTTTTCTAAGCTGTTCCAAAGCCTTCAATGAGGCTCTAGTGTTTTCTTTCCAGCGATGAATAATAAATAAGAGATGGGATAGTTTGAGAAAACAAAACAGGTCCCCTAGGCAGACGGTCTTAGCTGAGGAGTGTTAAGATATATTATGTATTTATAACAATGGAAATTCTTTCATTACATTTCAAAACACTCATCTATGTTTCTAAGAGAAGGTGTTCAATAAAAATGTAGCCAAGCGAAATACGCTGTAGTGTCAAACTCAGGGAAAAAGCGACATGAGAAGGTCTACGCCACATGTAAAATCAACAACGACCACTTTTATAACTTTCACTCCTGGCATTGATACCGTTGTATCTAAATGATGATAGAATAGTTGATATTCAAAAAGGAAAAATAAATAACTACCGTATGCCCATATAATACTAGCCTGTGTAGCCAGCGTTTCGCGTGGGTTTCAGAGGTCAGAAAAACGATCGAAAATCTCGTACTTTCATCGAAACTCTTACTTTAGGCTTTTTCCTGACCCTAAAACCACGGAAAAACGCTTGCTACGAAGGCTAATATTATACAGGGCTGCATGTTAGGCCTTTTAAGGCAACAAACGAACCTTTCTGCCTGTTTCTGGCGAGCAAAAATGGCCTAGGATGGTGGCAACGCGTCTTGATTTCATAAATGAAATTCAATTAGCATGAAAGTGGTACACAGTATAATTAAATTAAGTTCTTTTTCAGAATACTAACTTTTCAAATGTACTCTAGTGAAAATAGACTTTATGGCGCCAGGACATGGACCTTTAACAAGACGCTAAACATAGTGGCACATACAATCTATAGGTATTGGCTGCGTTTAGGCGTACGGGACCATTGCAAAACTCCGCCCTTGTCAATAAATAAACTAACGATATGATGATTTAGGTTAATTAGACGCCCCGGGGGTGAGGTAACTTTAAGGACCACTCATTATTCGAAATTAAAGATTAAAAAAAAAATCAAAATTTGACAATTACTGCAAAGTATCGGAAAATTAAAATGATCTGTTGTAACGAAAATATGTTTTTCCCAAGGAAAACTATTGGAATAGCGGTCTGTCTTAATTCTTCCCTTGTTTATTTTAATATTTTGTCGCGAAGTAGCGCACAGGAGATGAATAGTGGGAAAAATATGTATATAGATTGGAATGAATGAATATTTGAATACGAAAATTGGCAGGCATCCCCATTGATATGGCCCACTCCCTTGATGTTAGAATAAGATTTTCCACTGTGTTTCAAAATATTCTGTTAGTAATGCATTCTTCTTCTTTTTTTCTAGATTTGCTAGATCTCGTGGACAACGCGCAGAAGCAAAGGATGGAGGATCAGAGGGGCGAGCTCGAAAAAGACTCTTTGGATCTCCCTGAGTTCTTACGGCGACGTCCTGACGATGGGAGGGGGTACACGACTCAAGATGACTCCCCCTTACCCTCCCCTCCCCCTGCCCTCTCGATGGAGAATCTGTCTCTCTCCTCTCCCTTCCTACCTTCTGCCATCAAGGAAATCAATCCGCCGACCAAGGAAGTTAGTCCGCCGCCAGCGCCACCCCCTCCCCCCATAGGAGACAGTGGAAGAATAAAGGTTCGCACCATAACAAGGCCAGCTCGAAGGAGATCTACGTCCACGGATTTCCGCCTCCGGATCAATTGGATTTTATAACCGAACTGAAAGGAACGCTTTCTAGAAGATCTGGCAAAAATAAAGGAGGGAATGCCAGTGAGAAAAATGAGGAACGGAATGAAATGGACAGTCGGACTCGGAATGAGGTACCAGCGATTAGAAGAGTTGGTGACTGTAAAAGAATCAATATTGTGCGGCCACGAGTTCTAAGAGCGAAGAATTGCGACACAAGAGAAAGTGGTGAGAGTCTAAATTCGACTCGCAGTGACAATGTTACCTTACGGGGAGAAAATAAAGATGTTCCGAAACCACCTCTCAATAATCGCGATATTATCGCGACTACTAGAAATATTCGCCCCTTGTCTGCGGTTGGTGGAAAGGGAAGAACAGTTATACCAGTCAGGGCCAATACTATAGTAAAATACAAAGCCGCAGTTACTCAAAATTACCCGAATGAAACCACAACAGAGGGCTCTCAGACTGCTGTATCACACAAACAATATAAAGCTGAGCCTTCTCATAAGGGCACCAACATTGCGTGCAGTAACGGGAATCCGGACATGAATAAGGAGACGAGGTTTCGGAGTCGAAACGCGCCCAATTGTACTCCACCGCCACCTGTACGGAAACGCCGTCCGCATACTCTGACGGATCCGACTTGTATCATTGCAGTGCTAGAGAGTAACGAGTTGAATCTTCCCGAATCGCGGATTGACTCGCCGTGTCCCGATCGCCGTGAGGGTTCTTCTCCAGTAAGTACGAGTTATGGATCGCCGAAAGTAACACGGAAAGATATAGCGAGGAACGGGGTAAATCAAGGGGGAGCATTGTTACCGAACCTGTCCTGGAGGTCTAATACTTCGAAAGAATTAATTTCCTCTTACAGTGGTGTCAACCAAGGATACTCAATAACTACCAACAGATCTATGCATAGTGAGGCCGTTAATAGCTTTAAGACCTCTGCTACCGAAGATTCGCATTTGTACCCAACCCCTACGGAACTGCTCTGCAGAGAAAGCGCCACAGGCAACCCACTGCCGCTACCGCCTTCTCCATCGAGCGACGTCGAGGAACTGGAACTAGCCGACTACCCCCCACCAAGGCCCGTTAGTCCTGAGGAGTACTCTCTAGATAGTTTTCTTGAGGATTCAGATTCTGACGCTAAACCGCTGACCTACAAACAATCAAGAAAACCAGCAGCTTATGAAATCAAATACGTGGGTGAAGTCACTGACCGCTCTGTATCGCGGCCGCACAAGATATCAGAGCGTTCTGTGGAAAAAGCAAAGTTAGAAAATAGATTGAATGAATTGAACATTCCGCAATTAGATCCCTATGTTACTTTTGAAAGCGACAATTTGAAAATAACATTTGTGTAAAATTGCATAACAGGGCGTGATGGAATTGAAATTTGTATAAAAAAGTGATGATGACAAATTCAATAGAAATAATATCATATAAACTGGTAAACGTGTTTCCTCGTTGACTTGTAGCGCGTTCACACTCGTCAAGCAAATATTTCATTAAATATTTAGAACTCAATAAATTGTAATACAAATGTTACACTTTTTTCTCGTGGCGCAAATCAAAAGCAAGAGCCGGATGCGCGAATACAACAGGATTCAGAGTTTGACTCGACTTTTTATTTGTCTCCTCGCGGCATTCATGCTGAATTACAGTTTTCTAACAAAGGGGTTGTACTTGTAAATAGAATTCTTGGATCCTTTGATCAGTGATAAGGCAAAATACCTCTCAATTTTTTAGCTAGTCTATCATATCAAAACAACCATGAGCGTGGTTCTATTTGCCGCCTCTTGGACAGAAGGCCTACAGCTGATTAAAAATCTGGAAACCGAATCTGCTGTTCTTCCTTGCGCAGAATTGTTTGTAGTTTAGGGAGCAGTTGCGTGTGTACAAATAGGTGCCGGAGAACCACAACCACCGGTAACCGTACTTGTAGGGCCACTGGAATGCCACGGTGTCCCCGAACTGGATGGGTGTTCCATCAGGGGCTTGGCGAGAGAAGATTCGGAACACGACCTGTCCATGAATGAACAAACCGTTGCCTTCGAGGGTTGTGTCAGACACTCCACTACAAATTATAGACAAAAAAGGACCATAATTATTAATTCCGATGCATTTCGCGAACGATAATAATAGTATATTTTTATTATCTCTTATTGTAGCGTATAATGCTAATTTATAAGAGGGTCTACTAATCAGCAACTATTGCAGGCCAACATAGATGTGTTACGCGTATTTAAACGTAAGAAATCCGCTATCCGTGCGCACTTATTGTTAGTTGGCGCACGCAAACCCGTAGAAGCTGACCTGGTGTTGTTATGGTTAACGCTTGTTTGTTCAGGGCGAAGACTAGCAATACAAGGAGAAAATGACGCCAAATTTTCTGTATTGTATTGTAGGGAAACGGGAGTAATCACAGAGGCGTAGATGGGCATTTTTCACCTTTAAACCCGCTGTCAAACAAATGGTAACCAAAAATGTACACCCCCATGTAAGAATAACTTTATGTGGACCCAATTCTATGTAACCGCCTTAGAAACTGCCTCTCAGTTGCTACAAAACTTGAACTAGTTCTTTTACATTGGTCCTTAAAAAAATCACCAAAAATATGTTAACCAGGCTTAACGGGCTTCAAGGCAGCCACGCGACTGAATCAGCAAGATTATGGACTGAAAGTGTGAGATGCTACACCTTGACATGGTAAACTTCCCCACATACTTTTTTAAGTGCATTCCCCTCGTACCCACTGGCGCGTTCTAGCGGAAGAGCGTTCCCGCGGTCCTTTGCGACAGCGCTTGAGCCTTCCCATGATGCATTGCGCGCCTCGAGATTTTGCCTTTCACGAATCGCTGCGGATTTTTGTCCTATTTTGACACACCTGAGATGCCTGGGTATGAGGTAGGGGGTACTTACTAATCGATCCTGCACTTAGATGATGTCGATGAGAAGCACCTCAGACGATAGACGCGGTTATAATAGCCGGCCGATATGATCACTGTATCGCCGCTGTTTAATTGGTTCGCCACGATTCTTCCCGACAGCGTTAATGTAGAACGTATCCCGTTTGCAGCGTGACCATTTATTTGCCTTGGAAATAAACAAAAACATTTAAAGGGGGCCTTTGTCACGGTTGTTGAAACTAAAAATGTTATTAAAGAAAGAACAATGATCAGGCCCGTAGCCAAGGGGGTTCCGGGGGTGCGCAAGCACCCTCCCAAGCGACAAAAAGGTCCACATTTAAGGGTTTGAAAACACCTGTTTTAGTGACTAAATAGGCCAAACAGAAGACTGCGGTCACTTTGGCATACAGCCAGTTTCGTATACTTGCTTTTTCTAGTGAATTTTGACTAGCGGTTAATAAATTCATACCACGTTGGTCATAGACATAGACATAGATAATCTTTATTGTGACAGTACAACCCTAGGGCGCATAAGCCGTATATTACAATAAAGTGTTAAAATGTTAATAATAATAAATATCATAATTAAATGGAAAAGAAAGGCGATGTCATTACATATTGTATTCTCTAAGTATCTGTTCTCTTTTCTTCATACTTTCCCATATGAATTTTGCAATTTTTCTTTGAACATTTCCATTTTGCTTTAGTTTCATGATTTTCAAGAAAGCGGTTGTGGGTGGTACGTCCTTAAGTGTGACCTTTGTGTGCCTTTCAAGATATTCGTACAACGTCGTTCTGCTTCTTTCATAACCAGTACATTTTGAAAGGAAATGTTCTTCGTCCTCTACCCCTGCTTTGCAAATTTGGCATATTCTTTCAATGGGCGCTTGGTAGGGTCTTGCATACCGTCCCGTTTCGATTGCAAGGGTATGATTGCTCAATCGTAGTTTTATCAGGGCGATCCTATGTTGCACATTAGTAACGTTTGTTAAATAATTTTCGTAGTCGTAAGAGAGCTTAATTTTTCGGAGGGTTCTTAGTTTATTTCCCTGTCGCGCATCTTTTCTAGTATCGTTCTGCAAAGAGGTCAACCATGTTTGCCGCTCTATGTCGCACAACCTTTGCCTAATGTTTCGAATGGGCCCTTCTCCAGTCAGCCATACGTTACCCAAGCCCGATATATCTAAAATGTTCTTTAGTTTTCTGTGCCAAAATTCCTTATTATCACTTTCTAGCGTGTCGAAAAAAGCTTTGCTCGATAGGGTATTTTGTCTGTCGTGATCGATTAGTTTTTGCCAGAACTTAATTGCCCTGCATCTGGCTTGCATCCTCATAGGGAAACGCCCTACCTCCGACCTGCATGCTAGGGAAGTGCAATATCTGTTTACACCCAGTAGCCATTTAATAAATTTGCAACAATTTCGATGAGGCCCCTTTCCATTTTTACCTTTCGAATCTACTCCCCAGACTTCGCTTCCATACAATAGAATAGGGGCAATCAGGGAGTCAAACAATCGTAACGTTAGTTCTGGGTTATGTCTAAAGTGGTCGCCCATCTCTTTTCGTAGTTTGTCCGCTTTTTGGTCCGCTTTTTCTAGATTAGCACCCGACCCCGATTTCATATCTACAAAGAAGACCGTCCATTCAATGAAATTTTGTCCTATTTGCTGATAGCACTTGGGGGAGTCTGGGCCGAGACGCACGCGGGCTAGCTGTGGGCTATTCCAAATATGGTTTTGGCCGTGAGGTGTTGAAGAATGACAATTTCGTCGGGGATTGTTTTACTTGCAATAGGTTGTGAATAAGCGAGCATACCTTCATGACAGCGGCACCAGGGCATGTTGAGGGACAACAGTAGCCTTTAGTGCAGTACATCCAGTATCTATGGTAACTCGTACCTGGGGTTCAGGCTAGCCTCAAGGCCATTCGGTCGCCGCTATTGATGATAGGAAAACGGTGACCTGAAACATCATTAATTGTCACGATTTAACCACTGTATGCATTGCTACGCGACCTCAAAATTCAATGTTGCAATGGGCGATTTTTAACCTAACCTTCAATCAAACCGAAACTGGATTCGGCGACTTCAGCGGGTCGACATTGATTGCCAAATCAACCAAAATGGTTTAAGGCTATCCCTTAGCTTCCTTGCCTTGAATGTTTAAGAGGAAATCCGCTAAAAAATCGAGTAATCTTGACACAAAGTGAAAACAAGCACTACGTAAACACGTACCAAAAGTTTCGAAAGGTTCTAACTATATGGGGAAAATTAAGCAACAACGGGCCGCTACCTTCCCCAATGGGCAAATTTCTGCCTACGCCACTGTCAAGGCCTTACCTTTGGACACACCAGCCCAAACACGTTCCTTTGACTCCATAAGTCTGATCATCGTGTTTCCGTTGATGTCAGTGTAGTTGTTTGTCATGTTGAAGATAGCGGCACTAAGAAAGCTAACGACCTGCATAAGGACGAGGCAAAAAGTCAGGGCGCGAATCATGGTGCTGTTCAGAACTTACGTTTGTATGTTCGGCAGTTTGATCGTTCAGCAAGAAGAACTCAAATATGGAGTGGTAATCCATCGATAAGGACTCTTTCTTATAACTTGCCATGCAAGCTTCAGAAAAAGGCCACGTAGTTTTGATTCTGGATTATTCACCACCATGAGTAAATTATTATTATAACAAACAGCTGTTGACTAAATTTTCAGCACATACAAGTATTTTCACGAGTTTGGCTGGTTGTTGTTCTTTTCGCTTTGAGTCATTTGCAAAGATTTATTGTCTACTCCTAACTGTGATCACGTTTCCCGCTGTTATGTACGTGAGCCTTGCCCACAAGGAAATGTGTTTACCAAGTGCCCAACTCAGGAATTCGCGCGCGCGTTTTGCAATCAGATCAGGCTCAGAGATGAGATTATAGATATTACCCGTTTCATTGTTTTCTACGGTTTTGAAAGAACATTATTTTCCTCCAAAAAGACATGAATTCTGCCGCTGGATGTTGTCTCAAATTGTTATCTTGCTCAATGCTGTGCGCTGATTGGTTGAAATGACAAGGCATGGCTGTGGGGTCTCGCCGCGTGACTCAAATTGAGGGAAAGTTTTTCATTTGATTCAGAAAGTTTTTTCTTGTAAAATCTTTTTTATTAAGTCAGTCAGTGTGGAGGCTTTTTTTTTGCAAAGAAACCGTCAGCTTATCAGTGCACCCAGTGTATCAGAGCCTTGAATTTGTGTCCCTTGAAGTATAAATTTAGGTTTTCTCTTTGTTGTGATATAATTATCTCGCAAAAGCTTTTCAGTTAAAGACGTTTTCAATTCTTGTTCTGCTAGCTATTCGTTTTCTCATAAAACAACGGAACCATACATGTGTTGTTCAGTTTCTTTCCGCCAATCATAAACGTTCCTCTGACCTGAAGATTTTATATACGGTTCACTTTATTATCCGCTGATGGCTATCATGTTATCCGTTTTTACCCTCCCTTGAGAAGTATTAAAATTCATTTTGAAACGATAAGCTTCTGCTGTGCCGACCCGTAGGTGCTTCCAAGATTATACCCCATTCACACTAACCCCATTCACACAACAGGCGCTTAAAACGGAAAGCCGAGCTTGCGAGGCACGAGGTTCGGCCAGTTTTCCCAATTCTGAGAACTGCGGTGCTTTTGACCTATGCATGTTCCTCCCTGTGCGACTATGTCATCTCGGAGTCGGGTCGTCTCCGTATATATGGCAGAGTGATCCATTGAAATCGTTGAAGTCACTCCTTGATTTGGTTTTAGATCTATAGATAGATTGAGTATAGTGCAGATATTTGTAGCCAGGGGTCTATGTAGTGGGTCTAGTTGGTGTAGCAAAGAGCATTTTTCATGGCAGTGTTTGGACATCGAATATCGCAGCTTTTTAATTTAAAAGTTCTATACTTTGTAGTGTGGGGACGTCTTTTATTAGCTAGCAAAGTTGTTCGCGTGGTATCTATTAGGGTAAGACAAATTTGTTAAGCCCGGGCTTACTTAAAGGCAGCTACACTCGCCTGATTACTATGTTATCATATTTGAAGTATATTTATTATTCGCAACGAAATCAAATATGTGTATTTTTATCTTTTTTTAAATAATTAACGACATTATGGTTGCCAGACATAGCAACCGTAACTAAGAGAGCAATGAATGCAGGACAAATGAATTGGACTACAATGCAAAACAGATACATACCCTGCATGAACAGACTTGTTCAGTGACCTTGAGTAATCGCCGAAGGACATAATTCGCGAAATGCGGAAACCAAGACAAATATGTTAGAACTATACCTTATTATAGGAAATTAATTATCTATAGAAAATTAAACCGAATCTCAATTAACGCGAATTTAAAAAAATCACAACTCCTCCCCTAAATCCGCCACTGAGCAGCCAACGCCGTGTTCTTAGAAATTAGTATCTGTTCCGAGAGCTTTTTCTCCTGGCACTGAATGTTTTTTGGAATTTCAGAATAGGATTGTACTGTGGGGAGTTTTATTTGTTCCAGCATCCTTGGGAGGGTAAGGGTAAGTCCTCCTGGGGCACATTCTCCAGATGAGTTGTTTGTGAGTACAAATTGGGCCCAAAAAACTGTTTCGAGGGAAGTAAAACGGAATTGTCCTGGAAAACAATTACACCTATTTCAATCAACGTTGCTCCTGAAACCATGTATCATAAACCGTGCTTATTCATTATAGTTGGAAATGGCACTTCGATCGTACCTAAGATCGCAGTAGGTTCATGTCAAATTATGTCTCAAATATGTGAATAAAATGAGTTTTTAATGTAGCTTGGTTTGCCCCTGGTTTGCCATATTCGCAGAAAATACGAAAAAGATGCACCAGTAGTTTTTTTAATAAAAATGATATATATACTTAACTTTTTGGTAAAAATTGCCATTTTTACGGCCAAATAAAGGTAGCCCGGAATGGGCCATTGTGAGGCGAATTACTGAGATTACAGACACCACATAACAAGTAAGAGCTTGTTGTAATCATCCATGCAAGAACTAGCCAAACCTCCATTGTTCTACGGCATTGAAGGTTCCCCACGTAGGATATGTCAGTTTTTATTACCGAAGAAAGTTATCATGACTAGTAACATAATAAAAGTGAAAAATTGATAGATTTCGACTTGCTTTGAGAAAATATGGCAACAAAAGTCTCTAGACCAATCAGATTAAAGAAGAACAAAGGCGGGAGAATCAGCATTTTACGCCAGGTTCCCCACGTACAAAGTCTTTTAAAATTGCATATGATCCTGTTTGTGAGTACCACATGTGCTTATATATCCTTAAAAATCCTCAGACAACTTTTTTTAGCAATAGTGATTTTTATGTCTAAGCTCATTGGCTTGCCTACGGACCATTAAAAACTATACAAACTGCGGAAGTTTGGTCTAAGCATAACAGAGTTATTGAAACCATGAATTGCGCATAATAATAATTTAACATATTTTACATTTTTTATAAATATAATTCGACGGAGTGTCCCATCGCTGTCAATTCAATAATTTCTATCTCTAAGTGTACTGGTGTTAATCCAGATCTCTTATTTGAATACTAAAAGTAAATACCAAACTGCAGAATGCATTTCAGAAGAATAATGAAATCAATAATGCAATTTTATGAATTCAATATTCGACTCTACGGGGCGCGCGCTTTACTTTTGACTGTAAATATAACCCTCAATTCGAAAATCTTACTCTCGACATCTCACAACTGTAGTTCGGAGCTCGCAACTTTACAAGTTCAGGTTCAGTTTATTATGCACCATTTTTTTTTAGTGATTTACAATAGAAGAAAAATACATGCAAAAAGAAAAAAAAAAGAGCATTACAATTAGGTAGGAGAAAAAGTAAAGGTGCGCAGTGACCATAGTAGCCTTAAACTTTCGAGTAGGTCATAAATTAATATCTACATCTACATCTACTTTATTGACTGATAAAACCATCCGGTATCACATCAGTATAAATAAAAAATATACAAATCTATCTAGATAATATATAATACATGGAATAAATCTATAAATAATAATTTAAAATACATTCTCTAAAACCAGTGGCCATTGTCAATTAAATATTTTCGGAGCTCTCCTTTAAATCGGCCCTTATCCTCTATATCAGTAATCGAGCCTGGCAGTGTGTTCCAAAACCTAGTACACCATGTCCATGGAAAAAAACTATTCGTATGTTGGTTGCATTTTGAATGTGCTCTATGGAAGCGCTTGGAGTTGCCATTCCTTGAAGGCCGGTCCATTGGAACCAAGAAGGGCTCTCTCTCAATGTCCACAGCGCCAGTAAGTTAAGTTGGACAACGAGTCAGGTTTTCATCCACCACAAACTTTAATCAACAGGCGGCCATGGCGCCCGAACCGTGAACGAAGGGTTGCGGTCACGTGACCGCTAACCATGAGTCGTACGGTACACAGGAAGCCCACTGATACATTGCCATAACATACTATGGCGCAGTTCCATAAACAACATATAGTACAGTAGATTTCAGATTCTTCTGTCAATGTTGTTTGCTGTTGTTTTTTCTTGACAAAGGAGGAGTGGCGATAAACTTTAAGATTGGGTGGATAATAAGTAAGATTTTAGTTATTCATTTAAAAGATCTGAATGGCACCTGACTGAGCCATTCTCATCCCTTGGACCGGTCGTTATTTAGTATGGCAGTACCGGGCTGGATAAAAATCGTACTACGTTGTACGAACATTCTACCGATAAGATTTTTAAAAGTCACATTTACCGGGCATAAAGAGTCACGTCACTGGCGGCCATGTTTGTGGAAAAGAACAAAAGAAAGTTCATTTATTCCCTCTCCGTCCGTCCACCAAACATGGCCGTTGCACTTTATTTTATTTTATTCGCAAAGAGGTTAGCGTAAACACGCCACGATGATGTGGCGAGCCTCTTGGAAAAGCCAAAAGCTCAAAGCATAATCAGCCAATCAAAAAAGACTAGATTTCCTTTCGCTTTATTCAGCGAAAATGGAAAGATTTGTATTATTTTTCTTGATTTTGGGTTGCCTGTGTAGATTTACCAATGTCAGCGGTCTTCCCCATGAGTCTTCCTTCTTTTCAGCCTCATCATGGCGCCCGGTGCAGCTCTTTTCTATGGCTGTTTTCTCCTGAACGTTCTTGTCTTAATTCATGCCAATGTCATCGAATTAACTAACGATAACTTTGACCAGGTAAGCGTTATAGATGTAAGCACTCACGGTCCTAAAATCGGACCTTTGCAGATTTTTTTACGCAGCTTGCAAAGTCAGCATTGTGTATCGTTTGATTGTTGCGTGTTTGAAATGAAAGAAGCATGAAAAGTTTTCAGTTGAAAAGATTTTGGCCCGATTCCTGATTTCTTACTTCTCTTTTAAGTGAAACTATATCGCATGCATCAAATGATGGACATTTTATCTTTCCCAACAATTTGCTGCGTCAAAAATTGTCACGAAGTTGGTAGAGGTTCCACGTCGACATTTTCAATTGGATATTGGGCTAATAAGCTTTCTATTCAACATACCCAATCAGTGATGAAGAGCATTTAGTGCGTATTTCTTTCCAGGTTGTGAATGGAGACAAGTTCGCCTTGGTTGAGTTTTATGCTCCTTGTAAGTGAAATAAAGTAACTGTTTTTTTTAAACGAATTATTTCAGTTGGACTAAGTTAAATTCATAAAATAATGTTTTATAGTATTAAGCTTAAAAGATCGAAGAATGTACTATTCAAAAAGTTATTCAACTTATCTATTGGATTGTTATTGAAATACTGCAAATATCTGGACTACCTGTTAAATATAGTGAGGCCAAGTAAAAAAAAATCATGTTATCATCCCCGCCCGCATCGTTTTTCTTTTATTTTCATAAATTGTCTCCAAAACAAAGTCAAACGTCACAAGCGGTTAGAGACTGCTTCAAAATGTGGCTTTAATGAGCATGGAAATGCTTAAAATGAAACAGACGTAGTCATTTTGTACACAAAATATGGCATAAATCAATCAAACAAGGCATAAACAAGGAGCAAAATGAAATAATAAATAAAAAGGGCCGCTTTGAGACTTTTTTGGAAAGCTCTGGGCGATAAACATGTTAATTTTTTTACTTGGCCTTATGAAGTGTATAAATTTTTTAGCATGTCTATTTAGGAGTAAGGTGTACATACACTCCTGACACTAAAAACGTATTTTGTACAATTTAATTTCACATTTTAATGGTATGAATTAGTTTGTACTATTATGTACCGAAGTTCATCCCACAGTTCCATGTTCTATAACCACTAATGTTAACATCTCTTTTTAGGGTGTGGTCACTGCAAGGCTCTGGAACCCACTTATAAGCAACTAGGTGAAGCCTTTGCCAAGTCAGATGACATCGTTATAGCCAATGTTGATGCTGATGGCGATAAAACCTTGGGTGGTAGGTTTGAAGTAAAGGGTTTTCCTACCATCAAGTATTTCCCTAAAGGAAGCACTAAAGCTGAAGAGTAAGTCTTGGTTTTCTTGCATTGTATAGAATATCATTTCCAGTTACATCCCCAGTTAACCAGACTCCAGTTACATCCCCAGTTAACTGTGCAGTTTTCATCATTCCTCAAACTCTGCATTTACTAATTAGTTGTGTTTTCTAAGCATTCCCTGAATCTAACATATATGTATCATGATAGCTTTTGCAATACCCCTGAGTGGGTTTTGGTTGCTAAAAGTGTTAGTTGTGGGATTGAAAGAGGCTACTAAAAATCTCTAGAACAACTCTGAAGGTTGCTTCAGTGTTTTCAGAATTATGGAAACTGCAGTAAGATATGATCCCTTTGCCACTGGATTTTAAAATGACTTTAATTGACATGGCTTGTTCTTTATTAAAGGGGCACTCTCACACTTAATTTTTGTACAACCTGTCAAAAAATAGGTCCAATTCTAGTCACCAAAAATACATTTAAGTTTACAGTGAATAACCAAAATAACAGTCTAGGTTTGTTAAATGACCTTTTATCTGTTAAATCAATGCAAATCTATAGTGTTTTTATCTATTATGGAGAGGATGGAATTGGATTGTGATTTGAATGATTTGCTACTCAGGCAAGCGTGCGAGTGCCCCTTTAAGAAGTACTTTATTTCTAACTTAGTTGCAAGCTCATCATCCTTAAGATCAATGTCAATAAAAACAAGGACACTGAACATGCCAGAAACATACAACATTCGGATGTCTGGCAGCGCATGACAGACTCTTCTGACAAGACTAAATACACTGAGAGAATTAGTCTCTGTAAAATTTTCAAGTGATTGAATAGCACACTTCCTGGAATTCTGTTTATTTTCGCAGTGAGAGGAATTATTTAAATATTTAGAATAAAGGTATTTCATAATCTGGACTGACTCCAAGCTAGTAAAATAATATATTTGTTGTTGTCCTTGTTTAGGTACACTGGTGGACGAGACCTTACTGATTTTGTAAAATTTATAGAGCAAAAGACAGGTAAAGATGGAAAATATGAAAACTTAAAGCACTGCACAAAGGCAAAGCTCCCAATACATGCAACACCTTTGTAGTAGTCATCTTCAGTAATGTTTTATGTATTAGGAATGTATAAAAAGGTATAGAAAACCGACCTCCCTGTAATTCAGTTTTTTGCACTGCAATATGGTGAATAGGCTCAAACACCAGCCTTGTGTGAGCCTGCGTTCCTACATCTCTTGTCATGCAAACCGTGAAATTAAGAAATAATCATAGTCATAATTTTACGCCTTGTATCAACATTATAGCCGTAACTCATAAAAAATCTAGGCGTAAATCAATGAGGAGAAAACAGTAGAAACTGAAAAAACAGTCGTTATTTTACGCCTAAGTAAAAAGGAAATTTTTAGGCGTATTTATGCCTGTACAATTTCAAGCCCTGCTTTTACTCATTGAACATTGCTGTTTTGATGCTAAAGTATTTGCCAATCAGTTGATGCATTCTTGAAACTTGGTAAAAGCTTTGAATCTCAACAATAACTGAACTGTCTCTCGAAGTCAACAAAAAAATTCACAGGTTTCGCGGCTTGAAAATATCAAGCTAAAATTACTCTTGTGTTGTGATATTCTTCCCAAACGAGGTTCCATTGGTGAGATATGTATTAATTCTCACAATTTTCTACCGATTTCGTGGTGAAATGCTTGGATATTAAGTTCTCACACAGACAGCTCAACTTTGCACCATAGAAGCCCATATCAAGTGTTTTGCCAGGCAAGTGGCAAATCATCCATGACATCACTAACCAACAAGCCGAAAGGAGTCAAAAGGAGTCTAGGGATGAGGCTAATTATTATTATTACTGAGTAATCTTTAAAATGTATTGTGCTCTCCATTAACTTGGTAGTAACTCCTTACCCCTTATAAATCTAGGCGTCAGGGGAAGGATTCCACGTGTGAAAACAGATGTTCTAGAACTTGATGATTCAGACTTTGACAAGATTGTCAAAAACCCTGCCAATGATGTTCTTGTGGAGTTTTATGCCCCATGTAAGTATATGATTACTTAAGTAGTCCGTATAAGAACTACCCGGGCCAACGGCAAAGTGTGGTGGAATGCAATGTTTTCTATTGAAAATAGAGATGATTTCATTGGCTTAGACACAAAAATCAGTAAAATTACCATGAAAGAATAACTTTTCTTGGGATTTATGAGGAGATATAAGCACATGTGGTACTCATAAAGAGGATAATATATGTGATGTTTAAAGACGTTGTATATGGGGAACCTAGTGTAAAATAGTGATTCTCCTTCCTTTGTTTTTCTTTAATGAGAGTTTTTATCGCCATATTTCCTCAAGCAAGTCAAAATCTATAATTGTTTCACTTGTATTATGTTACTACTCATGACAACTTTTTGTGGGGAAAAATGGGACATATCCTATGTGGGGAACCCTCAATGCCATAGAACAATGGAGTTTCATTCCTTGCATGAATGATTACTTAATCTACTCCTCAGGATAGTAGCTTCTGTTTTAATGAATGAGAGGTCTTTTTAGTGTAATATCAAACACATAACATGTGGAACTTTATTTTAGGGTGTGGTCATTGCAAGTCACTAGCACCCGTTTATGAAAAAGTTGGAGCTGCATTTAAAAATGAACCAACAGTAAGTTCAACACTGCAGAGTGCCATTCCAGAACATTTTCCATCCCCTTAATGTTTGTGTGTGAGTTTGATGGGGGGTGGGGGGGGGGATCACAGGGGACTATCCACCCCCACATCACCAGGTTGTTTTTTATTCTATCAATTGAAAATGACTATCAGGTGATAATATTGCAAAATAAAAAATCTTTGTTAGAATAATGAGAACATAGGTAAAACAGCCATATTTTTCCTTCTGTCTACTTTAGACTTATTGAATGAATTACCTAACTCCATGGCTTACATGTTAAGCTGTTGTGTCTTTATATACCGACAAGTATGGCTCTTGTATTATGGCTCCAATGGTGTTTCCATCCCTCTTTGTATAGCAAAGGCATGAAAAATAATTTTGTTGCTTCTACCTTGATTCCAGTGTGTTGTTGCCAAAGTTGATGCAGATGGAAAAAGAAACATTGGGGAGAAGTAAGTCTTATTATCATTGTGTGTTTCCAAAAAATATCCATACCCCCCTATGGAAGGGATTGGAAATTCCAGAGGGGGTCAATTTACCTGATCTTTTCCATACAAATACTGTATTTTTCTTCGGAAATGGAATGGTGGGGGAATGGATATTTTTCTGGAAACACACATTATACTTACAGGGTAGTAACATTAGTGCATGTATACAATCACAATTTTGCAGCTACATGTACAGACTTGTCTATAGTTTGTGACTTAACATTAATTTTAGTCATCAAATTTATACAATCCTTTCTTTAAAATCTAATAACACTATAAAAAACTAATATTATTTACACGTTTCAATTAATATTTAAGCAATAACAATTATAGTGAATATAAATTTGTAAAAAGGCTTAATTGAGTTTTCAATTTTATATAAATGTTTAAAAAACAATGTTCAAAAGGCTAAAATTATCAGTCTGCAAAAGTAGTCATTTTAGCATTCTCAGATCAGTCTGCCAAAGTCCCTTTTCTACCCTGGCAAGTCCCTCTCCTTTTCATTTGCTTTCCTTCTCCTTGTTGATCTTGATCCTCTTAGGCAAACATGAGCACTCTGCAAAATGGCAAAGGAAATCTTTGTCCTGATCCATGTGATCGTCATACATAGTTTTCCTGTAAGAAATAATTCCTTCCTTAACATTCGGACAGATTTTTGGGGCTGCAGGAAGGGAGTTGAATAATGTGGCTGCACAGTTTCGTCTTGAATTTGTGACTGATACAATTGCAATTTCCCGTTTTCTGATTGTTGTATAGATTTGGATATTTTAAATCCATTGGCCAATATATGGCATGAGTACTTACAGATACCCCTGCATATTGATCCACAGAGACAGTCACGGGACACAGGATATTTTTAAAACAAACATAAATATTTCAGTCTATTGTTTTTTTCAACAGATATGGTGTCAGTGGTTTTCCAACTATCAAATTTTCCCAAAGAATAACAAGGAAGGAGAGGAGGTAAGAATTATTGTTGGCGGTTAGTCATTTAGGATGGAATAAAATTTCATGAATGTATAAAAGGAAAAGCAGCATATTATGCATCATCTTTTTCCTTCACAGCCAATTGAAATGTATCTCTCACACAAAGGGACACTCATGTGAAAAAAATCAAAGCTTTGAGTGGATTGACTTAAAAGATGCAACAGGCTGTGATTTTAGCCCCTAAAAGATATGACAAGCATCGCTATATACGTATCCCTGGTCTTCTGGGAAGAGGCTGTCATACAAGATCTCGTTTGTGACATAACTTCCAGCTGAATTCTTGCTCTCAAATTAGCCAATCAGAGCATTGGGCAATTCCAGAAAATATATGTACCCTGGGGGTGGGTGGCACTAGTTTTTGACCCCCCCTCCCCCTCATGCATTCAGAATTCCTGAGAAGTTATACTAGCTTCCAGCTGCCCTCCCATGCAGGCAGAAATCCGAGCTTGAAACCCCCCCTCCCATTCAGAATTTCCAAATGCCCCCGGCTCCTGGGGTACATATATTTTCTGGAATTGCCCCCTTTTTTTTTTGCATTTCCAAGCATTCCAAGCAGATTCTAAAAATTATCATCTCACTTGAGTTCGTCAGCCAATCAGGAACGAGATCTACTGTCACTGACCTGATATGCGATTAAATATCAGGAACAGTTCATATAAACCAAACAAATTTGGTTTGATTCTGCAAATATCAGAGCTTGTTTGGTCTCGCCATGGGTATTTTGGCTCGACTGCCTCTCGCCAAAATACGAACCACAGCTCGACCAAACTCGCCTGATATTTTGCTGAATCAAACCAAATTTGCCTGATTATATATAAACATTGCAATTGAGCATAAAAGCTTTTCCATCTCCTCAGAAATCTGGCCTAACATCAAATGTAAACTGTGTTTGATTAAATCTAGTTTTTGCTAACCCAATCTGTGAACATTTGGTTATCTGGTGCTGGACCTAGGACTGATTGTTTTGTTTTGACAAACAATCCTTGGTGTACACCGAAGAGAGATCGGCTGGTTTGTATCTCTGAATAAGTTGTCCTTATTTCAGTATAATGGAGGAAGAAGCGAACGTGACTTTATAGACTTCCTAAATGAGAAATGTGGTACCAAGAGAGTGTCTGGTGGTGGCCTTAATAATGAGGTATGCAATAGGGACCATTAATCCTGGTTAAGGTTGGTTCGCACTATAGAAATAACAGTAATTGTGAAAGACAGCACCTCACTAGACTTCATGACTCCATTCTCGAACCCAGACCTCCCTGGCTCCTTGCGGGAGAGGCTCTGGTGCCAGCCATTGATGCATGTGCAAGATTTAATACACAGACATAAATTATCATTATGAAAGGTTATTAAATTTTGAAATTTTGAAAATCTGAAAACGTGGGAAAATACATTTCTTGTATTTATATTGATAAAAAGAAAGAGAGACTAACAAAGTTATTATTGCCAACGTTTCAGACTCTTTATTCAGTCCTTCTTCAAGGCGGTTACTGAAATCAATTAATTAATTAATTAAGTAAGTAATTGATTTCAGTAACTGCCTTGAAGAAGAACTGAATAAAGAGTCCGAAACGTTGGCAATAATAACTCCGTTAGTCTCTCTTTCTTTTGATCATTCAACTTATCTTCAGAGAGACCAGCATCCTTAAGGATCCGGGAGCGTTGCTGTTTTGTTTTTTCTCATCTTTTGTATTTATATTGCTAATGGATCACAGTCATTATGAGCCAATGTACCAAGGAAACCACTGGTTGGGGAAAATGTGAAAAAAGTGTTGACCAAAGTAAATCCCACTGAATCTAGATTTTCCCAAATTCAAGTGAACTTGAGATTGTATGGTTAAAGGTATCATCAGGATATTATATAATATAACCTGTTCTTTCTTCAATAAGGCGGGCAAAATTGAAGCTTGTGATGCCTTTGCCAAGAAATTCATGGAAAACAAGGATGACCGTGAGAAAATCCTTGAAGAGGCTAAAGAAGCTGCAGGCAAACAGGACAACCCTAAGTAAGTTTCTGAATAAGTTTTTTCTTTCTAGTCATCATGCTATTTAGGGACCACGATTTGGTTTTGCAAAATGTTTCGTTGGGGATTTATCCAGTTTAGTGATTAAGAAGTGGGCAACAAGCAATGTATTTTATGTGAAGTTGCCAATGGGAGATCCAGGGGGGAGGTGAATTGCATGTGGATGCACCCCCTTTACAATACAAAAATTGGCTTAAAACGACAAATTGTAGTCCTTAGTACTAAATTCTAGTAGCAATATTGACAAATCTGGTTCGCACCACATTTTCCAAAAACCTGGATCTGCCCTTGGTTGCCTGTGCTGGCTCTTCTGTGTGGATATTCAGAAATTAATATTTTCAGATTCCTGTTGTACAAAAGAATGGGTGGGGTGGGGGCATCACCATTATCGGCATTGGGTAATAACCCATCAAAGAGATCAGGATCCAAAGAGGTCATTGAGAGTCACAACACAGGGCCCGACACTGCCACCATATGGTCGCCAATGGCGACTAAATTTGGGACTTGGCGACCGAAATTTTAAAGCTAGTCGCCAAATGGCACCCCATCTTTCTAAGTTCTCCTGACATCCACACTTACGTGGCGACTAAACATTGCGTTTTGGCGACTAATTTTTTTTGAATTGGTCGCCAATGGCACCTAGCGAAAAACGTTAATGTCGGGCCCTGCAACAAAAATGGAAATCCAAGAAAAATACAATGAGATTTCAGAATCTGCCGACCCTAGTGCAGACTCTTAGTAGCCCTAGGAATCGAACATTATTGTTGTGAGTAATGTTATCGTTGTTCTTGTATAGGATGGCAACATATTATGTGAAGGTTATGGAACGTGTCCAGTCCAAAGGAGACGCATTCATTACCTCAGAAATCAACCGTCTCGAGAGAATCCTGGGTAAGCTAAATACTTGATCATGCTCTGGGGTTTTAGCTGCTTTCTATGGCAATAGCCAGTCACCATAAATATCTGCACCCCCCTGTTGAGGACCCCAATTTCAGCTACCCACCCTGGAAATTTTTGGTTGTCCCTAACCACCACCCTGGAATTCCAGTGAGTTTTCTCATGAAGACCCAAGATCGCTTACCCTGGTGCATCATGGGTAATCTTATGAACTAGCACTACTGTGAAATTGTCATTATTGTTATATAGACACGAGTGTTTTACTGGGAGATACGCCACTCGTAGATCTCATACGAAGCTACATCCGGGTCCTCAGTGACATATTTTCCATATCCTCACTAGTGAGGATATCGGTCAAAACAAAAGTGCTTGGAAATCAATTTGGAATATTTTTTCAGGTTTGTCTATATAATAAAAAGAAAATTACACGGTGGCTTGAAGATATGAGTTTTATTTTCTCGTGTCAAAAACAATATTTTACTCATTCGCTGCGCTCATTCGTAAAATATTGTTCTTGCAACTCTAAAATAAAACTCATATCTTCGCGCCACCGTGTAATATCCTCTATATATTGCACTTCAAATTACAGCTAAAATTGCTTACTTCGGCTTATTGGTCCAATGACAGTGCTTTCAAGAGAGTGGGCATTTGTTTAAAGAAGTATTGAATGATGATGTCTTAAAATAGTTTCTGATAATTTAACATTCAAACAATGTAAATTTTGATATTTTACAGGGACGGCAGAACAGTTTTCAAAGTGTGTGTGTGTGTGTGGGGGGGGGGGGGGGGGGGGGGGGCTCATTAGTAAGATTGTATGGCAAGGTGGGGGGGGAGGGGAGCTGAGTTTAGTGAAAAATGTATTGTATTGTAGTGAAAAGTTGGTGAAATGTGGGCTCCTCCGAAGAATCTGACTGCATGGGAAGTATGTTTTCCTCCATTTGACTAGATAGCCGCTGGTGTTTGAATTTTTATCTTTGTATTTTACCAGATGGACAGATCAGTGAGAACAAGCGAGATCAATTTATGATGCGCAAGAACGTCCTAGCACAATTCGCCAGTGCACAGAAGAAAGAAGAGTTGTAGGAAAGCCAGCTAGTAAATAATTTTGCCTTGTAGTAAAGTTGTTTTTTATAAATGTTGGATTTGAGTACACATTACACTATTGTGGTCAGTGTACTTTCGAAACAAGATCGCTCCTAAGGCTTTTTTTTAGGTTTTATTTTCAAAGATTTGTTAATAACAGCGACGCCGCACGTCGAAATCTGAAGCATACTTTGCTGTTTCACTGTTTGCATTCTCTTCTGGTTTTCTAGACGTTCCTCTTTTTTTTTAATTGTACTCTCCCGCGCGCCACGGGACCGTGCGCTTTTTTCTTCGCTTTGCTGTGTGGAAAAACATAAAGGACGACTTGGGACAAGTCTACTGGTTTTCTTATGGGTTGGCTTTCCTGTGGTGCCTGCGGAGGCGACTATTATTTAGTCCCCCATGCAGGACTAAACCTGGTTTCAATTTAAGCCACCACAACCCATGCCAAATGTCAATAAGAGTGGATTTCAGATGAATGCCGTGAGTAATTCGCACTTTACGTTTACTCCTAGACGTTTAATTCAGAATTGGTGTACTTATTGCGTTTGGTTTACCACAGTCATGTGAAATCGGCACTCTATTCCAATTATGTAGCAGCTGCTCGTAAGATCTAAAAATTGAATTGAATTGAATCGAATCTAAAGCTATTGGCTTGATGCACGTCATTGTTCTATTGTATTCTCGTTCTATTCTTGTGTTACCATTGTTTTCACTGAGGTGCATCAATCCTATAGGGATAGGTCTTCCGATAGCTTCTACATCACCCATCGAAGGAAGCTCACGGTGTGACTGTTGCTTGTGAAAACCGCAGTATATAAGCCCTATATGTTTGTCTTAGCCCTGGTTCAATTCAGCTTACTGTCTACTACCTTTAGCAATAAACAATTTATTGATTCTTATGTTTCTTTCGTTGTTGTTATTTTGCTTTGACATGAGACCCCGGGGGACTCCCATATGTCGTCGGGCGGGGGTGATCGTCGTATCTTTTAGGGGTTTAAGGGCGGGGGGGGGGGTATCTTTTAGGGTGTTTGCAGCGAAAGTTGAGCCGCTAGTGCCATAGCCTGTATTCCCAGCCGTTGTTTCTTGTGCGATCGTGGCTGGAATTCGAGAGCCATGTTGAAAATGGTATCTTTTAGGGGTTAATGGTAACTAGGGGTTAAAATTCTGGTTGACCACACCTAGAATGGTATCTTTTATGATTGAAATTTCATTTTCCCGACGAGCTCTCCCGCCCAACGACATATGGGAGTCTTCCCCCTCCCCTCAGCCGGGATGAGACCACAGATTTCGCAGGAGCGTGTAAATACCCTGATATCAGTGATAAAATGCTCACTTATGTTCCAGCACTACTTTTTAATTTTCAAACGTACGCCCAGAATTTGTGGATTTGCCTGGTAAAATGTGATGTAATCCGAGCTTTTCAGCCAAAAAAGTGAGATCAGATCTTGTCCGCATTTGAGTATCGAGCCCTTTCAAGCAATCCGTGATCAAAACTGGCAATTCTGCTTTCGGCTTGTTTGCCCTTTCGATTTCCGATTTTCACCTGTTTATTTGAATTTCTAGTTTTTTGTTATCTGAAATCGGAAATATCTGGGACTTATTTTAAGGAAGAGATTTTCAGAAAAAAGGGATATTTTGGGGGAAAAATAATCTGTGACCAAACCTGGCAATTCTCCTTTCGGCTTGTTTGCCCTTTCAATTTCCGATTTTCGCCTGTTTATTTGAATTTCTAGTGTTTTTGTTATCTGAGATCGGAAATATCTGGGACTTATTTTAAGGAAGAGATTTTCAGAAAAAAGGGATATTTTTTTGGAAAAAAGGCAGACTCTTTTCAGGTTTTCCGAAAGTCGGAAAAAAGTGCCACTTTTTTCAGTTTTTTCAAAAAGCTATCTCCAAATTTTTTTTCAATTTCCGAGATTCAGAAAATTACCAATACTTTATTCAGATTTTCTTCAATCATTTTTGCCTATTTTCCGATTCCTCCGCAAATAGAAATTGATATGTCATGCCAGGTGCGTGACATTCTATTCCAGGGTACCCAGTCTAAATAACAACATCCGTGGTATCTCTCCGTTATTACTGTAACTATCGACGCCTGGAGGTGAGGGCGCTTCAGCCTTTGATGACTGGTCCCCGGCAGTAGAGTTGGAGGGTCGGAGAACAGGAGGGGACGCAGTAACCAGATCCTCCAGTACTTCCACCTCTCAACACTGGCAGCTCTGATCCCAGCTTGCTCAACAGGCACTATAATAGCGCAGGGATTGCTGAGTTTGCGAGGCCGGCGCGCGAAACGCGTTCCAAATCAGTGATCACGTGAACACTTTTTGTACACCACGTGATGAGGTGTTTGATGAGGCTCGAAGAGAAAATGAAAGAGGATCAGCATAAGCTTACTTTGTTCGGATTAACCTTATAGACTACTGACATGCCTCCCGACCGAGAAGCTGATGTGACCTTGGAATAGAATGTCACGCAACTGCCACGACATATCAGTTTCTATTTGCGGAGGAATCAGAAAAATAGGCAAAAATGATTGCACGTTTAAGAAAAAAGCTTGATCTTTTTTCTAAAATTTTCTTGGAAAAAAATCTGAAAAAAGTAGGGGTAATAATCCGTGGCACAAACCGGCAATTCTACTTCCCACTTGACTTTCATTTCTGATTCTAGAAAATAGCACCTTTTCCTACTTTCCATATTTGTCACTTCTGAAATCCTCGAAAATATCCGACCTTATTCAAATTTTCTCTTTCAAAAAAATTCTCGGAAAAGGTGCACCTTTTTCCAAAAAAAAGTCCACTTTTTTCTTAATTTCAAGATTGATCAAAAACAAGAAAAAAAAATACTTTTTTCTATATTTTTGCAAGCTTTTCCGTTTGGGAAAAAGTGCCACCTTTTTGCCATCGAAACTGACTAATTCCGCATTTACAAGGACTTTTTGTCTTCGATGAAAAAATAAGACTATTTTTGATTTTCCATTTTTCAACGATTGGGGAAGAAATGAGAAAAGAGTGAGATTTTTTCTGGAAAGAGGTCCACTTTTATCAAACCTTTCTGATACTGTCTGACAGGTGTCAAAACTATTTAGATCAGGTGCACATTTTCCCGCTCAATCGCCTTCCTGAACTTCGAATTAAAGAGATGTAATTTTCCGAATGTAGTCAGGAAGCGTGTTCCATTCCTTTGCCCCATTCTAAATGAGCTCTGATATTTTGTTGCAGATCACGCAAAAGATCTCTGTTATGCGTGTATTGTATTGGTGGTAATCACGGGAGTAGCTAAAATTATGAAGTAGATAAGCGGGAGCAAGGCCGTGCAGACATTTGAAAGGCATGTATGGTACTTCCTGTGGTGTTGCAAGGAGGGCCAGCTTGCTATCTCGAAGTGCATCAAAATTTGAGCGGGAAAATAATCCGTGGCAAAAATCGGCAATTCCGCTTTTCTGCTTTTTTTTATCTTTCATCTCTGAAAATTGCCCTACTTCTCGATTTTAAAAGTTTTCTTCCGTCAAAACCCGAAATATCCCCAACATTTTTCGGAAATTTTCTACAATCCCGAAGCTGAGAGAACCTCTACCCTTTTGAAAAAATCTACCCGATATATTTTGATTTCACGAAACACACCAAAAATCCGAAAATTCCCCTAGTAAATTCGAATTTCTTACTGCAAAATCACTGGAAAAATCTCCCACTCTTTTTCTTAAACATTATGCCGTTTTCTGGCAATTCTAGGCGTCTTGACTTCTGAATTTCTAACTCGAAAAATTGAAAGAGAATGAGGAAAATATACCCCTCATTCCCAAGTTTACCAAGAACAAATTGTGGAATTAAGTCCCCCTTTTTCCAAAAAACGCTGTGTGTATCTTGCGTTTTGCGACACAGAGCATAGGATACACTAGATACACCTGCTACTCCCCCACCCTATTCCTAGGAGTTGTATCAACCTCAAGAGCATTATAACACTGGATCAGTACCAGAGTACCCTATATGACCATTCCCTTATTATGTGTACGGTGTATGTACACATTGTAGTAAGTTTTATACAGTATCCATCCTCCTCTAGCCAATTATCCAACATCCTTTTCGGCTCGGTGCATTTGCCGTCTTTGTTGTGTCGTAAACATAATACATACAC
Source organism: Scolanthus callimorphus (assembly GCA_033964015.1). Lineage (NCBI taxonomy): Eukaryota > Metazoa > Cnidaria > Anthozoa > Actiniaria > Edwardsiidae > Scolanthus > Scolanthus callimorphus. Next base: position 27,399,888 of record CM066917.1, read on the forward strand.
CTATTTTAGAAAAGGTTGCACCGTCACAGCTGCCTATTATAGCGTGCGTCGGGAGAAACTACAGGTAGAAAAAAGAAGTTAATTTTCGTGTTAGCCAGTGCAAAATGTTTTGCGAGCAATGAATAAGCAGGGTGATAAAAAATTATAATGGCTATTTAAAGAAACAGTGTCCATGAGTTATGACGCATCGCAAGCAACAACGGACAGTTCTGGTGCAACCTTTTCTGAAATAATATGACACATCACCAGGGGAATGGCCATATATGGGGTACTACAGATGCAGCGTTTGTAACAATGCTCTTGAGACAGATACACTCCTAGGGACGATAGGGGACGGGTGTTTGATTCAGGTGTATCCATTGTTCTGTGTCGCAAAACGTATATCTTTTTTCGAAAAAAAAGGGGGACTTAATTCTACAATTTATTATTGGTAAACTTGGAAATAAGTGATATATTTTCCCGATTTTCTTTCACTTTTTAGAGTTAGAAATTAAAAATGAAGGTGCCTAGAATTGCCGGAAAACGGCATGTTGTTTAAGAAAAAGTGTGGGAGATTTTTCCGGAGATTTTGTAGTAAGAAAATCGAATTTACTAGGGGAATTTTCGGATTTTTGGTGTGTTTCGTAAAACCAAAATATGTGGGGTAGTTTTTTCAAAAAAGTGGGGCTTTTCTCGGCATTCAGGACTTTAGAAAATTTCCGAAAAATGTTGGGGATATTTCGGGTTATGACTGAAGAAAAACTTTTAAAATCGAGAAACAGGGCAATTTTCAGAGATCAAAGATAAAAAAAGCAGAAAAGCGGAATTGCCGATTTTTGCCACGGATTGAAAATGTGCACCTGACCTAAAGACAGTTTTGACACCTGTCAAACAGTATCAGAAAGGTTTGATAAAAGTGGACCTCTTTCCAGAAAAAAATCTCACTCTTTTCTCATTTCTTCCCCAATCGTTGAAAAATGGAAAATCAAAAATAGTCTTAGTTTTTCATTGAAGACAAAAAGTCCTTGTAAATGCGGAATTAGTCAGTTTCGATGGCAAAAAGGTGGCACTTTTTCCCAAACGGAAAAGCTTGCAAAAATATAGAGAAAAAAGTAGTTTTTTTTCTTGTTTTTGATCAATCTTGAAATTAAGAAAAAAGTGGACTTTTTTTGGAAAAAGGTGGACCTTTTCCGAGAACTTTTTTGAAAGAGAAAATTTGAATAAGGTCGGATATTTTCGAGGATTTCAGAAGTGACAAATATGGAAAGTAGGAAAAGGTGCTATTTTCTAGAATCAGAAATGAAAGTCAAGTGGGAAGTAGAATTGCCGGTTTGTGCCACGGATTGGTAATTTTCTGAATCTCGGAAATCGAAAAATTGAAATTTTGAAGATAGCTATTGAAAAAACCCCGAAAAAAGGGCACTTTTTTCCGATTTTCGGAAAACCTGAAAAAAGTCTGCCTTTTTTCCAAAAACTATCCCTTTTTTCTGAAAATCTCTTCCTTAAAGTAAGTCCCAGATATATTCCGATTTCAGATAACAAAAAAACTAGAAATTCAAAAAAACAGGCGAAAATCGGAAATTGAAAGGACAAAAAAGCCGAAAGAAGAATTGCCAGTTTTGGTCACGGATTTTTTTTCCAAAAAAATATCCCTTTTTTCTGAAAATCTCTTCCTTAAAATAAGTCCCAGATATTTCCGATTTCAGATAACAAAAACATTAGAAATTCAAGTAAACAGGTGAAAATCGGAAATCGAAAGGGCAAATAAGCCGAAAGCAGAATTGCCAGTTTTGATCACGGATTCATCAAGCCCCGTATTAAAATTAAAACTCCGAGCTCCGAAATATTCAAAATCCGTGCTTTACGAGCGAGGCTCTAGACTTCTCGGCTTGGGCGTATTAATGTTTTCCCATTTCTAGATCACAGCCTGATAGCCGACTCTCCAGTGTTTTCCTTCGAATATTTGATTTTTTGGGCGCGGCGGGATTCGAAAAACCCACTGGATCGAGAGGTGGCTACAGATCACATGACATTCATTTCAATAGAGTCCTAAAGTGATGACGTCACAAAAACAAAATTTTCGATTTAGCAATATTTGTTCCTTGATCATTGATTTCGAAAGGGCATATCGATGAAAGCTACACACCAAAAATGAGGTGAATCGGTTGCAACGCGACCGAGATATGGCCCGCTGAATACATAATTTTCTTTAACAAATCACTATTTTTGGTTCAGCTCATAAAGTTATGAACTGAGTCCAAAATACAGTGATTTGTTAAAGAAAATTATGTATTCATTGGGCCATAGCTCGGTCGCGTTTCAACCGATTCACCTCATTTTTTGCATGCAACGGTCTTCGAAGTTGGTCTTATTATCCGTGGACTAACTTTTTTCAAATTTGTGACGTCACACTTTAGGACTCTATAGAAAGAATCCTCCGCTTAAGTTGATGTACCAGTCCTACTCGTCCGTCTGTAGTATCGAAGCGAACTACATACCAAAAACAAAACATTGGAAGCTTGGAACACAAGCGTTGAATTTTTACAGTTGATCATGGCAAATCGAATCGTGGAAAAGCATTCTACATGGACGAAGGATACTTATATCAACCCAATAAATATGCCGGCGCATTATCATTACTCGCCTTACCTACACACAACATTCGGAGGCGCTACTCGACACGGCGAGGGAACAGACGAATGGTTCCATGACTACCGGAGATCATATGTGGCCGAAAGAACGCTACGAAATGGACAACTCGCCATGAATCCTCCTCCGATTCGACCGACAAACTATTCAGACAGCCCTGATAGAGTCTTGGGATGGAGAACAATGCGAAGAGAAGCACTTCGAACGAAGCCCGACGTCCATTTGTTAAATCGAATACCTGATCGCGAACGGGAAAAAGACAGAATCGACAATCTCACTTTTCAGCATCGGCAACAGTACAGGGACAGAAGTGGGACGTTGTACGAGAGAAAAGTTCCAAGATTCCACTATCCAACAGAAGCCGATGAACAATTTCTGCCAAAAATAAGACTGCCCGCAGACGCTTTAGGGAACTACCCGAACAATCGGAGAGCAGCACTCGAGGGAATCTATGATTTCCCGCGCGGTCCGAAACATTTTGAGTTATGGTGGAAAGTCTAAGAATGTTATGGATTTAGAACTCTAGAAAGCACTCTCTATACACAAGGACTTCGATCACAAGATTACGTAGATGCTTAGAATCAAACGAAGTAGAGTAAGCATATACTAGTTAAAAGTTTGTTACGTGTGGACGATGGAACTCCACAACAACGTCATCACAGCCAGAATTCGATTAGTTACACCCAAAAAGCTGTTACAAAATACATCTAAGGCATTGATTACCGAAAAATGTTGCTAAATATACATTAAACCACCCAGTTACAATAGAGACAAATCTTTTCTCCTAAGCAAACGAGCGCCATTTTCATTCACATGGGTTTTGTTTGGAGTCCTTTGCCTTTGACTTTGGTTGTCAAGAAAGCTTTGCTTACATTGCGTGACACTAGTGCGTGACAGATACAATGGGAGTGTTTTATTGCGGGAGGCCATGTGTAAATTAACTTTCTTGGAAAACTCCCTAAGACTGCTTTGGAGAATGTTATGATTACTGATATACCATACAAAACACAAAGGGGTGCGTTTTGGTACTATTCCATGTAATCATGAAATCTCTCTTTAATATGCTTTGCAGTTTTCGCCTTCATAAAGCATTTCCATGGGATTTCAGGGTCTGAAAAGCTTACAGCACAATTGAGCGAGGCAATTTTGACCCTGCGAAATATGTGGCCAGGTTAAAATGAAGGGGGGTGGGGAGGGAAGAAGATAGCGTGAAGCCCCATTTACACTACAGAAATGTTTGGCACAGCTCGGATAAAAATGCTTGGATTACCACGCCACAGATGAAGGTTTGGTCCGGCTCTGACAAAATTTAGTATGACAAAAAGCCATTTTATACCTGAGGCCGTGCCATTTAATTTGGTACCCGTACCACTTTTATCTGAGCAGTGCCAAAAAATTCTCTGTCATGTAAATGAGCCTTGTGTGAATTATGGTGTCATTCTTAATTTTTCAACATAACTTTATTTAAAAATGAAACAAAAGTATTTACAAATATTAAATAACATTTTTCCAAATTAATTCATTGACAATGTGTCCAGCAGGCTAAAAAAAACTCCTTCGTCAGTTCCCTGGTCTTGCCTGAATGCTTCCATCAGAAATGTCTGGGTGATCACTGATGATATGCTCCTGTGCATCTTTGAATTACTTTGTATCATCGTGGTTTCTTGTCCTTTGTCACTTGCCCTGCTAGTTGAGAATAGCCTGAAACAAACAAACAAAAAATATTAGGTACACCTTGGCCATTTGGGCTACAAGGCTTGATATCTATTTTCAATATTTTTTCTAATTAACAATTAGACCTCAAGGCCGAATGTGCTATGATGAATAGACCATGAGGCCGAATGGTCTATTGATATCATAGCACATGAGGACGAGAGGTCTAATTGTTTTAGTATTAACCAACTAGTTGGTCGGTTTTGGCAATGAATACCATTATTTCATGTTGATAAAATCAAGTTTTCTTGCAAAGAAAGGCGGTGGTTTTGCCAGGTACGGTCTATCACTAATAGACCATTAGTAGCTCAGCCAATCACAATGCAGGATTTGTAATAGACCATTAGGGACCAATCGTTTATTACGTTTATTATGTTAAAATTTGCACCCCCCTCATTAAAAAGGCGATACAAAAATAACCCCCACATAACATCGATGTTCTAAAAAGCTTACCCCCACCCCTGTAACCAGATCCCCGTTTGAACTAATGGAAGACAATTTACAGAAATTTCTCTTTTTGTTGCGCGCCCTAATTTTTATGCATGATATGAACGCATTTCACCAAACCTCAAATAAAATGTAGATGAACATTCCATTTGCTGTGTGTAGTAAACAAAGATCGCAAATGACGTGCGTAAAGCAGGGTCAAAATGACGAATCTCTATCCTCGTAAAGTGGAACTCACGCTTGCCTAATAATAAGGCCTTCTTTTTTCGAACTGAGACAGCTCCGATGCTTATTACTGCAGAGCGTCTTTTTGGGGAGAGTTAGTTTTTTTCTCCTGGCTAAGATATATTTCTTGTAATGACATTCGTAGCCATTCCAGCATTCCATGCGCACGTACTCAAAAACTATTTTGTACATTCCGTTGCGCGCGAAGCGCGCCGAAATTGGCGTACTTGCTATATGGCGTAGCGCTGTATGCCACAACGCGATAGCTTGTACATATTATTATTTAGTTTGAACCACAGTGTCCCTGAAAAAATTACCCCCTCTTTTGAGAGAGGGTGCCAAAAAATTACCCCCCTAAAATCTATGTCTTCTAAATTTTTACCCCCACCCAAATTCCACCGCCCCCCCCGTAGACGTTATAAACGATCGGTCCCTTAGTTGGTTTATACTAACATGAAGTAGAGGAGGTAGGTCATTGTCTCCTGAAAACCATGTAAGTGTCCTCGTACCTTCTCTGAGAAGAATTATCCCAGAATGCAGATTTCACAGTCAATTTCTTTTGAAACCAAAAGCTTAGATGGCATGGGTCGAGATCCGGGATCCAAAACTTCTGTGGATCCCTTTACATGGGCCAAAGAGATATAAAACTACTTGCATCATAGGGTTAGCCCTCATGACAATTTACCCCAGGACTGCCCTGACCCCAATCAACCATATAAGACATGGCAGGGAGATCTGAAATATTTTCTGGTATTAATTTTAGTATCTTTGGTGTGTTATGAAACTCTGGTATTTTTGGATTGGTTGCAAAATTTGAGCTCCATATTTTATACCCTCAAGTACACTGTAGGGGTCCCTGCCTTCAAATCGATCGATTTATCATGTTTCATTTCAACACAGACTTGCTCTCTTGCCTGCGAGAACTAGGCAATATCTGGGAATAAATATGGTTCTTACTCTTTTCGGGGAAATGTCTTCGTTCCCTGTGTGATTCTGGCTCAGTAGAAAAATTGAGCCGGCATTCTTGATGCTGGTTCGAGTCACCTTTGAAAACTGTGCTCTTGAAAGCGTTGGGATCGTGTTTTCTGTTTGCCCGTCGCCAATCTTGCTTGGACTGTAATTCAACTGTGCACCAGGATTCTATATTCATCGCAATTCAACGTAATAAAGCCAGAAAGAATCAGTATAACTTATTTCCTTCTTCCTCCGCTGCTGACTGAGCTGTGTGTGTTGAACCAGAGCGTATCTTTCTTGTTGTCATAGAAACCCGAGCTCCAGCGTGTCTTTGTGTCGGAATTTCAACTTCATGTCGAGGCGGTTCCATTGTTGTGCGCCCTTGCGTGACACGGGAGATAATTACGGAAATCCAGCTCTCTCTTTTTTTTCAGAAGAAACGTTCAACGCAGAACAATCTTTTGCATTTCTGAAAATTTTCGGCATTAGTCACGTGGAGGTGTCAATTGCATACGGGAGCAAAGAGATCTATTGTCTGCAAAGCATAATTTAAATAAAAAAATCCAGGGGTCTATGAGGGATGGAGTTAGGTACAGCTGCTGACACAGCTAGTGAAAGAAGTCTGATCGCACATGGAAAAATAACAGTTTGCCAAGTCCAAGTTCAAGGTCAAATTTTCATTTAAAAGTGTCCCTTTTACATCTTTTTGAGGAAGAAAAATATTCTGACTTATTGTCGCTAGATTAATTATAGCCTTAACTTTCTTCCGCTTTTGTTTCCTTAAAATTTTGGCAAGCTTTTCGTTCATTCCTTTCATTCTGCCATATTGCGTGCAACCTTGGTACTAATTTTCAAGTTTAAAAGACCTGTCACACTTCAATATTCAAATCATCAACTTTTTATTATCAATATACACTTTCAATATAGTTCGCGTGCCAACTTCTCCTAATATTAGGGGAATCGCCAAAGCAAGAAGGTCAAGGGAAACCGCGGATTGGCAAAATAATTAGAAGAATGGTCAGCTTTAAACTTACTTTTATACTCGTCACGTAATCTTCAAACCTTTAAACGCGCAAATATTTCGATGTGTGGTTTGTTCCTATAGAGATTCTGAGGTAGCTATTTTTTTTCATGTTCATTTCTTCCTAATCTCAAGGAAACCTGTTCAAAGTTTCCTCCCAGCACGTACACAACCCAAATCACGTGATCCGCGCTATTATAGCTATGACGTAGTGGCGCACATTTCTTCTCTTCAAAACATTTTGACAACTAGGCAGGTCGATGGTTCGATTGATGGAGAATTTTCTAGAATCTGCCAGAATATAACGTAAGTATTGGCCCTTGAGGATCTCTAATTACAATTCTATGCAGTGTAATTTCTGCATCTTTATTTATGGAAAGCATGCTGAAATATTAAACATAGAAACTTAACCTTTTCCGCACGCTGTTAGTAGTTTGTAACGAAACACGTACACAGTTGTAAGCAACTACATATTTACAGTGGCTAATTTTGAAGAGACAAAATCTTCTTTGGATAAAATTGCAATCGCAATACGCTTTTCTCATCACTAGTACTAGTAAGTAAATACAGGATTGTATTTTATGCCTTTAAATCGGCTGAAATTCCAATTAATCGGGCGCGCCATTTTGATTCATCTTACGTACACAGTGAGAAGTGTGTGTGGGAAAAAATATGTTGTGTGAAGTGTGGGTTAAACGGTCCGTGATAGAAACCTTCCGTTCAGGTCAAGATTTCTGGTAAACCTATAAGTGTTCTGTCTTAAGTTGCTCTATCCTGTTAAAGCTTCTATATTTCTTTAGTTTTCTAATTTGTTTGTTTGTTTGCAGCGGGCGGCGTTTAGTCTCCCTCACGTCTGGTACTGGTCTGTTTACTGTATGCATGTGTGGGTGGAAAACTCATTGGTAAAATTCTCGCTTTACTGCGTTATTATCTGCACATAAACAGTAATGGCAGAAGTAGAACGTAACCTACGGGAACAAGGCTCTGTGGATTCAGAGGATTCGCTTCCATATATTGATCCAGATTTCGACATTGACGCTTTCATCGACGATGAATTCTCGAACATCAGCACTGCTATGTTTGATCACGAAGATCTCGAGAATTCTGCACCAAAACGCCCGTCGCATCAAAATGAATTGGCTTCCTCTCAGTTAGCCCAACAGCTAGAGTCCTTAAAAGAGTCCTTTTCAGATTCTAGTGGTGGTTTCAAAGCTCACAAGCAAAGCGTGAGGTTTCAGGAAACAGAACAAAATGGCGGGGAGCTATCAGACGGCGGTTCTCGTCCGTCCGCGGTTTATTGTGCAAAATGTCGAAAATTGCAAGAAGATTCACCAGTCATGGAGATAGATATAGAAGAGGAACTAGGTAAGTTTGGATCTATCAATTATACAAGAATTAGTATTATTGTTGAGCAGATCAAAAATGGTTTTATTTGATTTGAAACTTGTTTCAACACTCATTCATGTAAAAGCTACTGTTGCTGTACCAAAAATTTTGTAAAGGTGTTCCCTCCAATGTTATGGTATGGTATTTGATTTCACTCGGTCAGTAGGTCAGATAAAACTTTCGACGGTAAAATCAAAGGCCTTTCTTTTCAGAGCTGATAAAAACAATTTGCTGATCAGCAGTTTGATGTTGTGAATTATTTATGACGTTTGTATTATTCTGTCAAACTAGAAGAATTCAATCACTGACAGGTTTTTCCAAAATATTATTTTGACTAGCATAAATAAAGCGTTAAGAGTCATGTACAAAGACTAGTGTAATCTTATCAAGCTATAGCTGAAATTGTGTTTAATATTCTTTTACTGGATAATGCACACTGTCACACACAGTGTACATGGTAGGGTGTTGAAAAGTGACCCCACCCCTCTGGAATTTTCAAAGGAAAATACAGTATTTGTATGAAAGGAATCAGGTAAATTGACCCGCCCCACCCCTCTGGAATTTCCAGTCCTTCCGTGAGGGGGGGGGGGGGGGATATTTTCTGGAACCACACAATTCAACAGGGGGTGGTGGCACAGGTTTTGATTTTGACTGCTTTGATGGATTCATTCTAGATGCTGAAAGATTTCTTGAATCATAACCAAATTGACAGTTTTCACCCCAAAAATGGGTCATTACATTCTCCTATCCGATATCCCTACACTGATGTCAGAACAATTATTATGCATGAAGCACACTTGAAACCTTCATACTGTTATGGGACAAAAGGTTACAGCAGTCTATTTGGAAAAAAAATAAAACAATGTGCAATTATTCAAATAGTGTACTTTGTCTTAGTAGAGCACATGAGATGCGGGATAACAGCTTTGCTTTTTTTAATGATGTATTGTGTAATTCCAAAAATAATCTATCCATTAGACTTGCTCTAAGTCGACCTCTCATAGCATTGTGACATACCAAAACTGCAAGGACTTTGTGAAAGTCTATCTATCCATCTACCATGGAGGTAGTTTTATAAAGGACCCACTCCAATAAGTTATTGAAGCATGAAATCAATAGTGTTCCCTAAATTAATGCACAATTTTATTAATGACATGGAACGTTAAAGGAAATTCATTGACGACCATGATGATATTTTGCCAGGGAGCCTACTCGTGTAAACACAGTTTTCAGTAGGGTCCCGTAACTAATAAATACAAAAGTGTCTAAAGAAGACAGTGAAGTGTCAATGTCCTATAATCAGGTAACCCTAGTGGCCTTGCATAAAAGGGGGTTGAGAAATGACCCCAAGCACTTTGGAATTTCCAGTGAAAAATGCAGTAAAGGTACCGTATTTGAGATAAATAGGAAATTTGCCCTCTGACCCTCCAAACTGGAATTTCTAATCCATTCCATGGGGAGTGATGCGCGATTCCAGAAAAATACATACCTCTCCAATGGAAGGGATTTGGAAATTCTGGAGGAAGGTGGAGGGAGAGAGGGGTCAAATGGCTTTTATTTCCTATACAATCATTCCAGTTTTAACTGGAAATTCCAGAGGGGTTCCATCCATGGGGATAGGATCACATATGATCTTTTCTATTCCAGTCCCTGATCCACGCAGTACTGTAGTTGATGATGAGATCATAGTGGACTTATTGGAGCAGGTTGGAACATGCTGGAAACTTCTTGGTCCAGTGCTTGGTGTTAGTAGCTCAAGGGTTACAAATATTGACACAGATTTTCAGAAAAGTGAAGAGAAAGCAAATTGCTTGCTTATGACTTGGAAACAGCAGCAGGGTTTTGCAGCAACTATAGGATGTCTTGAACAGGCGCTGTTGAGGATAAAGAGAGCAGATATAGCCACTAGTCTGGCAGGTAATTGTTTTAAGTTACATAAAGTTTATTGTTTCCCCCAGGGGACTGCCTGAGAACCATATCTTACAAAAAGCAAGGTTTTTGTATCAGGGACTGCGATTTAACTTCCAAAAGATACAGCAAGTATCCCTATACTGTTATTATGGGAACTAGTGCAGGGACCTTGAGACCTTGAACAATTGGAAAAAAGCCTTGAGATCTCAGGCAAAATACAAAGGTTATAGCAGAAAATTAATATTAAAAGAAAGAAAACTGGGAGTAATATAGAAAACATATCAACTCAAAAATTGGTAAAAATTTTTTTAGAAATCTTGAAGCTTTTTGTAAAATTGGGAGAGTCATCATCCTAGGCCTGCCAACTTCCTTGCATTATGCAGGTTTTCCTAGCCTAAAACTAAAATTCCTCATATAAAAAAACAGGGTTAGGCGAGGATAATTAAGTAATTTTCTATTGTTTTGCATGCTTCCATTGCAAATTTATCACCAGAATCAAAAGCACCTTGCCTTAATATTTGAAAAAGTTGTCTGGTCTATCAACCCTGGTATTCCCTTTTGGGCCACAGATAACATTTAGTGGCAGAACAGAAAATAATGGCATGCAATCAAACAATAGGTTTTGATATGGGTATTATTCCAGCCTTAGTAGAATATCCTTTTTCATAGTGGAAAAGAAATGGATGATTTCTAATCATACAGTTGTTGTTGTATAATTTGCCAAAGATTTTTATGAACTTCAAAGTCTTTCTTTTGCAGAGCTTGCTGGTCTTCAAACACCTGCTGTTCCAGAGATCCAACCAGTAAATAAACCACTGGATATGAACATTAAAGTCAGCTTAACAGTCGACAATTCTCAAGAGAATTTAGTAAGAATAATGAATTTTTTTATTACCATTAAATTCTTATTCTTATTGCTCTGGTGGGAAGTATGTCCAGAGCTATACATTACCATTGATGGCACAAGAATGCAACAACATATCATCCAATGCTACTCAGTAATTCACCCAGGGGAATGGAGTTGTTCTCTGGAATTGCCTTATTTTTGTTATTTTACTATTTTTACTAGGTATTGCTCTGTGAGGATGGTTCAGGGAGAAAATACCTTGTCAAGGAAATAACTGATGGTACAGATTGGAATGTTGAAAAGGTAATAGAGCTGTCATCATCGTCGTATGTCAGCGACATCATAAGTTATCAACATTACACATATCTATGTACAGTAAGTGAAAGGATTACATTCCAGAAGGGGCACAGCCATTTTGGCTTTTGTGTAAAAATCAAAGTTCCCAGCAAGCATCTCATCCCCCAAAAGCCTTCCCCATTGTGGTGTAGCAAGGGGGCCCTGGGTGCCCATGACAACTCCTATGTATCCATTTTATGGATAGCTAGGTGTGCTAGTTTGTAGGGGTGTGGCCAAGGGGGGAATTAAAGGGGCTATTTCACGGTCGTTTTGACAAAATTTTATAAAAGTAGGCCAATGGTTTGCAGAAAACAACACAGAATCCTACATTATGGTTCAACTTAGCCTAGAATGAAAAAGGAACTGAAATTTGCATTATATAGGCAATCTTACGTAATATTTTAGACCTATCGCTATCAGCTTTCCAAGTTTGAAAACAGTTCAGCCTGGTAAGAAATCAAAAATACCATTTTGCAATCCAATTCCATCCGCTTGATAACACGCAAAAAATACTCCAAATTCATGCTCTGCTAGCAGTTGAAAGGTTATTTAACAAACCTAGACGATTATTTTGTTCATTTCTTATGAATTTGACTGTATTTTAGCTACCTAAATTAGACCTAAAATCGTGACACTGCCCCTTTAAGCCCTGGGTTACCAATGAGAACCCCATATGTGCAAGACAAGTTATGGACTGATTGGGGTCCTTGTTTGCAGGGGCAGGGCTTAGGGGGATAGGGGTGTAGCTAGGGGACAAGAACCACTGGAAACATAATTATTAAACCTTCTGGCAGTGACCACCCTCAGTGTCTGTGCTTATGACTGCTTCAGCTACCAGTGTTGCCTTTGAGACCCAGCATAATTCAGCTTTCGAGCTGCAAGTCTTGGAAAGTAGCCGCCAACATTAATTTATATTTTGCCAATGATTTTAATAGATAGTTGATGATGAGCGAGTCATGGAGAGAATGATAACTGCTGCTAGATATTCCAAAAAGACCAAGGAACAAAGACGCCAAGAAAGTCTCAAGCGTGTCTCGGCAGAGCTCACTCAACTGAGAAAGAGAATAAAGAAGGTGACACACCCAAGTGATGACAGTGAAAGTGATTCCTCACCTAGAGAGGAGGTTTATAATGCTCTTTCTTCTGGAAATCAAAAGAAAACGTCTTCTTCAGAGTTATCTGAACTTTTACGTATGTGCGAGTTTCAAAGTGAAGGGTGGCAAGCAATGTATAGGGTACTCATTAAACTTATTGGAGAAGTAGGACCCTTAGAAGGCAATTCAAGGTGCTTAGAACAACTCTCTGACTTCACCAATGAACTAAGAGACCAAGAAAATAAGTTGTCTCCAAAAATAGTGGAGTTGGAATCTTTGAGGAGGGAGCTGGACAAGGAACAATCTGTTAGACTTGACAGTCTGCAGAAATGGAGGCAGACTCAGAATCAGCAAGTTGATGGTATCGAGAAGCTGCTAACAAGTCTCCTAGAGCAAGGCAATATTAGACTCACAAGGGTAGGTTTTTGTCGAGGGATACATGTTCACTGGGCAGGAATGCTCCTAAGAAAACTATGACGACAAAAATTATGTAGTGTCTATATCAGGATTTTATGGAGGTATAAAATGGCCATCCACAGTTGTGATTTCCTTTGTGTTTGGCTCATTGATTATGTAAGAGTTTAAGCAAAAAAAAAAAGAGTTAAAACATGTAACAATTTTGTTATCCTTCAGTGCCAAACTGCTATTGTGGTACAAAATTACCATTTATTATTTGGAAGCAGAGCTTATGGCAAGTCTAATACCCTTGGAGCTGAAGAGAAAACTTATATATTATGGGAAATGTTTGCATGCTGTGCCACTATGTTATTATCATTGTATCACAGATCCATCACAAATATCTCTTCCATCTTCAGAAACAGCAGAAAGCCCTCAATCGGAGATCTGAACCAATTCTTAGCCGAATGTTAACTCCAGGAAAACCAGGAAGAAGGGTAAGATAAAATGACAAATTTCAAAGCTGGCAGCCTTACTCCTCAAAATTGCAGGCCTTCGCCAGTAATTTAGGAGGACAAGGAGCCGGTTTCACACCACCACAGTTTATTCCCGGCAAGACGCCATCATGGCCCCAGCCGTGAACGACGATCTTACAGCGCATGCTCGCAGGACATGAGGCAGATAACACAGGCAACCCATAACCTATACATAGTCTTACAAAACCTAACCTAGCCATACTATGGCGCTTAGTAGAAATATATGTACCCTGCATTTGGAGCCTTGAATGTCACTATTTAGTGACTAAGGCTCTGGACCCAGGGTTAGGTGGGACATGCAGAAAAGGCTACAAGTGCTTATATTTTTAGTAACTTTGAGTAACTTGCCTCCATTTATTGGGACAATACGAGAAGTTATCTTGCTGTGAGGGCCATGAAGGGTGGGGTTTTGTGTATTTTAAGACATCTTGTGGAAAACCTACAAATGCCCAGCCTGGTGGGAACACTGTTTTTTGGAATCTGATAAGCAGTTGGTGGTTAAGGGGTTAAGGGGGGGGGGGGGGGGGGGCTGTTAAGGGGATAGAGGCTGGTGCATCCCAGTTTGAGTTGGGATTTCATAAGAAATGTATGTAATTTCAAATTGACATCTTTTCCTGGTATCCCCTTTTGAAATGTTCACTCTTTGAACATTCCTTGATCCACCCTTGCAGGGCCCGACATTAACTTTTTTCGCGAGGTGCCTTTGGCAACTAATTAAAAAATTTTAGTCGCCAGAAAGCAATATGTTGTTGCCATATTAACGTGGATCTCAGGTGAACTTAGAAAGATGTGGTGCCATTTGGCGATGTGGTGCCATATGGTCGCAATGGGCAATTCCAGAAAATAAAGGTACTCCCCCCACGGGTGGCATTTGGAAATTCCGATGGGATGGGGGGGTTTAAGAGCTCGGAATTCTGATTGCAAGGGGGGGTTTTCGAAGCTGGATTTCTTTAACCTGCTGGAATTCTATATGCATGGGGGGGGGGGGGGGGGGGGGGTAAACCATTTTGGAAATTCTGGATGCATGGGGGGGGGGGGGGGGTCAAAAACTAGTGCCACCCGTGGGGAGGGTACCTTTATTTTCTGGAATTGCCCAATGTCGGGCCCTGCCTTGTCATCTCAGTCACACTTTTACTGATTTGAGCTTGCAGCCTCCCAAGATATTTTCGCACTCATAATGAATTATATGTTTGACACTATTTTCAGAGAGCCAATACTGGGGAGACCAAAGGGAGCATGAATGATGTAAGAGATGGCATGGCTAAGGCTCACATCTCTTCTCCTATGTGTGCAAGACAAATGCAAGTCATGGAGAGATAGGTGTGGTAGTTTGCAGGGGCGTGGTTAAGGGGGGCATAGGGGTATAGCTAATGGGCCCTGGGGTACCCATGACAAACCATGTGTGCAAGACAGTTGCAGATTATGGGTAGATGGTGTGCTTTGTGCTTGTTTGCAGGGGCGTGGCCAAGGGGGGGGGGGGCAGAAAGATGGGCCCTGGGGAGCACATGAAAACCTACTTTTTAGATGAAAATATTGTAGTTTGGCTACACCCCAGGTTTACACAATATTTGTTTAAGTGTGAACCAGAACCGTTTTTTCTCATTCATGGCATCACGTTTATAAAAATACAAACTTTGGGAGCTAAAAAAAAGATTTTTGATTTCAGAACTTTGATCTTGAAAACATAGCATCTGCCAATTGACCGTTTTCACGATGTTGTGAGAACAATACCCTTGGGCCGTTCCGACTCGTTCTGGCGAAGACGGCTTTTGTTATTCAAAACAGACAAGCATTGTTCTTATCCCATTTATGTTCCGTGCGCAACATCGTGAAAATTACCAATTCTGTTCTTACTTGGATAGTGTTTGTGACCACAGGCAGGGATGTCAATCCTTGAAAAATTAAGAGAAACCTTGACATTATATGAAAAATCCCAAAAAAAGAAAACCGAGTTTTACTACATTTTCTCTGTACTAGTGTGGTCGCGTTCGCTTCGCGGGAGGACCTCGAAAGCTAAATGGTGCATTAAAAAAGTTGATCACTCAATAAATTTCAGGCATGGTAGCAACACAAAAGACGGTTGCAAGACTTTTGTTTAAATTACTATTTCCTTAGACAAAGGCTTCTTTTGCCCGCATTTTCTTACCTCCGAATCCACTATTATACGATTGCGCTATTTTCATTTTTTTTTTTTTGGGGGGGGGGGAATTCGGAACACTCAGTTGTCAATCAAACTCCAAGCTGCCACGCTCTCGACGGAAAATGGCGAAGTTCAGTGGGCTAAGTGAATTCTTGAATCAAGAAGTAGACAACCCTCCAGCGTTGACTTTTTGATAACTGGGGGCCATTAATGTGCAACGAGCGGCTTGGACTTTGATTGACAGCTGGCGCGACCGCGTAACAGTGGATTCAGTGGTGGTAACAGAGTTGAATAAACTCATGAGCTATTCGGAATTTGACGCACAGCTCATGTTTGGGCAACCTCGTTCCCAGCGCCTTTCCCTGCACTTGGGCTCAGGGCGCCTTCCCCCAAAACGAAGGGAAAAGCACTGGGAACGAGGTTGCATGTTTGGGGCTTTTTTTTCAGATAGTTAAATGGTGTTGGATGAGTGTTGAGGAAGAAACTTAAAATTTATGCTATGGAAATGTCCCAAGCATGGACCGCGCTGTAAGAAATATTGCAAAGTTTTAAAGAGCCTGTGTCAGCCGCAAT
Source organism: Scolanthus callimorphus (assembly GCA_033964015.1). Classification (NCBI taxonomy): domain Eukaryota; kingdom Metazoa; phylum Cnidaria; class Anthozoa; order Actiniaria; family Edwardsiidae; genus Scolanthus; species Scolanthus callimorphus. The sequence continues at coordinate 27,416,095 of CM066917.1, forward strand.
TTTGTCAGCCTAGCAACATACTGAGTCAGACGAAGCGTTCATTTCCATCGGCTGATTTACAGTGTAGAGCGATATCTTCGAATTAAATCGGTTAATCAAGTATAAAACTTTGTTTGTAGATGGCTATTTCGAGATATCAAAAACATGTTTCTGGAGATAACTAATAGGAATTCGTCCCATAATATCGAATGAAAACGACAACAAAGGAGTGGCTGACCAAGGCTTTTTAAGACATCATTTCTGAGAAACGAGGTTGAGAAGTTTACGGACACTGTAGTCTATGGAATGATAGTATATCATATACACACTATAATTAGGCAGGTTGGCATTGCAGGACCAATGACCATCCATACCGGACTCGAGCCCAGTCGCTTGATTAGAGAAAGAACAGGGAGAGCAGCGAGGATTCTGGGAAAGATTTAACAGCGCGCAAAGGGCTGTGGGAAATTTAACAACGCGCTAAGTATTGTAGGTAATCCTTTTTTTCGCACAACGTCGCACTAATTGCGGTCCCCCTTTGTTTTCCTCCCAAGCGACTGGGTACAAGTGTGAATCCAAACTGCATTTGTAGGCTGTGATGGGGCTTCTCCCCTCAAAACAGGTGAAAAGTCTAAGAAGAAGAAAATATGAAAAAAAAACATGGAGAAAAAAAATTAGTAGATACTTTATTGTAAATTTTGATTTGAACTTTTCATTATTTCAAGCGACATATTGTTATTTTTTTATTCGATTGTATAAACATTTTATCACTTTTCGCTGTATGAAATTCAATTTGTCGCACGCATTATGAACATTGAAGATATTATATCAAATAGGCGAGGAGTCATGGTGCGTATTTTGTTATTTATGCTAGGCTGTATTACTATTTGTACAAAAGGCATATATTATGAATGGAAATAATGATTATGAATTTATTATGATATATTCTCTGATATTGTCATTAGTGTTGTTCAGTACTTAACAAATTAGACTACGTGATCAATTTTTCTATGAGTCAATAGATAGTTAACGAGGCGCGTAGCGCCGAGTTGACTATTTGACTCATAGAAAACGAGAACGAGCAGTGTAATTGTTTTAGTAGAAACCCAATAGCATACTACCTTCGAGTTGTTGCTAAAACGTCATGGTTTTAGAAAGTTTTGCGCTACCGTTTTCGCTACTCACTATCTATTTAACAATTAGACCTCGAGCCCGAAAGGGTTTACGGGCCAAAAGCCCATGAGGACGCAGGCCGAGGTCTAATTGTTTTAGTATCACCCAACTTAGCTGGACAAAAAAGTGAAAAATTGTGTTAAAAAATCACCAGAAACCTCGACAAAAAGAGAAGCGGCCGACATTGTTTTCATGTTTAAAATCGGCGCTTGGGGCGATTTCTGAGGCGATCCCATAGCGATGTCATATCGCGCGGTGTGAACGGCCGCTGCGATCCTATGATGATTTCACGCGATGTAGCCGCGACGTCGCAGGCGTTTTGAACATGTTCAAATTCCACTGCGATGCGGGTGCGATATCTTCAGATCGCCAAAACTGACAAATATCGCAGAGCCAAATCGCCGGCCGTTCACACCGCGCGATATGACGTCGACGATCGCCGCAGAAATCACACCTCAAATCTCAACTAAGATCGCGCCGTGTGAACGGGCCTTAACACGACGAGAGGCTAGTGGCATGTGCTTTGGCAGTTCAGTGTGTAGATTTGGGCTTCCTGTGGCAAAATTACGAAAGATCGAGGACCTGGGCGCTTTCTCCGTTGCGGTTGCTCTCGATCTCCCGAAATGATGCCACAGGGATACCTTTTCCGTAATAAGAAATGAGATCTAAGGCATTTGTTCGAGTGTTAAAATCGGAAAGGATGTATAAAAGGATCCTAATATTTGGACATTCTCATTGTGTGGTGTAATTACTTAGTGCGTGAATAAATCCATCTATTTCGGGTCAAGTGTAATTACTTATAGGCCTTATAGGGTCGCGCCATCTGCACTGGAAATCTGTATAGCATGGGGATTCGGGCGTCACCGGCCAATTCCGGACAAAGGGGTGATAGAAATAGACGGTGCACATCCGAAATCTTAAATAAAGCGAGTTTTTCACTTAAATTGCTCGTAGCGACTCAGTGACCTAGCTCGTTCTATTGTTCCTTTGTATAGCCATTGTTATCGGTACTGGTCACCAAGGACTTGCTGAACACCCAGCCACCAGACCATTTTAAGGACGCCCCTTGTATGAGTAGTGAACAATCGACATCATCCCAGTACAGTTATGTTAACTCAAGATATTAAAAAGGCCGAAAAGTCACCAATGACATCCATTGTGGGACACCTAATTAAATCTTATCAGTAGCTTATGAGCTACTGTCCATTACTGTTTTCAATAAATTTCGATTTCTTGTTCGTTTCTTTACTTCGGCAAAAAAAATATATCGTTATTATTGATTTCGTTGGACGTGCACGCCCTTGTGGCAACTTTCTATCTACGCATGCGCATAACAATTACCAATTAAAGTTCTTTTTTCTCGACATTCGATTTTGTTTGTGCCATTTTATAAGTGCTTAAAATTATTGTCACTTATTTTCATATCAAAGGTAGGTAGTCTGCAGACCGCCAGTCTAACAAATAAACATAAGTAATCTTTAATTATCTTTATCATCATGAACCACGTTGCGCGCCCTTAAGTGTTCGCGATGACGCGATGAGCTTAGGGGTGGACCATTAGAAATTGGGGGAGGGGGGTGGCAATTCCCAAAAAAAAATTCGAGCAAGGCCAATCCTTCCAAAAAAAAATCTTGCAGAGATCCAAGCTAGTAAAAAACATGATATAAATTCCGAAAAGAAATTCTTGCACAACCTGATCCCCGAAAAAAAAAATCATGCGCAAAAAAATTGCCACCCCCCCTCCCCCAATTTCTAATGGTCCACCCCTTATTTTGTCCGGTTTGTAAAAATGCGTTTGGCGTGCAGCCTAACCATGCAAGGGCGTCTTTAGTCTTTAAATGATCTTGTGGCCTTAAAAGGCACCATCATAGCTCATCAAGAGCAGTTTAAAAAGGCTCATGAAATACAACAACTGAATCTTTGAAAACTCGAACAAAGCGGGCTTACAGCTCGGACCGTGAACTAACAGCCCGATAAATCGCAGCCTCTAAAAAAATCCCGTCACGCAGGATTTAAAATAAAGAAGTGCGTCGGCGATTATAATCGAGGATCGGGCTACGTATTATAGCCTCTGTTGCCATAGAGAAATTTCAAAACAAACAGCAACATACAGACTTTACAGATACGTGGTCTGTTTTTCAGCCAATCAGAAGCGTTCTTCTAAAATGTGATTGGCACTCGAAAAGTGTGGTTGCTCCCTTTTGCAAAAACTGAAACTGTGCACAGGTTTCAAATGTTACACGTGTTGAGAAACACTGACGCTAGAATTACTGGATATTTGAGCTAAAAGGGAAAATTTTGTTATGGAAACACTCCCCAGGAGATCTAGAAAACCTAGCTGCACTCTTTGCAGTAATCATGGCATTCGATCTGAGCTGAAAGGCCACAAATACAAATGCCCTTACAACATGTGCGAGTGCGAGCTTTGCGACAAAGGCAGAGAAAGGAGAGAAGTCATGAAAAAGCAAGTCAAATTGCGAAGACATCAGATGAGACAGATCCGAAAAGCACCTCATGGAAAAGCTCAGTTCTCTAAAGATCCTAAAATTGCGCGGATTCTCGAGAAATCTGGTGAGTTAAGTTAAATGATCAAAAATTGTTTTTCATTCAATGATTCAGTAAAGGAACTTCTTTTTTTACAACGTATAGCACATCCAAACACTTTAGTCTTACATGGTTGTTATAATACGACAAAGACACTAAGAATATCTAAAAATACAACACAAAATTCAAAACATCGAGCAGTTGGAAGATCGAATTAAATAGTGTTGCACTTTCTTGTTGTCCTGTTTCTTTGAAGCAAGTCATTTTGACAACCGATGTAGCAACTCTACCTTGACTTGGGAAATATAAATTTTGTTTTGATAGATTGACAAAAGTAATTGATTTTCGAGTGCTTCGCTTATTCTTCGTATCTTTCTTTTAAAATCGTCAAATCTAAGCCTTTGGATCCACATTGTTTTACTGTAGGTTCTGTATGTTAGATTTGAGAAAAAAGTGTAAGAAACTTTCGGCGTCCACTCAGTGCAACGCGAGTGTTCCGACGGGCGACGAAATGCCTTGAATGTTGTTTGAGCAAATCAAATCGACTAAACGACTATTATTATCCTGCCTTGTATTAGATGTGAGAGAATTGTCAAGTGAAGGCAATGAGCAAATATTCGAGGAAGGAGGTTTGACGGACAACGCGTCTCTCCAACAAGCTCCGATTTCCCCTCAGCACATGTTTCACAGCAGGCATGGCGGCTTTATCACACAATCGACCTCGACTCCAATTCAGCGCCACCATATTCCTCAGTATTATAACTACAGCAGCTATCTTCATTTACAAGGCATCGCTGCCCAGCCAAGAAGCCCAACTAATCTATCATTCACCAAGCTGTCGCCTATTGGAAGGTTGAATATTTCTGAGAATAGTGCTTTTCAGAAGTGTTCGCCTGTACGAATCAGCCCATTTGGCTTCGAGAACGCACTCGAGTGCGCTGGTGACAGAGCGAAATATGACGAGGCAGCGCTCGCTTTGGCGTCACTTTCTCAGTCAGGAACTATGTGAAAAGAACTTTTATATCATTAGATTGTGTTTACTAGGCTTACTAGCTGTTTCACAAAAATAGTCGGAGCATCATATGGAACAAACGATATGGAACTGACCTGAGACTGAGTCAGCGTTTTTTCATGAGTTCATGCATATCCTTAGTCTGCGTTGACAGGTTTAGTTCGGCTGTCAACGCAGGCTAGCATATCCTATTATACCCACCCTTCATTTGGAGGAACTATATATAGTATGTACTGATGAAGGTTGTGTTATGACCAATGTCACAAGTAAAACGTAAAAAATAAGGAAATGCCTTTATTTCTTGTCGCTGCGTCAAACCCTGTGCCATGGGCTACCTGTGGTTTTGGTGATTTCCCGCCAAAACTGTCCTTAGTTTACGAAGCGCGCCGCCGCCATCTTGTTTTGTTGTTTTGCTTCAGTTCCGTCAGGTTTGTGGGCCCCGAAAAGGTTAAAACTCGTTTATTTTGTAGAAACGAAGTTTATGTTCATCGTCTTTAGTAAGAAGCCAAACTACAGTGTTTCTCCTCGAGTTTTACGAAGTGTTTGTGCCTTTGTGTTTGGCCCCGCGTGTGCCACGTTGTCAGAAGGCGAGTTCCAAATGAGTTCATTCACGGGCTTGTTTTTTGGTCCGTTGCCGAAGTTAGAAGAACTTATTGCTGTGCTGGTTGAAGAAACGAAAGAGCGAGAAATACCCGCTATGCAACCTACTGCTGCCGGTACGTAGTCGGTCAACGAAATGATTATTATTGGAGAAACCTAAGCTTAACTCTCGTTTGAAAGTAGAAAGCCATTTTCACTGTGACTTAAGTTAATGAGTAGTAGGGCGACTTTCGCTCTGATGGCATCCTAACAAGGACATAGAAACGTAAAACTAAAGCTTCAATGTAGAGAGATAATCCAGTAGCTAACTACAATCTGTCAGAAAATTCTAGTTGTTTTGATGTGATAGTGCATAATCATTTCGTATATAAGTATAACTTTTAAGCTACTTATCTTTCTGATTAGTGACTGTCAGAGTCAAAACAAATCTTGCCAGGGGCGGATCCAGGAATTTTAGAAAGGGGGTGGGGGGGGGGGGATAATGAAAACATGGGACGAAAATGTCAGCCCCTGCTTGCCAACCCAAAAATGACCCTAAAACACTGTTTACTTCCAAACCAGAATTTTCATGATTGTTGCCAAATATTTCACAGAAAATAAATATTTCCATCATTTTGCTCTTACAATGTTGCCTATTTTTTTTTTATCTCCAGAGAGCTGTTGTTTACAGAGCCAAGAATAATTCTTTCTCCTTGCCTTGAGAACTCAAAGCAAGCTTTCCTAATTTGTCAGGTAAGTCTTAGAATCTGACAATGTTATCAGGCCTCCAGCTGACTGTTTTGGTTTAGTGGCAAAAGTGATTTTTTCCATGGCCCTGTCCTCACTTGTGCTACATACAAATTTGAAGCATTCTTGTACACAGAGCTTTGCAGGTCATCACCTCATCGGGAGGCTCTGTTAACAGCCACTGATGCATGCACAAGATTTAATACAAACATTCAATATCAGCCAACCAGTGAAGGCCCTCCATCTGTTGGCTGTCACTAGAGCCTAGGCTACAATCCTGGCCAGTTTAATATGGGACACAGGCTTCCCAAGATCAGCTTTTGGTTCGCGCGCGCGCATGCTAAATAACTTGCAGTTTTGAGCGCCTGTGATGCTAAAGCCACTGCAGTCTGACCCCTCCAAACGTATAAAACCCCTAGCTCTAGTATCTGTCTGCCATATAAACTTTCATATGCAAACTCTGAGACAAATATTACCCACCTTTGATTCCCTAAAACACAATGTCCCTCCATTTAAAATCGCCCGCTTCCATCTTTCTTTCGCGCGCCCTCCCTCCTCAAACCCCCCTCCCCCATACAATGTTGGATCCATTCCAAATTGTGGCTAATGTTTTGGTGATATTGCTAGGAGGACTATAACAACATTGTATGGGGGAGGGGGGGTGAGGAAAGAATGGAAGAGAGGGATAGACAGCGCATTAAGGGGCGAGAATGGTGGAGTACGTGGTATTTCCCTACATGTTTATCGGTAATAATATCCAAATTACTAAGCTGTCCCAATAATTTAGGCCAGGATTGTCTGTATTTGGATTGCCTCTTTAGAATCTAGCCATTTATCATGGAAAGGCAGGTCATGAATTCAAGTTTTATTTTGCAAAACCTTAATCACTGTCTCATTGCAAAATCAGGGGGATTTCCTGTTCATTGTAGGCTATCCACATTGTGCTAAGAAGTTTGTGATTCTAGAAAAAAACCACAGAAACAGAGGAGAAGTTCAATAAGCGAGTTTTGAGGGGTAGGGGCCTGAGTTTGCTTTTATTTCCCTCAATCACTGTTTTTACCTCAACCCCTTCCATGTAGGATTATTTAAAACTGCAGGATTATTGCTACTATGGCATGAATAACCTATGACCACCCCATGTTCACAGTGTGGGCTAAGTTATTATTATTTTTTGTTTATTTGTTTGTTTCTTTTCTCATGATTATGCTAGAGACAAGTATGGACTTGCCCCAAGTTTCAAGCAACATCTAAAACGCTACAGCTAAAGGTATTCACAATTAACTGATGATTTAATAAGATTATGTACCTTTTATGTAACTGTAAGTTAATTTTTTTTGGGGGGAGGGGAGAGAGGGGCAAACGGTGCATGCAAAAATTAGAGCCACACTAAAATTTAGGTACTTTAAATATGTAAAATTTAGTTATTTTTTTCAATGTCAGTTTGTAGAGGAAGTTAAAGTCACTAGAAGTTTGATGCAGTATTGCTTGTCATTCACATTGATGCAGAAGCTGGCTCCTCTTTGGAACAAAGCAGGAGATTATTTCATCCAAGGTAATAATCTTTAACAGCATTTAGTAGTAATACTCTTAAGGTTACTGAGAACCTTCGCGCACGTCCTCGGAAAAAAAATCATACTCGTCCTTAGTTTAACCAAAACTTGTCAACCTATATATCATTGGATAGCTTATAGAATGGACTAGCAGGCTATGACGAAAAGAAGTAACTTTTTAATAAAGATAATTTTTTTGAAGATTTTATAAAAAAATTGAGTGTGACATTTTCAAGAGCTATCGCTGCAGAACTGCTTGACCTTGACTCCCAAGAAACACATTGTTTTAATCCTTAAAGGTGTTTTTCAAAAACTGTCTGCGTTTTTAAAATTTTGTTTAGTTCAAAAGTTATTAATTTTTTAATTTTTTAGAGTGTGAAAATTCTATAAAATTTGACCTTGGAGATTTAAAAGTTCCATAAATTTTGAACTAAGCACAATTTAAAAAAACGCAGACTCTATTTTTGAGAAACACCTTTAAGGATTAAAACAATGTGTTACTTGGGAGTCAAGGTCAAGAAGTTCTGCAGGGGTAGCTCTTGAAAGTGTCACACCCACATTTTTAATAAAACCTTTAAAAAAATTATATTTGTTAAAAAATGTTTTTTTTTACCATAGACTGCTAGTCCATTTTATAAGCTTTCCAATGATATATAGGTTGACATGTTTTGGTTAAACTAAGGAGTTGTATGATTTTTTTCCGAGGAGGTTCTCAGTAACCTTAATGCAGCCACTTCTTGTTTTATTTTGTCTGCTGTCCTTTTTTCCAGGTACTGTCACATACTGAAACAGCTGAGCACCTTTTCTGAGGTTTTGTGTACTCACCCCTGATTTAATTTTCATTAATAATTAGATTACCGGGAGTTAAACATTTTGAGTAGATAGTTACTGATGGTAATTATAAAATTATATGAAGATGGCTGCCACACCAACAAGTAGTAGACAGGGAGTCAGGTACCAGGACCAGCTTCTTATGAAACCCTTGACTAAACTGATTTTATCCAGTAAATTTTGTTTGATTTTTGCTTTTCTTACTGACACAGCCACTGAAGTGGCAGATCAAGAAGTGGAAGAATACATTATAATTGTTAATGCAAGTTTTTTCATTTAAAGGTCGTGAATTCCTTGAGTCTGGAGGAAAGTTAAATGCCATCTGTAAGTTTAGTTTGTCACAACAGTAACCTGCACCACAAAAGGAGAAACATTACTCTTGATAACAAAAAGAGCAAGGGGTCCTAGGCTAAAGCCCCAGTTGTACAAGCAAGAAACAAACAATTATAACGGGTGTAGCTAGGGAGGGGGGTTTGGGGGCTACAGCCGATGAAAATGGATTCTTTCACTGACTTTGTAGAGCTTTAAGATTAATGATCTTATATTTGTACATTAGGCATGGACCTGAGCATTACTGATAAGATTTGTATTGGGATGGAGGCTGTAAACTTAAAGCTGCAACCAGCTAAGGTGGTTTTACCATCAGATAACACATTGTCCTTAAAGTGTTGTCTAGGTGGTTATTCTGATTATTCAGACAATGCAATGCAATCATGATTTTTAATGTCTAGAAAATAGTTACAAATTTGTGCTAAAGAAGCAACCCTGTTGAACCTGTAAGTACCTAGATATGACATTCTTATACTTCATATAAATTATATTCTGCACTTCTTTCTTGATCAGGGCTGTTTGCATATTTTAAAATGAAAGCAATGGGTAATATTTTCCAAAGGAAGAGTGTATCATAGCATTGTTGCTTTTTCAGATACAAGATTTCTGTACAAACTCTAAAGTTCTACAAAACTTTGCATCAAGTGAGAGTTGCACTATAAGAGATTATGCCATTCATGATGACTTGTGTTTTATTCTACCAAGGTGAGAAATCTCCCCCCCCCCTATGAACCTGCCCCTCCCCCTCCCCATTAGCCTGCCCATGGTCATTGGGGAACGGGGAATCACAAAAAAAAATCCAAATTCCCCCTGTTGAGGACCTCTGAATTCCAGGGTGGTCAAAATGGTGGATGGAATTCCAGAGTGGTTGATCAAAATGGAGTAGAATTCCAGGGTGGGTACCTTACCTTAAAAATGCAAAATTACAGGGTGAGTAAGAACAAATTCCAGGGTGGTCATGAAACAGTTCACTGAAATTCAGGTGGGTGGTCCAAACTAAACATTTCCAGGTTAGGCAGTTGCTACTGGTTTCCTCAACAGGGGGTGTAGATTTTTTTTGCCTGGTAATGGTTGGGCCATGTAATGCAAAAAGGGCCTGGATGACATCACACACAAAAAAACAACATTTATAGTGGAGCTCCTGCGTAGCGTAGCGGAGCGCCATAGCTACATGCAGGAGAAAAGAGAACAACACAAAAGTGTATATGCATTGACCTATTCTGTCATGGACTTCCGGTTTAATTACTTCTGTTCGTGGTTCCGTCGTTGCACAGGCAACCCATGACCAGTTTAAAAGCAGAACTAAATAAGAGGTTTAGATCTTGGGAAGGGATGGACTTCAGACAACCAAACTTGGGTGAAGTTGTCTAAGTGACAAGGAGGGTGCAACAGCATGACCACGTGGTATGACATCATCAATGATGTCATCAAACAAGAAAAGGTATAAATCTAGGGAAGGGATGAACCTCAGACAACCAAACTTGGGTGAAGTTGTCTAAGTGGCAAAGGGGGTGCAACGGCATGGTCACGTGGTATGACATCATTGATGACGTCATCAAACGAGAAAAGGTTTATATTTTTGGAAGGGATAAAACCTCAGACAACCAAACTTGGGTGAAGTTGTCTAAGTGGCAAGGGGGGTGCAGTGGCGTGATCATGTGGTATGACGTCATCATGATGTCACAAAGGAGAAAAAGAATATATCTCGGGAAGCGATGAACCTCAGACAACAAACAAACTTGGGTGAAATTATCAAAGTGGCAAGGGGCATATGGGTGCTTAGTCACGTGGTATGACAGTGCAAGGCTATTTATGTACATTGGCAACCTTTTTGTCTCATTAACACAGAAAAATCGGGAGCTCCGCTTTTAGCCAGTGGCTAAATCTATATTATTACATTTGAAAAAAAAAATGTATTATCTAAAGTTGTATTTCCATTGAAATACCAACCCTTTGTAATGCTACAAACAGCTTGTGTAGTTGCTGGGGCCAGAGAAATGACTTATGAACCTATAACCCCCAATTTGGTAATTCGAAAAACCCCCACATAGTTCTTTTGGATGACAATACATCTTTTTGATGATGACATAACCATTTTCCTGCATCATTTTGGCCATCTCTTCATGTAAACAACAAAGCACCTCCCCAAGCCAAACCACAAGCTGGACAGCATATAGTATTTTGCCCTCACCTTCACAGGGCACTTTCCAGCACTGAAAATGTAATGCTTGTAACTTGTTAAGGAAATTTTACTGGTTTTAATTAAAATGGCTATTGTGCCCTCTGGCTCATAGCCATTAAACCCCAAATCTGTGGTATCTAGGTATGTGTCTCCTGTGAACAGAGCTCGTCATAATTATCATAATAGTAATGCCCTATGTTGATTTGAAATCTTTTTTTTCTGTATTTCTTTTAGTCTCAAAAGGGGAAGAGTTTCTAGCATCACTCACAAACTTGCAGAAGGTTGCCCTTTCAAGAGCTACGAAAACATACGCAAACATTGGAAACTGATGGTAAGCAGGGCAAAGCATGAACATCATGTGCTATCTATCTTATCTATGTTATTTTTATACCTGTTCTCCTTTTTCAGTATGGATACAGACTACCAGCAAATGAGACCACATTTTACAATGTGCGCTTCTACTTTAACAAGTCAAAGGTTTTTACGTATCCTTCATAGTGTATTTTAAATACATCTTGGGAGACGGGTTCTACCAAAGAACCAAACTGATTTCTGTGGAATTCCTGTCAGAAAAAATGTGTTTGTCCCTATCACAAAAAATTACCAAACTGGGTGTGGTAAAGCATGTGCTTGTCCCTATCATAAAAAAATACCAATTGTGATGACAAGATATCACTCAGTCCTCTCACGCCCCCTGCACACCTAGCTTTGCTACCTCGCAGGCAGTGTGTATAATTGTTAGTGCTCTGTCAAAAAAGTCATAAAATATCAACTAGTTTTGTAGATATTTCTTTAGGTTTGCTGTAAAAGTGCCGTGCAAAATTTCGACTGTAAAAAAGTCTTTTATTTCGAGCCCTGAGAGAGTCTTCAAGAGCAAAGATCCTTGACCCTCTGTTGCTGAAAAAGTGCAACGAGCCATAGCATTGACACACACCTTAACCATTCTCCACAGTTATCCAGCTAGTTGTATCTGCAGTTCAGCGCCACATGTGTACCCACGGTGCGACCAACAAGCTATATTTGCATCCTTCATTAACGATCTACAGACCCGCCTCCCAGCTATATGTGGCACACCCTTCAGATTAACCTCTCACCCCCTTTATTCCACCAACCGACTGCACAGTGCTAGACAGCAGAGCCACAATCTAACACGTACTGAACCGGTGCTTCCGCATTGTACTCCTTTTATGGCGAGAATATCAAGCTCTTCCATGGAAGATAAAATAAGTGCGGATAGCAATAACATTTCACACGGTGGTACCAAAGACTCGGATCAAAACTGTGGAATAGAGCTGCAAAATCCTCCTCATTCACATGACAAGACCTCTCGGATTATTCCGAGTTTTACAAGTAGTAGGATTGGATCAGAAAGGGGCAAGCCTCTTGAGGTTTCTGGGAAGCCAAGAATTGTGCCAAGCTTTGGACGAAAAGTGCCCGTACCCGTTCATAAGAAAAGTACAACGGTTTCTGGAGGGCACAAGAAAGATGGAGCTAGAACTGAACTTCATAGTCAACGCTCCATTTTGGAAGCAATGCCATTAACAGGCAATTCCATAAGATTTGCAGAGGATGCTCCGGAAAATGTGGCTGGTATTGTTATACCATCCGTTTCTGCAGACTTTGGGAATGGGTCTTCCATCCCTAGAGTACCACACCACAAGAAACTCCCTATTAGTAGACCTAATCCTGTTGCCCGTGATTCTGTTCAAGTGACGCATGCAATGAACAATAACCCTGCTGCCCATGACACCGGTTCTTCAGCTAAAACAAGACTGCTTGTGCAACATCAGCCAGCAAAACTCCCTAAAAGTAGACCTAATCCTGTTGCCCGTGAAGTGAATCATGCCATGCATCTTAGTCCTGCAGCCCATAAGGTCAGCACATCAGTCCCTAAAGTAATCCCATGTGTACAACTGCAGCAGAGAAAGCTGCCAGATTGCCGTCCTGGTCTCATAAGCACGAGCCAGCAAGTGGCAAGGAATACCATACACAACACTAAATCTGTGAATGCGCCAAGACTGATCTCCTCCTTACAAGGTTCAGCAGTGGGGTATGGAGGACAGGACAGTCTGTCCTTGCTATATAACTGCCCTCCTGGTGTTTCCTGCTTGGATAAACCTTGTCACGGATCTACAACTGGGCAGGAAAGACAAAACAAAGGACATCGCGCCAAGGCACTAACAAAACGGCCACAGGTACAACAATCTGGCAAATAATTATTTAAAGCATCTCTCTAATTCCCATGTGTAAATTGCAAGCGACCAAACATTCTCGTACCCTATCCATTTGAGAGCCTCCGTGGATTGGCTAAAACGGCGCGCACCCGTACATAAAACCAAGGTTATCTCGCCTTTGAATGGTACCAAAATTCGTTTGCTAGTCGTACAGGAAGGCGCAAACTCATCCAAAGTGGCAAACAGGACAAAACTTGTATCCAGGAAGGCGCAAACTAACCCAAAATGGCAAATAATATATAAAAATGGTCCATCTTTTAATGTTATTAACTTTGTTGATCTACAGTTTACCACTGATGATCATGAGCCCAAGCTAAGAAACCTCGCACGAAAGTCAAACTTCAAGAGAACATGGATGTAAGACAGCGTGCGCTGGACGGCCAGGTACTTTTAGTGTTTCCTTTTTATGTAACCGAACCCTGTACGATCTGGCTGAAGTAGTTTTTTGGCGTCAAGTTAATCGTGCGCAGGGGTACCACATACTGATTATATGAAGCGGTCCTTTAGCTATAGTGATGCTGTCTTGTGGAATGATCTACCACCTGAATAGACCTCTTTACCTTGGGCGTAATGTTGTCCCATTTCAGATCACGTGGCATTCATTTGAATATTCTTTCTTTGTTTGGGTTGCTTCCATATTCATATCTCCTTCGATGCGTAGCAGAAAAACAAAGAAAGAATACTCATGGGAATGACACGTGATCTGAAATGGGACAACATTACGCCCAAGGTAAAGAGGTCTATTGCGCACCACTGATAATCTTCAAGATGGGTCTCGAGAATCATGCTTTCGAGATCTAGCTCTCCCACGGCAAACCTGTAAAATAGTACCGTTCAGTGTATATTTTTTAATGTCTTTGTAACTATCTGTACTGAGTGTTTTTACTATGGTAAAATAAAGTCTATGTATGTATGGGTCATCTAGCACGCGAACACATTACTCGCATTGTAAAACTCCACTCAGTCGACGAATTTGAGGTAACGTAGCCTGCGGTAGTGGTGGATCCAGAATGGTTTAGGAGGAGGGTGCACAATATATAAGATATCAGGGGTGGAAATTAACTTTTTTTCCTATGTCAGCAGCTGGCGACTGGGTGCAAAAAATCTGGTCGCCTTAGCCTAAATTGTGGTCACCAGGTGATCTCATGCTTGAAACAGTAGCAAAAAGTTGGTCGCCAGGTGGCGCCGAAGTTCAAATTTTTAGTCGCCTGGCCCAGGCGGTCGGCCACCTGGCCCATACTTTGTCGTAATGTTTCTTGTTGACCATAATGTTACGGGATTCTTAGCCGGGGATAGACTTCAGTAGCCTGACGCTGCTAGTCCTCAACGTACAAACTTCAAAGAATAGACAGTTTTCACGATGTTGCGCACGCAGCATAAATGGGACGAGAACAATGCTTGTCTGTTTTGAATAACAAAAGCCGTCTTCGCCAGAACGAGTCAGAACAGCTCAAGGGTATTGTTCTCGCAACATCGTGAAAACGGTCAATTGTATTCCAATTGTATTCTTGTTTGTTCTGTCAGCTTCACAAGGTGAACACCGTGACTTTAATGGACTGGTTACGGAAGCGTCATGTGGCTGTAAAGTCTAAAGACAAAAAGGCAGAGCTGATGGAAAAGGCCGTGAATTATATAACGTTACACCAGCACGAAGGGTAGAAAGGCGGAAACACCGTATACAAGGTAAAACTGATTGGTTCTGTACTGACTTTCAAATTCCGTTATCTAAACGAACCCCTTCCTCCCTGGAAATTTCGTTGTCAAACGGAATGGATTTTCCAGTTCCAAAACAAAATCCCCTTCTCTATAAATTTTCGCTTTTTAAGCAAAAGTGTCCTGAAACATTAGTTTTTGTGGCCCAAAAACGGGCGAGGAGTATCAGACGATATTCTGGGCAATCTCGCAGGATAATGGTTAATTATTCGTACGTGGTTTTGTTTTGATGAAAAATTTCATCTCAGTAAAAGATGGATTTTTAATCCCAGTTTTCTCTATAATTTTTCGCTTTTTAAGCAAAAGTGTCCTGAAACATTAGTTTTTGTGGCCCAAAAACGGGCGAGGAGTATCAGACGATATTCTGGGCAATCTCGCAGGATAATGGTTAATTATTCGTACGTGGGCGTAAAGCCTTTTTACCTAGTACATTTAACCAGTATAGAGTAGATGTGGTGGAATCTTGAAAGTGTCCTTGAAAATACACTGGAAATTGACATTCTGAATTGCTCGGGAAGCCCGAGTCGTACTCTTTCTGAAGTTTTGTTTTGATGAAACATTTCAGCTCAGTAAAAGATGGATTTTTAATCCCAGTTTGCCGTCTTAACTATTACATATAGACTATAAGACTTTCTTTATTTTAAAAGAAAGCAGCAAAACATTTAATTGCAATTTATTAAATAATGTCGCGCGAATAATTTATAAATGCTCTCTTGAAAAATTAACAACTTCCACTACGGATCCTTGGGCTTGCCGTGAACAAACTTCTGTTTTTTGTTTATTTGGTGACCACAATCGTGGCGGCATTTTGAAAGATGGAACCACTAGATTATCAAATTAATTTAGATAAACGTAATGTTTTCTCAGTGGACCACCGTGGTTTTCAATAACACAAATCTAGTACAATATCTTTGCGAAAAGTGATATATAAAGGACGCTAAGGGGTATGAATTTTTGATCTAATTCAATTCGCTCCCTTCCCAATCACACCAGAAATAATTTATCGCGATATTTATTTTCGAGCCTGTTCCTCAGAAAACCTGTCCATCACAACGCCCCTTAAACTCAATAATTTATCGCGATATTTATTTTCGAGCCTGTTCCTCAGAAAAAACTGTCCATCACATCACCCCTTAAACTCAATTCCTACTCTCTTGGGTAAACGCGATGCAAATCCGGTGCGATTTCTGTGCTCTCTTTTCTTCAAATCGCATCAAGTTGCAAATAGTTTCGAACATGTTTGAAATCTCCGCGACAGAAATCGCGGTAGGTCGCACCGAGTTGTACCTACATTGTAGTTTACATTAGTGATTTTGAGTTGACGCGTACGTGCAAGAAAAATCCCCGCGACTGGCGCGACAAAAATTGCAGCAAAAATTGCAAGTGTAAACGGGCCTTTGTGCTGCTGGCTGACAAAAAGCCAGAAAACCGCTTGAAAACCTTTTTGCATTTCACCTTTGCTGACAAAAGAAATTCAGGTGTCGTGACAAATTTATTGCAATATTGGAACTTATGTTTTGAAATTAATTTTTTTAAACTTATTTTAGATAGATCTTGTTTGCTTGTTTTGAGGAATTTTGACACTTGCTGGCTGGGAAAATGATCCCTTCTTCACTGCTGGCAAATTAAAAATTGTCCTCTGATTTTCCGCCGTGGTATGTCCTCTTATATACCACTCGGAATGGCGTAATAAAGTGGTCAAAATGTTGTGGACTCACGAGACGCAGCCAGTACACGCTCGGGAAAAAATAGACGTTTATTGTAAACACGCGAGTCTTTTTAAAAACAAGTGAGAATGAACACTAACTATACACACATCGGCATAAGTCTGGCCTAGACGGAACGCTAGCACAGTCTATTACCCGTGCAGTTCGGCAACCATGTACAGCTGTTTCGTCCTTGTTAGGACTCATCAGCATGGCATAGCCGGTGTTTGCCTCAGTAAACTTCATTGGCAAACAACTGCAGAGGCGACTTCGAAAATCGAAGTGCTTTAAACCACAGCAAAGACCCATGTGGGACCTTTTGCAGTTGTTTGCCAATGAAGTTTACTGAGGCAAACACCGGCTATGCCATGCTGATGAGTCCTAACAAGGACGAAACAGCTGTACATGGTTGCCGAACTGCACGGGTAATAGACTGTGCTAGCGTTCCGTCTAGGCCAGACTTATGCCGATGTGTGTATAGTTAGTGTTCATTCTCACTTTTTAAAAACCTTTGCTAATGATAGGCCGTTATCACGCAAAATTGATTAATAATATTTAATAGTTATCAGAAAATGAAATCCAGTATTCGTATTCGTATCCGTATCCTGGCTTATTTTTTGCAAGAAATGTATGGGAAAATACATCGAAACGAGGGTGGACGGGCATCGATGCCCGTCCAGCCTCGACTTGACGTATTTGCCCATACATTTCTTTGTAAAAAGTAAGCCAGAATACGAAGTTTTGAAAATTCATATCTCAGCCAGTTTTCAAGCAATTCTTTTGAAATTTTGCAATTTTACTAATAAGGATATGTAGAATTGAATACTGGATTTCATTTTCTGATAACTATTAAATATTATTAATCAATTTTGCGTGATAACGGCCTTTTTTACATGATGCAGTCGCGCACACACTTTGTATTTCTCTTTCATTCTTGAAATACATTTGTTTTGACTTAATAATTGCAGTTTATTTTTTGTTATATAACAAAACTCGTAATGACTACTACCTCGGGAAACACCAGTTTTGTTTCCCTCGATGTTCGTCTCGGGAAACATCGAGATTCTCGGGAAACAAAACTGATCATTATATAGCTCGTGTTTATTCGATCAAAGCGCGCGCTCTGATCGGTTCTATCATGGTCACGTGGTAAAGTCAAGCGGGCAACAATTTTCAATGTAGCCTGCGCGGGCTACATTGAAAATTGTTGCCCGCGCGGGAGACGTCGCTAGAGCGTGGAATTTCGGCGGACTATTTTTACACCGAATTTTATTTTTGCTCTATAATAAAACACTTAATGACTGCATCCTCGGGAAACAGCGAGTTTTGTTTTCCCTCGAATCTCGCTGTTTCCCTCGGGAGCAGTCATTAAAGGACAACTGAAGGCTAAAATAGACCAAATTTGAAGTAAAAGTTGAAACTCTGAAAATAACTTTGCCGTAACTCGTTTTATCCAACTCTTTCTATTTTTTAAGAAAATTCGATGTTTGGCCGCCATTTTGGCTGAGTGCAACGCGGCTCAATTTTGAAAGCGGTCTTACCCATTAGGCTTTTTGATGACGTCACGCATGGGGAACTTTGGGTTCGGCGAAATCAGTGAAGCTTACACAAAAGCATGATTCGACCAGAGAAAACTAAGGTTGTACCTTTTCAGTTTGAGCCAACTCGTGATCCAAGCAATCAGTCAGTTCCCAATTCATCTGCTGCTAGTCTGTCTTCGCAGTTAGACTTGGAAGAGCCTCAGGATTCAGAGAGAATGACAAGCATGGCATGGTGCATGTGTGGAAACTGTGTTCCACTTCCAACACATGATAAACGGCTTTGCTGCCAAGAGCTCTCCGTTCTTAAGTGTATAATGTACCCATACCAATCAGAATTCGAGAAACGCGCTCGTGGTATAATTTTCAGCAGTTCAGACCTGTAGTTTTGCTCTACAAACTTAGAAATGACTGAATACGCTGATAGGAGCGGTGTCACTTTTGGTGATATAAAAAAAACATCCAAATAACCTGATGGATAGCAAAAACACTATAGTCTAGGTTTATTAAATTGCCATTTAACTACAAAGCGATCATGATTGTAGGCTTCATGGACCTATTACAGAGCGGATTGAAACGGATTGCAACAATGAGTTTTTGATATCTTGTTGGGATGAACAGTTTTCAAAGTTACTTCAAAATGTGTATGAAAATCGTCAGTTGCCCATAAAACTTACCTCTATTTAAGCAATAAAAGTACTTTCCGCGTGCTCTCTGGTTTCTTACAAACACTCGGGGGATGTTGGGAGAACTGATCAAAACTTGAAAGACACGAGCCGAAGGCGAGTGTCTTTCAAGTTTTATCAGTTCGACCAACATTTCCCGAGTGTTTGTAAGAAACCAGAGAGCACGCAGAAAGTATTTTTATTGCTTTTAGAAAATAACATACACACGCGCGACAGCGTTGCGTGACAATCGTGTTTCTCAGGTCTCTTACAAACACGCCTTTTAACCAATCAGAATGCGCACATTCACAATACAACATAGGTGTTATTTTCTAATGCTTATTAGGCTAATATCTGTTATTATTCAGCACATCGATGCACTGCCCAAATACGGTCATTGGAACGCCAATAGCTGTCTTCTGTACATGACATATATCCTGTGATATCCGTCTCTGAGGGAAATATGATGTGCTGAGCTCGTATTTAATACGCAAAAGTAAATCATTTCCGGGTTTTTTTTGTGCTATCGATGTGCTGAATAATAAAACCATTATCCTGCTCGATGTTTGCAGAATAGTCTGATTTAGCCAACTCAGGACTGTGTCCCTCGTCGGCTAAGTATCAGACAATATTCTGCGCGATCTCGCAGGATCATGGTTAAATATAAGCGATTTGGGGATGACTATACAAATTTAGTGCAGTATTGATAAATCAATCCAAATAGCCGACACAGCCCCTTTAACGCATTTGATCGAAGGCGCTCATTGTACGCCCGCATTTATTGCGCATTCAACCACTACCAGACGCAGCTGCATGTTGCCTAGCAATAGATCACCTTTAAATCTGTGTCGAACGATTGATCTACAGGTAATTGATTTTTCAACGTCAAGCTATCTACTCTGACAATCGGAAAATTTGAAAACTTCATTATAGTCGCAAATCCTTCAAGTGTGGCCACCTTTCCAGACTTTCTGATCGCATCTTATCTCAAATAAGGAATAATTATACCCTGTTGATTATACCAAAGTTCTTTTTTCTTTCTCATAATCTCTCCTAGTTCCTTTTTTCAGTGTTTCTTTGCGCTTTTATGAGTTTGTTAAGGTTTTCGGCCCACGCAAAGCGCAATAAATTGCAAACGTAATTATAAACAATAATTTAAAAAAACAAATCGAAGCGCGCTGCGGGTAAAAAAAAAACATTTCCCTCGATTTACGGACGTTCGCCGAAGAAGGGGCTGCAAGCAGTCTGACTGACAATGTGAAAGGGAAACTGTTTTCCATCTAGGGATTTTGTTTGAATCGCCTTTTCCATGCTGTTACAACTGCCAGTATTTTCCATTTAGTTTACAGAGATATCCTGGTCCAAGCCCTAGCCATAGCTCCCTCAAAACAACTAATTTGCTATATAAAATCTTACTTTTGTGAGTTTGTTAAGATTTTTGGCCCACGCCAAGCGCAATAAATTACGAACGTAATTATAAATATCTCAAACTGACATTGATAAAGGGAAACTGTTTTCCATCTAGGGATTGTATGAATTGCCTTTCCCGTCCTGTTTCATCGAGATATCCTGGTCTAAGCCCTAACCTGCTCCCTCAAAACAACTAATCTGCTATATAAAATGAATATTTAGAACTCAACTGCTAGTGCGTTTCTAAACCTGTAAGCGCTTTTATTCTTTAATTGTTCCAAACACAAAGAGAATCTGAGTTCAGTCTTTGCGCAAGTTTCTGGAACATCCCATCGCTATTGTGAGTGAAAGAAATCGCGCACTTCAAGGGTATCCGAAGACAAAGAAAAGAAAGGTTCGATTACGGGTGACGATAATATCACGAGAAAAAGGTGTTTGTTTGCACAACAATAGATCACAATGTGCTAACAGTGTATACAAAACGTGCAGGGACGCAAATATTGAATGAGGTCAGATTTCTGTGCAACCACCTGATATAACTTGATACCGATCTTAGCTAGTTATTTGGGTGATTAGGAAGTCACTAGATTATCAGACATCTCCTTTGTCCTGATGGCATTGTTTTATCCCAATTACACGTTTATATGAGACCCTGGTCAAGAAACAAACGCACTCTCAGACTTTTTTTGAAAAGTTTTCAAACTCTAGTGTTTTGTTGTTGTCGCTTGAATAGATCGATTTTTTAAAAATGACTCTCCAAGAAACACTTGCCTTTTTCTTTAAAGCGAAAATTACGGATAATTTATAACGAATAAAAAGGAAACCATAACGTTCGTTATCACTTCTGAGTAATAAGAATTGCAGTTGCCCGTTAATGTGACTATTTTTTTCCTATTCTTGTACATATTGTGATGTGTACTGTACCACTGTGCAATAGAAGAACTCACGATAGAAAAAATGTTTTAGCACGTACAATAGTTTGAAAGTTTTGAAACAAAAGGCATTACTCTCAATTAAAAGTTAAGCATAAATAAGGCACCCGGCGAGGGAAACATCTTAAAAGTAGCATAAATAAAGAGAAGGAACGGATATTGAACGAAAGAGTATGCGCTTGTCTTAATAACAAGTCAATTCGCGCGGCATTGAATAGAGTCTTGTGGATCAAGCACCATCCTTTCTCCCCACGAAAAATGTTGTCGTTCGCAGGGTGGACCTGATGGGCAGCGCCCGCAATCCGAGGGAATCCTCGTGCATGCGTAGAATAAGAATAAAAAAAAGTTTACGTAAACTGCTCCCACTCCAAATCCGCCGTTTAAAGTGTAGCCCAACAAACTTTTGCGAAGACTTCGTTATTTTTTACTGAGATCCACACTACGGAAATATAGTCATGTACTCGGGGACCAAGCGTGGAAGCAAGGAGGGTGGACCCTCTATAGCTGCAGCTTCCTCTCAGCTCCCTCAGTAGCTACAGTTTTTGACAGGTCTTTCTGTAGCTAAAGCTTTTTACAGCTCTCTCTGTTCCCTCTTTAGCTACAGCTTTTACAGCTCTCTCTCTCTCAGCTCCCATTGTGGTTACAGCTTTTTACAGCTCTCTACACCGTGCTCTCTGAGTCTAACTTCCCTCTATAGAACTTTGTACAGCTTTCTCTCAGCTCCCTCTGAAGCTACAGCTTTTTACAGCTCTCTACACCGTGCTCTCTGAGTCTAAGTTCCCTCTATAGAACTTTGTACAGCTTTCTCTCAGCTCCCTCTGAAGCTACAGGTTTTTACAGCTCTCTCTGTTCCCATTTTAGCTACAGCTTTTTTCTCCGCTCTCTCAGCTCCCTCTAAAAACGTTTTACAGCTCCCACTACAGCTTTAACACCTCTATAGCTATACAGCTTTATACAGTTCCCTCTGAACTCCCTCTATAGCTACAGGTTATTGGAAATAACGCGTCAAGGAATCCGTTGATTGAGACAGAGACCATGCAGTTTGGAAATGGTGCCAATTACGGCGTGAAAACAAAACGGCGTGAGTAATTTAACCAACTAAACTGTTTTTTAGATGATTGGCGGTGTAGTTCTGCAAATATTAGTGAATGAGTTCGGATGAAATTCTGAAGAGGTAACACACAGCCTTGCAATTGACAAGAGACATCTTTGTGTTGTCAATGCCACGCTATTTAATTCATTTCCTTTGCTCCGACGAGGGCTAACGCTCGAAACGTCAGCAAAACACCATTTTTCCACGGCGTTTAACATAAATCTCAACCTTGGTTGTTGTTGTTCATGTTCACGTCTCCGCCGACGCAGACCACCTAGTTTTCCCGTAAAACTAGTCATACCATTTCCTGTGCATGTTCGGGGATAGAGATATTTTCTTCCCTGCCGCTGTAGTTTAATGTATTTTATCGGCAAGACTGCCGATTTTCAAATTCCAACAAACAACTTCAAACTTTGAAAATTGTTAATCCTAACAACATTTCAGAAACTTATTGTTGCAATCCGTTTCCATCCGCTCTGTAATATGCACATGAAGCCTATAATCATGATCACTTAAAAGGGCTATTTAACAAACCTAGACTAGTACTTTGACTAATTGCATTAGTTATTTGGATGTTTTTTTAATCACCAAAAATGTGCTGAAATCGTCAGTGACACCGCTCCTTTTGATTTAACTACGTTAACACTCCCTTTAGGATCCATTTAGTAACTGAAAACTACCGATTTCTCGTGTGCGTGACTGTATTGATCTCTTTTCCGCGCCAATTTGCACTTGCCTTTCAAATTCTTACGTAAAGGAAATGTCCTCAGCAAGCAACGCAAGCGTAACCCACACCCCTTGAAAAATGCGTATGTTTACTTTGTCTTTGTTAACAGTCGACTTGTACTAAGCTAAGCCTTTCGTAGCCACCAAATATCGTTCAATATAAGTCCCCTTTGTCCAACTGCGTGTTCATGTCTCCCCAACTGACAACCGCCTTTGTCTAGCACGTTTTATTTATATCAAGAGTTATAAGTCCGCTAAGTGTCTGTGCTACCAAGAACTAACAACTGCTTGACGACCGCGCTTTCGTCCCATGACAGGCAATTCTACGGGTAATAACTCACAAAGCACCCCTTTCATCTCATCAGGTCCATTCAATAACCCATTTTTGCTGTATTATAAGTTTATTGGAATTTATTTGCACGAGTGGGTTTTTCAAAAAGTATCAAAATTGCACGAGGCGAGTGCAATTTGAGCTTTTTGAAAAATCAACGAGTGTAAATAAATTCCAAATTGAATGAGAAAAGTCGTATGATTTCGTATTAATAATAAACATTAAAAAATTTCCAAAGGAGTCGCTCACAAATCTGCTTACAAACTGAACAAGCCGCACGCATTGTGGCATTGAAATCTGGACCAAAACCTGACAGGATTTGAGCATGAACAAAGACCAAAGTTTCCATAATATATCTGTATGTTATCAAAATATTTTGGCATTTCAAAAGAAAATTTGCATTTTGTTAACCATTTTTGCACTTTACCTTTTTTTGGCACTTTATTACCTAAAAACTGCACTGCTCTGAGCCAATCAGAATCCAGAGATTTTTTCATGTGTATTATTAGTTTAGTTATACATTCACCAGTTCTCTGTCTGGCAGAATTACAATGTTTACAATGCATCGGGCAGAATCGCGCGTCATTGAGCTAGCTATTGGGTTATTGTTATCGCGAAATTTTAAACTATATCGCGTGCTAGAATCCTAGTGTATTATTAAAGAAGCATGCAGTGACCGCTATCCTCGGCATGCCGTATTGATAGTGGCGAACAATGTGTTAATGGCTGATCAAATCACGCTTAGTGGAAATTTATTGCTGTATATCGCTAGATTTAAAATCCGACAATAGGGCTATTTATCCGCATACGACGCAACATTGAAGCATACAATGGAGATCGTGTAAATAAACGACAATAAATCGACAATAACTCAGGGGTGTACCAAAGAGTGCTCCACCCACATACATATAAAGAAGTAAAAACGAAAAAGATAAACATACAATCCGTTTACTGCGATTTTCATAATTCTGCGAACTTCTACTTGACATTTCCGAACGCCAAACTGCGTTTTGGCTTTCGCCAGTCAAGTCAACCTATGTTTTCTGGTTGGTTTTCACTTTTACAGTGTCAGTGACAAATTGTGTTTTGAAGCCTAGCTAGCCTCTCTGAAGCCCCATGTACACGACAGTGATTTTTTGGCACGGCTCGGATAAAAAGCAGTACGGGTGCCAAATTTAATGGCACGGCTCGGGTATATTTGCGCTGTGTAAATGGCTTTGCCGTATTGAATTTTCTCAGAGCCGGACCGAAATTTCATCCATGCCGGGCGAGGTAGTCCAAGAACCATTTTTATCCGAGCCGTGCCAAATATTTCTGTCGTGTAAATGGGGCTTTAGATCACAAGATCTATCATAGCCTCCGTGAAATCACCCAGAGTTGTTCACTCGTTTGATTGACGAAAACCAAACCGTGATTTGTTGGTCCGTCGGTGGTGAGTTCGCAGAATTATAAAAATCGCACTAAAAGAGCGGATGCATTCAATGTTCGTTCCACTGAATACAAGTGAAAGCTGTAGTTCAGCAAGCTAGATCCTGCTAATCTGCATTTAGAAATACGAATGCCATATTTCGCAGTTATACTCGGTGTACATTAAAAATTTTAACACGTGTAAACCTTATCCAGTTATTTTGTTGCTAAATATTTTTAGGGCTCAACGTCAATTATCATCATCTTCTTTATTTTATTTTATTTTATTTTTTGCATTTTTACAACATAAATATAATACATATACATATTTATAGAATTTTTAATAAAATTCCATATTCATTAGTCTTATTAATATTACTTTATATACATATTGAAAATAAGTGTTTTTAAATAATTTTATTGTAAATAACTGTAATTCAGCCAATTTGGCTGCGAGTCGGTTCTTAATAAACTATCTATCTATCTATCTCTATCTATTTTATAAAACTTCTGAACGTCCCTGGGAAGGACCGCGCGTACACTCGCGTACACTTTTTTTATAAGAACGTCTAATTTTTAGTTGAGGCTGGGCCGTTCTTATTTTTGGAGCAGTTTGAGGCTGGAATGTTCTTACGGATGTTCTTACATTTCAATGGCGTCGAAACCTGAAATATGCCTTGATCTTATAGAAGGATACATACCAATGAAGTATTTAAGAGAGTTATAAATTACAATATTGAAGGTCGTTATTATTAACACATTTGATTCTGGATTTTAGAACGCATCACTGAAAATAAATCTATTTTGCTCCTATCTGAGGCTCAGGCATGTTCTTAGCATGTTCTTAAAATTTGGGTAAATTTCAGGCTGAACGTTCTTATAAAAAGGTTCTTATAAAAAAAAAGAGTGTATTCGTAAAATGTCAAATTGTCAGTTATGTATTCAAGAAAAGCGCCAAACAAGGCGCTATTCGGCTGTGGCCTTAAAAAGGCCATCGAACAGGACGCGCCTTTAGAGAAAATAAAGGCCATTATGGCAACACTGTTGTAGGTTGATAATTGACTAGTCTGATAACTTTGATATCTGTACACTATTTTTGGCTCATTGTGCTCACCCTGTGCCCACCCTCCCCCTCCCTTTGCCTTGTTTTCTCGGCCTTTGGAGCCCCGCCAGGTCTCCTCTTATACCTCCATATAATACAGCACAATGAGACCAGCGAGAATTACAATCGACACAAGAATTTTGTCTATATTTATATAAACATTCTACAAAAAATAGCGTGCAACCAGTCTGAAAAACGTTTGTTTTGATTCAACATCTTTTTACCAAAGTTTAAAATTGGGTATTAAACAATATAGACATAAAAGGAAAACAAAATCCGCTAAGTCAGGAAAGTGTCCCTTGATAAATGATCTCAAATTTGTCCAAATTACGGATTCGAGGGCGGTGCGTATTCAAAAACTTGACAAATGAATACCCATGATATGTTATATACCACAGGAAAGTTTCAATTTTACATTCATTTTGATTCAAACTAAATCATAAGAAATACTGAAATCTCTTTCTATCATTTGCTTGTCTTTGCGTTTACAAGTCAATTGATTGAGGGCGCGGCGCTTATTCGGAGACGACCGTTATTAACTTTTCCCAGTTCCAAATGCGGCGCTTATTTGGAGGCATTTTTTAAATATTCCGCATAGATTCCCTTATCCCCCACTGTATTTATGCGCCCTTGATGCCTATTGAGCGGTAGAATAGTGAATTAATTCGAAACTGGACTCGAAACAGGGCCGAAGCGTCTTCACTAAGATCTTTATCAAAATTTAGCCAGTTAAAAAAAAACTTTAGTCGAATCCATTACTATATAGGGATTACCACTGTATGCATTGCTACGCGACCTCAAAATTCACGGTTGCGATTGGCGATTCTCAGCAAAGGAATTGTAATGTCAAATTTCTTGAGTCAGAAAGTTCATAATTCTAGGACAGAAAGCCAAAGATAGCTTACAATTATTTTAATTGATTTTACACCAATGTCGACCCACCGAAGTAGCCGAATCCAACGTTTTAGTTTTGATTGACGGCTAAAAATCGCCAATCGCCCATCGCAACAGTGAATTTTGAGGTCGCGTAGCAATGCATACAGTGGTAAGAAATGTCGCAAATAGGGCGTCTGTGCTGAAGTTTTGCACTTTTAGAGTACCTTCGACTATTGGTGTGACTTAGTTACTAAAGGGGCCGTGTATATACATTGTCAAGGGAAGTTTCGATGTGCTGAAAGTATTCCTTCGCATAGTAACGTGACTCAAAAGTTTTGCCAGAGGGCCGAAACCTAGCCTCTTCAGTTAAATAACTAAGCATCTTATAGTTAGCAGGGACCTTGTGGCACCGCGGTAATTTCCCAAGAATGCGGGCTAGTATAAGGACCACGCGATCACGGGTATATAGAGCACCGCCTATGACGTCATCGACAAGCAAGGCCCGCTGGCGTACGATAACAAACCTCCAGGAAAAAGATATATTTTACTTTTTTTGAAAAGGCCGAAATAAAGAGAGTCTACTCCAACTGCGTTCTATTTTCTAGAACTTTGTTCTCAAAGTGTTTGTAGAAGCTGTGATGAATAACGCAATAGGCGCTAAAGTGTGCGTAATCCTATTAAGCTAGACCATATGGTCCGACTAGTGCGCGTATCTGGACGTCAATACACGCGTAGAAAATGCTCGTGTTTTAAACTCTGTAGAGCCAAGCGAGAGAACAACTAGAAAAGACTATCACTAAAGACTATTTTCTTGCAATTTATCTGAAGTAGTTTGCGCACCATCGAAACAAGTCATATCTTACTTCATTAATTATGCGCATCTAAACTTCACGCAACTTTGGCAAACTCTCTGCCCATGAACCCATATCACCGTCAAATCTATCTCTGAATTGTGCGGTTTTACAGATTTGTCCCCGTTCTGAGCACAATGGGCAAAACTTAAATCACAATATCCGAGCAAACCATCCTGTATTGTTTTGTGTTTTCTTTGGGAGACAAAGAGCGCGAGATAATTGGGGTTACCGGTGCCTTCGTTGTTTAGATCCTAGTGTTTTGGCTACTTGACAATGAACGCTTTACAGCGCAACGGGAAACTGGATCTGTAACTTGTACCGGCGTGCACGGTTTTGTCCTTTATTAAAAAGACACAGCAGGGAATGCTGGGCGGATTGGGTGCTCTATCATCTTCGGATTTCGTGACGAATTCCCAAATAATAAAACTACCAAAATAAGTTACTGACATTCCTAAGGGTAGTGGATTATTTAAGGAAACTATGTTTTCTTTTGAATGGTAATTGCGATATATATTTAGATTAGGTCAACACCAGCATCTACAGTAGAGGTATTATGAAAAAGTAGAAGTAGTAGTAAAGCACTATGTAGTAAAACAAAATTAAAAGTTTTAGAAATATTCATCATGATGTAAATATTTAAAAAAATACTTAGTTCCACGCAAGATCCTTCACCAGAATGGAACCAACGGCTTCTCGAATTATTTTTCATTTTATCCACTTTAAATACTTCCTTAAAGTTTAGAAACTGATTGCATTTAATTTGTATTTTTTGAATTTGAATGGCCGTTAATTGATTTATCCCAAGTATCAGCTTCCCTTCTGTTATTGACAAAACAGACTCATATTATGTTTGTAGCTTACGATTTGTTCCCATTGCATAAAGTTTGTAATATTTGAAGAGTTTTTGGCGGCGGTTTGTTTTTGCTGTTTGAGTCATGCCGCGGTGGATTTTTTTATGACTCGCTGCATGGCGTAATAGAACGATATTAAGCATGCGTTTTTTTCCATAAGCCCTGAGGCATTTGAGGTTTAAAGTTAGGATGGGACGAAGAGAACTTCATAACAAAGCACGTTTTCTTCTTCTGGATAGCCTGTTTATTCTAATCACAGTTGCCGTAATACTTCCAACTTGGATGAAATGTTTGCGACGTAGGACCTAGAATGATCTGTAAGGCCGTACTTTATTGGAAAGGTTTAACTCTTTTTTCTAAACTTAGGGTTTAAGGTTAGGATGGGACGAAAAGAACTTCATAACAAAGCACGTTTTCTTCTTCTGGTTAGCCTGTTTAGTCGTACTGACAGCTGTAATAGTTTCAACTTGCAAGGAATAGTTGACTAGACGCAGGACCTAGAATGATCATACATCCCGATTTGTAAGGAAATTACAAATGTGGTTTAACTCTTTTTTCTAAACTGACCCGCGCTGTTTACTACTAAATTGTCGCTTTTGTTTGATTATTCCTGTTAAAATAACGCCCATTGCTAACACTGGAACAAATGTATCTATTCTTAGTAAAATATCCCTGGCTTTGTTTTTAGTTTGTTCCGTTGTTCTCGATGGGAATTCCGTTATCGATCGCATTCTCACAGTCGCACCTTCTCAATCGTAATTACACTGAAATACCTCGACTCTCGCCTCGTGGATTGTCGTCGCGAACAATAACAAAATGTACGATCTTCCAATCTGTTCTTTGACTTTCGGAAATATCTTAAACCTGAAATAGTTAACCCAAAAGAATTTCCCTAATAGTGCAGATATAATTAACATACGGCGTTTTCCGACACTTTTGTCTGCGTTTAGGGCCGCGATCTGCTCTTTCTTAGTTTAATAGCATACGAAATGTCCGCTTTTTTCGAATAAACCTTTGATAAAATATCACAATTTTTTTTGTTCTCAGGCTAAAGTTGAAGCTAGTGTCTCTTCGTCTTTCGCGCAACTTTAGTCCACTAACAAGATACCGAAAGTAATAATTGAAAGTCAAATGCTGAAGCGCTGCTAGATAGTTAATTGGACGAGAGTTAATAACGGGTAAGAACATCGACTACATTTTGGAAACCTTCGATCTGATCCTTATTTAGTTACAATATTTTGATTTTAAGAACTTAGCAAGTTTAGCCACACTGTTTGAAATACGTTTTCAGAGATTTAATTTAGCACGCTTAGCAATGCAGGGGTCGGCAAGGGTAGAACGAACAAAATGTAGGCGGGGATTGAAGGGAACCATACTCGAGGAACGAGGCGATTTTTTAGCTCTTTGGGGGCTCCCGCAAAGTTCGCTGGCTGGGTCTTTGAGCATGGAGGGAAGGAAAAGGGAAACCGGAAAGGTTTGCCTCCCATTTCTTTCCTTTTCTCTCCGTGGGCTTGTTCCGCAGGTAAACTTCATTCAGTGGCGCACGCCGCTTATTTGCCTGCAGGCGCGGGCATGCAAATTTTGGGAGGTACCCTGGTACAAGCTTGCAAAATCCTGCGTATGCCCGAGGCTGTGTCTGCAGCTTTTAAAAATCTGCGTACGCCACTTCCTGATACAAATGTTAAGGATAATATGATTTAAGACATCCTTGCTTCTCGTGTCTATTTAATAGCTGAGGACAGTCTTGAAGACTTCGCCTGGGGGTGGGGGGTGGTGGGAAGTAGAAGAAGGGGCTACGAGCCGCAGGAGAAATGTAAGAAAAGAGAGGAGCTTTCGCGAGTGGAGTTTTTTTTTTCAACTGCTCGCTGCTTTTCCTCACCTTTCTCAATGCCCCATCTCTTTCCCCTAAAATTTCACGAACCCTTTTTTACTGGGAGTTTCTGCAGAAGCTCATGCAATGGAACTGCTGAATTCCCCCGTGACACAAGAACGGGAAGTGTTCGGATTTCCCATTGCTATACTTCCCATTCTTGTCATTGAAAATTCAGCTTTTCCTATGAATGGGTTTCAGCCGAAATTCCCTGTGAATTTCATAACTATAATACATTGCTCTAGGAGATCTCCTAACCTGAAATTATCGTTTCAAAAGTAAAGTTAAAGTTTGTTTTAGCAA
The DNA here is from genome assembly GCA_033964015.1 of Scolanthus callimorphus. Classification (NCBI taxonomy): domain Eukaryota; kingdom Metazoa; phylum Cnidaria; class Anthozoa; order Actiniaria; family Edwardsiidae; genus Scolanthus; species Scolanthus callimorphus. The sequence continues at coordinate 27,446,633 of CM066917.1, forward strand.
AATGCTACTACCAAAATGGTCCAATAGATATCCCAAACTGGACCTCCATTAAAAACGCTGCCCAATGTTTTTGCAGGAAACCTCGAGGATCCACTCTACAAAATATCAGGCTTTTTCCCATTAGACACTTAAACTTCAAGTGTTGTTTTGTTTCTCTTTCTTTGCTTTCCAAAACTATCAGTTCTGGTTTTGTCCCCGTGAATTGATCCGCTTTGTTAAATTCCTTTTTAAAAGGAAGTGGTCTGTAGTAAGGAAGCGTTTCTCATGCGCAATTTACGCTCGAGGTCTACTACGTTTCAGCGCCAACGCTAAGTCAAAGAAAGTTAAATATTTTCGTGTGTTATCGAGCAGATGGAATTGGATTGCGAATTGGCATTTTTTATTTCAGGCTGAACAGTTTACAAATTTGAATCATAATATAGGATTGAGTTGTTTATGTAGACCACTGGTCTTATTTTATTTTGTTGAAACAACCGCGACAAAGCCTTTTAATGCTTCAGGCAGCCGCCATGTACTAACAGAGACAATAGCTGTATTCACACTAGAGACGGAAAACTCGTCTGAGACGAGTTTCTCGTCAGAAAAAGTTCCTGTCTTATGTCAATTCTGCTCAGAAACACTTGCTTGTTATCTGTCTAAACTTTCTTCTTCAAAAAAATTGTTTTCGCGTGATCACAGAAGAACAGGGAACCATATTCAAGGCAAAAAACTCGTCTCAGACGAGTGTGAATACAGCTAATGCATTGAGAAAATCCTGTAGCTTTGCTTAATCTTTTCGTTTAATTCACCGTTATGTATTATTACAATACTTTGTACAAGTTTAGTTGAATTTTGTACAAGATTGAAAGAACTAATCTTTACAATTGAACAAAGCCAGATATAGAAGGTTTATCAAATTATAAATTACATCTTGTTAACGACATAGTTATTTCGCACTGAACATAGCAAAATACATCGGAGCTACTTCATTTTCAAACGTCTGTATACATATTTACAATTCTTCAAAAGCGAGGGAAGCAAAAGTAATAGCTTTGATAAATGACTTCGTTGGTGTTTATTTTTAGAATCGTAGCGATATTGACGTATAATCGTGAACGCGACAAACGCACTTTGAATGGAAATCATTTCCGATAATTAACATTGAAACCAAGAAAAAACAAATTCATCAAGAGTGTCTTTGTGTCGTGTGCATTGTTTCTCAATGAGAAAGTGGTCATTTCCTGTGTCACGGAGAATATTTTGATCACCTTGTAAATTCGCAAAATAAAATCAACAGTTTATAGTACCAAAGTTAGCTATGATTAATATCATGGTCTATCGACAGTTTATAACAGATTAGACGATCTACAGATTCGGAAGGAGTCTTCTCCGTTCCTGAAACTTTTAAAAAGTTTTCAAACTTTCATTCTTTAAGATGGAAAATGTATCCCAGTTAAGTTTCGTTTATAAACATATTTTCATTTTACTCATACATTGAGAGCATCAATTCTATATATTTATAGTCGTTTATGAAATTATAACACCCTGTACGTCTGTGTACAGTATAGTTTGTACTAGAGTTCCACTGAATTGGTAAGATTAGTTTTAAGTTTATATGCGGTTGCACCTCACATCGACGTTGAGTTGGGACTGAAGGGAACTAAAACCAGATCGTTTAGTCTGTTCCCGCGTTAATACCTTCGTTCTAGCTTGACTTCGTGAATCTAGAATATAATAAGAACAAAGTCGTGAATTGAGTTTGAAAATCTCTTTTTATTCTTCAAGTAATCAATCATAACACATATACACAACAAGAGGCATAACAGCCTGTTCGATATATTTCTTCTCTGTTGTAATATTTTGGCAAGTGTTCTCAGATAAGCCAAATACAAAATCTAAAACTCTAAATAATTGACGTATTCACACAGTGAATGAGTCCCATTCATTTCTTCTTTTCTCGAATAAAAAAAGAAATAACTTGAAGAAAGAAAATGCACTTAGAACTTTACCAGTATTATTTAGCTGTTCCCGGGCAAATAGTGCGATTTTTTATTTCACTTATTGGAAAGACTTTCGTCAGATTAATTTTTTTTCGTTATAACTAGAAATCTAACCTAGATATTTCACTTAAATTTGCATCTCCACTCTGGAGCTTTCGACTAATGTGTGGAATTTTAGAGGTTGAATATAATACTGGTGAAGTTTTGGAGTGCTTTTCTTGGTTCAAGTCTGCCATGTTTGCTCTCACCACCTGGCTATGGTTTGAGGTTTGTTATAAATCTAGTTTACCTAGTGCGCCTGGGGGATTTATCACCGAGTCCTATCTCAACTGTAGAGCTACAGTAACGCATATGTACACTTCTAAGGCATAGCCAAGGACAAATCCCTAAGTCAACAACTTCAAATCTCATAAATTTATAACAAAGTGTTGTCAGAAAGCGCTCCCATAAATTAATTTGAATTACCCCCGTCAACTTTGCTATCTTATCCACGTGTTTTGAGTTGTGGAGTAACATACTTTTATATACAAATGACCATAGCGCAAGAGCTTCTAGGAAGTAGTTTTGATATAACTGTGAAAAACTTCTGGGTTCTTTTTCTGGTGTTAAGTCCCGTAAATGCCGAGAAATTGAAAGCATCTTAGTATCAGCACAACCACGCGTTCTACATGTGGCCTTAGATTCTTTACAAATAAACAAATTTCTCAATGGTACGAGAGCATGATATTAGGCTTAGTAGTAGAGCTGAAAAACCTCGAGGCAGTGCCATTTTAGTCGCCTCGAGTCTTCAGCGGTTCCCAAAACGTTATTCCAATTAGAACAAATAACCCTGAATTTGAAAGCTTTGATCTTCCGAGAGAAAATAAAATATGCAAAATCAGAATGATTTTGTAATGATTTTGTTCTTCGTCGTTTCGCAAATAAGATGTTGCGATTGCTGTCAAAGTTGTGGAAATTAACTTTAAGTAAACACAAGTATCTTTTCTAGTGTTGGTTTGTGAATTCAGGTCAGATATTTAGAAATTGTTTTGTTCTTAGTACTGACGTAAGTTCTTTGGGTTATCACATTAAGTGAATTACAATCTTTGCATAACAATGTCGTCGATCAGTGAATGTTAGTTTGAGGCCAAAGATTAGAGCATTGTTTTCAACTATAGGTTTGTGATCCCCAAAAAACACAGAGCAGTGCCGCAGATCAGCATCCTCTTTTTGCCCGTTTCTTGTCGCGTTGAAATCTTGCTGTCAAGACGCGGGATTTTTGTTGATTCACAAACTCGTTCGCAACCAAAATGCGCATATATTAAATTGATAAAGGATTGCGCTTTCGAGTTGTATCTTGTTGAAACTGTGTCAGCTTTCGATTTCGCCCTGTGGCTATACAATAAATTAGACAGCGATCAAGGCATCTCAGTAACACTCATAATAGTTTCTATGTGTTAACCAAGTTATTATGTGGTCTGCCATCGAAGAACTCATTAGGATTATTGTAAATCAAAAATTGCGTCTCATTAAACTGCATTTAGCGCAAGCCCGCGCGCTCTCTACACGAAGCGGAAATTTGGTCTCTAGAAAAACTCAGGAACACCTCTCATCAACTCGCAGCCATTTGTCGCTGACAAATTAACACATACTTAAGCCTAATAATATCCTCTCGCTCTACTCCGGTTTCAAATTAAGACATGAGTAAGAAAACAAGTTCAAGATAGTCTGTAAGCTGAGCAAATCCGTGTTGACGGCTTGCCCTTAGATAAACTAAATAGATAGAAGTCTCTGAAATGTGGAATAGCGGTATAAAGTCTACTAGGAAAACTATACTAAAGTTTGGCATTAAATTAGAGTAATACCGGCACATAGGCGACAGGTCTGGAGAGGTCTTGCTGGGGCTGCCACACTCTTTGATTGCTGAGCTCCGAGCTGTTGTAAGATTTTGAGATGGGCTCGGGGCTTGACACGGGAGGGCTCGGAGTTGCGTTGACGGAGCCCTTCATTCCTCTGCTATCATCAACTTGTGTAATCCGTGGCTGTACTTGGCTGTGGAGCGGGCTCTGGTAAGCTTGACTACTATACACTGGCCTGCCCGACATCATGTCACTAGCGCGAAACGAATGAGTCGTGTCAATGGCGCCGGCGAATATTTGGCGGGAAGGCGAGCCAGAGTGAACCGTGCCTCCGTTGGAAACGTTTGGATAGATCACTGGATAGCCCGGCGACACAGAATGGTGAAACGGTGGACCTCCGTTTATTTTGGTATACATTGGATCTTGGGACAAAGCCACTGAATGAGCTATTGTTTGGGGCAATTGATTCGTCGAGAATTTATCAACCGCCATCATTGAAGCGGCGTACGGAGAAAATACGGGGGACGCCAGATCCTTCTTCTGCACTGATTTGGGCTTGCGCCTTTTTGGTTTATATTTGTAGTCGGGGTGTTCCTGAATATGCAAGGCCTGGAGTCTCTTTGCCTCCGCAATAAACGGCTCCTTTTCCTCCGCTGTCAGCATTTTCCACTCAGCTCCGAGTCTCTTGCTAATCTCGGAGTTATGCATTCTTGGGTTAATAGTAGCGTAGTGCTTTCTCTTGCCCCGACTCCATACCATAAACGCGTTCATAGGCCGTTTGACATGACCTTCTTCTTGCTTGCCCATGCTAGTGATGTAGTAGTGCTTGATATAGGTGCTCTATCAGAGTTGAGTATGATCTGGGAGCTGTGATCTACAGCTCTGCTAAGCTCGACTGGTCGCACCAAAGGAGCAACCCGACTGTATTATGCTAGCGCGCCACTCACGACTTCACGCGCGTGATTATGCCACTACCTGATGGCTATAATGATATAATAGCACAATGCTAATATTTCATTTCAATAATAATGCCCCAAGTAAACAATAGGTGTTAATTATATGAGAATGAATTATGCATACCTTGGGATCAACCAATCAGGGCGCGCGATCCTTCGGCGGTAACCTTTTCTGCAATTCCATGGGGACACGTGTTGTCAAGGGCTCGATGGCCAAGCCAAGCAAGATCTGCTCTCGAAAGCTCCATTTCTGCGCTGCTATGCAGCGTTCCAGCGTCTCCAATCTCTTGCCGGACTGGGCTACATGTGATTTCAGGGTTTTGGGGGTGTATTTGTTTTTTAATTCAAACAATATTCAAATAAGAGTATTGTTTATTGGAGACTTTCGACACCTGCGAAATAAGGGCAGGTGTAGATCCTGACCATGTCAACCTAATGATGTGTTCCGCTCAATGAGCCTCATTCGCATCTGCGGTCCCCTCTATTGTCATTCATACACGTGTTTCATTAAGAGTTTACCTCGCTTTCTCCTGCGCTATTGTCATGCTGCTTTAAAAAGATTTACAAGCCTTTCAGCCTTTTCTCTATTTAATGGACTTGACGGAGTGATTTACATAATGAAACTTGTGTATTGTATCAGGGGGCAAAAATAATCCGGGCAAGGACTGAATTTTTTCGCGGGTCAATTGCGGTTAGTAAAACCCTAGTAATACTCATGGGAAGACAGTAAACGTAAAGCAAGTCCTGGAGCCGCAAGTTACGTGCTCCTAACTAACGCCAGCAGACGCGCAGCATTGGCACAGCGCTGTACCTGTGCTATTTTTGGTTCTTACTCCTCCAAATATGCATTAGGTGGAAGAGAGAAGCAATTAGATCAAGCGTTGCGATAGAGCCCTCCGTGCTGTAGCGCGCTATTTAACGTGTTTTTCGCACCTCCATAAAAAGCATTCCCTCGTCAAGGCACGGTTATCATTGTGAAAAGCAACTTGGCTATTGTTTAGAGAAGAAAAAACTACTAGTTTTTGTGTACCTTTTTATCAATCGAGCTAGAATGTAAAGTTTCACCAAACAGTGCTATCCCCTGCAGTTTAGATGTATTGTGGGTGGGTAAACTTCGCCCGAAACCCACTGCTATCATTCAAAATCGCGCGCATAACACGAGTATTAACCATGTTTCCGAAATTGCGCAGAGAGAAAAAAAGCGCAAACTGGGAGCTAATTGTCGAGCAAAAATAAAAAAAAACCATTTCAGTGGTATTTTCTTACTAATTTTTATCGGATTTATTTCTATGTTTATTTTAGAAATCATCGGACAATAGCTGACTGTAATAATGTTATTTGTCGTGAAGGACCGAGTCAATTAGATGGAAGGGAAATACATCGAAACGGTTGAGAGGTGTAAAACCAGACCAATTAAGCAACTTCACTGCTCCAATTTCCTGCTCTAATACAAGAGATAATCGGGAAAATAGCAGATGATTTTGAGTAAAATATTATTCAAAATACTCTTCCTCAAATTAGAACACGCCCATTAAAAAAATGAATCCGTACCGGGAGAAATCCTAATATACAAAGTGCTTGAAAATTTTATTTGCAAAAGCGCAAGTCGAAGCTCTTTTCCGAATACAAAACAAACAAGTGGCTGGTGTGTTATATTGTAATTGGTTTTACTATGAGCTGGAATATAACCGTATATTTGATACAAGGGCTCGATTGGGCTGTTCGATCGCACTTGGAAGCGATCTTTGTTTGAGAATGTAATTCACCCTCGAATGCCGATAACAAAACTGCTTGAAGAAACCCGGCTCTGCTTATATGAACACGGGCTAATATTAGATCTAATAAACGTAGTATCTTACCCAAAACAATACCTCCGCACAAGAGCGCAATGAACTGTGATTATAAACCCGTCGAACGCGAGCGAGACAATAACGAGCACGAGAGTATTATATTCTGATATACTCCTATATTTACTCTTGACGGTACACGTATTATGCCAGGACAACTGCAAGAGAATGGCAGAGAAAGAAACACTATTGCAACGCTCTAGCCACCGATTATCCCTTCACGCTCAATGGCTGTGAATGAGCTTTCTTTCTCCAAAACTGATAAGTGCAGTTAATAAAGCTCGTGGTACATGATAATATTGGCGAGAAGTGAAGCTCACACTTTTCTTTCATTTTACCACAATAGCGCAAAGAAAGGCACAAAGCGTTCCAATCTTCATATTATCATTCGCTCTTGAAGGCAGGGGGTACGAAGTGCACAACTTTAGCTCACAATGAAATGTTTTCTGTTGATTAACAAACTTTGGTTTAAAATGTCGATGGAACAAAAACAGCGAGCCCGTCAAAAGACTGAGTATAGACTTTGTTACACAGATCTGTTGCCGCGAAACAGTTATTACTTTAGAATAGGCTCGGCAATTTGCATCGACTTTCTAACTAGGCTTTCTTTTGCTCTCCGCACAAAGGAGCCAGGTAATAAAATATTACTGCTAACGCAACCTTAATTCACATTAACATTTTCTTTTTCAAGAATAAAAGAAAGAGAAAAGAAAGAAAAAAGCTCTTGGCACCTAAACTCAGGGCCCATTTGTGTTGTGCGTTTATTATCGCTCGCCGATTAACTGGGACAGTAAGGGGAAATGCGTGGAAAGAGAGCGAGAATCAAGACCGCGCAGAATTCCAAGGTTCAATTCAGGTGAGGTTCTAACGAAATCAAACAACTTCAATACTCTCTAAGCAAAAAATACAGTCTCGAATTCAAGAGGCTACAAGTAACCAAAAAATGTAACCGCCAAGTGTTAAAGGTTTTACTCGACGCGCGCTCGGTTATTTTTTTATTTTTTTTTTACATCGGAAAAGGGATCGTTTAAGGGCGATTCGAAAATTATCCGAGTTTCAACACATTATTGGTAAGTTTTTAGCACAGGAAGCTTTGATGGTATCTAATCAGAAGCGGGTTTTCGGAGTCAGGTGTCTTTAAAGCGTTGGATCGGGTACCCATCAGCGCGGTGAAAGGTTTCACGAGCGCGCTCCGCACCAATAGACTTCCACATTCATACCGCATTATGGGATAAAATACCTCGATTATCAACATGATAAATTCTTGCTTTTCTCTCTTCGAGGATCTAATTTTTTTGGAAACCGCAAAGCTTTTTGGCGTTCTTCCGCAGATGTATTTAGCACTACAACTCATTACCGCAAAAAAAAAAAAACTACTGAAATTTGCCTAAAAAAACTTGCCTCGACACAAAGTCCATATTTTCATGGGAAAAATACATTAAAACAATGTTTCAATTCTTATCTTTGATGATGCCAGATCGAAAAATGTTTATTTTATATATTAAAGTACGATTTTTCTCTCGTAATTTTAATTTTACGAGGGCGTTTTTAATTCCTTAGTTACTCGTAGCGGTTGACAAACATGCGAGAATTCTCATCACGGCGTAAAAGGTAATCATCGCCCAACAAATGGACCAGAAAGTAGTTAATGTAAGTTGACTGGGTTACAAAAGCGACCAAGATCTTTTGGCAGATAGAATAAATAGACCCGCGTAGGAGAAAAAAGAAAAAAACAGTTTGGATCTTATCATGTGATATAAAAAGCAGATACTACTTTAGGTTTCGGTGCGTTTTGGTCAAATGGGGGTCTAGTGCTTAGCTTGCTAGCTTAATGGATTTAAAACTCGCTCGCAAGTTTGTCGGCAAAACAGCTGTCCAAAGAGCTTATCCCGATTCAGTGCTCGCCACTATCAAGTGAAATGTCACCAATTTTGTCATATTAGCTCTTCCAAAATAAAACTAACCCCTAAAGCGTTTGCTCAACCCTTGAATCATTTTGTTCTTCCGCTAAAGGAAATCGGCGCGCGCTCAACTACTAAAAACAACTCGACTACTAACGCAGTTGGTTAGATCTCCATATTCATATCTCACTAGGGGTCTCCCTGAAATCTTTGAAATCTGGCTTCTCTAAAATTCCAAATTTTAATGAATAGTTTCTAGAATTTTTTTTTCTGAAGCGTGTTTATTTTTCATCGCTGTATGATCTCGAGAAATTAGGGGGCTAATGGTGTGCGCCGAGCCTCCGGGGGCTAGTCGCTCACTGGCAGACACAATTGCTTGCTATTTACATTTCGAATTAACTTGAAATCGTTATTGACCTAGGGCTAACTGGAAACGGTTACTTGAAATTTACCAATGCTACTGAAAAAATAAAATCGAAAAAAAAAACCCGGGACAGACAGCTTCTTATAAGTGTTAAGACAATATTCTTTGAGATACCGAACGGTTTTTATTTCCTTCATAAATGTTTTTATTTAAATTTTATAGCATTGTGAAAACTACATTTTATCTTTGGAAATCAACATTTACGTAAGCTTTTTTAACACGCGCATCAGTTTCGTAGAGCGCAATTATTTTTCGGACCGTTAAAACGTTTTGATATTATTTCCTCTAATTTCAAGGTATTGTCTGCTTTACTTAAAAGAACAAACATTGTCGATTGTTAATAACTTCCTTCGACCAAATCAACTGAAGATTTTATTCTAGAAACATAATGAAAAAGAAAGAAAAAATGTGACGATTTAGTTGAAAAGCAGATTTCAAAAGGAAAACTGCAAACACCAAGCGTATTGTGCCTGAAAGAAGGCGAACAAAACCTATTTTTTCCGGACTAAGAGATTAATACGTTAACGTGCGAAAAAGAGAAAAAAGAGACGTCTGAGTTCCTAAAATCAGATCTTTTATAAAGAACAATAATTGTTTATCAAAACCCAGCAGATTAGAACTTTAAAACATTGAAAAATATTTTTCGAGGGAAATAGCAATTTCTAATAACAACAAAGCGATTTGACTTGGGTGGATTTCTCAATGGGACTGAATAACATCAATTTTTGGTCAATAAACAATAGCCCTCTCGAAAACTACCTTTAAAGCCGGCTTTTAAATGGGTTTTAATGAGAAAATAGGAATTTCAAGTGCATAAGCAAGCGAAGAATAGACGCGCTCGTTCGACCAGAAATGGATTTATTTTGAATGAAATTTGCTTAGTAATCAAGAACAAGAGGGGCTTTCAACTTTGAAGGGGACGCAGTTTAATTTATTGAAGTAGAATCAGAAGCAATTGAATCCAAACAAATAAATCTTTGGAGAATTTCGAAAGTGAGAGACAAAATAATTTTATCGTTTGTAATGAACTTAAAAGTCCCGGTGTCCCAAATTGGAATGCGCTTTTCCAAAAACTACATTTAGTGGAATACTTTCTTAACTGGATAATTCAGTCTTAAGCGACAAGGAGTATAATTTCAGCGTTAGCAATGAGCTTAAACGTCCGGCGTCCCAAATTGGAATGCACTTTTCCAAAAACTAAATTTACTAGAAAACGGAAGCTGGAATGATTAACGAAGACAAAGACCCACGCCCCATAACGGAATCGTTTCCTCAAAGTGTGAGGTTAACAAACAGGACAGGTTGGGCTTTTAAAATGCGCTCCCACACTACCTTTGCTCCCATCCTTGTTATTAACCAATTGGCCAAATGGGAATGGCCAAGGATTGCGATGAAAACCTTAAAAGCACGAAGAACAATATTATGCAATTAGTCAAGAGGAACATGAGTTGTATTGTTTAGTTTATAGTGGTAAATGCACACAAAAATGTCATGCTTTTAAGGATAAAATAAAGCAAAAAAAAAAAAAAAAGCGGAAATAAAAGACGAGTTGAATCAGTTATTTTCTAGTCTTAATTTATTTTTTTAATGGAAAGATTTTCCCATCTATAAAATTGTGTTACCCTTCAGTTGTTATAAAAGAATTAAAAGTAGAACAGAAAAAGTGTTGAGTAAAGTACTGTTCATCATGAAAGGCTATTTATGGCAGATTTTCTAATTTAAAGATGACACTCTGTTTCCATCATGGAAATACCAAATGAATGAATAAATACATAATAAAAAGATGAATAATATTGCTGTGTGCTTTGGAGGGTGAGCCTTACTTTTTTTGTCAAATATGGTACTTTATGGGCCTTTTCCTATTCGGAAGCATCTTATAAAACTGTTTTTGACGATATTTCTTTGATATATTTCAAATGAATAAACCTATGCCGTTTACACTTGTAAACAATGTAAACTTATAGATGATTCAAACATATTGCCTGATAACTTTGTTTCATATATGTATATATATAAAACTGTTTTTGACGATATTTCTTTGATATAATTTTCAAAGGAATAAACGTATGCCGTTACACTTGTAAATATTAAAACTAATAGATAATTCAAACATATTGCCTGATAACTTTGTTTCATATATGTATTATATGAATATTTGCCTTGTACGCCAACATTCTACAGAAGATTTTCCCCTATTGAATGCAAATTGCGCGGCGAACGTTTCTTTTTGAATATCAAATTTGTATAGTTCTCAAATAATAATTTCACTCAAATCTAGGAGATATCATACAGATAGTTCACATATAAATACTGTTTGTCGATCATACTTGGAAGTATATAAAATTGCAGTTTACACATAGCCACTCTTGGCTTTGTTTATTTTTGTAAAACATAATTTCAATATTTGATTTTGAAAGTGAGACATGGCTTTAGTCATGCAACCTAGATCTAAAATTTTTCATTTATATCTTTTTTCTGTAACCACTTTTGTGTTTAAGCTTGATTTATCTCGTGTCTTTGTTTAATTTTGTAACACATAACTAATATTCAAGATTTTATTTTGAAAGTATAACATGACTTTGGTCAAACAACCTAGATCTAAAAAAAAATTGTATCTTTTTTCTTTAACCACTTTTATATTTGAGCTTGATTAATCTCGTGCAAAGTTGAAATATACACATTCTGTTTTTGTGGGATTTATTATTAATCAACTATATTAAATGATGTAGAACACACTATAGCAACACGCAGCGGGGACGCGGGAATCTACAGAAATCACTAAGGTTTGGATCATTTCTGATTAAACAGAAGATTCTAAAAGTGTCATGACTCTTTCTCATTAGTGTTTATAAGGTATGAGTTGGCTATAACCCGCTATGTCATTGTCTCCAGTGAATATTGGATCATGAACTGGGAAGATCATGGCACTAAAATACTAGTAATATCAGAAAAGCGAATAATATAGCACATTCTTAAAACCGTATAATGTATAGGAGTCTAGAATCCGAGGAATAGCCCGAGGGTTAAAAATACAAAGAATCGAAGTTGCATTGCGAGAAGGGTTAAAAGGATATAATTGAGAAGTCGTGTGCCGTATCTAATCGGTTAGCCTGGAGTTATACAGACCCTCCCAACCCCTTAAAGCGTCCAGATAACATCATCGAGTCATTTCCTTGCTGGAGAGATGAGTGTAGCTAAATCAGCAGTCAGATCACAACTGGAAAATCACCTCACTTTATGTCAAAATCACTGTTTGTTGTTTCTTCATTATCACTTGCGTGCTGTTACTACTTGCCTCGGGCGAAATAAGAATCATTATAATAAATATAATGAAAATGCAATGAACACTCCTAGCGCGTGAGATATTACGCTACCTATGAGTTTCCTAAATTTCTTTATGCTGTAAGAACTAGATGAAAGAAAGAAGAAAGCTATATTTATTCAAGTATACATACTAGTTGAGCTAATGATATAAATACTGCTGAAGAACAAATAATGCAAAATGAACTCCACAGCAACTATAGAACTAAAAGTCAATTTAACATTTTTCAAAGTGGTCCAGTTTTTCAATCATTTGGGATATAGATTTTTCTCTTTCTATTTACTGGAATAATTATAAGATCATGTTTTGTTATAGTCAACATATAGGACAGCAGGTCTTTAAGCATTTATTCATTCTGGATTAGAATGTTAATATAAATGTTTGATGGAAGACCAAGACTATTATATGATCCCAGAGGTTCAGTCCTGTCGAAAGATCACTGTATTTGTCAAGCCTGACAAATGAAAAACGACGATCTTTTTGTAATCTTATAAAGCTTTTTTTCTCTTTCATAGTTTGAAATTTAGTTGTTGGTTAAAACTTAGTACTTTTTTCAGTCCTGTCAAAAACCACTGTATTTATGGGAAACGACTATCTTTTTGTAATCTTATAAAGCTTTATTACTCCTTTCATAGTTGTATTAGAAATGTAGTTGTTGTTTTCTTTGAAATACAAACGCCATTATTTGAACGCAAAAGGCAATACTGTTATATAGATTTAGGCTGTGTTTACATCTTTGCGTTCTATTCTTCAGCACAACTACTTAACGACAAACTTTTTGTAAAAGGACAAAGAATTGATTTCTTAACTGGTGCATTTATAGTTTTGTTTGATCGAATTTCAAAATTTAAATGGCTTTTGGAAGGCTCATTATTTGATGTTTTTGAGCCGTATCCTTGCTTCTATATGGTTTCAGTCAATGGAAGTTTTTCCTTTCATAGGAGGAGAACACGTTGTTTTGTATATCTCAGCCTGAATTGCGGTGAGTCGTATTTTTTACTCCAAAATCAGGTGGTTGAAATTTAGGCTGTTTCTCTCAGTTTTTCTTGTCTACGTAAATATTTCAATGTTTTACTTTTAAAATACCATATTTCTATACTGAAAAAACGACACAGTAAGGTGTCGAAACCTTGTTCAGTAATGATGAGCATGACATTTGCAACACTGAAAAGTCTTTAATTTTCATTTTTCAGGTTTTCTTTTGGCAAGTACTGAGACGAATACCACAGCGAAAAGTATGAAATAAATACAAGAGAGTAGGAGAAAACATGGATCAATAGTTTATTTTTTTTATGCGCAGTGCATTCAATTCACTTGTTTATCAATTGCTATTGCATATTTTCATTTCTAGAAAAGAAAGAAACGCTGTGTGTAGTGTAAATAAGAGCCGTCGTGTGGAAAGATTTATTTCCCATGGCAGAATAAGAAAATCCACGGATTTTTCATGGATGCACGTCATTTCTATGAAATGACTAGCTTTTCACACGAATGGGATTTTGTAAAATCGTAAGCATGAATTCACGAAGAATTTCCCAACGTCAGTCGTAAGCAACGAGATCGGAGAACGACACAAGAATACTGTAATTGAAAATAGCTTTGACGCGCCAGACACTTAGATATTTAATCCTTAGCAAATATTGGCGCTGAGTGTTATTTATTATCGCTCTATTACACAAAAAGTGTTAATATGTTGATTTTGATAGCAAGCTTGATTGACTGTGGTTTAATCTGTGTCTGTCAAATTATCTCAAAACTGTGACATCTAAACATTATATACATGCAATATATGTACAATATATATGGCAGCATTACATTTCCCAATAAATATTAAAATATAAGGTAAAGTGGAGCATATTGCCTGTATCAGAAGTGCAAAACCCTTGTTCGGGTTGATATATACCATGATATTTGTAGGGCTGATTTCTTTTAAGCTTCATTCAGTTTTTTTCTTTTTTCTACAACACCACATATTTTTCATGTCGAGCCCGTTTTTCCTTGCCATTTACAGAGCTAATGTGAATGATTCCCGTCTTGTTTGGTTTGACTCTTTCTAAACAGCATTGCAACAGTCAAATTTATCGTAAAATCCCTAGTTTTTCAAGCCATCCGGCCTTGTAAATTTATATTAAAAAAAGAAAAATCTTGTGTGTCTACGGTGAGTCAAATATCCGCAGTGATATTTAATTCCTTAAAGTCTAATTCCTTAAAGGAGTTCTCGGAAACAGTTCCATAGTACCTGTTCTATCTAAAAACGTTGAACTGTGGAGTGTCTTAGACTGGTAACGAACACAGGGAGGCAAAAACTCATGTTACCTTTTGACATCTGTTCTACTTTCATTTGTATTCTTCAAAAGCTCCAAACACAAATCGCCGCACACCAAAAGTCAGATAAATACTACACCCATAAAATACTCAATGGACATTTCAAGTCGTTTGGAATGGTTATATGCGAACAGTATCTCTTAAAATCATGCGTTCGAATAATGGAAACCGCGCCAACTTGAATTCTAGTAAACCTTCCCTGATTTTTCTCTCTCGCCACACGTGCGTATAACGCACCGACAATCCCCTTCCATTGTCCTAGCGTTTTTCGTAAATCTTCAAAATTCTGTGCCACTTTAAGTCGCTAAATAGCGACTACAGAAACTTTTGTAAGAGCGCTTTTATAGTATTTTGTATTGCTAAATTTCGATGGTTCTATTCAAGTTTTTGTAGTTAATTATTCAAGATTCTACAGCCTAAGCGGTGGCCTATTACTGCCTCTTTTGTAAGTAGAACAGTGATTCTGTAAAACAGTATTTTTATTATAATAGATTTTGTGTATTTGGTTTCGTGCGTATCAGTGTCAAAAATCTATTAGAAAGTATTTTATTCACTAGCAAAACACGTTTCGTTGCCCATCATGTCATTTTAAGCGCATAAACCGAAAAATATAATAAGTCCATGTCAGAGAATTTGAGTCGAGATATGTAAAAAATAAGAAGCTCTAGCGATAACCTATACCTATAGATTTTCTGGTGAAATAGAAAAGGCATTATCAGAGCGAACTGATATAGTAGTATCGACGTAGTATTTTATAAAGGAATTTATTAATTATATCATAATACTTTCGTGATCGTGAACAAAAACTGTAGTCCTATGTGGCTCATCTACATGAGAAATTCCCTATAAAAGTACCAAGCGTTCCCGTGTGTTTTCAGGGAAAAGAAACCCAGAGAAACAGGAGAAAGCGACGAGAAGTTCGACGGGCGAGTTTTTGGCCGCCTCCTCATTTTTCGCGCGGCCCAAATCTCGTCCGAGTTTCTCGTCCTGAAGGGATTCCATGCTTACAGTATTTTTAGTAAAACACTGTGTCAGAGAAAGCATCCACATACCTGCCAACTCACTCTCCCGGTTAACGCGGGAGACTACGGTTTTGAGCCATCCAAATCTCCCGGTTTTCACTGTAAATCTTCCGGGAAATCAACTCGCTCAGTCAATTTCTGCATTAAAACCTCAAGATTTTAAGCGACTAACGTTTTTTAACTTTTTTTGGGTTTTGAGACGAGGTTATGAGAACACTTTTCCTGATCTCCCGGTTTTCACTTGTCCAAGTTTGGGCAGGTATGCATTCATATCTGGTAGTGAGGACGCGGCTGCCAACAGCATAAGAAGGGCTAGCAACTTCTCCAACTCGGCACATGACATTTTCTACATTTTACTTTATTTTATTTTATTTTATTGTAATCTTGATTGAGGTTACTTTTTCATAAAAATATGATTTTTTAAAAGCACCTCCCAAAACTTTATGAAGTAGAAGTGTCTTTTAAAACTAAAAATAAACTTCTTTCCAATGATAGAACTACCGCGCTCTACTTTTTACATCCGATATTCAAAAGACGAATTACGTTTTGAAATCTCGAAAAAAAAAAAAAATTAAAATACTAGATTTTCACAATTAAATCGGAAATAGTGCTCTACGTTCCCTAAATCAGCCGATGGAAATGGATGCTTTCTCTGACACAGTGTTTTACTAAGCTTACAACATGGCGGCTTGTTGTTACAGTTACATGTGTAACTGTTGACTTGTAAGTACACACAGCGAGGCGGGCTTCGCGGAATCACTTCCGTGAGAATAATATAACAATCGTTTCTAAAAGGCTTCATGTTTTGTCAACAGAACCTTCTTGACCTGGTGAATTATTGATGTTGTTTAAATGTGTAAATGCTCTCTTTAGTTGCTATTAAATTCGTGGTGGATCACTAAGGGGGGCTGAGTGTTCAAATTAAAGAGAAAACTCTGGAGCGCGCGTGCCCTGAGGGCACTGAAGCGCCAATCTGGAAGGAACCATCTAAAAATGAGGAACAGCGGATTCACCGACCACTAGGGAAAGACAAGTGTGCTGGACGCAGATTGAGTGTTATGTAGTAACGATACTAGGTATTTTAGAAACAGACTACTAGCACACTGCTATAGGCAACTTATTTAGTCCAGTATATCGGTGCACAATGTGGTCGAAATTCAAACTCTATTCTGCTTGAAACTGCAAAGAAATTTGCGCATTTAGTACTGTAGTCGCCCTCGGAAACCAAGTTTTTTTTTCTTTCTTAAGTTTCACTCATTAGCTTAAGCGTTAGACAAAAACAAGGAGGATGGTACTGAAGTATCCCAATCATATAAGATAACGACGCAAGGCAGCGTGATGTTGCTACAATGTATCAAAATCAGCAGTCCATCACCAGTTATCTAGGAGCATTGGAATGCTGCAGTTTAGCTCATTTTTGTATTTTTTTTTTCTGGTAGGGCGTAGCCCAAGTTGAGACGAAACATTTTTTTCTCAAAAAGAAAGAAAAGAAAATTTAGGGAGGGAAAATGAAACAATGAAACAAACAATACAGTGAGAACACCCAGCATTATCATTTGAAACAAACTCGCACTTAGATCAAACTCGAAAACCACGCTGGAATTCGGCCGCCCTGACCCAGATCCGGAGTTTCCCCGGCCGTTCCTTGTTCCTATTTTCCTTACACCAATTAAGGTAACACCTTACACAGTTATATAAACACTGAGCGTGTGCTGTTAATTGGCTTCTACAATATAGCGCTATAATAGCACGTCACGACGCGTGTGTTATGGCTATACTATTATACTATGACGCTAAAACGCAGCACGCCACGAAATAGAGCCTGATTGAGTTGTTATTGAAACTAATCTGTCTTGCGCTCCATTACTAGGCGTACCGCGTTACTGGGAGCACGCTGAGAGAGTAATGGCTTGTTACGAGCGATTTACTGTGCTAATAACTATAAACATTAACTGTTGACGAAATCGCGCCTTTGTTAATTAACATTCGATATTTGTTTAAAAGAAAGATTACCTGTAAACATTTCCAAAAAAGCTATCTGCAAACAAAGCTTAGTAAAACAATCTCTTTACCAAACTTCCTTAAATCAGCTGATGATAATAGATTGTTTGTCAGTTTTGGTATTTTTCTTGCCTACAAAACGGCGGCTTAGCGATGCTTTTTAATGTCTAGTTGATGAGTAAATGACACAGGTGCTGCCTTATTAGGTGTGATAACGATCCCTCTTTAGATAACAACACGCCACATACCCCAACAAGCATGGAAATAATGCGTATTGATCAATGAACATGTTTTAGTGACGTACTTCTCGCAAGGAAACTAACATTTCTACATTGTAGTCATTGTCTACCGCGAAATATTTACTATTGATCATACAGTACTGGGCGACGACCTCGTTATACTATAGATGTTTTTGTCTGTTTTTGCGTTAGGTTAAAATCCGCGGAAGCAAGAGCATCAGGCTTTCTTCATTTAATAAGCCAGTTTCAGTAATGCACAGGAGATTTCTTTTTCAAAGATACGTAGCTTTGCAACACTTCCAACTCCCTGACCTCTCCCTCTGCGTTTGCTAACGCTCGAAATCGCGCCCGATACAGGCGTGAATACGCCTAGATTTTGGAATTTCACGTCTAAAGTTTTTTACATAGGCGTGTAAAAGCCGTCAATCTACGCCTTAAAGTTGAACATTTACAATGATTTCCCAGTTATTCAACTGCGCTTAGATTTTGGAGAAATACGCCTAACTTTTGTTGCTAGGTGTAAAATTTCGCTTATTCGTAAGTGACCTTCTTGAAGGAAACGCGCGCGTATTTTTCAGTACACAGCCAGGTACGCGCACTTTATCATTTGTAGCGCGCGTTAGCAACCCCTTCCGTCTCACACTTGCAATTTTTGCTGCAATTTTCGTCGCGCGATTGACGGCGATTTTTCTCGCACGTACGCATCAACTCGCGCAATTTTTGTCGCGGATATTTTAAACATGTCCGAAACCCTTTGCACTTTGATGCGATTTGAAGAAAAGAGAGTATAGAAATCGCACCGGATTCGCATCTCGTTTACACTAGAGAGTTGGAATTGCAACTCGCGCGAGAAAAATCACCGCGACAAATGCAACAAAAATCGCAAGTGCAGACCGGCCTTTAATAGTTAACACTTGTGTACCGCAAATATCCAGATGTGCGATATAGCTGATCTAACATACGTGTTTTCTACCTAGTGAGTACAATCATTGGAAAGATTATCTAACAACATCAACCATGGTTCTTGAACATGCGCCTTGGTATATTTGTAGCGTGTTTGATGACCCTGACGATGGTTACTGGGCCAGGACCACCCTATTCAACGACATCTGTGACCGTCACGCCCCGCGTAGACAGGTTAAACTAAGAAGCCAGTCTCTTCCTTGGATCACATTATTATTATTATTTCCTTCTACTCCAATTTGGTCTACTAAAAGTATCGAAAGACGTCTCCTCGGTTTATCGGCTCATCGTTAGAATTTTCGTTTGAGTTTGGACCCTAAAATTGTTTGGTGATATTTACTCAAGGCATGATTGTTTTCTGAAATCTCGAACGCAAAGTATGTGTGGGACGACGTATGTGTGCGTAAGCGTGTATCTAAATCATGGGAATTTACGGAATTTGAAAGAAAGCCAGGTCACAACTTGAAAAGCACTTATGAGGAGGGGGGGGGGGGGGGGGGGGGGTGCTCTCATGTCAGGCTTAGGAAAAGTACAAATGTGACCCCATAAAAGATACCAAAAAGGCGTGGTCAAACCACAAACCAAATTTTTGTCATACCCTATGAGATACCATCAGACCACCTCCAGTGTCTGTGACTTATGGCCTCTTGACTACCAGTGACACTGTTTTGGTACCCATTGTAATTGAGCTTCTATTTCTTATTTAATCTTCTAATGCAAGAGAAATAAAATATTGTTCCATGAATTTTTTCTTGTTGCTTCTTGAACTCCTGCCCTTGTCATTCTTTATATTATATATAAACACAAATAGTTTTAACATTAATTTATTAGTCTTAGACCAGACCAGGTGCGTTCATAGGCGGGTTAAATTTAAACCAGGTTTAGTTCTGAACAAAACCATTGAGTCACCATGGTAATTAATGCTGGATAACTGATAAACAACTTTTGAACACTGTAGTTTATCAACACTATAATACCTATCTTTAACATATTAATATAATTTAACTCTGGCAAAGTTCTTTATGCCATTATTAGGCTAATTACAAACCTCACTGCAGAGTGATTTAACACTCTCGTCAGTCACTGCAACAAATCTCTTTAGCTGTTTAGAAAACATGTACATTTCACCTTCCTTGATATCAAACCACAGTCCATAGAGGTGAAGCTTGCCTTGTAAAAGGGGTGTTGTTATGAAGGGGAATGATTTCAGGTTGTGCAACTGTTGTAAAACATTTACCTGTGGACCAGAAATGACACTTAAGGTGCTTTTTTTTCACTCCAGAAAACATCCATACCTTCTCCACATGGAATGGATTCAAACATTTCCTTAAAATGTATAAACACAAGGGGTGCATTTGTACCAGTGATAGCTACACTGAGTATCAGGCCACTATCACAGCACTAAGCTCGGCTGGTCAGTAAAGTGACAAAGGCTCTGGGGAGGTATGATAGAATATGGTTCCTGAATCAAGTTCTGTCTGTCTGTCAACCACTGTTTTTCACTGGAAATTCCAGAGGGGTAGGGTCATATTATTCCAACCCCTTCAGTGTAGGGTTATGGATTGTTTTTGGAATCACACCAGTAAAAAAACTTGATTTTCCAAGAGTGTCACCAGAGCACCAGATACAAAGAGGATATTACACAGTGGCGCAAAGATATGAGTTTTATTTTCGAGTGGCAAGAACAATTTTTTATGAATGAGTGCAGCAAATGAGTAAAATATTGTTTTTGACACGAGAAAATAAAACTCATATCTTCAAGCCACCGTGTAATTTTCTTTTTACTATATAGACAAACCAGAAAAAATATTCCAAATTGATTTCCAAGCACTTTTGTCACTCAGGACCCGGATGTAGCTTCATATGAGATCTACGAGTGGCGTATTTCCCAGTAAAACACTCGTGCCTATATAATAAATGATGATAATCTTACCTGTGAAAGTTTGTTTACTTTGCTGAGCTTATTTTCCTGATCAATCAAAGCATGCAGGGGTTCCCCACCACTGGGATCTTCAAACACTAGAGCTGTGCCACTATCTTGTGAAACCTCAAGTCTCTCAAATTTGGTCAAGGAAGAGGCACCATGCTTCTTAAGCCATGGCAAGTAATAGTTGTCTGTGTTGGTACTATCAGAGTATAGGAAGTCCATACCCTACATGAAATGTGGAAGAGATAATAAGAGATCTAAATTATTGGTAAAAATCAGGGGCATAGCCAGGGGGGCCACAGGGGGCTGCCCCCCACCCCTTTCTCAGGGATTTTCCCATACATTTACTGTATTTGCTGGAGGAAAATTTTCGTCCCATGTTTTCACTATCCCCCCCTCCCCCTCCCAAACCAAAAATTTCTGGCTATGCCCCTGAAAAATTATTCATACTGCCAACCCACTAGCTAAGTGTAGAGTACCAGGCTGATGTGCATGAGGTTGTGGGTTCAAACTTTGGCCGCACACTCAGTGTCTTTTTTCTAAATAATTATAGGAGATAAGGAAATATTAAAGAAAGGAGGCCTTTGCTCTGACATCTGCAAATGGTTAGACCTTTGGGTCCTCTCAGAAGGACATAAACCTGTAGGTCCCACAACAGAAGAAGAGACACCTAGTGGAACTGTTTACGTAACCCATTACATTTAAATGTTTTAATTTTTAAATTATTGGTCCCTCACAAAACATCCACCCCCTTGGTAAGGATCCTTGACCACAAGTTGTGGCTGTAATGTTGGTCAGCCGCTGGCGTTAAATTCAACTGTTTGGAATTTTACTTCTCTATGACTATTTAGTCTCTTTGACACAGAAAAACAACCAGGGGTCCTCCCTCCAATAGGAAATAAATGGAAATGGAAATTATACTATTCTTAAATTGTAGATAGTATATTTCCTTTTAGTACTTACATTTTTATTTTAGATTTTAAACTCTATCACTTAGATAAATTTAATGTCCCCTCCTTTGGGCGGCTCGTGGGCTCAAAGAGATTAATTGCACAATACATTTCTCTAGCAGTTGTAAATATTCAACCATTTCAACCTTTGGGTTGTTATGTATTTATTAATAAACCAATCTATCTGTCTACTAGGGAAATAAATTACAGTATCTGTCTCACCTTACAGTTAGAATGACCACATATAACAACATTTTCCACTTTGCCCTCAACAATAGCCATTTCTAGACCAGCTATCTCACTTGCTCCTCCTGGTTCACCAAAGAGCTTGGCATGCGGCAACATGTTGCCAGCAGTTCTGACAACAAACATGTCACCTGGGGTGCTACCCATGTAGGTCTCCGGCATTATACGGCAAT
Organism: Scolanthus callimorphus; assembly: GCA_033964015.1. Taxonomy (NCBI): domain Eukaryota; kingdom Metazoa; phylum Cnidaria; class Anthozoa; order Actiniaria; family Edwardsiidae; genus Scolanthus; species Scolanthus callimorphus. Next base: position 27,468,743 of record CM066917.1, read on the forward strand.
CAATACATGCTACAAGTGCTGTCTTGGGCTGAGGGGATAAAAAGATGAGCAAAATTGAGTTTAATAACAGATTATATTAGTATTTAAGACAGATTTTTTTAGAACTTTCTCGAAATAAAAAAAGTTGTTGCTTTGAATTTAGTCTCATTTTAAAGATCTTCATGGTAGTGTTCGTGTATTATCGCGCCAGTAAAAAATTTCTAGAGGAAGCTGAGAAAATAAATTTTAGTTTTTACAGACTAAATAGTGGCTAATAGTGGTACTATTAGCCCTGTTCACACTGACATCATCCATTGTTATTGATGTGCCAACCAGAGATCAATTGGTTAGAACAAAACTATTCAATCTATGGTTGACACATTAGCATTAGCCTGCAAAACAGGCTCTCAGATAGCACTCCAGAAAAACTCCTGGAAAGCTGTGTCTGAAGCTGTTCTTGCAAGCTTGGCTTGCCCCATTTTCCTCTCTGTCACTGCTAGAGCCTGTTGAGCAGGCTATATAAGCATTAGAATACCAATGGTGATAAACAGTGAATAGCGCTAAAGGACCTGTGGTTGGTACGATGAGTCTCCAACTATGGGCTTCCTGTGCTGTACAAACTATATGGAAACCTTGGTTGGTGGAATGCTTCCCCTTCGTTCTACCCTTCCCTGCTCAAAAAAGCCTCCATACAATAAATAAATCTTTATTTTGGGTTGTGGGATTATAGTACACGTGAGTATTACGATTTGGGGGGGGGGGGGGGCATCATGAAGGTACAGTTTCAGTTTTCTCACCGCAACTTTTTCGGCGACTTGTCTCAGGCCCGGTAGCAGCGATGGTCGAAGAGTTTGGCGAAATCGCACGATTCCTTGAAGCAGCTTTTCCATTTAAGGGAAGATATTCAACACAATCGAGGAAGTGTGGCACAACCTTTCAATCTTATATAAACAAATAGGTACGGACAAACAAGCAAACAAACAGCGGGAATGAAATCGATCGAAAATCTTTTTGATCTCCTTACAACGGTCAGCGGTTTTTCTCGACCACAGGTAACCCACGAACAGACATATAGCAGTAAAATATTGTGGCGGAAAATAACAACAAAACAAGATTTGTAAGAACTGGAAAAAGTTAAAAAAAAATCCAGAAATATTTTCTCAAATGCACGGGTACCCGTAAGATCTGATTGAGCCACCAAAAACCGGCCTTGCGAGCGGACGCGTGGCAAAAGGTCACTGGTAATCACAGGCCTGACAATCGAACGAAAGTCACGTGGAAAATTTCTCTAAAAATTCTTCAAACATGGTACGTTGGGTGGGCAAAGTACGATCACACGTGCTTGCGGGTTGGATTTCCATCCTTGCACCTCTTGATTCGCAGTGTTTTTGTTCAACTTTGTTATCATGTGTAAAAGTTCTCACTTTATGTGAGAGTCCTTTTTAAAAGGGTGGAGTTGCTCTTGTTTTCGAGTTCGAGTCGCTCACAGACATACTATATCTGAATTTAGCGCGAAAAAACATTTAATGGCATGGACAACAGCCAATATATAAATCATCTTCAGGGACTCACAAACACAACAGCCAATCTAAGCACAAAATAAACACAGTTTCGTTTTATTCTCTCAATCTCTCTCTGGACTTTATGTAATTCATTTGGTTTGCGGAAAGTTGTACATTGTAGGAGCGCGTGTACCGAAACCTGCCACAGTGGACTGCAAACCACGCCTAGTGCTTTGCAAAATGTACCGATATAGCTCAACATGCACGCGAAAACGTGGCATTTTTCATTTGAGGGACAACCTCGTTCCCGGGGCTTCCGACTTGTGATCCCACGGGAACGATAATTCTGTTTGATACGGTATTTACCCCGCACAATGCGGCTTATCGAGTATGTAAATACTGAAATGATGTGCTTGCGATCCCTGATGTTTTGAATAAATTACCTTAATAACCTCAATTGATTCTACTCAGTGTGCAGCGCCGTTCCGAAACTGCGTCCAGTTTTTAAGCTCCCTCTCGATCCCTCGCTCATCACAATGGAAGTCGACGAAGTTCTCAAACACATTGGGCAGTTTGGGCCTTTCCAGGTCCGAGTTCTAGCAATGTTTTTCTTTATATTTTTCCCTATAACTTATCAAACTCTGATTATGGTGTTTGTGGCGTATGAGCCTCCATGGATGTGTGCAAAGAACAGCTCAGCTTGCTTGCTTCCCAATGCTACTGGAGAGGATGTTTTTAGCACAGCAACCGAGCCGATAAGTTTGTACAAGCGCCGGTGCGCCCTGAATAGGAGTGACTGGAAATACGCGGATGCAAGTTTGTACGAGGGACCACATCGGTCCATCGTCACAGAGGTAATTAAAGTCAAAAAGGTATCTCGTATGACTTGATAACTTACATTATATTGTAAGCTAGATGTGCGCTAGATGTACTTCTATAAACGTCTTTTCCACCTTTGCCTGGACATGATAAAAAAGTACAAATCATATAATAATTATGGGACGATAGCGGAAGTACACAAGGCTTTTATCATTTTATGCAACGGAAGAAAGGAAGATACAAAAATCCTGAAAATTTGCAATTATCTGTCTCGCATTTTAATCCTTAATGTATATTTTAATTATTTTTATATTGTTCACTTATTTATTACTTCATTTATTGTATATATATATATATATATTTTATAGTTACTGTAGTTTTTTTAATTAATGTACTAGCTTGTATTTTTAGTGTTTAGAGGACCACAAGTTTATTAGTACTGTGTACTATTACAGCCGATTGCGTTTGAGCGTTTTACCCTAACAGTTCGCACGTTATGTTTGAACGTTTAAAAGTTGCGTTTCTAGGATGAAACGAGACGTTTCTATGGCGAACCAAAGAGTTCTGTCCTCTCTGATTGGTCAGTGAAACATACACATGGCGGTTGGTCTTGGAAACGTCCGACTTTTTGTCTCACAACGCAACTTTCAAACGTTCAAACGTAACGTGCGAACTGCTAGGGGTAAAACGCTCAAACGCAATCGGCTGTATGTGCCATCCTCTCTAAATAAAGTTACTATCTATCTATCTATGGTTAGACCTTCAGGTCCTCTCAGGACATATACCTGTAGGTCCCACAATACAAAGAAGAAGAGCCTCCTAGTGGAGCTGTTTCTTTTAAATGTTTTAATTTTTAAATTATTGGTTAGTGACAAAACATCCACCCCTTGGCAAGGACCACAAGTTGTGGCTGTAATGTTGGTCAGCCATTGGTGTTAAATTCAACTGTTTTGGAATTTTACTTCTCTATGACTGTTTAGTCCCTTGCACATCTTAGGGATCATACATCCACATCTGTAAACCGCATTTGAACATAGATATGGATATTTGCGGTATACAAGTGCCATTGAAGACGGTCTAGTGAGCATCGTGATTGCATGATGCGCGAAGGCATGCTTAACTTAACACATTCAATCTAACAAGAGGGAAAGAGAGCCGTGTTTATAGTATGACATGACAAGGCGCGACTAAGGCCTACGACAAACGTCGAACTTCAGTCGCTCTTACATCCCCTCGTTTATAGTTTAACCTATACTTGGAATCCCAAATCTTGCAAAACGCGAAAGAGCGAAAGAGAATTGCTGCATGTTGTTGGCGGCACGGCACGAAGACGCCTGCGGAGGAGGCACGGCGTTTCAGGCTAGAGTCACACCAAACGTACGACGTAATTTATGTGAACTAGTCAACTAGCAAATAATGAATACAAATTACACTTTGTTGTGTCAGAACCTGACAATCGATGACTTGTGATAAGAAATATCTCCTTCTCCTGGACTATACAAGAATTTGTCGATAGTCGACGTGCATTTAATGGCACCTGTTTCGGCTAGTTCCTAATTTTCTTTGAATTTGTTTATCTATTTATCTTTTATTTCTTCCAGTTTGACCTTGTGTGTGATCGCGCTTTTGAAGGATGGCTGGCGAACTCCATGTTATTTTGTGGATGGGCGACAGGCGCTTTAGTGCTGGGAATTGTTGGCGACAAATTTGGCCGTCGCAAAGTGCTGTTCCCGTCTGTCTTTGTCGTGATGATCATGACGTTCAGCATGGCGTTCGTCCATATGGCATGGTTGGTGATTCTGTTCAGGTATGGCAGACGAAGTCTTGTGAACATAGATATGGTGTAGATTGTGGTTGTGTTCATATATGGTAGGCGAAGTGCTTGTGAATATAGATATGGTGTAGATGGTGCCCATGGTGATTCTGTTCAGGTATGGCAGGCGAAGTCCTTGTGAACATAGATATGGTGTAGATTATGGTTGTGTTCAGTTATGGATGGCCTTACTAACACGCAGATGGCATACACAGAGGGATTGCTCTGTTATGGCTGGCAAAATGTTGGATCGCTTAGCTGTTGCCCAAAATGTGCTCAACATTGTGAGTGGAAGCAAGGACTGCATATTCCAACAAATGATGAATTTAGTGAATTTAGGCCTTGTATACAATTTATGCATGGCACGAACTTGCGCACGGGTAGCACGAACTGGCTCGTTAACCCAAACCCTCAAAAAATGTACCCCTAAGGAAAAGCAAACACATTTAAACATATACCGACTGAATTTCCAGGTTTGTCATCGGGTTCTTCCTGGCCGGCTGTTCCTTACCATGTACGTGTTGGCTACAGAGCTAGTAGGACCCAGACACCGTGCGTTATCTGGGACCCTCGTGTGGTTCTATTTCACTGCGGCACTAATGGTGATGGGGCTGAAGGCGTACTTCATAAGAGGCTGGAGACTACTCTGTATCATCAGCACAGCGCCTTATATATTTGTAATGGTATTCTACAAGTAAGAAATACACACGTTTATCAGGGTGGTACGCTTTTTGGATGACAAAAATCCAGGACTTTCCAGGAAGTTTTTAATTATTTTTCCAGGAGTTTTCCAGGCGTTTTTATTGGGTTGAAATGCCCCCTCCCCTCCCCCCCCCCCCCCCCCCAAAAAAAAATAATGATAAGCCTGGAGGATGTCATAGTTTGCAGGCCAAAATCAGATTCACGAAACTGACTGATTCACCACATTTAAAACATCTTTCCAGAATTTTCCTTAAAATTCCAGGACTTTCAAGGACTTTCCAGGAAGGAAATGAAAATCCGGATATTCCAGATCGCGTACGAATCCTGGTTTAGTTGGCAGTAGCGAAATGTACCCGAATCCGGAAAATTCCGAGGAAACACCTTATACTTTTCTTTCCCTCCCTACCGCTTGTTCATCCAACCTGGAATAATTCGATTCGGGAATTTCCTGAATTTGGACCACCTGGAATTCCCGAGGATGTAGTCTTTTTTGCGACTATCCATTTGAGACCGCCAATGACTGTATAACCTGCTTCTTTCAGAAACAGCAAATTAAAACATACACCATTTCGCATACGAGCTAGAAAAGCCCTGACAGTATAGCATCACAAAAAGGGCCACCGCTCGGCTGCACTCACACGATCCACCTCATATTATTTATTGTCCTACTGCATGTGTACGTTTTCTTTCAGGCATTCTTGGTTTGCCATCCGCATTTAAAGAAACGGCTTCTTGTTTTTGCCCCCGATTTGTATTTGTCAAGCAAGTGGACGCGAACTGCGCGCGGTTTACCCAGACGTACATACAAGATAGAACCATGTGTTATCTCATATCGAACTCTCCTGATCAAACTCGTTTGGTTTGTCTTTAGGTTTGTTCCCGAGTCTGTGCGATGGTTATTAGTCGTGGGGCGAGAGAATCAAGCCCGAGGAATCCTTGAGAATGTGGCAAAAGTCAATAAGAAGGTCATGCCTAAAGCCGAGTTACGAATGCCTGTTATACAAACTAACAAAGGGATTCTAGAACTTTTCCGAACCAAGGCTCTAGCGATAGCCACCTTGATACAGTGCTACGCATGGTAAGTAGTTCCCGGGGAGGAGGGCGAATTTATTTTTTACGCCCACTTCAAGATGGCGGCTAACAGTATAAATACTAATTATGATTCACATATCCTCGTTCTACGAGTGAATGAAAAGGAGGATGTTGACCTGCGAACTCTCTCGTAGCTCATGTGTAAGATGTTGGGTTATGAATAGGTAATTTACACAGGGTTGAGGGGTTCGCACCACTATGAATTATTTTTCCTTTTTTCTTAATAACTTGCCTGAAAAATTTCTAAGTGCCATAAAGTGGGCGTAAATTAAAAAATCGCCCGGGGAGGACTCCCCTATTTTTGGGGCGAGGGCGTTCGTCGTACCTTTTAGGGGTAAAATTAGGCCTCTGGTACCTTTTAGGGGGTGAAATTCGAAATTTTTCCAAAATAGGTACCTCTTAGAGGGGTCCGTACATACCAGAATGCATACCAGAAAATAAAAGTGACGCGTGGGATATTCTGCAGTATGCCACTCGAAAACATTGTATAACTAGTATATATACCACGCAACAGAAAATACAGCGAATCAATTTGGCGTTGCATATTCGGCGGTATTCCACTCAACCTTCCCATCATGTACTGTATTTACCTTAAACTTTGCCTTTATTTTTAACTTAGTTGTAAAAAACTACTAAGAGATCGTCTTTCACTCCTATTTCTCACGAGGTTTGTGAATGGTGTGGTGTATTACGGCGTGTCAATGAGTTCTGGTGACTTTGGTGGTAGTATCTACCTTAACTTCGTGTTGACGAGTCTAGTGGAATTACCTGGGAACTGGCTTGTGATCGACAACTGCAACAGGCAAGTGAACAAACCCACATTATACCTCAGTGATCAACCATCCCTCAGTGATCACTATTCCCCTCCTCTCAAGGGAATACGCTAAAGGCTCATTAACATGATAGTGATTTTTTGGCACGGCTTGGATACGGCAACCAAATTTAATGCCACGACTCGGTCGTACTTGCGCAAATGGCTTTGCCGTACTAAATGTTATCGAGCGGACCAAAATTTCATCCGTACTGGGACTTCGTGACGAGGTAGTCCCAGAACCATTTTTATCCGAGCCGTACCACAGTTCGCGTGAGAACAATGCTTGCACGTGCAAATCCATAAAGTCAAATGCATTTCAACCGCTTTCTTCTGAACTGCGACGTGAAACTGTCATGTTTTTACGCTCTGGTGAGAACGGGAACGTGGATGACGATTTTGTTGCATTTTGTTTGATATGGCTGAGAATGGATGCGAATTTGCTGTTAACAAGGTTAAAATGCAAATGAAAATTGGAAACGGTTGATGAATATTGAGAAATGTGAGGAAACCAAGCGAGACGTTCCCGCTGCCGTTGTCAAATCTTAAACTCCCATCAAAACCGCAGAAATCTTTCCCTTGTAGGTTCGGTCGACGCAAGACCGTCTCGGCTCACATGGTTCTCGGTGCTATTGCGTGTGTATCAGTGTCGTTCATTCCCGCCGGAACTAACAACATTGGTGAGTATTTGACGGGTAAAGTTAAGGATCAAACAATGCGAATGTCCGTGGAATGTGAATGTGAAGTTGAAGTGATGGCTTTCAGGTGGCTGCGTAAATGATCAGCCTCAGCATCATTACAACACATCACCAACATCATGAATGTCAATTAACATCAACATCATCGTCGTTGACACCTGTCACCTTTGGTATTTTGCACTCCCCGACCGCCGTCAGTAGTCACCCTTGAAGTCCCAACAAACTCCTTCGGTTATACTGATATTCTTGAAGTCTAGGACAATGCATCGGGAAGAAATTTAAAATACTGAATCATACTGATCACCTGTGAAGGGCGTTAAATCAAGGCCTATAACATACGTCGGTCTAATTGAGCCGCCCCCAATGCAAATGAACTTAAATGGAATAGGGCGTTAAATCAAGGCCTAACATACGTCGGTCTAATTATGAGCCGCCCCCAATGCAAATGAACTTAAATGGAATAGAGTCTCCTCATTCACATTAGAAGCGGCTCATAATTAGACCGGGGTATATCTTCTAAGTTGGTTTCTCTGCACAGGTTACATCGCGGGACGTGTGATATTTGGTACGCTTGGTAAACTTTTCATAACCGTGTCTTTCGACTCGCTGTACGTGTTCTCAGCCGAGCTTTTCCCGACCATGGTTAGGTACGATATACCCTCTAGCACCCTTAACTTCCTCCTCGATATACCCCCTAGCACCCTTAACTACCTCCTCGATATACACTCTAGCACCCTTAACTTCCTCCTCGATATATCCTCCAGCACCCTTAACTTCCTCCTCGATATACCCCCTAGCACCCTTAACTTCCTCCTCGATATACCCTCTAGCACCCTTAACTTCCTCCTCGATATACCCTCTAGCACCGTTAACTTCCTCCTCGATATATCCTCCAGCACCCTTAACTTCCTCCTCGATATACCCCCTAGCACCCTTAACTACCTCCTCGATATACCCTCTAGCACCCTTAACTTCCTCCTCGATATATCCTCCAGCACCCTTAACTTCCTCCTCGATATACCTCCTAGCACCCTTAACTTCCTCCTCGATATATCCTCCAGCACCCTTAACTTCCTCCTCGGTATACCCTCTAGCACCCTTAACTACCTCCTGATTTGTCATAGGCGTAAACCATGCATAGCAACACCACCACCAATAACAAGCAATGATCAATGTCATGTGATTTACCGGCTGGGATGTCCGTATAGGTTAAGGCTGGTTACATTCATATAACCGCGCCCTCTAGGGAAAAAGAAGATAATCTCAAAAATCTCTCCTCCCTCGTATTGCAGGAACAGTGGTATGGGGTTGGTGTCCGTTGTAAGCAGGTGCGGCGCGGCTCTTGCACCGTTCGTTGTACAGATGACTCGTATTAACCAAGTTCTTCCGTTCGCTTTGATGGGTGTGGTGACCTTCGTGGCCGCCATAGGCACTTGGTTTTCTCCCCGAGACTAAAGGCAAGCCTACTTTGGAGACCATGGAAGATGCATCGAAATCTACATTTCGTAAAGAAGGTAATGCCGCGTCTAAATGCATTCGCAGTTATCCGAAAGGTCCTTCCAAAACCATAAACACGTGGAACTCTCCGCTTGTAGCTGCTAAGCATATTTCATCTGAGGCTGCAGAATTTCGTGAATTAACTCTAGATTTCTTTTTGGAACAAACCAACATGTTTCCAACTCGAAGAAATAATATTTTGGATCTTGTATTTACAAGGTCTCCAGAGGCCATCTCGGATATGTCATGCGTTTAACCAAGATCAATGGAGCTATTTAGTGATCATTGCCTATTGTTCTTCAACTTCGCCCTGCACGTGAAGTCACTTGGATGTGACAAAAGATCGGTTTTCGACTTCGGGCGGGCAGACTGGGACGGATTACACGACACGCTTCCAACTGCGGACCTTTTCCCGTCATGTCAACTCAACTACGACATTGACGCTGACTGGAAAGATGGAAGGATACATTCCTGAGGGCAGCCGCTGACCACATCCCAAGTTTCGCGAGGCGGAGCTCCCCTCCCTGGTTCGATGGCGAAGTCAAGTACCTTATCAACAAGAAGGACTTCTTCAGGAAAAGGGCAAAGCAGACCCAGTGTCCAAGATTATGGGATAAGTTCCGAGATCTAAGGAGCCAAGTTAAATCACTATTAAACAACAAGCGCAAAGAATTCTTCCATGCTCTGCCCAGTCTTCTGAAACTAGCAGCAAAAGTTCTGGTCTGTTTTCAAATCTGTCTCCAGGCATTCAAGTATATCAAACAAGATCAAATGGTTTAAAGACACCGAAACACTTGTAACTGCTGATAATCCTGGCGACATTGCTAATTTATTCAACCAGTTCATTTTCTCAGTCTTCAATACCAAGACCTCTGAGATTGATGTACCCTCGACAGTCAGTGCAGCTGACGACTCCTCTGCTATACTATCGGATGTTATCATCACAGCTGAGGAGGTCTATGATAGCCTCTCTGCTCTGGACGTTAATAAGGCTACTGGGCCCGATAGGATACCTGCTAATCTGCTGAAAAACTGTGCTGCGTGCATCTGTTCATCTCTAACTGCGCTTTTCAACAAAAGCCTAGCAGTTGGCAAGCTACCCAAGGAATGGAAATTGTCCAACATTACTCCTATCCCCAAGGGTGGGGATGCTGGACTCGCGAATAATTATCGACCTATTTCACTTTTGTCGCTCGTGTCTAAAGTGCTTGAGAGGTGCATTTACAACAGGGTTATCGAGCATGTCGCGGTCAAACTACACCAACTGCAATTCGGATTCTTGAAGGGCAAGTCTACGGTGTCCCAACTGCTTTGCGTCTTGAGCGAGATAGGGAACTCTCTTGATGGCAGATGTCAGGTTGATACTCTGTATCTAGACTTTGCTAAAGCCTTCGACAAAGTCAATCACAATCTTCTTTTGTCGAAATTAATGCGCTTTGGCATTTCCGGAGACCTTCTGTGCTGGCTCCAGGACTACCTCTCCGGTCGTTTTCAGCGGGTGACCGTCCTTGGAGAGACATCACAACCTCTGCCGGTGTTGTCTGGGGTACCTCAGGGCTCTATTCTCGGGCCGTTGCTTTTCCTGATCTATGTTAACGATCTCCCTGGCTGCATTTCTAGTACGTCATCTGTCGCCTTGTTTGCGGACGATACTAAATGTTACCATCCTATCAGAGGTGTGGAGGACGCGGTAGCCTTACAGACAGACATCGATGCTATCGCGACATGGTGCAACAAGTGGCAGATGGATTTAAACCAGTCAAAATGTGGTCTTCTTTGTGTCACGAGAAATGTACGACCTATAAAGTTTCCTTACAGCTTGTATGGCGAGACGTTGAAGGCAATCGATCAGCAAAAGACCTTGGCGTAATCATCTCAAAGGACCTCAAGTGGAATCTTCACGTGCAAGAGGTAACCAGCAAGGCCAACAAAATGCTAGGTTTTGTGAGGAGGTCTAGTTTTGACACAAGGGACCCGCAAGTTAGAAAGACCCTCTACTTGACCTTGGTGAGAAGCAAGATCGGCTACTGCAGTCAAGTATGGGCGCCTCAGAATGTCCAAAATATACAGACCTTGGAACGCGTACAGCGCCGCGCCACTAAGTTCATCTTGTCGCTGCCATTTCGAACTGAGATAGCCTACCCTCAAAGACTCTGTAAACTGAGCATACTTCCTGTAACGTATTGGCATGAATATTTAGATCTAGTGTACATATTTAAGCGCATACGTGACAACTCTGACATCAATATTAGAATGAGCGCACCAACGCGTGTCACTAGGCGCTCATGTTCCGCCCTGGGGCCACTTTTACAAGTTAGTAGATGTAAAACGGTCACTTATCAAAATAGTTTTTACATCAGAAGTCCAAGAACGTGGAACACGTTGCCTAGTAATCTGAGAAATATCACTGCTCTGTCAACTTTCAAGCTTTCTCTATTCCATTATTATATGAATTTAACTACTACTGTATATGACCCGGCCATACCTCAAACCTTTAAGACCATATGTGTAAAATGTCATCAATCTAGGCCATTGGACTCGCTAGTCACCAGTCTATGCTGCTAAAACCCAACCCGTACTGTTTTGAATTTTTTTTTTCTCTCTATTTTTTGTATCGTGTTTTACCATTATTTATGTAATATTTTTTGATTTTTTTATATTGTACTTAGTATATTATTAAGGGAACCTGTTATTGGAGCACCGCTCTGTTGGTATGCCCTGCCCTTTACATTATGGGCGAATCATGTAAATAAATAAATAAAACAAACAAAATATGCAAGACGATGGTTATGGGTTGCCTGTGGCGCGCGATATCTTTTATATGGGCTTCCTGTGGAATGTCTCATCTAGGAAAGCCTGCCATTTGTGCTCCCACCGAAACCTTTCCACAACCCTTGCGCTCGAGAAAGGGTAATTAAAATGCCCATCTTTAGAAAACCTTTGTTGGCGCCCGCGAATCATTTTCCAAGTATGGTGATTTTTGACCCGCGAACCCATTCATGGCTGTTATATGTATTTTACATGCTTATGTTTACGGCAATACCTTATAATAGCCGCTTAAACCATTCACTAAAAAAGTGGTGGTCAAAGCCCCTAAAGCTGACCATGAGACCGGTACAAACTCAGAGCGATCTGAGTCCATACCGGTCTCATGTAATCACCCTTTCTGATCGTGTTTACGTGAGACCGGTACGGACTCCAAAGTCGTTCGTGTCGGGTCAGCAACCGGAATGAACTCGTGCCGGTCAGGATTTTTTCCAGACCGGCCTCAAATAAATGCATGTAAATACATTTATGAGAGCCGATACTAACACAGATCGCTCTGAGTTCGTACCGGTCTCATGTAATCACCGCATTAGTTTTGTTATTATCTTGTGTTTTGTGATGACAGTGCTACTATCAGATCTCGAAGCGCTGGACAAAGAGAAAGATGGTGATGCAGGTATCTCTTGGACAAACATTTTTTAACTTTCTCTTTCACCATGGTGTGGTACAGTAATGCAAACCAACAGTACAATGGTTGCCATGGTACAGACTTCTACATTACACAAATAACCATGGTAACTAAATGCGCTAATTGTGCCCATGGTAACGGTCTTGCATGTTAAAAGTGCAGTGTTAGTTACCACGGTAAAGTGGTGTTACTCCATAAATGCTTCGCCTTCGTAAGCACCGCAGTGTTTAGCCACAAGCCGCAACCAAAAGATTAGGTTGTGGTAACTGATAGACAATGTGCTCCGTAGTTTGGCAAAAGGTAAACAATGCGCCATAGTAACTACGGCGACAAATGTGGTATAGACCAGTGTAGACGTCTACAATGTTTGTTGATAGTAACCATGGTGACAAAGCGTATTGATCTTTTGTAGAGCCGCTGCATGAAAAATCTGCAGACGCAGAACCTACCGAAGAAGATATAGGTATCTATTCGTGTACTTCTTTTTTAATGATTAACTTTTCACGATCAAATTAATCTGTATCACAAAAGCTGAACATCAGTGTAATTTGAGATTCGTTTCGTTCTTTATTATCGCTTTCAGAAACAAGAATCAAGCAGGGTTGTTAGTCTCAGAGGATCCAGCTTCTTGAATTCATCCTTTGTCATCTTTGGAGAAATCCATTTGTGGGTATTTTAAAGGCGCGATCAAACGGTGATGAGAGTTGATGAGATCTAATGAGAGTTCCAATTATCATCCACTCTTATCTACTCTCACGAGAAGCGATCAAACGGGGATGAGAGTTGATGAGAGCTAATGAGAGTTCCAACTATCATCCACTCTTATCTACTCTCACGAGAAGCGATCAAACGGTGATGAGAGTTGATGAGAGCTAATGAGAGTTCCAACTATCATCCACTCTTATCTACTCTCACGAGAAGCGATCAAACGGGGATGAGAGTTGATGAGAGTCAGCGTGAACACTAGCACCCATACTTTTTCGCGGAGGAAAGCCTGCAGTTCTTTGGAACCAAATGAACCTGCAGTTCTTTTGGCGGCAGCTGCCGACTGAAAAAACTCTCATCCGCGCGATCAAACGGTCAACAACTCTCATGAAAACCTTGAACATGCTCAAAGTGCACGAGAGTGAATGAGAGTCGATGAGAGTTCGCGATCAAACGGGAAAAACCCTCATGAGCTCTCATCACCTCGACATCACCGTTTGATCCCTGCTTGAGGCCGGTTCCATATACAGTCGAAGCTCTTGTAAGCGACCACCTCGGGAACTGAAAATTGCGGTCGTTAACGGAGCTGGTCGCTTACGAGAACGGCTCTCGTAAGCGACCACCAAGCGGCTTCCTACTTGAACAATAAGTGTTGGTCGCTTACGAGAGCTTAGTACAATAAATCTAGAAAAAAAATGTGATACTAATGCTTAAAATAGTTTGATATATTTCCCGACTTTAATTAAGAATAGATAACCGCAAATATGTACATAGAAAATGACATTTCGCCGGTGCATCTTGTATCAGTTTAGATATTTATGAGGTGATGACTGATGTTTTAAAGACAAAAAGCACTGTGGTCGCTTACGAGAGCTTAAAAACAATAGAAAATCTATGTTGATGATTTGAAATTGTGGTCGCTAAAGCCGGGGAAATACGAGGCACAAATCCCTCAAGTCTGGCTTTGTTGCTCGTTTTTCATCAAATTCACAACTTGCCACGCAACATTTTGTTTTGATCACACATGCGAGCCCAATGCGAATTTGGCCCCTTAGCACTTCATTTCTATTGACTAATCAACTTGAATTGTAGGCAAGATGTTGCGCGACAAGTTGTGTGTTTGATGAAAACGAGCAACAAAGCCAGAATTTGTGTCTCAAAGTAGACCCGCACTCTACTTCGCGCAACAAATTTTCACAACCTGCAACAAATGTTTTTGTTGCGCGACAAGTTGTGGCGCGAGATGAAAAACGCGCAACAGTGATAATCAACTTGCAACGCAACAATGTTGCGCGACAAGTTGAGGGATTTTGTGCCTCGTATTTCCCCGGCTTAACGGAGCTGGTCGCATCGATAAGGCGGTCGCTTACGAGAGCTTGAAATAACAGAGGTTATGTGACATTTCAAACGGGGTTTCGGGAAAATGGTCGGTATAGGAGCTGGTCGCTTACGAGAGCGGTCGCACAGAGAACTTCGACTGTAGTCGTATCAGTCGTCCGAATTGTATGACAAAATTTCATACGACTGATATGATACGCCTTTATCGAAACCAGCCTTGAGATAGAAGTCGATTCTACCTCAGAAGACCGTATGAGTCGTCCCAGTCGTATCGCATGGGGATTTCCACATAGTCGTTTGAGTCGCACGACGAAATTCGTACGATTGATACGACTACATGGAAACCAGATTTTTTTTGCGACTGCCCAAAGCAGGGGATGAGTTTCTACGCTCGTCTCAAATACAGTGTCCTTATAGGACGTATTACCTCAGTGAAACTATATAAGATGAACCAATATGAACAATGACCAGTTAAATGTTTGACATAATCATAACACGCGAACCGAGTTTTGTCGAAAAAGTACAAAAACAACGATATAACCCAACCAAAGCAATCATGTGAGCCCGTAATAAAAATACAGGGGCGTAGCTATGGGGGGTCCTAATTACGAAAAATATATTAGACACAAACATGATCAGTCATCATATAGTTTGTTTAGTTGTACCCCCCCCCCCCCCCCCCCCCCCAATGCTGACTACGCACCAGATTTCTGTCATTTTTTTTTGTGCTTTAGCCGTCAAAACATGCCGTGAAACAAAAATTAACTCACATTTACATTATTCATTAGTTTTCTTTGGTGTCTTGTTTTTATTGATTACATTATTTTTTACAGCGGATTGTACTCATAAAGGCACTGTTTGAATTTCAATATAGTTCACGTGACTTTTTATTACGGCCTACCGTACGGCTGCACACGGGATCCCTGTGTTATCAGCCCGCTAGGTCCTTCTGTATCTCTGGCGGGATCCCTGTGTTATCAGCACTCAAGGTCATGTTGTATCTGGGCGGGATCCCTGTGTTATCAGCCCGCTAGGTCCTGCTGTCTCGGGCGAGATCCCTGTGTTATGAGCCCGCTAGGTCCGTCTGTATCTTGCTGTATTTCGGGCGGGTACCCTGTGTTATCGGCCCGCTAGGTCCTGTTGTATCTCGGTAAAGGCGGAGCTGAGCTTTTTGATTCGCATTTCTAACGTCTTCTTGGTGAGCGCGTTTTCTTGCAGCAGATGACGCATTTCGTCTTCCACATCCAAAACCTGTCAACAACGAAGTTCATCAAACGTCATTTAGAAAAATATTTGTCATTTCATCTGCATTAGAGCTAGGGAGGGGAGGGAGCCAAGTGCAGTTTCTTTTTCTTTTCCGAGTCTAGACGATAGATAGGAAGATCCAGACTATCTAAATCAGCAAAACAATTAATACCAAGAACCAAGTTTGAATAAATGACTTACGATTATAAAAGAACATCTCAGGCACGCAGTTGACTCTCGGGTGTTTCCCTCGGGTGTTTCGAGGAAAGGGCCCCTGGCAAATCTGACGTTTTTTCTTACCCTTTGTGTAGCTTTGTCGGCCTCAGTTTGCTTCTCGTTTAGAAGCCTCTGAATTTCCTGGGCGTGAGCCTGCTTCTGTGACTCCAACTGCTGGCGGAACGAGTCATCGCACGCTTTTAACTTTTCGATGGCGGCGCTAAAAATGAGAAAGAGAAACTAAAATTACTCTTGGCTTCATAAGCTACTCCGTAGACAGACAAAGGCAGACATTCATACCAAAACCATGTTTAGATGAATAGAGTGGATTTCAGATGAGTGTCGAAAGCTAAAAGCAAAGTAAATACGCTTAGCCAATCAGGAGCGAGACAATATGAACAACTGACCAATCAGGAACGGAAGCCATTCAACAACTGACCAATCGGGAACGGCAGCCATTCAACAACTGACCAATCAGGAGTGAGACAACATCAACAACTAACCAATCAGGAATGGAAGCCATTCAACAACTGACCAATCAGAAACGGAAACCATTCAACAATTGACCAATCTGGAACGGAAGTCATTCAACAACTGACCAATCTGGAACGGAAGTCATTCAACAACTGACCAACCAGGAAAGGAAGCCATTCAACAACGGAAGCCATTCAACAACTGACCAATCTGGAACGGAAGCCATTCAACAACTGACCAATCAGGAAAGGAAGCCATTCAACAACTGGGCAATCAGGAACGAGACAAAATCAACAACTGACCAATCAGGATCAGGAACGGAAACCATTCAACAATTGACCAATCTGGAACGGAAGTCATTCAACAACTGACCAACAAGGAAAGGAAGCCATTCAACAACGGAAGCCATTCAACAACTGACCAATCTGGAACGGAAGCCATTCAACAACTGACCAATCAGGAAAGGAAGCCATTCAACAACTGGCCAATCAGGAACGAGACAAAATCAACAACTGACCAATCAGGATCAGGAACGGAAACCATTCAACAATTGACCAATCTGGAACGGAAGTCATTCAACAACTGACCAACCAGGAAAGGAAGCCATTCAACAACGGAAGCCATTCAACAACTGACCAATCTGGAACGGAAGTCATTCAACAACTGACCAATCTGGAACGGAAGTCATTCAACAACTGACCAACCAGGAAAGGAAGCCATTCAACAACGGAAGCCATTCAACAACTGACCAATCTGGAACGGAAGCCATTCAACAACTGACCAATCAGGAAAGGAAGCCATTCAACAACTGGGCAATCAGGAACGAGACAAAATCAACAACTGACCAATCAGGATCAGGAACGGAAACCATTCAACAATTGACCAATCTGGAACGGAAGTCATTCAACAACTGACCAACAAGGAAAGGAAGCCATTCAACAACGGAAGCCATTCAACAACTGACCAATCTGGAACGGAAGCCATTCAACAACTGACCAATCAGGAAAGGAAGCCATTCAACAACTGGCCAATCAGGAACGAGACAAAATCAACAACTGACCAATCAGGATCAGGAACGGAAACCATTCAACAATTGACCAATCTGGAACGGAAGTCATTCAACAACTGACCAACCAGGAAAGGAAGCCATTCAACACGGAAGCCATTCAACAACTGACCAATCTGGAACGGAAGCCATTCAACAACTGACCAATCAGGAAAGGAAGCCATTCAACAACTGGCCAATCAGGAACGAGACAAAATCAACAACTGACCAATCAGGAGTTGTGATTGGCTGACCTAGACAAAGACCCAAGATCCCAACTAATAGGAACATGAAGAAAAGTCTGATTTACTTTCGACTGCTCACTCCATTTTGGATAATGTCCAACCTTGAAAATGGTTTTGTTTATCAGTAAATTGTGAGAGCCGTCACAAGTTAGGTGAAGGAAAGAGTTGAATCAACAGAATACCTTTTCCATGACCTCTAACAAATTTTTTTTGAAAATTCCAGTACTTTTTAGGCTTGAAACGACTTTGTCAGAATTCCAGGAGTTTCCAAGACCGTGTAAACCTAGAGTGAAAATATGAATAACTTACTTTCCAGCGGCGACAGCCTTATCTCTTTCCTCTGTCAGTGTCTTCTCTTTTTCTCGAAAATTGTCTCGCATCAGGACCACTTCTGATTCCATCTGTGTTATGATGGCACTTTTATCCTGCCATTTGCTTCTCAAGGATCTGGGAAATTACGGTAAACAAATCACCGCAGTTGATAAAGGAACTCCATTGGAGTTCCTTACATACTAGCTGATTTTGTCATTCTCAGATAAGCCAATAAGTCTAGTTGGAGTTTAGTGCGCATCCGATTTTAGTCCGAATTTCTTCATATTAGAACGATTTTTATTGTTCCATCTCCTCAAGAAATATTGCCACATATGTAAACTGGGTTTGACTTGTACAATGGTTAAATCTAGATTTTTTCCCCAAAACTTCGAGTCTCTCGCTTTCGTTTTGACAAACAACCCTTTGCGCACCTTGAGATGCGATCAGCAGGTACCATTACAATAAAGAGATGCGACCATATATGGTTCTAGATTTAGGGTTTGGCGACTTCTCAAAATTAGCTGTCAACAGATATTAGATTGGGACCAGATTTTTTATTATGGCGACCAAACTTCACAATTTGGCGACTATAATTTCTTATGTAGGCGCCAAAGGTACCTAAAAAGTTAATGTCGCGTCGGCGCACTTGCGTCTCCTAACCCTCATCCTCCTTTGCATCAATTCCCTGTGGGGCTAGAATTCATACCTCAATCCGTCTTTAGTTTTCTCTAGCTCCTCCTGGCTTTCTTTCAGTTGTGTCTTGAGCTCTTCTTTGCGTTGCCTCAGCGACTCGTTGTCGTCCTGTGTAGCATGTAGGAAGAAAAGCCTAGTTTAATTCATGTCTTTGGTGATGTTTCCTTGCTAGCAGAAGTCTCTGACCTCGAGAAAAAATGCGAGACACATCTGCTAGGGAGTAATGATGTACGATGTTCATTAGCCTGCGTAGCAAGCGTTTCCCCCTTCCCCTCTCTCCAATTTCGCCCTTGCCCCATATTTCGCACGGCCAAATTATCGAAAATTTCTCGTCTTGTCTCGGGCTTTTCTCCGACCCTAAAACTCCTCGGAAACGCTTGCTACGCAGGCTAGATGTTCATATAATTTTGCACCGTCCAACCAGGTCCAACATACTATTTCCACCAGACCGAATTCTGAACTTCGTCGTTCACCAGCTGGAAACTACTGCATCAGATCTGAGAGATACGGTACAGTTTCAACGGCGGCTCCCATCTCTCATTTTGTTGATATCTTTTTCCATTGGAAATATATTAAAGGATAAAGTTATTTGGTGCCTATTTTCAACACTTGCGAAGTCTGTTCTATAGGGAAGGTACCGTATCCTAAGTCGTTCGGTGTCTTTGGAGCTAGCGTTTGGGAAATAGAACTCTGTTCTCTTGTGCTGCGTTGCGCTTAGCCTCACAGAAATTATTCCCAATATACCACTGACACGAGTTGGAGGAGGGCCTGCCAGTAGTCTTTATTAGCGGAGCTCCTTAGCGTCCGAAGGCCGCAGAGCGGAGCACCATAGGTATCGCAGGAAGAATACAATAGAACTCCGGTATACGATCGACTTCATTTTTCATGGTTCAGCGGTATTCCCATTTGAGTATCGGGGGCGCGTCCGTGTCTGCGCGCCCCTACCACAGGCAGCCCAAAAACCGTACTTCATTTCGGCGGGAAAACTGCGCGTCCGTTAACAGAAAAATATGTAACCGGGAGCTCCGCTTTTAGCCAGTGGCTAAATCTATATATTATATAAGCAAATAAATACATCAGCATAATCGCCATCGGCATCTAACACACATTACGTATACAAATATTATTATTACTTCCCTGGCCATTTGATAATATGAATATTACAGGAGTACGTGTGGAAGATATATGTTATTTACCGACTGGGAGGTCCGTATAGGGAGAAACTGACCGAAGGCTGGGAAATGTTGACCGAGGCCGCCGGACCGATCTAAAGCCGGTAAATAACTTATTTTTTGAATTGGATTTTACGATGAAAACCAAGCGCGCACAAATAGTTACCATGATTGTAGGTCAAAGATGGGAAAATATTACCCGCGCGCACTCTGAGAACCAATCAAAATGCAGAATTCGTTACCGTGCCGTTAAGGAGAATAAACCCCATTGTGCAATGATAATTGTCATGGAAACCATGGCGCACCCTTTCCCGTGCGTCATCGGTAATTGAGAAATCCAAAAAATACCAGAAACCAGCGCGATTGTCATGGAAACCATGGCGCACCCTTTCCCGTGCGTCATGAAGCTCAAGGCAAGCCGCCATGGCAACCGCACGTAGCATCAATGAGATGGCCCTTAAAAAAAGACTTGGATATAATCATTGAAGTTATATTAGTTTGAGATTGAGAGAATGGCTCACGAACACGATTTGCAAAGAGAAAGTCACAGTTCCGTCAGGTATTTTTGCATGAAAAGATTTCTTGTGTTAGACAAAGAGGAGCTCCCTTGTTAGACCAAAACTCATGATTTCTATTCTATTATATTATCCGTAATTTTCAGGGAAGGAAAACCGAGCGCAATTTCTGAGCTCACATCCCTTGAGTTGCAAGCCCGAGAGCGACATTTAAGGCGCACAAGCCGGCAGAAAAAGCAACCCATGGATTTTGACGCATTCCTAGAACTAAGAGACGAAACACAAGACGAAGAATTAGTTCAACGAGAGCAACTAGTAGTAGAAGGGAAGAAAGTAACACGAAGAAGGGTTGGCAGAGTTAGGGACCAAAACAACAGTGCCTTCAACTCGACGCTATCTGTCCAACATGACATCCGGTAAGGCCATACATATTGCATTGAAAGGAAAGCTAGAATTGTGTACGTGCTACTGTACAAGCTGACTTTTTGCTCTCAAATTAGCCAATCATAACGATTTTTGTTGCATCGCCAAGCGTTCCAAACAGATTCTATGAAAAATACTGCACTGGGTTTGACTTTGTTTTGCGATGGTTCCAGGAACATTTCGCTTTCACAAACAGTCCCTTGAACACCGTGAGCTGAGTTCAGTTGGTTGCGCTAGTTGTGAAATAGCTACCATTTAGGTCTAAATCAAAACGCTTAGCGGACCACTACCCCTTGCGGCGCGATTAATTTGAAACAATAGATGAGATGATCTGCAAAAAATAATAACGATTAACTAACGCTTAATTTGGTAAAATGTCAGATATTAAAGATGCAAGATTATCTGTATATATTGTTTATCAATTCAATTTTTTTTGGCGCTGTTTATTATGCAAAAAGCACAACATTACATTAGTTCATAAAATTCACCAAAAATGGACAGTTCTTCTCCCCAAGTCCCGTAATTTCTAAAATTCTTTCAAAAGTTAAAATTATTCTGAAATAATGCGCTCAAGCCAACTTCAAACCCGAATTCTAATGAGTCTAATAATGGGATTTATCCATCATGGAAACTCCTAGATTCAACGAGTGGTGCGCGAATGTTCACTTGCACGAATAAGAAGTTTATTTTACAGATTTTTAAAATAACTTATCTGCGAAAGATTACCAAAGCACATTCACCATACCCTCTAAATTTAATGAGATCCATTTAAGCACCCTTACTAAACGAAAACGATTCTAATTCCAGCGGGAAAAAGGCCGTCGCCAAGGAAACCACGACCCCATAGCCAATACGCCAGGAATCTACGTCCCAATAGCTAATGCCCGAGAAATCCACGACCCCGTAGCCAATACCCGAGAATTCCACGATCCTATAACCAATACCAGAGGATTCCACGACCCCATAGCCAATACCCGAGGATTCTACGACCCCATAGCCAATACCCGACGATTCCACGACCCCGTAGCCAATACCCGAGAATTCCACGATCCTATAGCCAATACCCGAGGATTCCACGACCCCGTAGCCAATACCCGAGAATTCCACGATCCTATAGCCAATACCCGGGGATTCCACGACCCCATAGCCAATACCCGAGGATTCCACGACCCCATAGCCAACACCCGAAGGGAAGAGCTTGCAACAACCCGAACGAGAACTGTGAGCCCTGGGCAGGTCCATATCGTTGAGCACACGATAGATACCGGGAACCGCCGACATGCGCTTTGCAATGAAACGGATGAGGGGAGAAGATGGCGAGAGAGGCAGAGGGTAGTTAATAAACGACTCACTACGTCTGTTGTACCCAGCGGAAAATTTACATTTGTGACCTAATCGTGTTCGCCATTAGTTCATCAGTTTAAAAATATTTTTTAAGTGATTCGAGCAACATCTGGCCAAGTTAGTCCCGTTACGAACCCTTGATGGCAAGCTAGGAAAAATTGAAAGTCTATATGTGGTTTGTTATCATTATTGTACTCCAGGTGGTGAACTTTGAAATTGAATTGCTTCAGTCACTTTCTATGCCGGGACAGACCAAAGTAAATACTTCTTAATATAATAGCTCGTTTATTATCCACCTCTCGCAGCAGGAACTGAATTACAGGTGGGTCAGCAAACAACAGACAACAATGATAGTAATAACTTACATGTACAAAATATAATAGATAATTGCAGTGTAAAGCTATCAGTCTCTCACTAATAAGTCAGTCTCTAACTAAGCTCCGGCCGTGTTTAACGGTCACGAAGTTGTTTAATCTTAGAGTATTGCAAAGGGCCTGCTTCGGTTCATTTCCTCTTCTCAGATTATACTGAGGTGTGTCTACGAGTCTGATGTTAATTAGTTGATATAGGGGATTTTCCCTCACAATACCTCTAACGAACCGCTCGCGGTACCTGTAGTTCTTCCAATACAAACTGGATTTTTGGCCACTTTTGCAAGACTTTTGTAATACTTTTGTAAGAATTTGTAAGACTTTTCATAGACGGATTTAGGGGGGCTCAGGGCCCCCCCCCCTTTTTCGATATATTTCCCCATACATTTACTGTATTTGAGAGCAAGGTTACAACTTTGGCCTCCATTATTTTTACTTTGCCCCCCCCCCCCTTTTTGGAGATCCTGAACTAGGCAAGCCAACGGCAAAGCATGCTGCAATGCAATTAATTTCTATTGAAAATATAGGCAATTTCATTGGCTTAGACATGAAATCGGTAAATTCACTATGCTAGAAAGACTTGTCTGAGGATTTTTAGGGAGACATAAGCACTTGTAGTACTCACAAACAGGATATGCAATTTGTAAAGACTTTGTATGTGGGGAACCTAGCGTAAAATGCTGATTCTCACTCCTTTGTTCTTCTTTAATCTGATTGGTCTAGAGACTTTTTGTTGCCATATGTTCTCAAAGCAAGTCAAAATCTATCATTTTTCACTCTTATTACGTTACTAGTCATGATAACTTACTGTGGTAAAAAAATAGGACATATCCTACGTGGGGAACCTTCAATGCCGTAGAACAATGGAGGTTTGCCTAGTTCTTGCATGGATGATTACTTAATACTTTTGTACGAATTTTGTAAGAATTTGTAAGACTTTTGTAAGACTTTTTAAGACTTTTGTACGAATTTTGTAAGACTTTTTTAAGACTTTTGTACGAATTTTGTAAGAATTTGTAAGACTTTTGTAAGACGTTTGTAAGACTTTTGTAAGAATTTGTAAGACGTTTGTAAGACTTTTGCAAAACGTTTGTACGACTTTTGTAAACTTTTGTAAGAATTTGTAAGACTTTTGTAAGACTTTTGTAAAAATTTGTAAGACGTTTGTAAGACGTTTGTAAGACTTTTTAAGACTTTTGTACGACTTTTGCAAGACTTTTGTACGACTTTTGTAAGACTTTTTAAGACTTTTGTACGAATTTTGTAAGTACTATTTACAATATGAGCGGCCGATTTGTATGGGATTTACAATTTCGAGGCCGAAGGCCGAGAAATTGTAAATTCCATACAAATCGGACGCGAATATTGTAAATGACTTATGATATGTCAATACAACAACTCTTTGTTGAAAATTCTTTGTTTGTATTCTTTTGTTGAAAACAATTTGAAGTACTATTGAAAATCCAAGGCAGGATGAATTCAATTCAGTTGAAAGGTTTTTAGGATTCTTTTGTTTTATTGATGACAATGATAGGCCTTTTGTTGTAAATGATGTAATACACAAAATAATGAACTGGCTTTTGTTATCAACTTTAGCCGAAAGTTGTGCAATGAAATTTATTCAGTCGATGCTAAGTACTGTAAAAAAATGCAGCGTAGCGCTTTTGGTACGCCAAACTCGTCACAAGTCGCTTTCTCTGCTCTTCAAAATCGTGTGTTGGGATGGGACTTTCCGAAAGTCTAAAACACGGCAGGACAGCAGTTGGAGGCATTCGTACCGATACGAATAACAGGAGATGCGAACTATATGGTCGAGCTTTTTGAGACAACAATCGAGCAAGAAATGAAGGTTAGTTTTATTCTGAGTATAGCGACTTTGCTTTATCAGACTTGTTGTTAAATTAAATGTAAAACACATTAAATATCGAACTACATTTCCATGTGTTTAAGGTTTCCAAACTGGCTTCGAAAGCATTGCACGCAGAGGGATTGGAAAAGATACAACAATGGAGCAAGTGAACAAGACGAGGTCAAGAAATTGTTGGAAAGGCAGTGGAGGGAAAGCAGTTCAACTGAGTCAGACTCTCTGGTTGTTTATTGAAAATGCGTCTTTTTTAATGCTGTTAGTTTTATATAATAAGACAGCTTTCTGGTCAAATGAACACTAGTCTGCTTGCAGCCGTTCTTGAACTTATTCTTATACAGTTTATTATTGTCGACAAACCAACTAGCCTAATTGTTGTAACATTTGTTTTGCCAAATGCTTTTCTTGCTTAAAGTTTTGAGTAATGTTTTTTCATAGTCGTAATTTTACTCGAATAGTTCAGCAGTGAAACGGTGGGGTTGATGAATAATGACAATAGTTAATAGATCTATTAGTATTCTGTAAATATTTATAGAATACTAATATCGATATTAGTATTCTATAAATATTTACAGAATACTAATAGATCTATTAACTATTGTTATTATTCATCAACCCCACCCTTTCCCTGCTGAATATTCAAGCCCTCCCCGCTCTTTTAGTTTGATGGATCTTGTATCCAGTTTACAAGGCTAGTCATGTGACCTGAATTGTGCCTTCTCATTGGATACTTGCTTCATGAATAATTGATGAATATTATAAGACTTTTTTAAGACTTTTGTACGAATTTTGTAAGAATTTGTAAGACTTTTGTAAGACGTTTGAACGACTTTTGCAAAACGTTTGTACGACTTTTGTACGACTTTTGTAAAACTTTTGTAAGACTTTTGTAAGACTTTTGTAAGACTTTTGTAAGAATTTGTAAGACTTTTGTAAGACTTTTGTAAGAATTTGTAAGACGTTTGTACGACTTTTGTACGACTTTCAATAGCACACACTGAAAATGATAGCTAAGTAAGTTGGACCGATTATAATAAATGTGCTAAGACCAATGCTTATGGATGTGGATATGTTTATGGATATGGGTATTACAGAGCATAAAGTGGCGTTTCCTACCTGTAGCTCATTGCTGGATGACATCTCAGCTACAAGTTTCTCCTCCAGATCTGCGAGTTTCTTTGTGTTCTCCTCCTTAATCTTCTTTATTTCGCTTTCACGTTCAGCTACGGTCTAAAATTGTCAAAAGGTCTGCAATTATGACATCAACATAGTCACTGCTACTATCGTCGTTGTTGTCGTTTATCATCTTCTTCATCGCCAGTAGAACAGCAACAACCTCATCATCAACAACATCACCATCATAGCAACATCATCAACAACATCACCATTTTCATCATCATTACCATCACACCGTCATCAACAACATCTTCGTCACTAAAATCATCATCATAATCAACGTCACCATTAAATCATCGTTGCCATCAACAATATAACAAAAAACATGCCTATGCATCTCAAACCCTAGTCTCCTCCGCAGGCGTCTGGAGTGGATTGGATAAATTGCTAAAAACTACGGACTGGGTTGCCGAATTAAAAAAAAACAGAAATGGACGTTCTTCTCTTCCTTTACCGCCACCCCTCACCCTCACACCTGTTTTTTTTTTTTTTGCTCGCCCCAGTTCTCCACAGGTAGCCCGTCCTTCTTTAGTCCAATTTTTCTCCGGTTCCTGTTATTAGCGATTTAACCGATCCACCAAATGCCTGCAGAGGAGGCTCCTCGAGCCCAATGCTGCAACTTCTTTGTATCTTGAATTTCGAGGAAGATAAAGCAAACCATCCATAACAACTTTGTAGAAGCTTTGTAGATCGAACTACGTACCTGCTTCAGCTTACGAGTGGTGTCCGTTTGATCTTCAATCAGTTTGGCCTTGATGCGTATAGTCTCATTATCGCTCTACGGGACAAAGAAGCGAGTACCATTAGAGCAGATTTCGTATGACTGTGAAAAGTGCCGCGAAAGAGTTGTACCGCGCCGCGACCGTACCGCGACTGCGCGATTTCATTCGGTATCTACAGCAGGCCAGGTTTCGTATCGCCACCGCGACAGTACCGCGCCGTGTCACGGTACTTTTCACAGTCATACGAAATCTGCTCTATTACCATTCAATGATTAGAAAGAACAAAGGAAGAATATAATGTGACAGAAAAGGTATTACAATGCTACCTGCGCTTGTTTCTTCATTTGACTGAGTTCGGCTGTCAGCGCCTCGATTCGGGATTCCAGTCTGCCCCGGTCGGATGCCAGCGAGGCACCTAGGAAATAAAGTTTATTATTGTAGAGCATGGGCAGTCGCAAAAAAAAATCCGCACCCCCCCCCCCCCCCCCCCCCCCCCCCCTGTTGAGGACCCGAGTCACAGCTACCCACCCTGGATTTTTTTAAATTTGAACCACCCACCCTGGAATTCCAGTGATTTTCTCATGACCACCCTGGAAATTGCGCTTACCCATCCTGGAATTCCGTATTTTAAGGGTGCCCACCCTGGAATTCCAAGCTCTACTTTGACCACCCACGCTGGAATTCCGAGCTCCATTTTGACCACCCACCCCGGAAATCCAGAGGTCCTCAACAGGGGGGTGCCAATTTTTTTTTTGACATGTAGAATAGAAGGTCAGGAAAGGTGGTAAAACACTAAACTCTTCATCAGTACCTTTCCTAACATAATAGCTTTACCATAATTGTTATTTTACTGTCTAACACAGATTGTCCTAAATTGGGGACCAGGTCCATACCTTATAATACTGACTGTCCTAAATTGGGGACCAGGTCCATACCTTGTTGCGCCAGCTCTTGGCTCCATAGCTTTCGCTCAGTCCTCAGTCCCTCTATCACAGACTCCTGTGCTCTTATTTGCGCCGCTAACTTATTTTTATCCTTAGAAGAGAAATACATTCATCATGATCTAAAAACTCGCAACGCACAACGAATGAATAAGTATTATAGCTCCTTGTTGAGAATAGCTAATTCTTCACACTGTTCCAAACAAAAGTTATACCCCCCTTAAGCGAGGAAACCCACATTTTCAAAAATTGCTTTACCCCTGTGGAATTTCCATGTTCTCTTGTGACCCCTGTGGAGATTCTAAAGCTGTACATGGGCAAAAAGAAAACCCTTTGGAAATTCCAGGGTCCAAAACGACCCCTACAGGGTTAAACACAAAGGCCCCTGTAGAAATTATTCCAGGGTCCAAAACAACCCCTGTGGATTGCAGGGTCAAACACAAAGACCCCTTTGGAAAATCCAGGTTTCTCGATAGAGGGTAACGGATATTAAATGGAACACGTCATAACATGATGGACAGATAGACTACCCTGTCCGTGATCGATAGCGAATCTTTTCAACCCTCCCACAATCTCCTGCGTATATCCCTCCTTCTTTCTCCAAGTTGCCTGCAATCTTGAAATTTATTCAGCCCCCCTCCTCCGAAATTCTTGCTCTACCCACCTAAGGAAGAGCCTTTTTTTATTTGACCCCCTCGGAAATACCTAAGGAAGAGCCTTCTTTTTATTTGACCCGGGGGGGGGGGGGGGGGCGGATGATGCGGCTAAAAAAATGGACTGGCTCCTTGCTCTGGAAAACCAGTCTTCCTGTCAAAAATAACGTGAACGATTTTTCGTTTCTCACAATTTCACCTGTTCTAAGATTTCAAGTCTTGTAAGCTGGCGGCGAGAATCATTTAGTTGTTCTTCAAGAGTCTGAATTCTCTCCTGTGAAGAAAGAACAGAAATCATTTAGAGACAGAAGCGCTAGTCGATTTCCCACTCTGATTGACTAAGGCCCGGTTCATATGTCGTGCTTTTGTCGTGAAATTAATAGC
Source organism: Scolanthus callimorphus (assembly GCA_033964015.1). Lineage (NCBI taxonomy): Eukaryota > Metazoa > Cnidaria > Anthozoa > Actiniaria > Edwardsiidae > Scolanthus > Scolanthus callimorphus. Next base: position 27,496,948 of record CM066917.1, read on the forward strand.
CTATTTGGGTCGACCCAAATGCATTGGGATCGTCGTTGATTCAAACGTCGTGCCGATTGTCAAGCCTAATCCACAAAACTTTCATTTTTTTTTCAGTTTTTGGTCACCAAATACTCATTACATGTTAAAACGCGCTCCCAAATATGAAATTCCTCAAACTTGTTGGCAAAGGCGGGAAATTTCAGCCAAAATGCGGCCCCCTAGTTTGACATTTTCACAAGCTGTCAATCGTGCGCGCTGCTGATGCCAGAATGACGCCATTTACGAAGAGCGCGCGCATCGTTTTGTAGCCTCTTTCAAACACATTTTAATTTATGCACTTGGTTCGGCACATCACAAGCTCGACGTTTGAATCAGAGTCGAACTTTTGCCGTGCGGCACGACTGGCGTGACCGTACTCAGTGCCGTGCTGCACTTAATTCAGTCGTGCCGAGCTTAATTGATTCAGACGTCGAGCTTCTCATGTGCAAAATACAAACTAATAGGTTCAACACGGCAGAAAGGCGACGTATGAACTGGGCCTAACTAAAGAGTACTTTTTATTTTATAAAATGGATGGCTAACCTTGTATTCAGATACCAACTCTTGTTTTCCCCGAGATAACTCGGTGAGACGCCCGCGCTGCTCCTTCACCATCTAAAGAAATATATGTTATTTACCGGCTGGGAGGTTCGTATAGGGAAAACTGAACGAGGGCTGGAAAATGTTGACCGTGGCAGTTTGCAGAGGTCATATTTTTCCCACACGGACCGGACTAAGCTGGTAGAAAATATTTTTTACAGCTCTAAATTCTATTTTGCGCAAGGAGTGCAAAGAAGACAAGGGGGGCAATGGCAAGGGGTAGAGGCATGGACAAGGGGGGCAAGGCAAGGGGGAGGGGCATGGTCAAGGGGGGCAAGCCAAGGGTAAGAGGCATGGACAAGGGGGCAAGGGGGAGGGGCATGGACAAGAGGGGCAAGGCAAGGGGGAGAGGCAAAAGGAAGGGTAAAGGTGAGGGGGCAAAGTATTGAAAGAGGAGGGGAAGCTTAAGTTCACTTACAGCTGTAAGTTCGTTCACCATGTTGGTTGCTTTACTCTCCTTTTGTGTCGCTGTTTGTACGACCTGCTTGTTGTGCGCAGCCTCTTCACTGATGCGTTCAAATGCGTCTTGTAACTGAGAACAAATAAGAATGAGAGGACTTGAAACATACCATGACCGACAAATAAATCTTGCGCTATAACCGCAAACAAACCTGGTCTCGCACATAATACGGGATTTGGCTTATGTAAAATACCTCTTTGAAACGATTAGCCTCTATTTGTAGCGCCATGCGGAATTCGTCTTCCAGCGCCGCGTACTCTGCATCTTTCTTTTCCAAACTATGAAAAGTCATGAAGATTCGTTATAGAAATTGACATGCAATTATCAACCAAATTCATCGAACAATAATCAACCAAATCCATCGCTGGCAAGTGCTAACTGGACCAAATCTAGCCTAAGTACAGAAACGATTCCAGAGGGAGAGAATAATGCTTTCTTGGGCTCGATTTGCCCTTAATTCGGCGAGCGATGGCATCCATTTAGCAAACTGTTCGGATCAACATTTTTGAAAAAGGCGTAAACATTTACATCATTTGTCACTACCAAAACATTGGCAAGGCTTCCTTTCTGTATGCAAAAACTTAGAGCCCTTGTCAGCCACTCCTTTGTTATTGTTTTCAGTCGATATTAGGCAACGAATTACGTTTAGTTTGCGCTTTGAGAACGAGGTATAATTGTTGTAGTAGTGGAACCCATATTGTCAGAACGAAGAATAAGTTATTGTGTGCGGACGGAAGGCAACGTATCAAAAAGTATACGGATATGGAATTCAATCGCAAATATTGCACTACATTCCCTAAATCAGCTGATGGAAATGGATGCTTTCTCTGTCTCGGTATGTTACTAGGCTGACAAAATGGAGGCAGACAGAGGCTCTTTAAGGCAAAGAAACCCAGAATTTCTTCTTCAGTGAAAATCTATTGAACTAGCCTTAACATCACTGATCATCGGGTCTTACCGTTGCTGATACTGTAGCACTACTTGTTCGTGTTTAGCCTCTTGTTTTGCTACCTCGCGATCGATATGCTGACGCATCTGTTGGCTGTCACTCTTCACCATCCCCTCCATCGCGACTCTGGATTGGAAAACATAAATTTATAAAGACCCGGTACATTGCTCGTTCTGTACTTGTTAGAGCTTCGTGAATAAACAACAGCCAGGAGCTCATTCCTAGGAGAGTCTCGACAACACCAACAGCAACAATGACAGCAACAACAACAACAGTTTAATCAAAAATACAGGGCTCCAGACCCGCCAAAAGCAAATGTTAATCTAGGTGGCAGTGAGCAAAGTTTATTAGTTTCATTTATTTGTCTCTATAGCAGGGCTCGCAATCGTTTCCGATGCAGGTGTAAATACTCCTAAAGAGGAATTTTACGCCTAACGTTTTTTTTAACTGTTTTTAGTATTTGAAGTGTTCTCCTAGTGGCTTCCGGTGTTATGGGAAAGGGATCACATTTTATTCGTTCCCACTCCTTCACGTCCATTGAACCGAAGCACAGGAAGCCCAAACCCTCCCAAGTCTTTTTGTCCACAGAGTTGCTTGTGGAGGAGGCTGGAGTCTCCATCTAGCACTTTGTTCATGAGATACTATCCTTGTTTGGTGCTAAAAATAGAAACACATTCCTCTAAAAACTCTGCACTGCTTCATGTATTCCAAAACGTGAAAGTCGATTTTTTACTTCCACACCACAACCAGGAAGTGTCAGAGAATAAGCCTAGTTGGAGTTTAAATTTCGTGCCAGTGCGCATGCGAGTTTAGCCCGAATCTTTTGTTTAACTTCTCTTTGTTCTTGTTAAACAAAACAAATCAAGAAAACAGACTAAAATCGCCTGCGCACTGAACACGAAATTTAAACTCCAACTGGGCTTATTGCTGGCTTGCACGTGACGTCATTGGCAGCCATGTTGGTTTACAGGAACAAAAGAAAAGTTCATTTGTTGCTCTTTGTTCTGTACACCAACATGGCCGCCGCGCTTTTGTGATTTTATTCCCATAGGAATGAGTGCAACCCAAGAATATAGCTAGAATCGTTCATTACACATTGCGTTAGACATAGGTGCTACACACAAATGTTCTTGTATATTAAATAAGTTGGCTTCACGATGGTCTATTTTCAACACAAACGGACGCGCTATTTAGTACTCCCAGTTCAGGGAAAATGCGACCAGCTTGTCACCCACATGCGACAGTGTTCTCGTGGCGACTAAACATTTGAGCATACATTGCTGGACAACTAACTTGTGCTCTTGTTCTCTGCAAGCAAGGAGTTCCTGTAGTTGTTGTAACTGTCCTTTGTGCTGTTTCACCGCGTGTTTTAGTAGCTCTGCTTCTCGCTTTGACGCTGCTGCTGAAATCTGATATTCCTGAACTTGCGCAGCCTATACAAGAGTTGGAAAAAAAACTTCTTTGGTAAAAGCATAGCGGCTACAAATCACAAGTCTCGTGCACACTTATAATAGATAGTGCTTTATCCAAGCAATTGTACTCTTACCATTGATCTCTATAAAAAGTGGAAAATAGACTGGTTAAATAATGGATTGGTTAGAAAGACAGGGGCGTAGCCCACCCATATGTCTGCCAACAAAACGTCCAAATAATGTTCTTTCTGAACAAGACTTTGACCGGGGCTACAACTTACTTACAAAAGACAAGGCTACAACTGTAGTGAATCCTGCGCGCGCAAAAAAAAAAAATATATATCCGAAAAAAAAACCCACTGGAGAGCAGGCTACTACAACTCTGAAATATGGATCAACTATTATTATTACTAAAGTATTACTATAGTATTCAGTCCATTATACTTTGTCCTGATGGTTCACAGTTAAATACCTCGTGTGCATGTTGTTTGATTCTCTCGGTCTCTGCCTTCCCTGCGGCCTCCTCCATGCCTCTCAGAGCTTTCCTCTGTTCTTCATTTGACTCCCTGAGTCGCTCAATCTCATCTGATAGCTCTGTATTCTTCGCCTGTTAAAACATAAAACAGTAGGTGTGAACACATTCGCTGATTTCTTTACAAACAGTTCAGATGAGCTACTCGTGCTAATGGCAGTCGCAAAAAGACTCCCCCCCCCCCCAAGCAATCCACCCTGGATATTTTAAGTTGTCCCTACCACATGCGTCAGAAGAAATGTCAAAGTGTTTCCTGCAATGATTATCATTTAAATGGCTTTTTGATCCACAAAAGGATCTCTCGAGAAATTTTGGTCTTATGAATTATTAAGGAGAATATGTACAGTACCTGTAATTCTGATGCTGTACTTTTAAGAGCAGATTTAACTTCCCGTTCTTTTACCAGGGCTTCCTTTAGTCTTGCACTCGCTGTGAGAGCTGCCTCTTGAAGCTTCTTCTCTTGTAAACCTGGCAGAAAATTTTAGGAAGAAACAAACTGAAGAAACTCTTTATGAGGTACACCCAGAAACATCTCTTTTTCCAATCAAATATGGATGGTACAGCAAAGATGATAAATTTTGTTCCTCAGAGATTTTGTTGGCATGGTGTTAAGTGAAGCGTAATAATGCTTAAAAATGTTCAAACCTTTGTCTTGTAAAGTTTTGATGTGATCCACCAGTTTACGACCAGCCTGTTCAGCTTTCCATCTTCTCTCACGTTCTGCTTCTAGTTCTTGTATCAAAGACTATATCATGACAAGGAAATATTTTAGAAACTGTAACAGGGACTATCTATACTATTGTAAAAAATGTAAATTGATGTTTATAGTGGTAGTGCACTTAGCTAGGCAGCTATTTCACAGACACTCCACTAAAATTGAAACCAAATATCTAATTATTAAGAATCCCAACTGGCAGAGGCAAACCAGTTGGCTATCTACAAGCATGGCCGAGAAGTCGATCCCTGCATTGCAATGTTTACAGCACCAAGAAAGAAATCCTGTTAGTGGTCAGCGAGCGGAACTCAAACTCAGATCACCGAATTACAAGTCTGACGTGCTGACCATCAGCCACAATGCCTCCCTACGCCACCTCCATACTATTAATCTGCAATGCACAATGTGAGAGGAAAGCTACTAATTGGCTAATGTCTCTCCCACAATAAGTTTTAATTCCCACAATTTTCAGCGCATGTGTGTGTGACAGGAAGCCAGAAACAAATATTTTGCTTCACTACAAATTTGAAAATTACAAAGTCTTATTTTTCCATTTCTTTCCTGGTTGATCCACTATTAAATTAATATCAGGTAGTAACTGCTCTGTTTTAGCCTGCATAGCGGCTCTAAAAGGGAAGGGGAGTCGAGATGAGCGAAAAACCAGAAATAGCACGGCCACGGGGGTTCACTTCCTATTTCCGGTTTTTGCTTGTCTCGACTCCCTCCCCTTCACTTTTAGAGCCGCTACCCTTTTAGAGCCACTACGCAGGCTACTCTGCTTACCCACTGAAATTCAAATGTGTATGCATCAGTGAATGGTGAAAATAGAGGCCACATTTGTTCAGTCATTATATTTTTTCTTCACAAGGTTGCAGGTCCTTCCCAGGTACAAAATACCTTGCAGCACCCAGCCTTTAAATAATAGAGTAATTCTGCTTTATTTCACCTACCAACAGAGTTGCGTCTTCTTCAGGGGGCGCATGCCTTTCGAGGGAACAGTTGATCTTCCATCCACCCTAAGCGCTGCTTTGGCCCCCCTTACCCCATCCCTAGGGGTGGTAGGAGACGTTGAGCTAGAGCTACTCTGGGGGTGGTCTTGGTAGTTTTTGGTCTCTTGATGGAAGCTGGCACTGCTCTTGTTTGTTTTCCAGTTGAGCTTTTTGTGAATCTTGCAGATTTGTTTGTTTTAGGTCTTACCCCAGTCTTTGAAGATCTTTCTTCCTCTCCTGAGTCTTCTGAGTGACTTGTATCTGAATGTATGACAAAGGAGCCCAAAAGAATAATTAAAAGGCAAAGGGAAGATGTCAGAATCAGCTTGCTGAAGTTCAAAACATTTACCTCGAGACAGCCTTCTTTGAATTTTTGTCTTTACACTTGTTTCTTGCTAGAAAACAGATTAAAATACATTTTCTTTTTTCATTCCCAATATCAATTATTAATCATTTAATTAATTAATAATTATTCATAATTATTAATATTAATTAATAATTATCAATTATATAAATTATTGAATTATGCTTACTGCTTTACAGCAAATTCCTAGCTATCAATATTTGTGAAATGCCAGAAAATTCCATACCCCAACAATGGAGAGAATGGAGAGAAATTTCAGAGGAGTGGAAGGTCAACTGGCCTGATTTTCCAAGGGGTAAACAGGGGCGTAGGCAGGATTTAAAAACGTTGCAGTCACAGCCTCGGACATACTCAGGGTTTTGCAAATCTACATGTCAAGGAGCTCATGAATGTAGTACAGTACTTGTACCAAAGTCCCCTAAAAAATTTGCTGGCATGTGCCTGCAGGCCTATAGGCTGTGTAGGCCACTGGTAAAGATGCTATTTTCCATAGGAATGCTGTATATTTCCTGTGGAAATTCCAGAGGATAAAGTATGAAAGAGGGGAAATTTAAAGGTCTTGTCTGTTGCTATGGTTACCATGCATGTCACATTCTGGGGCAGTTGTCGGTATTTGTGATGGATGAGAACAACAAAATACATTGTGGTCACCTTAGTAGTACTATATCCATAAAAGGGATGTCAACCCTAAGAATAGCCCAGGTTCGAATTAACTCCAATGCTCACAAGACAAAAGCTTCAAATCGAGGCTCTCTCCAAGTTCTAATACATTTACTGTAATTTTAGAAGAGAGCCTCGACTTGAGGTTATTGTTTGTAGGCATTGGAGCGTAATTCGAACGTGGCCCATTCAGAAATCGGGAAAACATTGGGATTACAGACAAAATACAAAGGTTAAAGAAAATTCCAATAAAGAAAACTCTGAGAAATACAGTAAATATAAGGTAATGCAGGAAAACTTTGCTTGGAGACAAAGGTGAAAAATCTTGAGACTCTCATTCTGCAAAACCAGGAGAGCTGACGTCCCTGCATGAGGTTTACTCATGACAGCATTTGATAAGAATAAAATGTAAGTTGTATACAGTCATTCTACCTCTTTTCTCTGATGCAAGAGGCTTGCAATCTCATTTTCTAGTTTTTCAAGCCTGGCTTGCTGATCAGCTGCAAGACGTTCTTGAACACCATGTTTAACCTGCAAAACAACCAACAGAGAACAATTAAGATTGTCAAAGTTTCAAGAAAAACTGACAGTACTACAAAATAAACAACATTTCTACTGCTTTTAAGTATTTGTTTAAAGCCTGAGTAACAGGTTTGAACAACGTGAATAGCAAACAAACATGTACAAACAGATAAATAATATAATAACTAGAAGTATCTGTTGAGATAGTGAGTGCTCGAGCGGAAAGCTACTCTCTCTTGAAAGTGTTTTGTTTCCATCCTAGTGTATAAAAACTGAGTCGTCTGAATGTTGTGAACATTCCATGGAATTTAATAAATCATTCAACTGTATACATAATCAGGTTGTTGATTAGTATCTGAAGCCAGTGAAGGATGCCATAACATCAACAATTTGTAGCTGCTTCAGGAATGTTTCTAGAGTTCTCACAAACAGTCCAGAAAAAAGCACTCTTGTTACTACTGAACTTTGGGTCTGTTAAACAAAGTATTCTTTTATCATAGAATTTTACTCGTAACAATTGGACATAAACAGTTGATGCAACGTTTCTGCAGAGTGATTTGTATTAACATGTGAACATCTCCTGTGACTTCTGCTGCAGTTATCGAACTATAGGAGGGGTGTAGACACTTGCATGTTAAATATCAATGTATATGTATGTTTCTGGAATCAGGTTCGTGTGAATATAATTTCTAAAGCAGGATTTTCCATTGCAGTAGCTTCGTTTCCTGTTTTGGTAGAATATTCTAGCTGTGGGGCCATTTTCTTGATTCAGTTTGTTCCAAGTAAATATTCTTTGAACTTGTAATGCATAAGATACTCTCTTTAACCAGTTTTTAGATATTGTTTGACCAAGTCAGTCATTTCTGTTCTTGAGATAATTATTCCCATAATAATAGACACTGGTGTCTTACAAATTAAAGCTTGGTGTCTTTTACACTCTGTAAAAGCTTCCAGATCCTCTGTTGATTGTCTTCATTCAAATAATTCTGTCACAATTTTCATAATAATATAACAACGTGGCGCCTTGTTCCATAATTGTACAACAACTTCTTGTACATATCAAATTTGTAAATGTTGATTGGAAGCAATGGTAACAGTTAACTTTGCCTCCTGTGACTGTTTTTTTTTTCTCTCTCTCTCTGCCATGATAATAAACAGTGTCATTCCCTTGATTTGTTGCTTGCTCACAGGGCACCAGTGTACTATACATGTCCAGTCTTGTTATCATTTTCCATAGGAAAAATTCACCATAGGAAAAATTCAACTTGTGACCACTGCAGAGTATGTTGTTACGGATGGGGAGATTTGGTAAAACCAAACGTGTTGTGTTCGATGGCCACCGTCGGACTCGCAAATCGTCTTATTAGTCGTCGAGAAATCTGCTGTGAAAATGATCTCATACCAGTGAATAACATGCTTTGAAAGCTGTGATAGCTTTCAAGAATAGAACTAAAGTGATTCATAACGTTTATACTTACCGAATTCCCAGAAATTTCCACAAACACGTCGCTTCACTTCTGTTGAGTGTTGTGAAATAGCAGCAGAACACGCTTCGTCGAGAAACCAAATTATGGTATACCAAACTGCGTGGCCGACAGGACCTGGTAACAGGCTACTTTTGCATTTAAACTCATCGTCTGATAAGTTGGGGTTAGGTACCGGAGCGCCATAGGGTCGCCCGACCCGGCGCTCCCCGAGGAACCATGGCAACCGGGCCACAGCTCCCCGCCCACCATGGGGGCACCCGTCACACTGATTGCTCAGTGGAATATACCTACCTGGGGGAGGGCGGGAGGGAGAAACAAATGGCAATGTGAGAGTTTGTTTACAACTCGAGTTCACAACTATAAATGCAGGCCCGCGAGGTGTGGGATATGCGGGGAGTCCCAGGGGCCCCAGGACACGAGGGCTCCCAAGGCAATCGATATATGATCGGGAAGCGTGACGCCTCGACTCGGTTTAACTTCGCCTAAATTGCATTCAGCCACATTTAAACTCATCGTCTGATAAGTTGGGGTTAGGTACCGGAGCGCCATAGGGTCGCCCGACCCGGCGCTCCCCGAGGAACCATGGCAACCGGGCCACAGCTCCCCGCCAGAGACGTTGCTTGAAAAGGAGGGACTGTGGCGCGGCTACCATGGAACCTCCTGACCCCAACAACCCCAAGCAACGAGACCAACAAACGAGCTCATCTGAACATTTAATGAGCTAACTGCGCGGATGCCGACACCAGAACTTCTACAGGTGTGCGGATATACCCCTTATAAGCGTTACTCGACCAGCGACCTAAGGTTTGAATCAAATGATCTGGCACACCATTGCTAGCCGCTACCGTCGCCGCGCCAATGCGAAAGCTGTGGCTAGAGAAGTTTCCCGGAACTCCTTCTGCTGTTAAGATCTCTCTTAGCCATCTGGTTAGTACTGCGCGCGACAACGGCTGGCCCGATTGCAAAAGAAACAGCGGCCCGGGGGAATCTCCCCTTACAGCCATGTAAGCTAAGACAGCCTCGACTGGACACAGCGGTGGCTGTGCTCTGCCTATAAACACGTCGGTGCCCCTACGGAAGGGGTCCGTCTTTGAGGCCTTTATGCGCAATCGAATACACTGGGGATCCAAAACTGAATCCACCGTGATGTCCTTGGCCGTCAGGTGCCGGTCGGAAGAGAAAAGGTTCCAGTTATCGACTGTAAATTCTGCGGAACGCAAGAAGCCGAAATACGCTAAACAGCACGCCGCCCAGAACATTATGTGGTCGGGAAGGGACCGGTCCAGGTGACCCAAGATCGCCCGTAAGATCCCATCTGTGACCGGGAGACGCGAGGGAGGCTTGACACCCTGAATCCGCTTTATGCCCCGCAAGACTCGCTCGAGCCGCAGGCAATTCGCCAGAGGGTCAGGGAACCCCTGTTCGATGTGAAGTGCACGTACCGCCGAAAGGTAAACCTTGATGGTGGAATGCTGGACGGACTCAGTTAGAAATGTTGCGAAGAGGCAGAGCGTCCACTCGTCGGCTGGACACGGGGAGCCCGAAACATGATGAAGCTTGCCCATCTGGGAACAAAAGGAGATAAACCGTCGCTGGCCCGTGGCGTAAGATTTCCGAGTTGAGGGGGCCAATCCTTCCAAAAGAAACTGCCTGCAGCGCTGTTCTAAGGGGCGGTTAGGTAATCCAGGACCTGCTGAGGGATTGGGGTAGGAGACGGCTGAGCCCAGGGTGCCAAGCGTAGGAAATCCTGCCAAAGAAATCGAGACAAGGCATCAGCAACGGTGTTTAAGGAGCCAGGGACATGTTCACTAGAGAAGGAGAAGCCCGTTCGAGCGGCTACCATAAGTAAACTTCTCAAAAGCTTCATTATGCACGGGACTTTAGATGACCTAGTGTTGAGGATGTGCACGACGGCTTCGTTATCGGACCGGAATAGGATGTGATGCTGAGCCCACGCATGGCCCCAAATGTGAGCCGCAATAACGATCGGGAAGAGTTCCTTGTACGCGATGGACTGACTGCTTTGGGGTCCAACCCAGACACCGTTGAACCATTGAGATGCACAGAATGCGCCGTACCCGAAAGAACCCGAAGCGTCGGAGTAGACCTCCACGGAAGGAGAGGCCTGCATACCCGGGTACAGCCAAAAGCTCACGCCGTTCCAGGTCTCCAAATATTGGTGCCACCAGTTTAGATCCAGGCGGAACTCCACGTTTATGCGAATAGGATGTCCCCGATGACGAAAGCAACAAAGCAAATCGATCATCCGCCGAACAAACGCCCGACCTGGCCACACCACCTTGGATGCATGGTGGAGGTGACCTATCAGGGACTCCAAGTCGTGACGAATGCACCATTCGAGCGTCAGCCACTTATCAATTAGCTTGCGTACCTCGGCAAGTTTGTGTGTGGGCAAGCGAGCCACGCGGTTAACTGAATCAATCTCGATCCCCAAAACGGTAAGGGTAGTCGCCGGACCCATACATTTATCGGGGTGGAGAGGGAGCCCCAGCTCAGTGCATACCTTAAGCGCTATCGTTAAATCGCGCGCGCACACCTGCGACTGGGGAGGGCCCGCCAAGATAAAGTCGTCCAGGTAGTGTACGATATGAGAAACGTGGTAGTTATTAATCAAGATCCACTCGACCATGGACGCTACTGCATTAAAGACATACGGGGCCGACCGTAAACCAAACGGGAGCGCCAGATCGACGTAGTAAAAACCACGCCATCTCATGCCAAGGAGGTGACGGTCTTGCGGGTGAATAGGGACATTACGGTATGCCGAAAGTACATCGAATTTCGCCATCAATGCACCTGGGCCAAGCTGATCCACCATCCGAATGACGTCATCAACCCGAATATACTGGAGTGAAAACTCGTTGCTATCGATGCCATCGTTAACACTTGAACCTTCGGGTGCAGAAAGATCTACTATGAGACGCCACTTCCCCGGTTGTCCACTTTTGGGGATGACTCCGAATTTGCTGACGTGCAGGTTACTCATCGGAGGGGATCTGAACGGACCGGCTACTCTACCCAGTGCGACCTCGTTGGCCAGGTAAGCATCAATCACCTGGGAGTGATCATAAGCCGAGGTCTTGTTACGGGTAGCTGACCGAAGAGATGGAGAGTCATCGAAGCCCAATCTGAAGCCGTTGCCAATACCATCTAGGACATACGAGACGAGCGACTGGTCTGGATGAGCCCGAAGTTCCTCGGCGAATTTCTGGGCTCTCAAGGGCGTCACTGAAGCGACTGGCGGAAGAGGGGCTGCAACGAAGAGCAACGGGTTAACTGAAGGGGGGGGACTGTCCTTCTGCGGACCCGGAGAGTGCCCCTCCGACACAACCGGGCGAACGACCACGGCACGCTAGCAACTCGCCAGCGCCCCCTAGGGTGCTATAAACGGTGCGGGACAACTAAGTTGCAGCCATCGATCACTTGCGAGCTCCTAGTCGGAATAAACCGTGCGCAGCGGTTGAAGTTAGCTAACCATAAACCACGCGGAGCGCGTAACGTAAGCAGTGAGTCGCCTATTATGTCCCTTAGGCGCAAGAAGCGAGGCAAAACGAGCTGGCTAGGCAGCGACTCGCCGAGGGACAGGTTCTACGAAACCGCGCGCAGGGCCAATTGCCACTGTCCCCTTAGGCGTAACCAGGCGGGCTGAGTGACTAGGAAAAGCAGCGAACCACCGAAGACCCCTTTAGCGCGAAAACGGGGCGGGACCACTGGACAGGGCCGCGAATCACCCACGACCCCTATGTGCAATAAGGGATGGGGGGGGGGGAGGGGGGGATGACCGGGCGGGCGAGGCATGCCACGACCCCCTATGCGTAATAAACGAGGCGGAGCGACCGGGCTCGACAGCGAATCGCGTAGGAACCCTGAAGCGTAACAATCAGGGGGGGATCGCCAAAGAACCCGTCAGCGTTACGAAACCGGGCGCAGCGATTGGGCGAGGCGGCCAATCGCCTACGGCCCATATGCGCAAAAACATGGCGGATCGACCGTGCCAGGCAGCGAATCGCCCAGGAATCATTATGCGCGATAATCGGAGCTGAAAGACCGGGCTCGACAGCGAATCGCCTAGGAACCCATGAGCACAAGAAGCAGGGCGGGCTGACTGGACTAGGCAGCGAAGCGCCTATAAACCCTTCCGCGTTACGACACTGGGCGCAGCGAGCGGGCGCAGTGGCCAATCGCCTACGACCTCTTATGCGCATTAAACAGGGCGGAAAGACCGGGCTAGGCAGCGAGTCGCCTAGGAACCATTGTGCGTGAGTGACAGGGCAGAACAACCGGGCTAGGCAGCGAATCGCCTAGGAATCATGTGCGCATGTAACCGGGCCGAACGACCGGGCTAGGCAGCGAATCGCCTAGGAGTCATGTGCGCATGTAACCGGGCCGAACGACCGGGCTAGACAGCGAATCGCCTAGGAATCCTTGTGCGCATGTAACAGGGCAGAACGACCGGGCTAGGCAGCGAATCGCCTAGGAATGAATTTTACGCCAGAAACCGGACAGAACGACCGTACTAGGCAGCGAATCGCCCAGGAATCATGTGCGCATGTAACCGGGCCGAGCGACCGGGCTAGGCAGCGAATCGCCTAGGAATCCTTGTGCGCATGTAGCAGGGAGGAACGCGCGGGCTAGGCAGCGAATCGCCTAGGAAACCATTTTACGCCAGAAACAGGACAGAACGACCGTGCTAGACAGCGAATCGCCTAGGAATCATTGTGCGCATGTAACAGAGCAGAACGACCGGGCGAGGCAGTGAATCGCCTAGGAAACAATTTTTTACGCCAGAAACAGGGCAGAACGACCGGGCTAGACAGCAAATCGCCCAGGAAACATTGTGCGCGTGTAACAGGGCAGAAACGACCGGGCTAGACAGCGAATCGCCTAGGAATCATTGTGCGTATGTAACAGGGCAGAAACAACCGGGCTAGGCAGCGAATCGCCTAGGAATGACTTTTACGCCAGAAACAGGGCAGAACGACCGGGCTAGACAGCAAATCGCCCAGGAAACATTGTGCGCGTGTAACAGGGCAGAAACGACCGGGCTAGACAGCGAATCGCCTAGGAATCATTGTGCGTATGTAACAGGGCAGAAACAACCGGGCTAGGCAGCGAATCGCCTAGGAAAGAATTTTACGCCAGAAACAGGGCAGAACGACCGGGCTAGACAGCGAATCGCCTAGGAACCATTATGCGCGATAATCGGGGCGAGATAACCGGCGGTACGAAACTGGGCGCGGAAACGACTGGGATTGCGAATGACTTGCCCACGACTCCTTAGGCGCTATCCCCAGGGGGAGAGGGGGTCGCCCTCGGACCCCTGGGCTACTATTGCGGAGTGATAACTCGCTGATAGACAAGGCCGTCGCACGAAATGAGCGAGGGCCTCATCGGCCAGCCGTCTTACCAGCGCTGTGACCTGACAGGCGATTTGCAAGCCGGACCGTAAAAGACGCCCCTGCCTTCATAAGAATGAGTTATAAACAGGAATAGGCAGGCGTTATCTAGTTTAATATAAGACATTATTTCGAAATCGCGCACCTGGCCAATACAAGAACTACACGAGCTAGCAAGTAAAGCGCAAAACCCTTAAAAACACAATTGAGAACAATAGTAACGGCCATGCGTCGAACACCGCGCCGACTGCGAACCCCGACAGTGCGTCCCACGATGGCAGAAATCCTAACGCTTGCGACGTTTGGGCCACGCTGCCGAGGGAGAGGAGGCTCTCTCTTCCCTCCGCTTCGCGGTGGACTGGCGACGATCGGGACACTCTGTCGCAGGGTGCGACCCGTCGCACGTGGTGCAGCGATGCCTGTACCGGCAGGGGTCGCGAGGGGAGTTGCACCGACCGCTGTTCCACGAGAAACAAGGGGTGTTCAGCGACTGTGTGCTGCGAGGGGCTGATCCCGCCGTATGGAAATTATATAGCTGGCTGTCCAAACGAGACCAGTCTGAAAGATGCGTGGCAGCCGCCTGCTCTCTGAAAGCACGATCGTACTTTAGCCACGCTTTCCCCTCAAATTGGCGGTACGTACGCAGTATAAGCAGCTTATACTGCCACAAATCCTTCCAGCGCTGGGGGAAATATGTGGTCAAAACTCCCGAGTATACCGTAAAAGCCTCGATCCAGGAGATTATGTCCTCGGCTTTTTGCTTGGGCTTTTTGGGCTGGGGATTCGCGATTACTAAACGCCCTTCCCACAAGACTTGGGGCTCAGGGTCAGCCAAGGGCGACAGATTCGCCGGCAACAAGTCATTGAAGTCGACAAACTTGCCAGAAACAATTTGAGTAACTAGTTTGGATGGGACAGGCGAGTAACCAGGGCCCACCACGAAAGGTTGATGTAAAGTTGGCGCAGATGGGAGCCCGAGCCCCGGGGCGGGTGATGCTGTAGCCGCGAGGGGAGAAAACAGCGACGAAGTAACCGACAATGGTGATCGTGAGACGGAGAGGCTACTACTCGGTACCGAAGAAAACGTCGACATAAAGGAAGGCACAGGACACCTACCTCCGACCCCAGGCACCACAGACACAGAGACCGGTGCACTTGTAGCTGTCCCAGACTCCGACAGCGTCCTGGTAGCGGCGGAAAGCTCCGAAAACGCCGGCAAACTGACCGAGACCGGCAGGGAAGCACTCGAGGCGGCCGTGACCGGTACCTGTTGTAGCTGACCCTGTGCTTGCATTGCAGCTTGAACTGCTGCCCCGATCGCACTAATCACCTCCGGCGATAGTGTCGTTTGAGCTCCCGGTTCCATGACCAAAATCCAAGAGACGATCCGTGAGAAATTGAACGAGAAACAAATGGCAATGTGAGAGTTTGTTTACAACTCGAGTTCACAACTATAAATGCAGGCCCGCGAGGTGTGGGATATGCGGGGAGTCCCAGGGGCCCCAGGACACGAGGGCTCCCAAGGCAATCGATATATGATCGGGAAGCGTGACGCCTCGACTCGGTTTAACTTCGCCTAAATTGCATTCAGCCACATGCAATCAAACGGGTACCCTGTGGCATGTTGCCGCCAGCCCGCCCAAAATCTATTCCGTCTCACATATCATCGTACTGCGCATGCGCGAGAATCAAAGAGGGATAATGGCGAGCTCGTGAGTACGGTACAAACTGGTACGAAAAGAATCAAAGAGGGATAATGGAGAGCTCGTGAGTACGGTACATTTGTAAACTGGTACGAACTTGTAAACTGGTACGAATTAGAGTTGCTCTCGCTCGCTGCGCTCGCTCGAGCAATAAAATACAATATAAAATTCCAATTTTTTTTTTGGAGCTTTATAATACAGACATTTTTAAGTAAGCTCCCAAATAAACTTAACCTAAGGTATACATACTATAAATCAGCAAAGTGATAGTGATGCCCAACTCATCTAGTTGTCATAACATGTATAGCTCATTATCATATCTGTCCTGTTTTACCTGTTTATGGTGTCTGTCTGGGGGTGATGAGTTGGTGGTACTCAGCTCTGTGTCTGATGATAGAGGGCCTCTTTGTTTGAATCTGTTCAACACAGAATCTATCCGTGGGGTGACAATATCAAATTGAACACTCCTTGCTGGTGAGATTTCACTGGAACTTGTAGACATCAGGTATTCCATGTACTCTTCTAATTCTTCCAAAATTTCAAATGAAATAAAACAGCATGTTATTGTGAAATCTAAACCTTAATTGGAAGATTAATATTTTCTTATTTTACAATTTATACACTTTTCTTTGTGTTCAGTTTATGGACTTAAATTTGATGATAACTTTATCTGAAACTGGAAAAAAGGTAAAATAATCATAAATCAAATTGAAGAATTTTAGGACTTTTCAAAATCACTATAGCCATTGGATTACATTTGGTGTTTCAGCTCGACAAACAATCAGTTTTATATTCTTGGAGACAGCAGATCGGGGTGCTTGGAAGATAGTTGACATTAAGGGATAGTGAGTGTGAGTGAGTGAAAACCTTTTCTAGCCTCAGTTTCAAGCAATGCATGTATTATTAAAACTTATCAGCTGTTGTAGCTACTGCTTTAGGCATCTCACATTGACAATGAATTTATGGCCCCATGAGTTAACAATCTCACCAAATGGGAGGGGGAGTTTCTGAGTTTACTGGCATAGCCTGCACCTTCAAGCCTTGACAGACGGACCTGCTTACCAAATCTCAGGTACGTCAGCTGAGCAGCTTCCTGCTTATATACAAAGACAAAGTGAATCCTTGTGTAACCGGCGAAAACGCACGACGACTCCCCGAATCTCGGGAAGCGCCGTCGATCCACGCGGTTAAGAAAATAAAACTAAAAAACGAAATGAAAGGTTTCGCCTCTAACATAAGGACGCACCTAAAACTTAAACTGAAATTAACTGAACATAAAACTTATCAGGATCCGCGAGCGAAGGCAACGTGAGAACAAATGATGGATGCAAGGAGTGGACTTATAAGAGATTTATTACGGAACTTACGAACATATTACAAAACTGTTACGATACATGTGAAATTCTATAAGTCGAAACTCTATAAACAATTCTAACCAAAACTACTAAAAGCCGTCAAAACTCTCACGAAACTCTAGCGAAATATCAAAACTCTTCTGAAAACTATTGTGTCACAATTCCAAAACGACTCTAAACATTCTTACTCAGAAACACTTGTTGCGCACAAAAATCTTGTTCGAAAACTCTATACGAATACTTGAAATCCTAAAGCTGATCTATCTTTCCGAAAATACTTACAACGGAGAACAGAGCACAGCTTACACTCAAGACTTTAGCCGGCCGGGGGCAAAGTCCCGACTCTTGTTGACTGTCTCTGCTTTGCGACTTCTCAGCTTTGCTCTTCTTCAATCTCTCTCTCTAATAACCTAAATCTGCGTATTTATACCAGCTATCACTAACGAGCTTGTAATAGAAATTAATTAAACAAAACTTAAAAACGCGTTCCGTCCTTGCTAAATTTCCGGTCAACAACAAAGAAACTATTTACCTACTTAGCGGCAATTTGCGCAATTAGGAAATTAGCGGCAACCATTACAGCAGACCGTGCACACAACGGAAGAAGATAACAACGCCTACTTCTCCCTTGTGCTGATGCAAACAAGTCATAATTCTAAAGTCCTCTTTCTGAGTTTTGCGAACTTAAAATCACTGAAAAGTGATCTGGTCACACTTGGAAATTATAATATTACCTGGTACATTTTGTTGCTCACTAGATGTTGCTGGCTGTCCACTTCTATCCATTCCATCCAGTATTTCCAAACTCCTTATTGCCGATAGTAAACTAGATCTATATCCTTGAACTTCACATACAGGATTTCCTTCCCCAAACAACTGCAAATTCAATTCCTTTAATTTGACACAGCCAATCAAAGAGTTAATTGCATGGTCCAAAGATGAAATGTTGTTGCCATGGAGATGGAGTGTTGATAGGTTGTAATCAGTTCCATGCATATCTTTCAAGCCAGATATGTTATCAATTGTATTGTAAGATAAGTCTAACTTAAATAAATTCTTTAGTTGCTCCAATCCTTCCACTTGGTTTAATCTGTTGCAAGACAAATTCAGTGTCTTTAATACTGCAAGTTGGGTGAGCCCTTCAATTCGGTTGATTTGATTGGATGACAGGTCTAAATGTCGAAGATTAAGCAAGGAGTCTAGTCCATTCATTTTTGCTATATTGTTGCAGTGCAGATTTAATGATACTAGACTGCTGTGGAATCTTAGAGATTTTATGTCTGATATTTGACAATCAATCCAACAGATTTCTTTTGGTCTGGTCTTGTTAAGAGACACTGTCCTATCTTCGGCCATCATTAAGATAATAAATTACCATTAACACCAGCTTGCAGAAAAATGGGCTATATCCTATATCCACTCTACAATCTTGGCATATTTCATTTCAAAGTTTTGACTTGTCCATTGCAAACCTTTAAAAGGCCAGACAAGAGGCAGAGCCGAGGTTTACAGCTTTATCTGAATCCACGGAGTCGGGAAAGCATATTCAACACTCTAAAATAGAACTGATAGCTCAAAGAAAGCCCATTAGTGGTTTGGAAACCTCCATGTTATCTATTCCTTCCAAATTCCATCATTTTCAGCAAGATTGTATCTTTCTGTTTGCTTTTCTGCTCCCGCTCATTTTCAAAATGGCGCCAGGGGAAATTGGGTAACGCCGCTGACTTCTAAACGCCCGCGATATTTCCGTACGTGGCTCGTTGAAAGCTCGTGACATTTTCGGGATTACATCAATCGTGAACGGTATAATCTTAAAAAATCTAAAGAAAAAAATCATTTCCCGGTAATTTTACTCATTGTCATGGGCATCATTTTCTATTCTTTGATACAACAATTACGTGTTGTTAATTTTAGTATTAAAAGTAAATAGAGCCAATTCGGAAGGAACAAATAAATCGTCAACCCACTTCCCCACCCCCCCACTACATTCATTTGTCATGACGTCACCATCCTTATTGCGTCTGCGCAGTAGCAAGTTCAACAGAGCGGAATGTAAGCGTTCGAAAGCTGGGTGTTTTGCAGGGCTTGAATTGTTTTCAAATTTATTAGCCATTTTATTTCAAGGCCAACATCCTACCAATGTCCAAATTACAGAAACAATCTCAGAAGTTTTCAAATAATATAGATTTCAGCACCGCTGAAGTGAAATCGAAGGTAAGGAACCCATTTAGCTGCATGTTCCAGACTACTGATCGAAGGTGCAACTTTTAAAAAGTTGCCAGTCGAAATTGTAAATGTGACTTCAGCTTCTCTTCTCTGCAGTTCGATGCTGAATTCAGACGGTTTCCCTTGGACAGGGAGAAATTTCGGGCGTATGAACACTTTCATAAATATGTGGAGCGGATGCATAGACTGCAGACTACAGAATTTACGATTTGGTATACCGATCAACATGGAGACCTTCTGCCTATAAATAATGACGATAACTTACAGAAAGCTCTCAGCACTGCAAAGCCTATGCTACGACTGTTTCTACAAAGAAAAGGTCAGTTGTAAATAAGTATAGTTAATCTGTCAACTGTAAAATACTTCGCAGTCTTTGTTTGACCTATGAAGATTTGAAAACTTATCGAATGCTGAAAGTTACGACTCATATTCGGCAAGATAATTTCTAGCCTCTTCAAACGAATTGCCCTCTAAAATTAGGGTCCCATGAAGTGCAGAGCATTGTTAATTATTTTAAAATGAATTTATACTACATTGTTTTTATTCTGTCTTGTCAAAGAATCGGATCTCAAATGGCGAAGAAGCTGACATGCCTTGGCGTATTATCAATCTTATCTCAATGTAAAATGACATACAGAAGACCACAGTTGACTGTTGTGAGAAGGTCAAAATGTTTACCACAAAACAGTAAAAAAGCCCCTGTAATTTAAATTGTGTTAATTATTCACACAAATCATGCAAAGTAGTTCTGCAACAATATTTCTTAATTGATTAGATTAATGCAGTTGCTTCCTAGCTTCAGTATCAATTTTTCATTGACCCCTCTGGCAAATTAAAACATACAATAAAACCAGAAGTTGTTACTAGAATATCAAAGTCAAAATCCTCAATCCAATTTCTCAAAATTTTAGAGCATTCCACCAAAACGTCAAAATTGTAAAGTAATTGTAAGCTTGGACGTCAATTTTTGGACAACTTGTCATACATTTCTAGTGTTGTCACCAAAACCATTTTACGACCCAGATTTTCAAATTATTATTTTTATTTTTGGCTTTGCTCTTTCGCCATTCTATCCCTCCTGAACCAATCAGATTCTTTTTGACTGCATTAGGCGAAACAGGGCAAGAATCTTCTTGTCTCATAAGGTTTGAATGACAGAACAGCAAAGCCAAAAACAAATTGATGTTTCGATAACATGGGTTGCAATGTAATGACTTTAGCTGTAAGCCCAACTTTGGTGATACATGCACACCCATACTTCAAAGTGTGTTCTGATGGCCATGTTTTGCACAATATTGTTGCAACCGTAAACAGAGGTGTAACGTCAATGGACACTTGTCCGGTAACTCTAACCTGACAGGTGGGGTGCCTCAAGGGTCCATAATTGGCCCACTTCTGTTTCTATTGTACATCAATGATCTAACTAGTTGCTTAAGCACCTCTTGCCCACGAATGTATGCAGACGACACAAATCTAAGCATATCAGCTCCGGCCATTGAAGAACTCGAGATGCAAATCAACCTTGAGCTCTCAAAACTAAATCAATGGCTAAAAGCCAATAAGTTAAGCCTAAACGTGGCCAAAACTGAATTCATGATTATGGGCTCTAGACAAAGGTTAAGTGCCAGAGCTGATGGTCGTCCTATAAACATAAACATTGAGGGGAAAAAGATCAAAAGGGTTGATGAAACAAAATCATTGGGCGTATTTATCGACAAAAATCTGTGTTGGGACAAACACATAAATGAGATATCGAAAAAAATTTCATCTGGCATTGGCGCCCTGAAACGGATTAGGCCGTTTGTCACCTTGGACACTGCTGTCAAAATCTATAAAGCGCTCATTGAGCCACATTTCGATTACTGCAGTCCAGTGTGGCATGGAATAAACAGCAAACTCAATGATAAATTGCAAAAATTACAAAACCGCGCTGCCAGAGTCTTAACAAAATCGCCCTTTGACACTAGCTCAGCTCTTCTCCGTAATCTTCTTGGTTGGGACGACGTGTCCACAAGAAGAAACAAACACCTAGGTGTTGCAATGTATAAAACCCTCAATGGTCTTTTTCCCTCATATTTACGGGATCTGTTTGTTTCCTGTGATTCTCATTATAATCTAAGAAACCAGGATAATAAGTTGGCACTACCGATGCCGAAAACAAACTACCGAAAACGGTGTTTCAGTTACAACGGGGCCAAACTTTGGAATAGTCTACCAGATGAACTGAGACAATCAGATTCACTGGGGAAATTTAAGAAGGGTATCACCCAATTTTTGTAGTTACCGAACTCACACACGGCAATCATGGAAAACAGTTACATGTAATCATTTTATCTATATGTTTGTATGTTATACTGATGATTTTTAACCGTGTATAAATAAATGTGTGTATGTATGTATCTCCTTGATATTTCCCAATTTGGCCATAAAAGGAATGTTGTGTGCAACAAAAAATTTTTGCAGACACAGGGAGAAACAATATTTTGTTTCTGAGCATCCATTATTTTCATCTGGAACATGAAAAACCTTTTTATAAGACTCTTTCTTTATTTCTTCTTTTCACAGGAGAGGGTTATGGCCAAAATGGCATTCCCGACTTAGCTGGTGTCAAAAAGAGAAACCTGTTTGCAACTCTCTCAAATCCAAGCAAAACCAATTTCAACCCCAGAGTACGTATAAGCACTCCACAAGATTTTCGCAGAGTCTCAGCGATTGTTGATGTGGACATCCTTCCCGAGACACACAGGAGAGTGCGCCTACTGAAGCACAACTCAGACAAGCCACTTGGGTTTTACATTCGTGATGGAACTAGTGTGCGAGTAACTGAGGGTGGACTTGAAAGGGTTCCTGGAATATTTATTTCCAGGTTGGTACCTGGTGGACTTGCCGAGAGTACAGGCCTGCTTGCGGTCAATGATGAGGTCCTAGAAGTTAATGGCATTGATGTCTCTGGGAAAACTCTTGATCAAGTGACTGATATGATGATAGCAAACAGTCATAATTTGATTATCACAGTCAAACCAGCAAATCAAATGAATAACCCACATCCTATCAGAGCCATCGATAGGCTAAATGCAAAGGCTAAATCCAAGAGTTTAACAAATCTGAGCTCAATACATCAATCACCAATCACAGGATCACCAACTATTGCACATTCGTACGCAAATGCAATGGCTGAAGACATACCAGACAGTGACGAGGATGAGAACCCAACAGTAGATCAAGACACAGGCATCCTCTCTATCTAGATTAGGAATCTCAGAAAAATTGTACACTGCAGTTCAAGAGACACATTTTATGCCATGGAATAATGTTTGCCAGCAAAGGAATTTTAGACAAAAGGAATTGAATTCACGTCAAGTGAAGTCAAGTGATTTGCAAACAAAAGAGGCTATCTGTAAAAAAAAGATGGGGATGCAGCTATACATATTGGTGGAATTTACAAGAATTGTTTGGCACCAAAATGAGGAAATATTTTTCTTGTAAAAACAATCCTACTAAAAGTTTCTTGTATTTTGGAAGAATAGAAATTTCTGGATTTTATTGCAAAAATTAGCACTTAGGACAATTTTAGGCAGCAACACATGCAGGGACGTCAACTCTCCTGGTTTTGCCAGGAGTCTGGTCTCAGGTTTTTCGCTTTGTTTCCTGGGAGAAAATTTAAGATGACTGCCATACATTTATTGTATTTCTCCCAGGAGAATTGCAGGAAATTTCACCACTTATAGATTTTTAGAGCCCTGGTGTTGACGTCACTGCACATTAATTATTATGAGGGAGGGATTTGGGAAACTTTGATATATAAAACAGTGGAAGCAGCAGTGAGTACATCATGCATATTATTCATAATGTAAATATCATGTCTTTGCATATCAAAATGTTGCAGTTTCGCTTTTGGAGCAAGCTCTAAAAATACGGGTTCTGTTAAACAGCATAATTATAATATCACCTCAAACATTTTATTTTAATAGACCCAATCGGCTAACGGTGTTTACATCTTGTTGCCACCCAATTCAGATCATGTGATTATTCCTTTGGGTGGTTACAATTGTTCATCTTATACATACTGGCATGCGCTCGGTCGTGTGTAAGAAATTGGACAATTGTAACCACCCAAGGGAATCATCACATGATATGAATTGGGTGGCAACAAGATGTAAACACCGTTAGCCGATTGGGTCTATTGGGAGAATTTTGTTGATTGTCTCAAATATTTTCTCCTCTGCTAGCAGAGGCCTCTTTTCAGTTAAATGAGTGGGCTAACAGGAGGAAGCGTGACCTGGGCTGGGTCAAGACACTTGCACTTGCTCATTGTTCTTGCCACTCGAAAATAAAATCCATTTATTATATGGATGCCAGTGTTTTACCGGAAACTAAAACACTCGTATTTTCCATATCTTCACTAGTGAAAATATGAAAAAGTTATGTACCGAATGTCCCGGATGTGCACGTTTGCAGTGTTGTTTTCCTGACTTCGTCTGCAGTGAAATCTCGCTCGCTCGGTCATACGAGTTTTAAGCCACAAAACTAAAGTTTTGTTCTAGTTCTAAAGAGAAAAACCTTATTTCAACTATGACAGAGAAAGCTACAGCAACACAAAAAGGGAAATTAGTTCTTAACGACACTGGGAATCAGAAAGATTGAGGGAGCATTTCACAAATAAACACTTTCGACTTTACCAAGTGAGTTGTTCAATTTGTAATATTTTGCCGCTATGTCAATTCTAATCCATATAATAAAAAGAACATTACACGGTGGCTTGAAGATATGGATTTCATTTTCTCGTGTCAAAAACAATATTTTACTCACTCGCCACCGTGTAATATCCTCTATATCTTCGCGCCATCGTGTAATATCCTCTATCTCTTTCTGTTTTTTGAATAAAATATATTTAAGTTTGAACGAATAAAACATTGTCGGTAGACAGGACCACAAAATAGTTGAGACCTTTTCACTAAGTTTCCTCTTTTTTTTAGCATTCTTTTCTTTTTTCTGTGCTACATAAAAGTTTTTACGAGTAAAATTTTCGGTAGACAGGACTAAAAAAAAATGACCTTTGGTCAAGAAAGATTGTTGTTATTCTTAGAAATTAAAGAAAATTTCACTCCAATGGGAAGGGCCAAATGAGGGAATTTGAGACAAAAGTGCAGGTGGCGAGTTTGAGCTGCGAATATAAATTACAAAACAAACTCGGCTTCTTTGAGTACAAAAAGCGACATATTTATTTTGCTATGACAAAATGCATGCCAAATGTTATAGTTGAACAGCCAATCATGATCGAAGGTCCTCAAATGGATGTCACCAGAGGAAAATGATCATAATAATTATGATCATTTTCCTCTGGTGACATCCATTTAGGACCTTCGATCATGATTGGCTGTTCAACGTAGGAACAAATGCAGAAAGTTGTTTCTGTCAATATCTCTGTATCAAGTCTGGCGCATGCGTCAATGGCTGTCCCTGTATAAGCGGGGGCTCAACCAAATGAGGGTTATCTTATACTTTGAATACAAATAACGTTTGTATTTTTATTCGTGATGAATGATCCATGTATAACAATAGAGTACATACGCCTATGATCGGTGATATAAATGCTGGCATCCCATTCGATTTGTACAATGCATGAAAAAAGTTGAAAGAAAGGTTGCTGCGTGTGAGGTAAGATCTGGGTTCGAGAATGCTCGTTTTGCAACAATGTTGCGCGACAAGTTGTGCGGTTTTGTTGCCCGTTTTACCTCGCCTTAACCTGTCCTTTAGGCATACCTGTAAATATGCCGTAAGAGGTGCTCCGAGTTTTTTTTTTCTGAGCATCGTCATAAAAAGAATAATCATGCCACCACTACAAAGAAAAAACATGCAACCTTACTTCGCTTTACAAAAAGGCCTGCAGTAGAACAGCGGCTAGCAGCAAAAATGACATGCTCATGACATGGAGTTCTGCCGCTTTACACACATGTGGTGCTCTAGTGGTCACTTGACTTGTAGGACGCCCTGTTGTTGGCAGACTACAGATGGCGTCAAAATCACACCCCTTTGTTATCCTCCCAAGACAGGACGAGAAATCGGACAGCGTGCACGTGCCGTTGCTAGGGCAACAAGGCATCGGAGCGGGCGCCTCGTTGAGTAGGGCTCGAACTCGGTACTTCCCGGCCGCGTTGGAGGAGTTACACTGGTACAGAACAAAGGCAAGGTTAGCGGCAAGAGGGATGTTTTGTCCGACTTTGAATTTCCGGTTGGATTGCTTGTTGTAGTTGTCAGCTTTCAGAGGGAGTGAGTCGTTGAACATCCCGAGTCGGCTCATAAGAGAACTCAAAGTTCCACTATGAGCAAATCTGAAGATACCATACGGAATGTAGTTCTTTGTAAAGTCCTGCAGCGAGTTAACTATCTCAGAGACGAGAGGGCAAGCTATCTCATAGCTTAGCTTATTACCAAAGCCATTTTCGTAATAGCCCTCGAGGTCCCCGTTGTACTCCAAGACTTTGAAATCCGCAGCGTCAAACAACGAGCACCAGCTGGAGTCCTGGTCGTTAAAGGTGCCAAAAGCACAAAGATTGTACATCAAATCCACGTCATCCGCCGTTACTGTCATCTTATCGGTTAGATTTAGGCGGGTCGTTATTTTGTCCATGATTTTCCGCATCTCAGTCCTACGGAATAAAGAGGTACTTACAGTTAGTCTGCGGCAGAACGGACAACGACCATTTTATTTACCGCCTCACATCGAGAGTTTCACACGCATTGATTTGAGAATGCGTGTAGGCCACCATGCAACGCACCCCGTGCTTCGATTATCATATGCAGTGAGCGTGAAAGAATATACAGTACCTCTTAAGCGACCACCCTCTATTACTGTAAGTGGCCATCACTTTTCAAAGTCCCAAAATAATGTATTGTCGCTACAGTACTGTATTTACATACCTCCATTTAGCGGACACCCTCTATTAAGCGGCCACTTGGCCCGGTCCCGAGGGTGGCCGCTTAATAGAGGTACCACTGCAATCTTTTTAAATTTAAAATTTTCGAAATTTGCTGACCATATCGATAGGATTTCGCTTTTCATGAGTTCATGTTCTTATGATAGATAGATAGATAGATCATTATAGTTAGTAGTCTCCTCTACTAACTATGGATAGATAGATACGTCTATGTTACATTAAGTTAAAAAGGAATTGCAATAATAAAATTCTAATAATATATAAAATATGATATACAAGTATAAGATTATTTACACAAGGTTTGGTGCGCAGTGATCGTATGAGAATGTGCTCTTTCGCCTAAGGTTCACAGCGCACTGTGCAGTCTATGTGCAATCTAGAATGTCTGTGGACAGTTTACCCGAGATAGACTGGCGGCGGTCGAACAAAGTAGCCAGAGGCCAGCTGTGGTAAGAGCACATTCGTACGACAGAGATGGAAAAATGGTGATCAAAAGCGAACTCGATCGTGACAAAGTCTTAATGCTATCATGACAATCATCGGGAATCTGGTGTATTAATGAGCGCCAAAAACGATTTCCCTTCAGGCGACGTGCTATCGGCACAGGGCTTTGTTTTAGTTGTATCATTCCGATTCCGATTGGCTGATTTAACACCCCTCAAGACGTTTGTCCAATAGGAACGCGTTCTAACCACCTAAGTAAGACAGAATTAGAAGTAGCCTGAGTTAACAGCCGCCCACTCAAAATCAAACGATTAAGTGGACGTCTGGTAATTCCCAGGCTAAATTAGAATTACCTGTTCGCAAATCGTTTGTACTCGTCCATTCCAGGACCGTCATCTATTTCTTTGATATACCGTTGACACGCGTCGTACGGACGCAGTATCCTATCCTTGCCATCTGGCCCGGAAATTTTCACAGCGACCGGCTGGTACTTCCCTCTCCCTAGCATGCCACGGTCCTCTAACGCGCCATAAGCGAACGCCACCGCGCTCTGTGCTGTACGCCTAGCATCAGTCGTCACAAACTTATAAAAAGCGTTCCAATACGACTTGTTGAATACCTCGGGGAATCGGCTCACAAAGCGTTTACCGATGCCGTAGTGCTCTTTCTCGCCTAACGGAGAAAGCTCTGTTTTCATAACCCAGGCGAAGTACTTTGGTAAAGTCCAGGGTAGGGTAAGGTTCCTGTAGGTGTAGGAATTAGCGTTGGTGTAGATCTTGTTTAGTTTTGCAGTCAGTGCAATCATCCCTTCTTGTCTCCTCCGCTTGGGAATCTCGCTCCGTGGCGTAAGACCATGTTCAAATGCACCGGGCGGCAGTTTGGTGGATCGGGGATCGAGTTAAGGTCGCCATGATGGTACGGCGTCTTGCTCCCGAACTTGTACTCGATGCTACCCTCTGTGTCAAAAATCATGAAGGCTAGAAGAAACAGAGAGAGCGCTAACCGAAACAGCGCCATATTGGGACTGTTGAATCCACAATGGTCTGATATTTTATTTACAGCGACGGCGGAATTCTTTTGGATTTTAATTTAAGTGCGGTCACTTGACCTATGCAAATACAAGTGTCTCATAAGTACACCAAATTGAAAATAGTTTGTCTGCGGTACGGAAAAATACATTACCAAGCTCGCAAAGCATCAACCCGCAAAACAAGGCATCGTCCCAGTGAAAACATTGTAGCTTTTTTTTTATCAAATCTGCAGACTTTTTCAAGGAATTCTATTTTAGTTAAAGGGGCTCTCGCACGCTTGCGGGCCGCTTCTCTGACAAGAAAATAGCTCAAATCGCAATCCAATTCCATCCTCTTCATAACAAGTCAAAACAACCTAGAATTGCATTTGTATAACACTTGAAAGGTTTTTCTATTAATCTGGAGGATTATTTTGATTACTACGGGCAATTGTACACGTGTTTTATGGTTACAATTTTACTTATTTTATGTCCACGGTGGACGAATATTAAGCGTGCGAGTGGCCCTTTAAAGGGGCTGTGTCACGGCCACGTCCAGCATTTGCATGAAAGATACAGTCAAGTCAAATTAACAGACCGTGAACTAGAGAAACACAAGCAACAGAGAACTTCCAACAGGAATTTTTTGGGGGCGACTTAAAAAACATCAATTGAGCAGGCGTTCGGATTGGCCTTTGCAAATGTCGTGAATTCTTCCAATCCAACAGAAATCGAGCAAAATTGATCGACAGGTTTTTTAATTGCATATACGAAGTCTATTAAAATAATGCGAAAACTGGTAAAATGCGACGACTAGAACCAAACAGTACGACTTATTTTTTTGAAAGCTGCCCTGGTGTGCTGGGATCACGTGTCACGTCCCTTGGGAGTACTGCAGTATGAATATGAGACCAACGACAGGGGCGGCGGAACACCCTAAAAAGTGGGGGTGCAGAAGAGGTAAAATAAAGAGCACACGTAATTTTCGTGCGCGAAAACACTTTGGGAACAATGGGAAAAAGCGCCCGTAGTCAGGTTTGAACGAGCTAGTTCTCTTGCAAATAACAGAAACAAAACAGAAACAACAAGGGCACGCTTCTGTACTTCTTGTCCTTCTTCTTTACGTGTAAATACAAAATATATATCTAGCTTCAAGTGGGGTGCTCAGCCTCCCCAGTTCAAAAAGTGGGGGGGGGGGGGGGGGGG
Organism: Scolanthus callimorphus; assembly: GCA_033964015.1. Taxonomy (NCBI): domain Eukaryota; kingdom Metazoa; phylum Cnidaria; class Anthozoa; order Actiniaria; family Edwardsiidae; genus Scolanthus; species Scolanthus callimorphus. The sequence goes on from CM066917.1 coordinate 27,525,957, forward strand.
GGGGCTCGAGCACCCCCTGATCCCGCCGCCTATCAACGACAGCTCATTAACTACGAAATTTGGCGTGAAAATGCGATATTTTCCTTTCAACCTCTGGCCAAACAAATGGAGTAGTGCTAAAGATCATTCGCCTTTGTCACGCGCCGCCATTTTGTTTCCAGAATGACCCGGCAAAGCAGGAAAAAGCAATGAGCCAATCAACTTTTTGGTTCTTAAACAAATAAGGGGTACCTTTTGGTAGCTTGGTCAACTTTTGCACCATAAATCCCTGCATTAGGCACTCGCTTTCCAAAATGAGCAAAACCCATGCCCTGCTTGGCGTCGTTTCCATGCTGCATAAATCGGCTGAAAATTTCAAGATGGCGCTTGTGTGACAAAGGCGAATGATGTCTCCAGAATTTTATGGAATTTCAGGTAAGTGAAAATTAGGTGCTAGTGGCACTTTAAAATGCTAAATTTCTGTCAACAGGTTCTTAAATCCCTAGGTTCTCACAAGGGTTTTTTACTGTATGCCAGCCTGGCTATCAGAGATTCTAAGCAAGACGATTTACTATAATTGATGAAATGGCCCATACGATTGTAGGCGACAAAAAACATTGTTCCATCTTTTCGTGACTCTCGCGCGCACTAATGCGTTCTATGGTTGGTGGTGATTATACAGTAGGTGATTATACAGCAAATTTTCATGCATTGTTACTCTATTCATATCCATAGATCATTCATCATGAATAAAAATACAAACGCAGTTGTATCCAAAGTATATTTACTTTTTACAAAGATAACCCCAATTTGGTTGAGCCCCCGTTATAGTTACATTTCGATATTGCTTTGTGCTTTTACATTCATCAAGTTTACATTCGTAGCTAGAGTAGTACTCTTTCTGGTTCCATCCCACAGAATTCCTCATTATATTAAATGGTAGTCAGGATCTGGTGTGTTTCTCCTGTTTGGTTAGCGTAGCCAGCAAACCATTTAAGTGCGGCAGCTGTGATTGTCAGCCTTCTACTTTTGGTAAATACAACAGTCTGCGTGCTAAAATAGCGTGTCTCCGGTACTAAAATTATTAGCTTATTCCAGTCGAAGCACCCCGCTTGCTAGCGCGAATATGAAAAGTAATTTGTGATTGGCTTCTACATGGAGGTTGTTTGCTCTGTTTTTGACACGATCTCTGATTGGCTAATGGTCTGTCTGGCGCAACTCAAGACACGGAACTTTCCACATGGAGGTTTGCTCATTCCTGCGTTTCGCTACTATCAAAATAGCTGTGACGGAATAGTCATTGTTAGAGAGGCACTGGCGAGGATGTGTTATGATTTTGAGTCTATGTTGCCCTGTGTGCCTGTCAGCCTGCGAAGTGAACGCTGAGCTAGGAACACCTAGTCGAATTTGCTACCCAGAAAGCTATGCAAAACATATTACGCGAAATCAAAATGGCGGTTTGCCCTTCTGCTCTGTAGCGAACAAAGTCATGCATTAGTTTTACATGATTTATTAATATTTTTCCTCGTGTCTAAGCAAGAAATGTTCGAAATGGAACCACGCAGATACCAATACATCACATAAGTTAAACAAAACCCTCATGTCTAGTTCAAGAAATGGTGCACTTCTACATGCACCGTGGACGCATGTACCCTTTGAGTACCTATTTGTTGTAAAGGATTTCGGAAAAATGCTTCGATACTCTTCAGAGCTTCGCTTCTTTAGCGATTTGAAGCACTTCCGCGCTCCAAGTGACGTTCCGCCGTTAAATCGCCGACGGTATATTATTATACGACTGTGACGTCATTTTACCATATAAGGTCAAAGCCATATTACACTACGCATTGGAATGGCTTCCCAATCGTGTGCTAGTCAAAACCTTGTACGTGAATCTTGAACAGAAAAAAATCCGAATAAATAACTCATTAGATGTTTTTTCACGTAATACGTTCTGGCATTTTACTCGTTGCTCACATTTTTCCTCACCCCTGCAGGCTCGGAAAAATATGTCCGCAACTCGTAAAATATCCGCCCGTATTACACGGAAAAACATCTAATAAAATATATGTAGTTTAAAAACTATTAATTTTAGTACCGGCTTCACGCAGGCTACTCAAACAACTGCATAACAAATATAAACAGAACTAACAAAAAATTACGAAAAATTACGTAGACTAACGAATTACGTCATTAAACTTGGAACTTATCCTTGACCATTCTACGATGCCCTAATTTATACATGACTAATTTGCGCGCTTCGTCCACGAAAAACACAGAAGATGAGACGCACAGGAGGAGAAGAATGTCTGTCAAATATAGCGCCTCCGTCTGGAAGACGGTCTGGAGTGGCGTGAAATATATCACCAGGAATTGACCAATCAGGGAGCCCCCTACTGCGTACAGGAACATTCGATTGCTCAAGAATCCAACCGTGAAGATGGATTTCTCCTGCGAAAAAAAAAGAACGGGACGAAATGGTATCAAGAGGTCGGTTAAACGTGCGTTATTCGTAGGCAAAACATTATCTGTATTCACACTAGAGACGGAAAACTCGTCATGACGGGTTTGTCGTCTGACGAGTTTTCCGTCTGATATGAATTCAGACGATTTCCCGTCAAAAATCCGTCTCGTCCCGGTTTCACACTAAGATTTCCCGTCAAAAATCCGTCTCATCCCGGTTTCCACTAACATACTTTTTCTGAGACGAGTTTTCCGTCTCTAGTGTGAATACAGCTAGTAGAGACGAGTTTCCCGTCTGAGACGAGTTTCTCGCCTTGAATATGGTTCCCTGTTCTTCTGTGATCACGTGAAAACAATTTTTTTGAAGGAGAAAGTTTAGACAGATAACAAGCAAGTGTTTCTGAGCAGAATTGACATAAAGCAGGAACTTTTTCTGACGAGAAACTCGTCTCAGACGAGCTTTCCGTCTCTAGTGTGAATACAGCTATTGTCTACTAATCGACGTACACATCACGATCACCGCAATCAACAATAATTTGACTATAAATTCGAGTTTTCTGTGAGTCAATAGATTGCAGGATTCGTGATAGTTTGAAGTTATGAGCTCCTGCCTAAAGCGAGCGACAAAGCGAGGGGGAGGGGGGCGGGATAACTCGTTAACTATCACTCGCTCCAGGCTATTTGCTCTTCGCGTCCAAGATGGCGGTCATGACCTCGAACTCTGGGGTTTCGGGTTTTTCGCGATAAACAAACAACGCCTGTTAACGAGGCGCACGCACCAAGGCACGTACTACAGCAGACAACCCACTAGTACTCGGCACGTACTACAGCAGATAACCCACTAGTACTCGGCACGTACTACAGCAGACAACCCACTAGTACTCGGCACGTACTACAGCAGATAACCCACTAGTACTCGGCACGTACTACAGCAGATAACCCACTAGTACTCGGCACGTACTACAGCAGATAACCCACTAGTACTCGGCACGTACTACAGCAGATAACCCACTAGTACTCGGCACGTACTACAGCAGATAACCCACTAGTACTCGGCACGTACTACAGCAGATAACCCACTAGTACTCGGCACGTACTACAGCAGACAACCCACTAGTACTCGGCACGTACTACAGCAGATAACCCACTAGTACTCGGCACGTACTACAGCAGACAACCCACTAGTACTCGGCACGTACTACAGCAGAGAACCCACTAGTACTCGGCACGTACTGCAGCAGATAACCCACTAGTACTCGGCACGTACTACAGCAGACAACCCACTAGTACTCGGCACGTACTACAGCAGATAACCCACTAGTACTCGGCACGTACTACAGCAGACAACCCACTAGTACTCGGCACGTACTACAGCAGATAACCCACTAGTACTCGGCAAGTACTGCAGCAGATAACCCACTAGTACTCGGCACGTACTAAAGCAGATAACCCACTAGTACTCGGCACGTACTACAGCAGATAACCCACTAGTACTCGGCACGTACTGCAGCAGATAACCCACTAGTACTCGGCACGTACTACAGCAGATAACCCACTAGTACTCGACTTTTAGAGAGATACTCACCTGGGATCTACAACTCAGCGCGTTAAACATGTCGAAGAACACGAAACACGTAAACGTCATTGTCGTGTCACGTGGCGTGATGATGTTGTCACGCATCTGAAACAACAACAACAACAAACATGAGAACAAATTTCACTCGGTTAGCCTGCGTTGCAGCTCTAAGGGAAGGGGAGGGAGTAGGGGCGAGCTAGAACGGAAAATAGCGCGGGCCGCAATGCGTTCTCCCTTCTCAGAACCCCTTGCGACCCGCGCTTTTTCGGTTTTCCCTCCTCCACTTCATGGTTCGTCGCCGTACAATGATACTGTAGATTTTGATCTCTGGCTACTAACTGGTCACTGTATTTGATAGAACATTCAATCTCTCTGGGACAAATCATTTCGCAACCAATATAAGCATAAATACTTTAGTTTCCAGACACTCATCTGAAATATTGTTAGCCTTCGAAACAGGCTCTGGGAAAGCGCTCTGGAAAACTCCAGGATACCTTATCTGAAGCCCTTCTCTCCCTATTGAGCCAACATGGTCACCAAAATATATTGATGATTATCATCAAATCTTAATAGCGTTGGAATTGAGGATTATCATCAAATCTTTATAATAGCGTTGGAATTGAGGATTATCATCAATCTGGTGACGTGGTTATTTGACATGCGAAAGTGTCCCACATGGCTGTAGGTTGAAGTAGTACAGTTGTAGGGAGCGCTCTGAACGGCGGTGTGGGTGGGGGACAGGGGGCTGTCTTTTTTTGGGTTCGGACTATTTTGGATCATGTTCATTTATATATACATTGCTTCGTTCTATTTATGTTTTAATAGAACGAAGATAACAGTAATATAAGAGTCATGTCAGAAGATTGATGATAATCGTCTATTCGAACGCTATTAAGATTTGATGATAATCATCAATTCGTTTTAGTGACCATGTTGGTTGAGCAGGCTAAAATATAGTTTAAAAGCCGATACTTGGGGCAACTCTCTATCTACCGATAACGTTTCTTGAAATAGCTGTATACCCTAAGTTTGCTGTCCCTTACCTCTCTCCAGAAGACCCGTAATGTCCCACACACTATTAGTACCGCTGCCGTGACCACCTTAGCTATTAGGGACCTAGTAATCATACAGCTCATATATACCATAAGATTTCTGCCCCTTACCTCACTCCAGAAGACCCATAATGTCCCGCACACTATTAGTACCGCTGCTGTAACCACCTTAGCTATTAGGGACCTAGTAATCATACAGCTCATATATACCATAAGATTTCTGCCCCTTACCTCACTCCAGAAGACCCATAATGTCCCGCACACTATTAGTACCGCTGCTGTAACCACCTTAGCTATTAGGGATCTAGCAATCATACAGCTCATATATACCATAAGATTTCTGCCCTTACCTCTCTCCAGAAGACCATAATGTTCCGCACACTATTAGTACCGCTGCCGTGACCACCTTAGCTATTAGAGACTTAGTGATCATAGGATCTTTGACGTTTCTTGGTGGTCTCTTCATGATGTCCTGGTCAACGGGCTCAACGCCGAGGCTAGAACACAACCACAACAAAACAGTTATGTGATAGTTAAAATATGAGCGGTAGACCGTTATATAATATTTCAAAATGCTCTGAGATGCGGTGAATTCGAATCGGTGCGGTAAGTCTTGTAGTCGAAGGTTCCCACTACCAACATCAAGGTAAATATAACTAGAATAACTGCTCAAGTGACTATAAGAATTTCTGCGCACTATTTGGTAGGGAGTTCATTATTTTCTCTTGTTATAGTCACCTACCGGTGACTATAGCATGAAAGCATTGAGCATGCGCGTTTGTCTAAAAATGAGTTCATAATACTTGACTTCGTCTCGGTGACTATTTGCTGATAATCATGTCGGAAGAAACCAAAGAAGTTGAAGGAACCAAACTTTAGAACGCGGATAGGAATGGGACGTGCAAATTCCCTTAGCGGACAAATTTGCTGGCAAGAGGCACCATGACGGGAAAACATCAAGTTATTTTTCCAAAAGGAGAAAATCGAGAAAACACTACAGGGCCCAAATGACTCTACCCATAATGCACAGCTTCGCAGCTATTTTCTGTACCCCGAAAAGTTTGTTATTGGTCAGTTTAGCGCATTATGGGAAAAACTCGTAATAGGAGAATTCCTTGTATTAAATTAGAGTTTCTGATGCAATGATCATGTAAACAAAATCAATGCATATGCATGGTAAACAAAATCACTGCATTATGGGCAGGGTGAGTTGATCCTTTTGAGCAAATACGGACGTCAGTGGTGGCGTTTTTTCTTACCTCTGTGCGGGCGGCCCATCCATGATGATATTGATCCACAATATCTGCATGGCGTTAAGCGGGTTTGGTAGTTTGAGGAAGGTAGAGATGGTTATCAGGGAGATGGCTGCGATGCTCCTACAAATATGAGGAATAGAGTAGGTGACCCGGAACTAAAGCTCCGTGCAACAACAACAGCAGGAGCAAAACCAGGAGACGCAACAACAACAGCGGCAGCAACAACGGTAAGACCAGTAGCAATAATGCCTGGTACACACTAGCGGCATAACGACATGAGCGAGCGCTCTCTCGTGCTCTTATGTACAAGTGTGAACATCGCTTTCATTTTATGATGGAAAATTTGGTTTTAAAGCCTAGGTAGTCCTTATTAGTTCAAAAACTCTCTCAAAGCCTCCGTGAAATCACCCAGAAGGCCCTGTGTAACACTGACAGATTTCAGAAATTTTTCACAGTAAAACACGCCCACAGCCTATTGAGGGACTGACTGTATGAACTTTAGATTTCTATTTCTATTTATATCTATATTTATTGTATATGTCCATGTAAATGACCCGCCTGTAATTCAGCTTCTAGCTGCGAAAGGTTGGAATAAACGAGATATTATTAGAGCTGTTTACTCGCTTGATTGACGGAAGCCAAACCGCGGTTTTAAGGTGGCGTAGAGTTCGCAGAATTATGAACACTTCACGAAGTCCCTAGAATAACAAATATTCTTGACTCACGTGCTTAGCTGGAAGCGAACAAAGTTCTTGATGTTATAGAAGATCCCCTTGCCCTCCTCCATAGCCGCCATGATGGTATTAAAATCATCGTTAACTAAGATCATCTCCGCCGCCTCCTTGCTGACGTCCGTACCGGACTTGCCCATAGCGATCCCGATATCCGCGCGCTTGAGGGCCACCGCGTCATTCACCCCATCACCTGTCATGGCAACCACGTGACCATGCTGCTGAAGGGCCTGGGGGGAGAGTGATGATGCTTTAACTGATTTAACCTCGCATGCTCAGGGACCGACATTGCGATCGGCTCGTCTGCTCACAGGGGAGGCTTTGGGGACATCCATTTGAGGGCCTTCACTGATTGGCTGATTTTGAACGTTGGGGCATGCGCAGAAAGGTGATTCTCTCAACGGCTCTGTATCAAATCTCACGCATGCGTCCCGCGCGAGGTGGCGAGCCGGGGAGCGCTGGGTTCGAGAATGATGGTCGCCAATTGCGACTAGATTTAGAGTTTGGCGACCAAAAATTTCAACCTGGTCGCACAATGGCGACTTACCTTTCCTGTCTGTAGGTTTTTAAAACAATAGACCGTTATCACGCAAAATTTATTAATAATATTTAATAGTTATCAGAAAATGAAATCCAGTTTAAATTTTGTCAAGAACAAGAAGAAGAAGTTTATTTTGCAAATAAATAGAGTAGGGAAATAAGGTAACGCCATCCGCAAATAGAAAAACTAGTCGAGGCGGATGGCATTAGATTACAAACAGGGGAGGCTTGTAATGTCACAAGCATCAATCATTGCTGTTCTCACACAAAGCATCGCCTATTTCCTAAAGGCCCGTTTACACGCTAATTTGGCTGGAATTTTTACCGCACGAGGCGCGGCGATTTTTGTCGCACGTCCGCGTCAACACAAAATCACTAATATAAACTAGGTACAACTCGGAGCGATCTGCCGCGATTTTTGTCGCGTGATGTCGCGGAGGTTTTAGACATGTTCGAAACTTCATGCGATTGAAGAAAAGAGAGTACAGAAATCGCACCGGATTTGCATCTCGTTTACACAAGTGAGTTGGAATTGCAACTGTCAATTGTAAACCGGCCTTACGGCAGTTATAGTGTTCATAAGTTACTTGACTATAGCGACCTTGTGTCTTGGACTGACACGGTAGAACACGGAGATCTAAAGAAAACAAACCGAGATAAGAACAAGGAACAAGGAAAAGGGCCCACTCTATAAGAGAGAACGAGTTCTATAGACTTCCTCGGCTTGCCGGTTTGTTTTGTCCATTTCATTTCTTTTTCTGCTGCGCACCGAAGGATATATGAATAGGAATCATTCCAAACAAAGAGAGAATATTCATGGGAATGACACGTGATCTGAAAAGGGTAAAACATTACGCCCAAGCCGAGGAGGTCTATTGAAAAGACGTTTTCTGTAAACGTTCGCGATTTGTGTGGTACTTCAATCTTACTTGGTGACAAAACGTGAAAAGGAGGGAGGGGATGTTGAGGGGGTAATTGTAACGCTTACAGTTTTTGAAAAATACGTTGTCAGAAGCCGTACGCGGCCAGACTGCAAAGTTGTCCTGGCGAGAAGGTCTTGAATAGACCTTTTCCGCTTGAGTGCGGGCGCTCTAAAAACGCTGATGATCCATTCCAAGAACGCTAAAACTATATTTTACCTGGTCGATAACGGTAGAGAGTTGGAAGCCATCGAGTGTCTCTAGCTCCTCCCCAGACAGAGTGGGGCGGCCTTTGTAGTGAATTCCCAGCAACTCGGCTGAAAACAGAAATAATATCAAGATCATTACGTGAAATAATGTAAACCTTCCTCATGTTTGCCCGCCACGCTCTTCGAGGACATTTATTCGCTACGAGAGGGAAGGTCAAAACGCAATGGAACATGCTGAACTCAGGCGGTGGCCGGCTAGAAAGCCTTAGCTCCCCTGACCACTGCACCCAAACAATTCACCTACAATTTACAAATTTTTTTTTTCGTTTTTTTCCCCTTATAGTGTGTGTATGTATATGTATTGTGTGAAAAAAGTGAACTGAATTGAATTGATGTTGGACTGAGTAGCTGCTCAGGCTTTATTCCAGCAGTTTTATACTGATAAGGAGCTTTCCGAATCACAGTGTAATAACGGAAAATAAAATGAGCAGTGACTAACTAACAGATGATGATAATTACACTCTTTTTATGAGAACGTCTAATTTTCAGTTGAGGCTGGGCCGTTCTTGTTTTTGGAGCAGTTTGAGGCTGGAAATGTTCTTACGGATGTTCTTACATTCAGACACGTCGGAGGCTGAAATATGATAGATCTTATAGAAGGATACATACCAATGAAGTATTTAAGAGTTTACAAATTACAATATTGAAGGTCGTTATTATTAAAACATTTGATTCTGGATTTAGAACGCATCACTGAAAATAAATCTATTTTGCTCGTATCTGAGGCTCAGGCATGTTCTTAGCATGTTCTTAAAATTTGGGTAAATTTCAGGCTGAACGTTCTTATAAAAAAGGTTCTTATAAAAAAAAGAGTGTATGTAGATATTACACTACGCCATTCGCCCAAAAGAGACCCGGTATTATCGTGATGAAAAGATTAAAACATAACCCCCTTCACGATGTACTAAATTTCATTTTGCATTTTTACAAATGTAGCATAGACACCACCACTAACACATGGGAAAGACAGAAGGATTATAAGAGGCTTTCCACATCGCCCCGCCACGTGTATGTAGAAAAGCTAAGGATAAACATCGGTTTCTTCACTTCCATGGCCTTTATAATAGAACGACACTCGGCCAACGTTTGACGATCAAAAGCAAATCCTTTTTACATCGACAAGACTAGGGAAGTACATGCAGCAGTTTAATTGAATTGAATTTTCAGTAATAAAATTCATTCGGAAACAGTTTTGATAAAACATGAGTGGCTAAAAGAGACCCTTTTGTTGGTTTAGAACAAAGGTTTCAACACCTGAAAAGATTCTCCTAGATCACACGAAAGATCTAAGATAGTGATCACGAAAGACAAATGCAATCCGTATCTGTTCAGCTAGTCATGCCGAAAACGAGAATGCTGAAACAAGAAGCCTCTATAGAAAAACTGAGAGGAATTGCTGCACCTTCATTTTTTCCGCATATCAAAGTTGATGTCAAACTCCAGCAAGTGGTTTCACTAAAAAGGCTAATTGATGTGTTATCCAAGGCGCTCACAAAGGCGCTGATATTGTATTGACAAGGGATTGACAATGCGTGACTGAAAGGGCTGTATACTTTTCATTGGCATACAAAACAGCATGGAATACACCAAATTAAAAAGGTTAATCCTTTGATGCAGAATTAAGTTACCTTGTCATGATCACGAAAGCCAAATATAAACGCTTTTAAGACACTTCTTCGTCCGAGCCACGAGAAACTCTAGGCGTCTGTGTTAAACTAATCATTATCCTAATTTCTTTAGTAAAAAGAGTAGTAGAAACAAGTATGAGCTGCTATTAGTTTCGGTAAGAAAGATGCTTTGCAGGCTGGGGAACACGGATAAAAACTCCGCATCCGATAAGCAAACTTGTTGAAAGAGGTGTATGATCTGATAATGCTCGCAAATGTCAAAAGAATTATTTGTCTCTGTCTTTGTTATCAGTTTAATACAGGCTTTCCACGAACATGGCGGTGTTTCGGTTAGCGCTCTCTCTATTCCTTCTAGCCTTTATGTTTTTGGACACAGAGGGTAGCATCGAGTACAAGTTCGGGAGCAAGACACCGTACCACCATGGCGACCTCAACTCGATCCCCGATCCACCAAACTGCCGCCCGGTGCATTTGAACATGGTCTTACGCCACGGAGCGAGATTCCCAAGCGGAGGAGACAAGAAGGGGATGGCTGCGTTTACAAATAAACTAAACAAGGTCTACACCAGCTCTAATCCCTACACCTACAAGAACATAACCCTGCCCTGGACCCTGCCAAAGTACTTCGCCTGGTCTGGCAAGTCAGAGCTATCACCATTAGGCGAGAGAGAGCACTACGGCATCGCTAAACGCTTTGTGAGCCGATTCCCCGAGGTATTCAACAAGTCGTATTGGAATGCCTACTACAAGTTCGTTTCTACCAATTCTCGGCGGACGGTGCAGAGCGCAGTGGCGTTTGCTTACGGTGCGTTTGAGGATCGTGGGCCGTTGGGAGTGGGAAGTACCAGCCGGTCTCAGTGGAATTCTCCGGACCTGAAGATGAAGACAAGATACTGCGCCCTTACGACGCGTGTCAGCGGTATAACAAAGACATCGATAAGGGCGCGGTCTTGGATGAGCATAAGAAATTCATCGAAAGGTAAGAAATCCTTCGAGTTTCCCTAACAAAATATCTTGGGTACTAAGAATCGAGTGCATGATCAAAGGCAGGTGACGACAGAATTAACTGATTTCGTGCAGAAACTATCTATGCAACACGCCACGTAAGGTCACGTCACGCAATTAATACCTGACGCGCGCAAGCGTGACATCACGCAAGTAGCACGCGAAAGAACGTCACGCAACGTGCGGATGTAACGCATATTACCAAACTGTAGAGGATTTTGAAGACTGTCTGCTGTAGCCCGCGGTGTGTCATGGAAGAAACTAAGAACGAAATTCTCGTATTAACCCGGTGCAAAATTTCCTGTGAGCGATGTATTTGAAGAATCATGATTTTGCGAGATCTTAGCCTCCAGTGCGGCTCTCCAGTGGACTTTTTCGGATATTTGATTTTTTTGGCACGCGGGATTCCTGTGTCGCGGGGGAAACAGGAATCCCCCCCCCCCCCCCCCCCCCCCCCCCCAAAAAAAAAAAATTATCCGAGGCCAGCGAAATGTGCACCGACTATTTACATAATTGTGTTTTCAAAGCGTTTCCTGAATCAAACACCTAACAGGGTTCCCACGTTTTCAGGCTTTCAAAAATTCAGGACTTTCAAGGACGTTTGAAAAAATGCCGTAATGACCCTTCATAATGAAGCAAACGCAAACACCAAGGTATTATATCAGGGTATTATCAGGGTTTCAAAGATAGCATGGTGTAGTTGATATTCAGGTTCCATTAGTTTTATTTTACAATATACACACTCAACATCTTGCCAATCTTTCGTCAGAAAAATATTCCCATGACTTTCCAGTTTTTTTAAAATGATCCGTGGGAACCCTGTCTAAGCAACCCGGTAGCTTTTGCAAAACCTCCGAGTAATGTTTGCGGTTTCTAAGTATTAATTGTGCGCGGATCGAAGGAAGCTGCTAAAACACGGCTTGACTGCTGCTTCAGAGTTCACAAAATTATGAAACTGCAATACATTAACTATATTTACTTTGTTAGGAGCGAGATGCGTCGAATCCAAGAAAAATTAACAACACGACTCAATCTGACCGGGAAAATGACACTGACGGCAACTGACGTGAAAGTGATGTACAACCTTTGCGCCTTTGGCACCTTTAACGACCAAGACTCAAGTTGGTGTTCACTGTTCGACGCGGAGGATTTTAAAGTCCTTGAGTATAATAGAGATCTGGAGGCGTATTACAAGAACGGGTACGGTCACAAGCTGAGCTACAAGATGTCCTGCCCTCTGGTCTCCGAGCTCGTCACGTCACTACAGGACTTCACCAAGGATCAAAAGTCCTATGGGATTTTCCGGTTCGGACATAGTGGAATCATGACTTCGGTCTTGTCTCAACTCGGGATGTTCAACGACTCTCTCCCTCTGAAAGCTGACAACTACAACAAGCAATCCAGCCGGAAATTCAAAGTCGGGCAAAACATCCCTCTTGCCGCAAACCTTGCCTTTGTTCTGTACCAGTGTAACTCCTCCAACGCGGCCGAGAAGTACCGAGTTCGAGCCCTGTTAAACGAGGGGCCAGCCCCGATGCCTTGTTGTCCTGGCAACGGCACGTGCACGTTGTCTGAGTTTGCGTCCTGTCTTGGGGGGATTACTAAGGGGTGTGATTTTGACGCCATCTGTAGTCTGTCGACCCTAAGGACCCCCAAGCGTGCAGAGGGGCGGAAACGCAGATCATGAGCATGGCATTTTTGATAATAGCCGCTGTTCTACCGCAGGCCTTCTTTTGAGACAAAAACAAGAACTTTCTTCTCTTTTCATCTATGCCGTACTAAAACTTGTGATAAAAAACTGCTTATAGTAAAACTGATTTTTCCCCTGAAAACCGAATGCTATATTACGCTTATAGTAAAACCCCTTTTCCTGTCACTGTTTTCTTGTTCTTCTTCTTTTTTCCAACCTTCTTTACAGGCACTGAGCCGTCTGGTATGCTGGTATGCCTCGGGCCTTTCACCCCCCCCCCTCCCAACTCACCAACAGTAATGCTCCCTCCCTCCCCCCACACTCACCAATAGTAATGGCTGTTTCCCGTGAATCCCCCGTGATCATCTTTACTTGTACACCGCTGTCCAGTAGTGTTCGCACTGCCTCGCGCACTCCAGGCCGCGGGGGGTCCAACAATCCCATAATGCCTAGGTAGGTTAACTGCTGTAGGTCATCGCCGCTTGCGAATGCCATCACTGGAAAGAAATATCGTACAAGTACATTTATAGAAAGTCGACCTCTTTCCATTCCTATTAGCCTGCGAGCCGGTTCTCCTGTGGGTTTTTCGCGACACAGGAATCCCACGTGCCAAAAAAATCAAATATCCGAAAAAATCCCAATGTAGAGGCGGCTTGCAGGCTACATTTCTATTTACCGAAACAAACCCTCCCTTGTCCCACCACCCCTCAAAGTTAAATCACAGCAGGTTTTCCGCGATCCGTGTAAGTTTATAATAACTCTACCTGTAGAGCTCGGATATGCATATATTTCGCAGTGCCCTACAAGTGGTTAACTGCCGCAAATCTGTGTCCAATGGGCGATTCCAACTATAACGCACGCGCGCTGCACGTCGGTAGATCTGTCGAACAAACTGTTAAAAAAGCGCGCTGAATTCTGGTAGTTGTGTGACACGGCTTGGGCATTTCTGAATAAAGAAGAGCGCGCGCTTATAGCTGGAATCGCCAATTTAATGAGAAATAGAGACTTTATGACACTGATAATGACGGACCTAATATGGGAGAATGGACTCCCAGCGCTCGACCTTAGCGGTTGTCCACTTGTCCTGGGCAAGTAAGAAATGTGAAAACTCAGGGTCACTAGTCACAGGACAAGCAACAAATCTGTGCGAAATATAAACATAAAACATTTTGCTGGTGTGTGGTTTGTGTTTAAAAGTGTTCAAACTGTTTTTTTTAGAGTTGTTTTGTCGAACTCTCGAAGCTATTATCTTTTCTGTCATGAAAAATGTTCGTCTTTCGTCTTGCTTTCGTCCAGTCAACAGTTCACGATGACTGGACGAGTCCACAGAGAGGCTAATGAGAGGTCGAGCATTGGCACTCCTCTGGTATTCCCTACCTCTAAGTCCCCTTGACGCCATCGCCATCACTGCGTCTCCTATTCTTTCCACGTCTTTAGACGTCAGCGGTACCACGGCGCCATCTTTGTAGTACGACGTGCATTGACGCATCACGTGCTCGGGCGCGCCCTTGACGTAATATAACTCCCGTGTGATCTGTACATCCAATCAGAGCACATCAGCAACTGTTACACTGCCCTGGATAAGCAAAACTAAGGAAATCCATAAGTTATGGATTTTCTTAGTTTTGCTTATGAGGGCAGTGGCATGATTCTTGGGATTCTTTACCTACTGTTTCGAGAGTCACGCGCTTTACATGTGAAGTTTTTTTTTTTTTTTTATTTAAACATATTTTTTCTAGAGTTTGCCCCAAGAGCTCGTCTGGCTCATCTAGGGGGCTTACTCATAATTATTTACAGCATTGTATATCACGGTACAGCGGAAGTTTTTAATATATAGTTTGCCGGTAGGTGGAGAGCATATTATTGCGAAAAACGATTTGAGTTCTTAATGAAAGTTTGCACGTGAGAAAATAACTGCATATTATACTCTAATGATAGTAGGTGTGATCCAAATAAAAACACAGATACTTTTTGGTTATCAGACATACGCGCCCACCTACTGGCAAAAATCTGATTGGCTGAGATGAGCAAATTTTGTCTTAGGGTAGCAAAAATCGGGCAGTATAGAAGGTAGTGCTTAATTGATTCTATATCAAAGCCGCAAGCACAGGCAGGAGAAGGCTTGCTTCCAATTTTAAATAAGTAGAAATTTAGAGCGCACGCATTTAGGCGGAGTCGTGCGTGTAAAACTGAAGAGTAACGATCTATTTCATGATTGAAAAGCACGTTTGGTTCAGGCAAGTAAGAGCAAGATTGCAAGGCTTTTTTAAATTCTGCTAAGCAATCAGAGCTTCGAACTTGTAAGGGAATTTCATTCCACAAATCAGTCGTTGACGGAAAAAAAGACTTTTTAAATCTTCAGTACGACATGCAAAGGTAGAAAAATTACTTGTATTTCTTAATGAGTATTGGGTTCGTTCGAATACCTGCCTAGGAAGAAGACTTTTCAAGAAAGATGGGGAGGAATCATTCACAATTTTGAAATAAAGCGTCAGTTTATGGATGTTTCTTCTTATTCTCATTTCTTCCCATCCCACTTCCTGAAGAACGCGTTGCCTGCTTGTACCTTTTATAGCACCGGAGACTACTTTCGAAGCTTCATGCGAAGCTTCATGTGAAGTTGTGCCGTCAGTGGGCACTCAAGCATGTTACAACAGGCAGACCTTACAACAGACCTTCTGTTGTGTCATAACCATTTGAGGCCATTCCATTTTTTATCTGCACCCCCCTACAGAAGAGTTTTTCCGAGGGGTATAGCAAATTGCCTTTTCCGAGGGGGTAAAAAAAAAAGGCTCTTCCGTAGGTTTTCAAAAAAAAAGGGTCTTCCGTAGGTATTTCCGAGGGGGTAGAGCAAGAATTTCCGAGGGGGTTACCAAAGAAAATGACCTCTTCCGTAGGGGGGATGCGGCTAAAAAATGGAATGGCCCTTGCTCTAGTAGGCGGCCAACTAACCGCTCTAGCTACACCGTGCTGAAGAGACCCAAAAAAGTCGAAACAGCTGTCCACGATTATCATGACACTGTCCAGTTAAGCTTTTTTGCGTAGTATCAACCTTTCGTCTTATGTTATTCAACAAAATCGTGTCAACCTCTGACAAAGTCTCCTTCGCAATCGTTATGTCACAGTCACGGATTTCTCTAGGAAACGTTGCGTGACCGCCACAGATGATGACTGCGTAGGAGACTCCCTGAGCTACTCAGTAGAGTAGTCTCCTTCAATTTTTACCGAGAGAGAAAAAAAAACGTACCTGGGCTATCGCGGGGTTGCTGTGCTTTTTCCTACACCTGACTGCCATGATTTTCTTCTCTGAACTAAAAGGGCGTTCGTCTGTGCGAATGTAGTTTTCTCTTATATCAAGGAAGCCAAGCTGTAGAACAAGAAAAGACAGATAACGTCAGGGTAATAGTTATCTTCATTGTGACGCAAAAGAGGTCTATTTCCACCATATTACTGTCCATGAGTCGATGCTTCAGCTGTTTAGTGAGTCAACCTAAATTCAAATTATTAAAGACGTTTTTGGCTTTACCTTCTGAGCAACCGTTACAATTGCGCCCTCAGTTGGTTGACCAAAGAGCACGCCATTCTTGATATAAGCATTATTGCACAGGTAACCAGCCTAGGGAACAAAGCACGCATTGTTCATTACGTACATGGCTGTTAGAGCGGGTTTAAGATTAGCCTGAATTTCAGTCGTCTTTTCTGACGACTGAAACTCAGGCTAGTTTAAGATGAGTGTTGAAGAATACAAGATTCAATATATAGTCAACGTGTTGTGAACTGAGTTGACTATTTGACTCATATAAAACAAGAACGAGTAGTTTTGTTTTGAAGAAACCCACTACCTCCGATTTGTTACTAAAATAAACTTTAATAAATTTTAATGTAGCTTTTTGCTCCCACTATCTATGGCATCATAGAAAGTGAGCAGGGGACCAATCAGGCTGCAGCATTCGTGATTGTATGCTACCCCGATAATTTTTGGCGCATATGGATTTTCACTCCTGTTTTTGATCACATGTCTTTTTGACAAAATGCTAAACTTTTGTAGAGCTGGTTACCTCAACGGCCTTGGAAATTGAAGCATTAGTGTTTCTTGTAATGGGTGAATCATTCACTAGAACCTCTCCATGAGGGTCGTACCCAACGCCAGTGGCCTGAAATTTGACAAGAAGCTTGTCTTAGATTTTCAAGTAGGACTGGTTACTTATAGTGACTTGTATTCACAGAGTAAACCATAAATTGGCAAAGAATATGGCTATGGAAAATGGTTTGATCATTTGACGAAATTCAACACCTGCTGCAAGTTTTACCACCTCTGAATAATCCTTGTCTACCATAAAATGAATTTGGTAGGCCCCGCCCTTCCTTCCTCAATGGTTAAAATACTGGTAAAGTACTGCAGTTGGAGGAGGGTTACTATGGTAACCACTACCTCGGCTGCTAGGCAACTAATGCCCACCAACAACCTTTATAACAAAATCTCACCTAAATTTTGACCAAACATATTACATCGTACAGAAGTTTCATATCAAAAGCGAGTATAGAGTACTGAGTACTGTATTAGGTATTTTTATTACCTCAGCATAGTAGCCATCTGCAGTGAATATCTGAGAGACCGTCATCTCATTCTTGGTAAGAGTTCCCGTCTTGTCAGAGCAGATGACACTTGAGCACCCTAAGGTCTCTACTATTGGTAATTTTTTTACTATAGCGTTTCTCTTGGCCATTCTCATGACTCCGAGTGCTAGAGTGACTGTTACTACTATTGGAAGACCCTCAGGAATGGCTGCTACAGCAAGACTGTGGGGGGAAATTGTAAATAAAGATGGAAATTAACCAGTATGTCTATTTATCTGTCTTTGTGTATTTGTTTATCAATGCATGTCTGTCTGTCTGTCAACCTATCCATTTCTATCCATCTTTCCCCACAGTTCATCTGTCCTCTGACTGTCAACCTATCCATCCATCTTTCCCACTGTCCATCTGTCTGTCTGTCTTTACTTGTTTGACGGCCCATCAATCTTTCCCACTGTCCATCTGTATATTGTCTGCATGTTGTTACTTGCTTGACTGCCCATCAATCTGTCCTCTGTCTATCACCCTTTCCATCCATCTTCCCGCTGTCCATCTGTCTGCCTGTCGTTACATGCTTGACTGCATGCCCATCCATCTGGCTGCCCCTTCAATGATCCAAGTTTTTGGCCTGGTACCTGTCTGCTTGCCTGTCCATCACTCTGTCCATCTGTACGTCTGTCCATTTTTCTTTCTATAGGTAAGTACACTAACCTGACCCCAATGGTAAACATTTCTAGGATTGCTCTCTTCTGTAGCCAGCCAAGAAGAATTATAAGACCTAAGCATCAAACAAAACAGTTAAATTCTGAGTAATTGAATTTGCAAAGTAAGGTAATGAATAAAGTTATCTATTTATTTATAAATTGATTCATAATTCTGCATACCTATAATACAAAGACTGTAAAACGATAACTGCTTCCCTAAGATATCCATGCTCTTCTGAAGAGGTGTCTTAGGAGGCTAAAATAAAAAACGTTCTTCAATCCAGGGAACAAGAAAAAGGAATTTGCAGATTATCATAAATACATCCTAAAGAAAATTTAGCCTGCTTAGAAGCCCAAGGGGAGTGATGGAGGGGAGTCAAGGATAAGAGAAAACTGAGCAAGCAGAAGACATGGACTCTGCTTGCTTGATCTGCTCTCATTCTCCACTCCAATCCTCTTTAGTGCCACTACGCAGGCTAAGAAAATGAATGTTAGACCGCTCACCTCTTCAGCTTTCATCAGTTTAAAAACCTCTCCAAATTCAGAATTTCACCTGTGCCAATAACAATACCCTGGAAAAAAGGGACATATGATATTGAATCAGCTTGCATGCTATTAAGTAGTGGTTGTAGCTCGCTCACACGCTCATGATCTATTTACGTCATTTATCTACTGTGAGGTTTAGTACCTTGCCTCTACCACTCCTGACGAGTGTTCCCATGAATGCGATATTTCTCCGAGAGCTAACATCACTTTTGCCATGTCCATTTGTGACTGGCAGTGTCATCTTACTGGAAGGTTCCATCTCTCCTGTAAAACTGGACTCATCTATTTCAAGATCAACTGCCTGTAATAACAAGTAATATCATTCAGTTTAATAAAAGATAATGGGACAACATTTTGCCCAAATGAAAGAGGTCTATTGTACCAACAGGGTTTGTGCACTTTCTGAATGATAAAATCAAGGATTTTCCAGGAAGTCTTTAGTTATTTTTCCAGGAGTTTTCCAGGAGTTTTAATTGCGTAGAAATGCCTCCTTCCCCCCAAAAAAACATGACAAGTCTGGAGGATGTCATAATTTGCAGCCCAAAATCAGATTCACAAAACTGACTGGTTCAACCATATTTGAGATGAAACATTTTTCCAGGAGTTTTCCAGGATTTTCCTTCACATTCCAGGACTTTCAAGGACTTTCCAGGAAGGAAATGAAAATTCAGGATATTTCCTGGATTTTCAGGATTTTCAAGACACGTACCAACAGGGGGCAGAAGGGGTGCCAGGACCAATTGGCCCCAGCTTATGCCCCTGCCTTTGATCAGGCATGCATATTGTTTTAACAATTTAAATATTCTATACACTATTATGATCTTGAGATGCCAATACCACAAAACATTGATGGCTCTAGTTTCGAAGCTGGATGGAGACATGCAGCCAGTTAGACTTACCTCTGTCAAGCGTATATCTGCTGGAACTCTATCTCCCACTGAGATACAAACCAGATCGCCAGGAACAAGACAGCGAGCCAGGAAATTAAATAATGAACCACTGCGTATACTGAAATTTATAGATAGACACATGTTTACAGGTTGCGAAAGCTCATCTGTATCATTAGCACTGAATTATAAGGGAACAAAAATTATCTATAACATAAGCAAATAACTATCTAAAAATATAATCTAAGAAAAATTAATGTGTGAGTGCTGGTTTAAGCAATGTGTTGCTGATGTTTAATGATACAAATCTGTTGATTTGGGACTGTAAGACTGGAGGCAATTATGTAATTATAATATTTGGGGATTTTATGGCATGCTTCAGTGGACAGCCATATGTTTGTCGATGGTGGCCCTCAATTAGTACTATGAATGTCAACAAGTGTAGTGATTTGACAACATTTTCCCCTTTTTTCATTGTTTAAAAAAACATGTTTCGAGGTGGACACACCACTTCCACAGAATGTGGCCATTAGGCAAAGCAAATACATTTAGATTACATAATACAATGTAATTTATTATTACCCTGTAGGCTGGAATGTACAATGAAATTAGCGATCAAATGTTCAGAGAAAGATTGAAGTGTTGTACTTGTTGGTTTGGTACTGGCTTCTCCCATTTAATATGCATGGCCCCTTTGAACTTTATGGAGTACCAAGTTCCCTGATCTATTATTTAGGGACCTATGAATGTCTGATTTCTTGTGATGGGAGTCACTGGAAATGGTACCAGTGAGTTTGAGCAAATAATAACTTACCAGTGACACTGAGGAGGCACTAATTTAGTAATTGCTTCTACTGACTTATCAGATCTATATTCCTGTGAAAACAAGACAACATTTTTCATATTGATCAATAAAGCAGTGAAATAATTTTAAAGATTTATGTTCAACTACTCATGGACTAATTATGCATACCTGTATAAAAGCTACTGTTACAACAATAAGAATGGCCTGAAAAGTGAACAAAATACCATCAGAAAAGTGACAATGGAATCCAGTGGTTAGACATTATAGCCTGCATCGACAGATATTTGAAATTCCAGATGACTGCCATGAGTAATTCACCATTACTTTGTAATTTCTCCTATAGGTTTTATTCAGAATTGGTGTAATTACTTGGCAATTGGTTTCACTACTGTCATAAGAAAACCGCTCTATTACTGTCTGCAATTTAAGGACTGATTGCATTGACAAATACCCAGCTTACATCTAAAGTAAGTGATTTATGATTGTCTGTTCTGCTTTGCTTGTTTATTTCCAAAATGATGTCTGATTGGCTTATGCAGTCTAATTTCAGAGTTTTGTCACAGTTTTTGTCTGAAAAAGGGTGCATTTTTTCACTTGCAATTCTGTTATGAGAATAACCTTAATGAAAATGTGTGCATTTGTGAGTGCAGGAGGGAGGGGAGACGGGATTTTTTTCTGGAATCAGACAATGTAAAAACTTTCCACAAAACAGCAGCTGCTCTATTACACATCCAAACTGTGCAGTATCCTGGATTTACTATAATATGAATAAATTTCTAATGCTGTGGTTGTCTATTTTTCATACTTTTACTTACAGTTGTTATGCTAATAGCATCGTCAAACTGACCCATGCACACACTGACAAATCCTGATGCTAAAAGGAGCAAGATCATTGGTTCTTTAAACTGAAAGAAGAATACACAGAAAACTATTACCTACTTTTCATATAAAGCATTTATAATAATTTTTATAATGTCACAGATAATGATAAAGTGTCCTCATGGTGAGTACAAAGCATCAACATGGAAGAGATGAAGTCTTTTAAATTACTCCATCTTGTCTTTATTTTGGAAAATATTGTCAACAGCTTGTAATTATTTTAAAAATCTTGTGTAAACAAAGCTGGTAGTGAAATTTATACACTTCACTGTAGCCTACAGTAAAGTGTATAAATTTCACCTACAGTGTAGGTACAAAATTTCACTCTTTAGAACACTCCAGCTTGTAGCTATAACTTACAACAGAAGGTAAAATACAGGATTTCAATGAGGTTTACCCCCAGTGATAATATTTCAGAGTGATTAGCTTAATTATGTGATACTTTGGATGTGATAAGCTGTAGATAGAACTTTCCTAAGCCTCAAGGCAATGATAGCTAGTGATCATTATTAGACTTTACGGTTAAAGTATCAGACATATAAACACAATGTGAAATTACAGAAAATACGTAATAGAATAGAGACCCTTGACGGCGAAGACTTGGACAATGAAAGAAATAACTGAAACTGAGAGTGCAAAGTCTATCGTATTAAAACATCAAACGAACGAGAACTTCAGCAAACTCACTGTACCTGATCAAGATATTTCTTCCACAAAGGTCTTTCCTCGATAACGTCAAATTCATTCCAACCATGCAACATTCGCCGGCGTTCTATCTCGTCATTTGTAAGCCCTCGTTCTTTATCAGTTTTAAACTGTTTCACCACCTCTTCCACGCTCATTTGAGACGCGGGTAGAGACGATATCACAGTAGCCATCATTTCTGGTGCTTCCTGAATTTCAGACACAAACACTGTGTCTTCTTCAGTACTTAATTTCGCGTATTCCCCCATTTTTCGTCTGATTTGCACAACATATTCGATTTATATAGCTCGAGGATTATGTTGTTATTTCCATATCTTGCTGTCTAGTTTTGCCGGAGATCTAAGCCTGTTTTTGTGGCGGGTTTTACATCTTCAAATTAATTTCACTACTTCATTATTTTGTTGAAGTATCCCGTCGTGCATTGCATTCGTGCCAATCTACGATCTGCCACAGGATACCCACCACTGATAGTTGACTCCTCCATGTTTCACTGAATTAAAAACTCTCATTTAAAAGGGGATTGTTTTTATTGTTTGTGCCGTTTCCAGACAACATTTTTTCACAGTCACCTCTGCAAATTATTTTGTCGGCTAGCGCAGTAAACACCCGTTTTCTACATCGCGCAGGGCGGGCCGGGGAGCCGCAGCCATGCAAATATCATACCGGGAATGTTTACTGTCATTCTTTGGAAACCTCTCTGCAATCATGATTTATTTCTTATTCCTTTTTTCCCATAAAAGTACCAGGCAAAATTAGTGAGGACTCTGAGCCCGTGGTATTACCTTTAGGCGAGGTGAAAAATATAAGCTCGTGCACATTATCTGCTTAGCGCACATGCGCGCGCGACTGAAAGCAAACCAGGACTGGGGAGAATCCAGGGAATCGTGGGAAGGGGGAGGTGGGGGAAGGCACGGCAACCCTTTGACTGAGGCATAATGATAATCCCCCTTAATACACCGCGCGCCTTCTATTAAAGACGCTCTAGCAGCACAAGAACAGACTATGTACTGCGAGGAGGCTCTGCTAATATGAAGGAAAGGCTAAAAATGAAAATGTTCAAACTACTGTAACATGCTTAAGTACTTTTATTTTCATTATTTTTCCATTAACATTTTTCCATCAATAACACAAACGAGGAAGAACTTTTAAACATACATAAAAGAAACCTAAACAAATAGGCTGTGGACTGAATGCAACGGGAACTTTACTTTAATGCCAGCGGCTGCACGCAGGTTAGAATTTAATTACTGCAGAGAAAAAAAACGCGGCGCAGCATGGAGAACATCTCAATGCACATGCAAACGTGGAACAACATTACATAAAACATGGTTAAACTTTCTTTACATGTAACATCCCATGAAACATACACAACCAGTAACGTCTAGGTGTTTCCTATTTTGATACTAATGACAACCTGTCTCTTACTTGGCAAACGTCTCACACTTTTTCAGCCCGGACTGAGAACAATTTGGCTCAAGAATACAAAACAAAGTCACCAGTAGTTGATATCACACAATCGAAATCAAAGAGAATTTCTTGCGCGCGATTTTACAGAGGTCGTTCATTCTGTAAGTCCCTAGTGAAATGGTAGCCTCCTCCGTAGTCGTCTCGTTTGTTTTAAGACTTTCTTGAGTGGTTTGGGCTTCCTGTGGCACGGTTACGATAGAGTAGAGGCCTGGGGGCAAGGGCAGGAAGGAAGAAAGGAGACAAACGACCTCTTTTTTTGCGCCCCTCCTCTTTCCTCTTCCTGCCTGGCCTTCCTCTTCCTCTTCCGGTTACCTCGCCTTCGGTCTTTGCTCTCCCTAAAACACCACAGGAATCCACTTTTACTATGAAATGAGATGCATGTGGACCGCTGGCTCAGGAGACTGGAGAGATTGTTAGTCCGAATAGCCGGATAGGCCCTACACTCCCTCGCAAAGACAACTGAGACTCTACTCCCGTTATCATTCAAAATGGCTTTTGTTTGTTTTATTTTGCTCGGTCATCACAAAAAATGAAGTGATCTCAGCGTTTTTGTCGATGAGTGTAGCCGCCGCACCCGTCGATTTTCCCGTGCATGGGAAATCGAATGTCCCACTTAAGGTTACTGAGAACCTTCGCGCACGTCCTCGGAACAAAAATCATACTCGTCCTTAGTTTAACCAAAACATGTCAACCTATATATCGTTGGAAAGCTTATAGAATGGACTAGCGGACTATGGCAAAAAGAAGTAACTTTTTATTAAATATAATTTTTTTAAAGCTTTTATAAAAAAATTGAGTGTGACATTTTCAAGAGCTATCGCCGCCGAACTGCTTAACCTTGACTCCCAAGAAACACATTGTTTTCATCCTTAAAGGTGTTTCTCAAAAACCGTGTCTGCGTTTTTTAAAATTTTGTTTAGTTCAAAAGTTATGAATTTTTTAAATTTTTAGAGCGTGAAAATTCTATAAAATTTGACCTTGGAAATTTAAAAGTTCCATAACTTTTGAACTACGCAAAATTTTAAAAAACGCAGACACGGTGTTTGAGAAACACCTTCAAGGATTAAAACAATGTGTTACTTGGTAGTCAAGGTCAAGTAGTTCGGCAGCAATAGCTCTTGAAAGTGTCACACCCACATTTTTAATAAAACCTTCAAAAAAATTATTTTTATTAAAAATGTATTTCTTTTTGCCATAGTCCGCTAGTCCATTCCATAAGCTTTCCAACGATATATAGGTTGACATGTTTTGGTTAAACGAAGGAGTTGTATGATTTTTTTCCGAGGAGGTGCGCGAAGGTTCTCAGTAACCTTAAATTACCGAGTTAGTTTCTGCAGACATCAGGAGTGAATGTGCGTTCCACAATGTTTTTCATTTCAAAAGGTCTTTTTACTTTTAGAAGCTCACTTGTCGTATGTCGTTGTTGCTCGTGTCTGCTTTGTTATTTATTTTTTATTTATTCGTGTATTTTTATCATGTATTATTTATTTGTCTTTATTTATTGTGTATTGTTGCTAGTTATTGCCTTGGTGCACGTTCCACTGTTGACCCTCATGCATTACCGGATTAGCTCGCTATTGGCAATTATATTATTTAAAGGTTAAAGGAATTTGCGCGCCTCAGTACAGCTATTTCAGTCAAGGTTGTGTCAATCAATAATTGCTCAAGTGAAAGCATATGGCCGAAAGGGGGCATGTGAGTAAATAATAATCTTTATTTAATGCATATCTAAATGGATTGGGATTATGACGGATTATGCGGCCAGTAGCTTTCAAATGAAGTCACTGCGACGTATTCACACTCCCTACCGGGTTGCGCGCTATTCCACCGAAACCCTGTGTAACATACGGCGCCTCTACCTGACCATAGCTACTCTGGCCTGCGTAGGAAGGTTCCCGTGGAGTCTTAGGGCAGAGAAACATGGAGAAATGCGAAGAAAAAATAGGGAGAGCGAAAAATGGACGAAGGTTCCACGAAAGTACAAATCTCGCAGCGTTTCTCGGTCTGAAGCCTCCACGGTAACGATTGCTACGCAGGCTATAGTTACTCGCGCGCGGGATGCCTCGAGACGTTCACCGAGTAAGGGAGTGCATTATCTAGCACGGTGCCATGACTTGTAAACTGTCCCGCATCTTTCCCCATAACTGTAAGACCCTTGGGCGTG
Source organism: Scolanthus callimorphus (assembly GCA_033964015.1). Classification (NCBI taxonomy): domain Eukaryota; kingdom Metazoa; phylum Cnidaria; class Anthozoa; order Actiniaria; family Edwardsiidae; genus Scolanthus; species Scolanthus callimorphus. Next base: position 27,551,795 of record CM066917.1, read on the forward strand.
GTATGTCCTCCCGAGTGCCGTAACACCAAATGTACTGTTCGACAAAATGATATAATCACTCTCCGAGAGGAGAAAATGGTCCAACAGAACTCCATACATCCCTTCCACAGAAGGTTGCCTCTGTTTCTGGAATATTCCTATGTGCTCGGGAACCATCTTTAGAGTAGCGACCTTCGCGCCAAATTCCTTGCTAGCGTATTCTTTTACAATTGCTGAGTCCGAGGCGAGAAACCAACGTATATTTGATGCCTTCACGGCAGAGTTATACTTAACGATTTGATTTTCAACAGTGCGCGCACAAGTAAAGAATCTTTTAAAGTCATGTGTGTTGTATTTGTGCCGACGGCCAAATACCGAGTCCCCCATTCTAATATGCAGGCCTATCATTGGCGCATTGGCCTTTTTCTTCAAGATATCTCTTGCGTAGTTTAAACGCTTTTCGAACTCCGGCGTAGTCTTGAACAACAAATCATAGACGCAACCGACAGTTGAATATCTCGATGACGGTAGTTTCAAGCCAATGTCTGAAGCTTTCTTGCAAGAAGTGGGTTATACCAAATCGCATGCGCGAAATTCCATACTGCGGTAATTTGTTCTACAGGATAACTGAGATACTCTTCTAAATTTGTCTTACGAAACCAATTTAAAAACTCCGGGTGCACATTCCCGGGTCTTTCTAATGTTGTGTTACGAAGCTTCTTAGGGAATCCTTTTCCCCAGTAGTGCATTCTAAAGTCTAAACCTTGGAGATTTGATACTGAGTAATCCCATTTTATTTTATTAGGTTGGAAGAAGTTTCGCAGTGCTAAGGGTTGGAATACTCCCAGTCTATTAGAAAAGCGCGATTTGTAAGTACGGCTATCAGGAATAATGCGGTGATACCCCCAAGACGATTTCCATAACCAGCGCAACCATATCCTTCGCCCTTACAAGAATACACCAAAAATTGTCTCGGCTCTTTCGATTTCAAAATCCTTTTATGCAATCTAATGTATTTCTCTTGCCAGCCTTTCCCGCAGATGGCTGCTCCCTTAGTCCTCAACTGCTTTGTTTCCAAGAAAACTTTGGTAAGATTTGGAAACTGCATTCTTGGAATATTTTTCGTGGAGTCTATTGATTGCTTTTCTTTTAACGTTCTTCTTTGTTCTCGTGTAAGTTTGCTATTTCGGTGTAACGACTTTGTCTTTTTCTTGTGTCTGTTCCTCCTCATGTCTTGTGTTTTCTGGTTCAATTCGCTGTAATCTTTTGACAACTCTACAATGTTGCCTTCAACTTGTAGTACATTTCCGAACGTGTCGTGGTAAATCTTTCGTAACGCAACATGAGGCGCAGCTGTGGAAAGAACAAATGATCACATGATATAGAATAGCAGCAACTGACCGACAAGTCAGGGTCGTGGCTGCTTTAAGCCAAGTAAGCACTGGCTTACAAAAGTTTCGCCAAATATTGAAAATACCCGTGCTGTGTAATTATTCATTTTTCTAAGGCGATAGTCATTGTCGCCAGATGGCTTTTCAGGTTGAGTCTTACGGCAACCTGTAACTGTAAAAATTTAGCAGCAAGAGCCTAGTGGGCGAGACTAGGCGGTGATGTTAGCCAGCCAATGAGACAGCACCAGGACAACTGAAAGGAGATCTTTTTGGCTTTTTTGGCTTCGGAGCAGATTATTTATTTGCTGAGGCCCGTTACAATGGACGATTCCAGCTACAAGCGCGCGCAGTTTTCTTTATTCAGAAATGCCCAATGATTCCTGCTCTATAGCTTGCTCTATGGCTTCCTCGGCGCTCCTCTCCCTTATTGCAGATTAGAATGGAAACTTAGATTGCCCTTTTTGCGACTTGCTTTGAGCTTCATATATGAAGGCCTGTGTTTGTGCGATGGAATCATAATACAATAGAACTTAATGTATTAATGGAGGTTATGAACTTCGAGATTCAGCTACTTACCAACTGGTCCTGCGGAATTCGAGATGACTAACCAATTGACTGGTAACATAAATACAACAGCTGTCCCTGTAGCCAGGCATATTATAAACCGTCTCCATGACAACTGCCTGCGCAGACAACGCATGCGCCAAATCCTCATGAAGCACTAGACGACGACCAGCGCCCTGGAAAATAAAACAGAGAAATGAGCAACTCAGAGGGGAGGGGTGGAAGGACGACCAGCGCCCTGGGAAATAAAACAGAGAAATGAGCAACTCAAAGGGGAGGGGTGGAAGGACACCCAGCGCCCTGGGAAATAAAACAGAGAAATGAGCAACTCAGAGGGGAGGGGTGGAAGGACGACCAGCGCCCTGGAAATAAAACAGAGAAATGAGCAACTCAGAGGGGAGGGGTGGAAGGACGACCAGCGCCTGGGAAATAAAACAGAGAAATGAGCAACTCAGAGGGAGGGGTGGAAGGACGACCAGCGCCCTGGGAAATAAAACAGAGAAATGAGCAACTCAGAGGGGAGGGGTGGAAGGACGACCAGCGCTCTGGGAAATAAAACAGAGACATTAGCTACTTAGAGGGGAGGGGTAAAAGGGGCTGGATTCTGAAATAAGGAACAAATATGCTATTTATTTACCTCTGTTTTATCCCAGGGATAAAATTGACCCTAGAATTAGGCATTTTAACTCCTAGCAATGAGTTACACTGCCTTTCAGGAACCGGGCCCAGCTGCGAAATAATACAGAGAAAAACGAAACAGAGAAACGACTTTGAGGAAAAGGGGCGGAACACGACTTGAAAATGAAAAAGAGAAACGAGCTACTTTGAGGGAAGAGCCTTAAAAACATCTACAATTTTAGGTTTATATAATAGAAGACAACCATATTGTATCTCTCTATCCTGTAAATGTTGTATAAAGTAGCAGTGACACAAACAATAAAACTAATAATAGCTAAAACACGAAAGCTGTGAGGCTACATCCCGACCAAACTTTTATATCGACAACCGGTCAAAATGCCAGTCAAAATGTTGACTTGCTACCTCATTGAGACGACACAAATGCTAACTTGTCGCTGGTGTCGCCATTCGCCTTTGTCACGCGCCGCCATTTTGTTTCTAGAATGACTCGGCAAAATTTAGTGTCTAGTAAACAGCACAGAGAATTTCTGCCGGAACCCATTCATGGGAAAAGCTGAATTTCCCACGACAATAGAATGTGAAGTGTTCGGATTTCCCATGGACAAACATCATACTTCACATTTTGGTGTCATGTGAAATTCAGCTTTTCCCATGAATGGGTCTCCGCAGAAATTCCCTATGTGCATCAGCATTTAGTGTTTGGGAAAATCCAGGTTGTTGAACGAAGGCAAATGGGCCCAGCTTTTCCACGTTGTCATGAACTCGATAAACCTTTCGTGGTCTTTATATTCCTGTAAAAAACCTCCTTCTTAAGCACTCGCACAAAAACCACATGAATTAATACTAACAGTAATAGAATAGTCGAGGGCATCCAAGTAGAGTGAGTGTGAGTAGACCATCGGAAAAGCTGAGCACACAAAGTGGAATTTTCCTGACACAAAAATAAGCACAGAAGCAAACACTCACAGCGAAATGCCCCGGTGCGAATTGAAGGTCTTCAAGGCTTGAATATTTCTCGCAAAATGCTTTATCATTCGAATCGTATCGGACTAGAGACCCTTTATACAAGTTTGGCTGTCTATAGTCTGCTTTGCTAATTCAGCAGATGTTATAGACAAATGCAATGAGGCTTATTGACAAGTCATTCTATAGTATAGTGCTATTAGTTAAATACCTTAAAATGTTCCCCAGAATATTCAAGCTTCAAGCTGTTTGAATTTGGCCCGTTAAATGGTATTTTTCTCTTTTAGGCTAAATAATTTTCATCCTCACAAAATCAGTTTTGAATTTATAGAAGCTTATGTCCATGAAGTTACAAAAGAAAAATATAATGTGTAAGCTTCATTTTACGACCTTTTGTCGAATTGCAAATAGTGTGTTATTTGAAACGGATGAAATTAAGAAGCGGCTGGAAAACGTTTTTTATTGCTGTCACTTTAACTGCATGGTTTTGGAAATGTGAAGAATGAAACGCTCAATTACCGCTAAAACGCCTTTAACCATCGGCTGGTATCAGAAACATATAACTCCCTTATATGTTTCTACTGGTATTTTATGTACGTTACTTCAAAAATCCTTTTAGGTAACAAAGTTCGAATCTCGATGCTCCAAGCCAGACTCCCAGTCTATATCTTACACACTCTGAATTTGCAGTAGTAATTTGGCAGATGTAATTTCTGCGTTCAATCTAAATTAGCCGTTCTGCATGAGCCTAATTATTGCGTTACCTTTGATGAGAAATTTGCTCCCTTTTTCCACGCTAAATTGCCGACTGAAGTTCAACCCTTAGCTTAATTCTAAGCGCCTATGCCCTGAGGCGCGCGACAATACGAAAAAGCGCGAAGCTTTTAGCTTGCGAAGGGTCATAATAGGTTTTTATCTTGTCATATAGCGAGATAATGGACTCCAAAGGAAGTAGAGTCCATTACCATTTCCAGTCGACATAGACAGAAATCCATTTACAATGTGACATCTCTTATGTAAAACGCTTTTAGGAGGCTTAGGGGTACCTCAAGCCTTGGAACTTGGCCATTTCACAACATTTTGTCACTATTTTACTAACAGAATCCTTCAGATTTCAGTTCCGTAGCCAAATATCTCTGAATATCTTTCTGCGCGAAGAAAAGGATCGGTGCAATGGGTTGTAAATTCAAGTACTAAGTAATTTTAACCACTATTAGACTGTTGAATAAACCCGTTAATATCGCGAGCATGCGTAAAGGGGGGGGCGTGCGCATGCAAATGATGGCGACGCATGCGCAGAAAATGCAGGGCTCTGGGAACGAGATTGGCAAATGTGCGGACAATCCAACCTCGTCCCCAGGGTCTTCTCGGTCGTTTTTCAAAATGGCGGTTGACTCGGAAGAAGACCCTGGGGGAGGCTGAGTCACATGACCACGCATGACCACTGCTTGAAAACATGGGAACGAGGTTTGTCCTTTGTTTCGAGATGGTCGTGTGACTCAGCCTCCCCCAGGGTCTTCTCCCGCGCTAACCGCCATTTTGAAAACGACTGAGAGACCCTGGGAACGAGGTTGCGGGCAATCTCGTACCCAGAGCCCGTCATCTTTTGGCCAGCGGCAAGATTCAGGGCTCTGGGGGAATCCGATTTGTGAGCATGCGTGGTAGGTCAAAACGTAACGAACTTTCATACAACGTTCAAACAGGAAACCCAGAATCTGGGTTTTAAAGAAATCGATTCCCCAAGAGCCTTGAATCTTGCCGCTGGCCAAAAGATGACGGGCTCTGGGTACGAGATTGATGTGCGGGGAGATGCGCGTATCGCGCTAAATCACTGCGCGCGCGGCTTTCCAACTCTTCACGCGCATTGTCCCTGCATCGTTCCCTGAAAGTTGTGGCTACATTAGGATATATGTAGCGCGCAAGATTGTGTCCCGTGTGGATCCCGTAGTGGCTAAACTAGGGAACATCGAACTCGTGCGTCTCGCTCACATTAAATGTTTCTTGTCTTGCGAAGAAACATTTCTTTTATGTACGTCTAAAACGGAAACATTCAAGTTCATGTTTCCGGCTACAATGTGGGCGCTACATGTGTCCTAGTTTTGCTAGGCCCTAACTTTTCCTATTACGGATGTTCACGATATTTCGCGATATGAAAGAGCCTGTGTTGTTTTCGTTTGATATCAGAAGACGAATTACTCGTAGAAATCCTTAATACAGGGGCGTAGCCAGCACTTATGAGAGGGGGGGTTCCAAAATTCAAAATATAAAAAACTCCACATAGATCTCGGGGGAAAACTAGCGTTTGAAGAAATTTGCTATATTTTATTGGAGCTTTTATTTGTTGTCTATTAAATATTTACAATTTTTATAGTAAGTCGGTCCAGAACAGAGACGGGGGGGGGGGGGGTTCCGCTGCGGGAGAGGGGGGGGTGGGGGGGTTCCGGAACTCCTGGAACCCCCCTGGCTACGCCCCTGTAATAAACACCTAAAAACAAAGTTTCAGGATTTGATTTACCAAATACAATCAAGAACATTGCTCTATATTCTCTAAATCAGCCGATGGAAATGGATGCTTTTCCCGACTTGGTACGTTGCTATGCTGTCAAAATGGCGGCTGACACAGGCTCTTAAGTAGTACAGCAGATTGGTGCAAAATTGTGCAAATTGATGTTACAAGCATGACATTTGGCAGAGTGGTAGAGCTTGATGTCCTGAGCAATTCTATATAAAAACCACGCCCAAAAGTATATACTTCCAGATAGCATAAAGATGGGTTGGTTTATCTTTGCTAAAGAAATAAGAACGTCTTAATTTTACACAAAAGCCTTAATATGTTACTTTATTCGCAAATAGATGTCCTGCATTACTATACATATTGAGTCACGCCCTATATTGCTTACTTACAGCCTTGATAGATGTACACTTCACTATTTGGCAAAATCTATTTCTTGAGTTTCCTTTTTCTCCAAATTACAAGTATTGATAAGATGTTTTATGCAGCATTATTCTTAAGTTAAACCACACCCTATTTCAGGTACTTCCAGTGTTGAAAGTTATGAAATAAAAAAAAAACATTTAAAGCAAAAGTATTTTAAATTTGATTGAGCTGCCACGATTAGCTTGGCCTCCTGCATCAACAAAAATTCCATATTTTGTTATATGCCTGTCTGAAGAGTCTAAATATTATGAAGTCCTAAACCAACAATGAACATTAACTTAGTCTTACTGTCGTTCGTAACCTCTTCTGTACTTGCACATGGCAGTGCATTGAGGACGTGCTTTGACACATTTACAGCGCCCTCGACACCCCTTATCAGGTTGACAGCCGCATTGCACGAGTAGCTTACACGTTGTAGAGATCTCGGGGAGTATGGTCCAGATTGTTGGTTCAGCATTTATTACATGATGGCTTTTTCGCCATCCCAACTCTGATGGCTATGGGATACTTCTCCCCAGTAGGTATCACATCCATCTTTGGTCTTCTGGGAAACATGTCCGCCCTTGCCACTCAAAGGCTTACTCCTTGCATACCATGTTCGGGGCTGGGTCCGAGGGCCAGAGAATTTTTTCACTTTGATGCTACAGAGCTGTGAGCCCTACCAGGGGTGATTAGGAGCCCTTGGGACTGGCTCCGAATTTCAGGTAGTAGAACTGACGATGCTTGATGTCTGGTCATACAAGAACACATTGAAGTGAGCTCTCGCATAATTCTGGATGGAAGGAACATCATCGTCAACATCTGCTTCCACCAACCACATGAGTCAGTGCTGCCACTCAAGGACTTGACCTCTTTGTACCAATGGGTAACGTCAGAGCTGACACTTTGCGAGTATAGTATTTAGCTTTAGATGATTTGCATTCTCGTTGCACTGTATTCCCTAAATCTTTATACTGGTACGACTCTTTCTTATGCTCTGACAGAGCAGTTTGCTTTTGAACGATCAGAGAGGTCAATCTAGGGATATGTGTGATATGGCTCTCGAGGTTCTGCTCGTCTTCTCATTCCTTGACCTCGTTTATTTCTTGCGCCTACCTGCGGACTGTTGTTGCCACGTCTCAGGCAATGTCTATCTTCTTCATGTTGTTTGCTAGTAATGGCGCACATAAAGAATAAACAAACGATATTTGCGTAGTGCTTTTACGTCTTACGGTTCTCTCTTTTAGCATAATTACAACGGCGGCTCCGTCAATCACGACTGCAATGACTTCAGGGAGCTCACTATGAACAGTACGGGCAACCATCTCCAGCCATCCTGTGAGGTCCGACTTGTCGCAGGAACTTAGGTCACCAAAGTTGGATATAGGGATAGTGGAACTAAATATTGATGCACTCGCTACAAGAAACGTTTGCTGTTCAGAAGAAAGAATGTGAAATGATTTTTAGATATACAGAGATACAGTTATTTAGTGGATTGTACATTTCAGTTCACCCCTCGCCTCCCTTCGCCTGATAGCAGACATTAAAACATGCTTCAAAAGTAACATCTTACCAAAAGGATATTGAATTGCTAGAAAGCAGTACATGACAACGTTTATTTTTTAGGCAACCTTTTTTTCTTCTACGCTAGCTGGCGGGCTAGTGGGGTGCTCATAGTTGGTGAGGTCTTGCATTGTGTGGAAAACCGTTCGAAAAGTTATATGAAAGAACATTTTCCTATAGAAAAGTGTACTTGCGAAAAGAAGTGGTAGAGTAATTGAAGCAAGAAAAGTCGAATTAAAATATTTACTGTCTCTTTCTTAGCTCAAAAGCCGAAAAAGACGTGAATGTGCCAAATACAGGCATTTTGGGCGTGTGGTTAGCTGCGAAGGTGCTAGGTAATTTGTCTGTAATAGGTTGCAAAAAGATTTCAATAATAACTATCATGTTAATTTATTTTTGTAAACCCTTACATTCGTCACTGTAATACCTGTAAGTACCGCAATTGGGCGTGGTTTGTCTGCCTTAACTTGAAGGGCATGCAATCTCAACATTATGTGAAGTTTGGAAGAATTTGGAAAACGTTTAGTCAGGCTTTTATTCTTATCTAAGATAATTAATTCCACCTCTGTAAAACGGAAAGTATGCACGTTTGGGCGTGTTTTTTGCATCAAGACTACATAGGGTATAAAGCTCTGTCATTGTGCCAAATTTCATGCTTGTAACATTAATTTGCACAATTCGACCTAAATTCTGCACCAATCTGCTGTACTAAAGGGATCTTTTGCAGTCTACCAATATTAGTACTGGTTGTAATTATTTACATGTAGAAAATTACGCGGTCTAATGGCCATTGGAATTATAGGGCGATCATAGCCAGCCATGCACCAGGGAATGCACATGGACAATCGGACAAAATACGTGAATTACCCTCGTTTTGAGTGCTTTCTCTTTTTCCCATCCAGGTGTTAGAAGTTGCGTGTGATCTGGTAAAGAGCGACGATAACATTAAAATTCTGATGCTCTGGATAAAATACGAGGAAAAGATGAATGATGCGCATGCGCCAAAGCCTAACAGCTGACCAAGACGAGCGATGGCTCTAGTGAGCTTCAGGAGCCTTGTTAAGAAAAGAAATGATTTCTCCCTTTTTTGCTTGAACGAGAGCGGATATTGTAGATATTTCATCTAAAAAAAACTTTTACAATATATATAATGTAATCAGCGGTAAAGCCTCCTAAAAAATATTTTGCATCACGTGTAATCTGCTTATCACGCATGAGTTAGTTCAGATCCGGACTTGGACCATTCACACGACCCCGGGATTATTTGCACTAAGTATGTTATCACAACGCGGAAAAGCCGTCCTTTAGCTGACAGAGAGAGGAGTATTAGCACTAAAAACAAGAAAAATCCCACTACAAAAACAGATTGCTGACACTAAGAATGAAATTTCAAGGACAATTTTTAGATTTTTGAAGGTTATTCAGCATTTCATTCTTATGCTGGAAAATGATCTTGTTTAAAGAAAGAAGATATGGAATTTATAACACTGAGCGTGTGACGAACGATATGATAGGGTTTCCTTTACGTTTCACTGGGAAACATCCAAATGCGGAATAGGTTTCCTGACTAAAGTTCTCGTGAAACTGTTTCCTTATTTCCCTTGAAGATTACAGCAATTATCATAAATCTGCTAACTCTACGCCAACTAAGAACAACCACGGTTTGGTTTCCGTCAATCAAACGAGTGAACAGCTCTGGGTGATTTCAAGCAGGCTTTCAAGTTTTTTTAACTAATAAGGAGCAGTTTAGGCTTCAAAAACAAATAACCATTATAAAACGCAAACGAAACTGAGAAAAATCCAGATATGCGCCTGTCCCTTGAATTGAAAGGTTTGATGGAGGGAAGCCAAGACGCAGTTTTGCAGAAATGTAAAGTGTGGAGTTCGCAGAATTATGAAAATCGCAGTAATTAAAAACAACACTTACGCCTAAATTAAAACAAAAATAAAACTTTTCATTTTATACACTTGAACTCGGGTGTAACTCTCGGGACTCCTGTGGTGTGACCGCCAGCTATTTCAAGTCGAAACGTTGTCGGTAAAGCGCCCAGACCGATAGGGAATATGGGTAAACACCTTACGCAGCAATTAAAAATATAAGCACACGTTTACTACCTTATTCTCGATTCTTTTTCTTATTCTCTCACAGTTTTACACCATTATTCCTGTAGTGTGGTTCGCGTTTGCTCCGCATTAACAACGTTTATTGAAATTGCTGTATATAATAGCGTGATTGTCGGTTCGCAGTTCTCGGAAAACTCATTGTTAGGTTATCCGGTCAGAGAAATGTCGTTAGGCCCATTGGAAAGCCTAGGCCAGTGCTGTGAAACTTGCTAGACTCCATTTAGTAAATTTACCAAGGATTCAGACATATATCTGGTCATATCTTATGACATGAAAAGATATGTTATGCCCCCACAGAAGATCGTGCGTGTGTGTTTGTCGTTTTTGATCCATTTTACCGAGATTTACTTTTCTAAGTACCAACCCTTGAGCTTTGTTTCTGATAAAAGTAACATTAAAATGAGAGCGCTGCTTCTAAGATGCCTAACAAGATATTTTTTTCTTCTGAAAATTTTAATTAAAATGCTATAGGTTTTCATTTCTAGGATAAAAGAATAAATTGGATCGAGCAGTGGAAAATAATTTAATTGAGTTAGCAGAAAAATGAATCAAAGAAAAGGAATTGAAAAATATGGAAGTAAACAGTGTGGCCTTTTCTCAGCACCGATTGTATGAATACGGTCGGGATTGGCAAGACAGGTGCAAATGTACATTATTAAGAGCATGAGTTAGAAACGTTTTCTGCCAACTAAAAGACTAAATTAGGAGGACAACATATATTAATTGCAGAACAGCGGGTAGCTTGTCATATTGACAATTACTTTGAAGCTTTGCACGAACTAATTGTCTACAGACTCGAGTACAGAAATTAGCGACGCCGAACAGTGATGACTCGCGGGAAACAAACTCCCTTTTTATAGAAGAATTGACGACTTTTTTCAACGCATAAGTGTTATGCGTTTGAATTTTGACATCTCGTAAAAGAAAGATTAGATGCTAGTATCGGATTTTATGCGACATTTCTACGCATCAGAAGTCAAAAAGGTCTAAATCGAAAGACTAGTGTAAGAGCCAGAAAATGAGAAAATGCATTATCGAACAAATATCGAATAATAGGATAAAATAAAGCTAGAAAATCCGTGATTTTTATCAATAATGTATCAAGTGTCGTGTGCTTTAAGAATAGCATGACAACAACATGACCCAGCTGTTTCTAGATGCTCACGCAACTAAACATGAGCAAAAAATTAATCCGAAAATAATAACTTTTTTGCCTGTGCCCTTAAAATACAGCTTACTAAAGGTCGTCAAGATACAAGTTTAATTTCTGCGGGTTATGGATTATATGTTCCGCAATTTCTAGGTCAAAAAAAACTTAAACTTACCTCGGATCGACGAAATAGCTGAAATAATAAAATACGAGATCTTCGAGTGTCCGTTTTCATTCAACGCAGAGACATTTCCAGGGTCAGAGAAATTACAGAATTTCTGTTTCGTACTAGCGTCTTTCGACTCAAGTTCTCTGAAAACAGTAGCGACTGTCCAATTTCTGTTTCTTGAACCCTAAAGAAGGAAGTACCCAGCGCAAACTAAATTGCCTGGGGATCTTTTTCTGTTTTCATGGATCGAGCAGTGCGCAACTTGGGGCGGCTTGAATCAAGTGCGTCAATGAATTTGTCTGTAGAAATATCTAAAGCGCGCAAGTTTTGCGATATAAATAGCTTACCGTTGGTTCCCAAATGATCTCAGTACTTGATATGGCGAATTACTGCTCAAAAGGGGTCCAGAAGACAACGAATAGGAGCTTGACTAGAGCAAATGCGCTCACTACTTCGCAACGGTCAGTCTACGAGTCGTCCGTCTTCCATGCGTGGCATATTTAGCATGTTGTCATTTGTGGATTACCCCTAAGGTTGACCCTTTCTGGAGGTAAACACACAGCTGCAGCTAAAACTCCAATTGTTCAGCCAAACCCACAGACTGCTGGCCTATATATTAGAGCATATATTTGAGCTGCAAATACTACGAGATTGACATTAGATTGTAATAGATAGGCCGCTGTAGACTATTGCTAAATGATTAACCCCGCACTGACCTCTGAACACTAGAGACTACTTTGGAAAGCGGGACAGATGTCTCTGCATGGGCTATAGCATTAGTAAAACTATTTAATTGAGCACTATGACTTTGATGGATGTGATTTAAAATTAACAAAAACTAATTGTATTCAGGTCAGACTGTCAGAGACCGCATATGCGAGCCTTCAAAAACAAATCTTTTTTTCTACGAGTTCATTTCAAACCTCTAGAGTCTGTCGCGAAAAAGAAATAGAATACCTCTTTATTTTCCTAAATTGAGGAAATCAAAACAAAGTCTTCTTATCTATTTTGCCATCTCCCATGCTTTCAAACCCTTCGCGTGGTTTTGGGGTCCTTTTATTAAATTTGTTACTTTCGGATTCAGCGAAATCTTATCTTGGTTGACGCAGAATGCCCGTGTGTAATTGTTCAATTATTCCAATCACTTCCTTCATACAGAAGGACTATGAAGTAATTAGTTTTTCTCTATAGGCAATCTTTATCCTCAATTTTGCCCAGTCAGTGTCGCCGTCTTGGAGGTCTCCTTTGGCTGCAAATCAAATAGTTTTCCTCTCGGCTAATTTGGCATTTGGGGACAGCCTCTTTTTTGCGCGCCCAGTCTTCATTCAAAACACCATTTCGCTATTGCTGTTTCTGGCGTTGCCTTCACGAAATTAATTTGCTAAGAAAGAAACGCAAACCGCTCATACATGAGCAAAAGCTGTAAAAGTATCACAATACAGTATACTCTAGTAGCATAAAATATGTCAGTAGGGATATGACTTCAGTACTGCGTTTCAAAATCACAACCATACTGTAAATCAATAAAGCTTTGCCATTTACATTTATTCCGCACTTTAGTTTTTGTACTCAAAGAGATTTTATTCTCTTATCCATGACATTTCTATACGTTTGATTTGTTTATTGACTGTGTCAGTGTAGTATCAAGATTAATATCTGCTGGAAATTTGGTTTAATTTGAATAACTGGCAATCAGCTCGAATTTTCCTTGCTCTTCAGCATGTTTCTTTTGCACTCGTTTTCAGATAGATTTTAAGACGTTTCCTTATGATAGAAGTATTTCAAAATAGCTTCAATTTGCGTAAAACCACAGCCTAAAAATTGACCGCAAAAATCCTTCTTCACCACTCACTGACAAAGCTTTAAATGAAAAATAAAATGCAATTATGAGTCTTTACGAATATCAAGTAACATTACCTCTGGCAGTTACGCTTCAAACTCCTTCTTGACATGAATCCATTTGTGTTTGTTTCCAAAATGCATTTAAAATTTATAAACAAAATGCTAATACTGTAAATACTCTACAAACAAGCCGCTTATCCTCTTCCGGCTTAAATTAACTCGATCCCAGACTCCTTCAAAAGACTAAAAAAAATCACCAAGCATTGCATTGTGGGTAATTATGGTAATTTACATATCTCAGCACCAGGCCTTTCTCGGGCCCGTAGGAACGCCTGGTCGAAAACGCACCGATCAAACTCGCAAATAATCATATTTTGTGCAAATCGAATTCAAGTTTAGGTTGAGGTAAAATCGAACAGTGAGGATGGTGAGTAAGTCTTATTTAGGTTTGATTGAAAGTTTATAGTTTGGGGTATTTTAGCAAGCTGAGAGTCATCGATTCCACCTACACATTTGTGCTTTTGTTCCAAAGGACCCAAAAGGGAAGCATGCACTACATGCAGGCTGCTGGCCAAGCGTTGCCAGCGATGTCAACTCTCCCGCATTTCAGCCTCATTTCCCGCGTTCTCTCGCATTGGGTCCAAATCTCCCGCATTTATTGAAAACACTGTAGTTTTTTTAAAGTTATTTCATAGTGTATATACATTTTGTTGGCCCAAAACATCCTATCTCCCGCATTTTCAAGGTCGGAGGTTACATCGCTGCATGTTGTTTCTCTCACCTCTGCAGTCTAGGTTCAATTACCACTTGAGTGGAGTCTGATTCTGATGAAATTTGTTTTTAATCATTATTTTCCAGGCTCTATTTGGAGTCCAGTTTGTTCTGAGCATCATAGTAGCAACATTTCTTCAGAAGCTCTCCCCGTATTTCTCACCTGCACGATGGATCCTCTGCAATGGATGGTAACTCAGATGATCATTCATCATTTGAAAACGTCCCAAGTGACAGTGGAAATAAAATAGATAACTTCATAGATTTTAAGGCTTCTACCTACTACATCTCTGTGTTATGTTATGTTAACATTTCTGCGTTGTGTGATTATATTTACCATTTGTTTGACTGTGCCATTGAAAGTAGCAGCCCAAATGAAACCTCAAAGAAAATATGTGTTCCAGAAATTAGCCCTAACCTCCCCATGGAAGGGATTTGAGATATGGCCCCCCTCCAACCTTCTGGAATTTCCCAATCCATTCCATAGGGAGATATGAGTTTTTTGGAATGACACGCTGTCTCACTCCAACAGGCTGGTGAGATATCTATATCCAACAGACGAGCAGCTAAAATCCATGATTGGTAAACCTACAGGGATGACCAAAGGCAAGGGAAGAAAATCTGCCAACCAAGAATCAAGGTACTGTAAGGCAGAGGTAGATAATAATCATCATCTTGTTGTTATTGGTGTCATCATCATTGATTTGAGTAGGTATATATGCTAGAATATCTCAGTGCTCAACTTTAACTTTTTTGGTCACTATTCCCAGGACAAGTAGCACAGACAAGTTACATGTCCTAGCCAATTTTCTAGGTGTCCAGCATAAAAAATAATGTAAAATATAGACAAAGCCTATAGTACTATCCATCTAAACATAACTTGCTTACCAATGCCCATTACTTATTAGCCTTAACATTTTCATTTTGTTGACACAAAACTAGTTCAAAAACAATGTGAACACTTTTTAACAACAAACCACACACCAGCAAAATGCTTTATGTTTATGTTTTACACAAAACTGTTGCTTGTCCTGTAACTAGTGCCCCTGAGTTTTCACTTGTCCTGAAGCATTTCTTACTTGCCCAAGACAAGTGGACAACCGCTAAAGTCACACACTGTATCTGCAGTCTCTGTTAGCTAATGATCCAATGAAAATACAATCACTCCCTTGCATGCTGTACACATATTTATGGTGCCCTGAATACAAACTCTTGATGTTTTCTATCCTGTTTCCAGAAAAGGAACATCAAACGCTAGTTCCAACACTCCAGAAAGTAACACCTTCACAGTGCCCCTGCTCACTTGACATCCACCTGGATAAAGCACGGGTCAGTCTCAGGGATTTGTAAACAGAAAATTGATAACAGTATATGTCACTATGGCCCATAAGGGTCCATTAATAAAATTGCATTTCCTAGGAAGGTAACAATGATTGGACATGTCATGTAGGGTCATACAATGCCTAATCCCTAAATATTTTTATTTTTTAATGGGACTGCATTATGTGATTCATGAAATATCCATACTTTCTCCTTGGAAAGGGATGGACTCCTTACCTCTTTGGATCTTCCATTCAGTATTTAAATAGAAAATAATTGGCATTATTTAAAAAATGTCTTGTAAAAAGAAGGCAATTGACAACCATGCCCCAATGGCATTTACAATGGTAGGGAGGTATGGATGTTACATGCAGGGCGCCCAGCTAACTGCTTCCTCGCTTCCCAGGAAGGAAGGGGTTTATACTACAATGTGCCAGAAAATATCCCCCTCCGGAAGGGATTGAAATTTCGGAGAGGTTGGGTGGGTCAATTTACCCATTTTATCCATACAAATGCTGTATTTTTCTTTGGAAATTCCAGAGGGGGGGGGGGGGGGGGGGGGGGTTCACTTCTCAACACCCTTCGTAGGGGGATATGGATATTTTCTGGAATCACACAATCAAATAAAATCTGTTAATTTTGACATTCTGTTATTTGGATAATTTCAGCTTCAAGAGATAGATGTTGTACCGCAGTATCTTTACTCTGATTACAAGTGGTTAATAGACTTCTCTGTTGGTGCTGCAGCTCTTAATGTTATGATAGAAGTGTGCGCATACTTTCTGCCTGCTGTCCATTCACAGGAATTTAATCTTGGCATCTTCTGGAACTTCTTGGTGGTTGTCTTTGCTCTGTATCCTTTAGCTGACCTTTGACAGAGGTGGGAAGGGTGTCACTTCATTATACTTTATAATAAAAAAAACTTTCTATTGTTTTGGATTGGAATGGTGCAACTCTGGCACAACATTTGCCATAGGCCTAATGCACCCTGTACCTTTTGTGAAAAAATCTCATATAGCAGGTGCATATAAATAGGATGTTGCGCATCCAGCATAGCACTCTGTGCACTCAATGCAATCTTTCCTGAGTTGGGATTCTCCCTATGTCAATAATAAGTTCAGTACCTTCAGTTCAGTCCAGTCCAGTTTTAATTTTTACAACTTTAGCACCTGTGAATCTACCAGTCCTTGACAAAATAATTAGCAAAGTGCTCTATTCTCTAACAGCAGCATACTGGCGAGGAGATGACGGAGGAGAGAGATCAATGTGCATCACATTTGGACTGTTCTTTTTTGTGATAGCTATGGCTGTACTTGTCATTGATGAGTCTTTATTAGATTTTGGTCTTGATGTAGGTAAGGCTTAAAATGATTTATTCATTATTTACAGCTTGGGAGAGTAGTGGGGTAGGTGTTTGGTTTACACCCCTTTTAACTATTGCATGATGCCCCCCCTGGTCACATTATTAACAGTATTGTCACTTTCTGTTGCCTTGGTACCTTTTGGTTGCCTGATTGAAGACTGGATACACCCTGTTTGTTTACGCCCACCCCTCACCACCACCAAGCTAAGTTCTAGCCTTTTCCAGTCTAACATGATTCTGAATTCTGATTTCTCCTAAACAGGTTATGAAAAATTTTCTTCAAAAGCAGGAGAATTTTTCAAAAAGCAAGGATTTGAATCTAGGTACTGTACAGTATTTACATCTATATAATGCTTGTTTGTTTAGTTTGTTTTCTTGTCTCTTTGTTTAATAATACTATAATTTGTTTGGCAAATTCTCTACTCTTTAAAATCTACTGTAGTAACATAAAAAGTTCAAAGTGGGCATGTCTAGATGTCTGGAAGCAAAAGAACAAGATCGTTTTAGAAATATTTTATCAACTTTTATCAACAGATCCTGCACCAGTACCTTTATTTTATTTTCACCAAGTGACTATAAAAAAATCCAGAGTGCTGATTGGTCGATGAAAACTTGGGAGTGTGCATGCAATTTTTGTTGTGAAGTCAGTAGTATAACGTGACAATATTTGTGTATATTTTTTTCCACAGGGAGACCGCACCAGTGTGGGTATTCAAGTTCATGCTAGCCATCATCTCGGCAGTACTGGGCACATTTATGGGATTTCCAGGCATGCGCCTGGCCAACATGTACCTGGACTCACTATTCTATTGCCAGGAAACAGATATATGATGTAAGGAAGATAATACTAATAATGATAATAATCATTTTTTACCACGCAAAATACAATGCTCACTTCCCAGTTGCCATCTTTACGATATGCCCCGCCCCAATGTATGCTGTTATTGCTATTTCCCATTTAAATTTAAATCCACTGTCTAAAAGTTAATAGACTCTTCTGCGTCTGTGCATATGGTTAGACCCTAGTGGAATAGACGAAGGCTCCTGCTGAAAGCTTTTTACCTTTTTGCTTTCAGTGTTTTGCTTCATCTAAATTTCGTGCTACCAGTTATAATTTTTGTGTCTTGGATAACTCCTATTGCTAAGGAACCGCTAGTGACTGGAAGCTGGCATGGAAGCAAAGGGCCTCATGAACCACTGTGAGTACAAGACAAGTATCTTAGGTCCTCACGAAAGCAATCACAATCGCACTGTGATGTAATTATTATGTTGTACAGTGTGATGTGATTTGATTTGTGGTGCAGTGTGGTTTGGTTTGGTTTGGTATGGTGTGTGATGTGTGGTATGCTATGGTGTGTGGTGTGGTGTGGAGTTGTGTGGTAAGCTATGGTGTGTGGTATGCTGTGACGTGATTATTATGTTGTACAGTGTGATGTGATTTGTGGTGCAGTGTCGTTTGGTTTGGTATGGTGTGTGATGTGATGTGTGGTATGCTATGGTGTGTGGCGTGGCGTTGTGTGGTAAGCTATGGTGCGTGGTATGCTATGATGAGTGGTATGCTGTGATGTGTGATGTGATGTGAAGAGTGTTTGTGTTGTAAGGCTATGTTACGATGGAAAATCAATGCATTATCTTTGAACCTTTGGTTTCGCTTCTAATGAAATCTTAGGCCAAGCAATAATGCTACAATAACAGTGTGAGAAACCACATTTGGGCAGCCTTGACTTACTTCCAAGCCTGTCATGAAAAACTCACTACAACAAACAGAGCAAGAAAGTGTGTCTGTCTGTCCTCTCCAGCACCCAATGTGATTTAAAAAGCGACTCTTTCATATTACAGTCAAACCGGATGTTCGTTTCCTCACAACTTTGCAACATTGCTGAACAACATTGCAATATTGATTATCAACTTGCTCGATCAATTTGCAAATTTGTCGAGCAAGTTGCTAACTAGCGCAGAACTATTTCCTAAGAAAATCCACCAAGGTGCTCAGTTTTTCACCATTTGTATGATTTTGCTTTAAATAAGCCATATGTTTAATCAAAACTCAGCACCTTGGTGGATTTTCTTCTAGGAAATTGTTCGGCGCTATTAGCAACTGCTCGACACATTTGTAAATTGATCGAGCAAGTTGATAATCAATATTGCAATGTTGTTCAGCAATGTTGCAAAGTTGTGAGGAAACAAACATCCGGTTTGACTGTAATTCCCCTTTCATTCCTTTCTAACCTTATCCCAGAATAACAGAAGCAACATTTCGTAATCTGCGGTGTGGTCTGGTGTTCATATTCTGTGCTCTGCGACTAACTCTAACCTGGCGGCACCTTCAGTCCTATCTCAACATGGCACAGGACAGAATGGAAAAACTCAAGCGGGAAACGGGAAGAATTTCAAATCTTGACCTTCAGAAAAAGGTAGATAAGAGAGATTTATTCAGGATTTCGAGCTATTTTGACAAAATGGCCACAAATTAAGTTACTCAAAAGTTTTTGTTTGAAAGAACATATAAGCAGTAACTTGTAGGGTTCGTCCCGCCAGGTAATACTTATGGAAAGCGGAGAAACTAAATTTCAAAGTGAAATTCTCTAAAAATCCCTATAATCTTGTTTATAAAGGAACTAACGCGGGTCACTTCTTTCATGCAAACCTTTCAAAAATAGCCAATAGGTTTTAGGTTTTATTCAGTCTAGTGAGCCTCTCCCAGGGGTTTTAGGGAACAAGGGAACAAGCACATTTATTTCCAGGGAACAAGGGATACTGACAAATTATTTTCAGGGAACAAGGGAACTTTTGTTACATTTGGGGAATTTTAGGGAACAATTTTACGGAAGAAGTCGTTTTGAATTATGGGGAACAAGGGAACAAGGGAACAAAGGAAAAAAATACAAGGGAACATGGAAACATGTACCCCCCCCCCCCCCATGGGAGGGGCTCTCTAGTAACCAGATTTGTGGCCATACATTGCTAGAATCACTGCTCGAATCACTAAAGCAATCTGTCATTACAGTGGCGGATCCAGGAGTGGTTCCATGGGTTCAATAGCACCACCCTTTTGAGACGAGTAAAAGAAAACTCTCATCAATTCACCTTGAAATAAAAAAAATATTCAGAAGCATCGTGTGCTGTACAATTTCGAATGACTATGAAAAGGCACGAAACGGCACAGTCAAGCCACGACACTGAACCCCGCATGAAAATTCAGCCAATCACATCACGCGAATGACTGATCAACCAATCAAAATGCTTAGACACGGCACGGAGCGGAACTTTGTCTCCTCGTGCACATTCAGCCAATCACATCATGCGAAATGAGTGGTTAACCAATCAAAATGCTTAGACACGGCACAAAACCGTTACGGCACGGACACCACACGAAACGCACAGAAACCTTTTCTCAGCCATACGAAATCTGCCCTAGAATTTCCTGGGGGTGGGGTGGGGGGATTGGGGTAAGCACAAATTCCAGGGTAGCCATGAAATTCACGGAAATTCCAGGGTGGAATACTATTGCTGGTGGCTACTATTGCTGTCCTCGAGCAGATTTTTGGGACTGCCAATTGTAACTTCCTCGGAAAAGGTCTATTTTTTTAAATGCACGGTTAAAGCACTAACAGAAAGAACTTACTTTATAAGTTAGCGTAGATTTCATTAGGTTAAAGGATCTGTCTCACCCTACCCATAATGCACTGCTTCGCCGCCATTTTCGATATCAGAGACTCAACAAAATGTGTTCAGGTTAGAGCACTTTACTATTCAAGCGCAAGAAACTCGTAATAGTAGAATTCCTTTGCATTGAGTCAGAGTTTCTGATGGTAATGAATCATGTGGACAATAAAGCACTGGAAAAATCTACCCAACTACACAGTATGTAGTTTTTCTGTAAATTATATTCTACATAGTTTTTACACACTGTGTATATTTTTTACACAGTTTGAATATTTCCTGTGAAATATCATTTACACAATTTTTACACAAAGTTTAGTAAATACATACTGTGTAAATTTTCAGCATACTCTTACAAGCTTGCTACACTATGTAATAACTGTGTAAATGAACTGCCTCCTATACTATGTAAAAATTGTGTAAAATCTTGAATAGAAGGCTTATCATACTATGTAAAAAACTGTGTAAATGTGTCTATTGGGAGCTGAGCGTTCTGTGTAAAAACTGTGTAAAAAGTCATTTAGCAAGCAGAGCGCCTACTTTGCGAAAACTGTGTAAATGTGTCAATTGGGGGCTCGCCGTACTGTGTAAAAACTGTGTAAATGTGTCAATTGGGGGCTGAGCGTTCTGTGTAAAAACTGTGTAAATGTGTCAGTTGGAGGCTCGTCGTACTGTGTAAAACCTGTGTAAATGTGTCACATGGAGGCTTGCCGTACTGTGTAAAAACTGTGTAAATGTGTCAAATGGAGGCTCGCCGTACTGTGTAAAAACTGTGTAAATGTGTCAATTGGAGGCTCGTCGTACTGTGTAAAAACTGTGTAAATGTGTCAATTGGAGGCTGAGCGTTCTGTGTAAATGTGTCGAATGGAGGCTTGCCGTACTGTGTAAAAACTGTGTAAATGTGTCAATGGGGGCTGAGCGTTCTGTGTAAAAGCTGTGTAAATGTGTCAATGGAGGCTCGTCATACTGTGTAAAACCTGTGTAAATGTGTCAATTGGGGGCTTGCCGTATTGTGTAAAGACTGTGGAAATGTGTCAATGGAGTTCGCCGTACTGTGTAAAAACTGTGTAAATGTGTCAAATGGAAGCTCGCCGTACTGTGTAAAAACTGTGTAAATGTGTCAAATGGAGGCTCGCCGTACTGTGTAAAAACTATGTTAATGTGTCAATTGGAGGCTGAGCGTTCTGTGTAAAAACTGTGTAAATGTGTCAATTGGAGGCTGAGAATTCTGTGTAAAAACTGTGTAAATGTGTCAAATGGAAGCTCGCCGTACTGTGTAAAAACTGTGTAAATGTGTCAAATGGAGGCTCGCCGTACTGTGTAAAAACTATGTTAATGTGTCAATTGGAGGCTGAGCGTTCTGTGTAAAAACTGTGTAAATGTGTCAATTGGAGGCTGAGCGTTCTGTGTAAAAACTGTGTAAATGTGTCAATTGGAGGCTGAGCGTTCTGTGTAAAAACTGTGTAAATGTATCAATTGGAGGCTCGCCGTACTGTGTAGAACTGTGTAAATGTGTCAATTGGAGGCTCGCCGTACTGTGTAAATGTGTCAAATGGAGGCTCGCCGTACTGTGTAAAAACTATGTAAATGTGTCAATTGGAGGCTCGCCGTACTGTGTAAATGTGTCAAATGGAGGCTCGCCGTACTGTGTAAAAACTATGTAAATGTGTCAATTGGGGGCTGAGCGTTCGGTGTAAAAACTGTGTAAATGTGTCAATTGGGGGCTGAGCGTTCTGTGTAAAAACTGTGTAAATGTGTCAATTGGAGGCTGAGCGTTCTGTGTAAAAACTGTGTAAATGTATCAATTGGAGGCTCGCCGTACTGTGTAAGAACTGTGTAAATGTGTCAATTGGAGGCTCGCCGTACTGTGTAAATGTGTCAAATGGAGGCTCGCCGTACTGTGTAAAAACTATGTAAATGTGTCAATTGGGGGCTGAGCGTTCTGTGTAAAAACTGTGTAAATGTGTCAATTGGGGCTGAGCGTTCGGTGTAAAAACTGTGTAAATGTGTCAATTGGGGGCTGAGCGTTCTGTGTAAAAACTGTGTAAATGTATCAATTGGAGGCTCGCCGTACTGTGTAAGAACTGTGTAAATGTGGCAATTGAAGGCTTGCCGTTCTGTGTAAAACTGTGTAAAGCGCTTGGGAACGAGTACCACACGCTCGAGTTTCGGAGGGACTGGGTCCTAGTGCCAACATTCAACATGGCCGCCTCCTATGGAAGAAGGTCTCGCAGACGCGTATACCGAAATATTATTGTGAAAAGGTGAGTTTTGCAGAAATTCTAGTCCTGGAAGTCAAACTTTACCTTATACAGTTAAGAAGTAGTCTTTGAACTTTTAGCACAATTGTAGACAGTCTAAGCACGTTTATTCTTGAGATTATGTAAGACTTTCTTCTTCGGTACTTCTGAATAGACTAGACCAGTTGGCGGTTTATGCCGCCATTCGATAGGAGTGAATTGGCAAAATGCTGTCACAATCACTGTAAAGAGCTCCCCAAATATAGTAGATATGCCAATTTGTAGCACCATAGGATGAAAACTAGCGAAGATATGGCGGAAAAGAGATGTTTGTATGGTGATATGAGGTTCCGCTATATGACCAACTGTTCGCTTGGCTTTAAATGGGCCATGTGACGATTTTGAGGTTATTTTAAATCTCTTAAATATAGTCAAATTCATAAGAAATGAGCAAAATAATCGTCCAGGTTTGTTAAATAACCTTTCAACTGCTAGATAAGTACACATTGGAGTATTTTTGCGTGTCATCGAGCGGATGGAACTGGATTGCAAAATGGTATTTTTGATTTCTTACCGGGCTTAACTGTTTTCAAAGTTGAAAATCTGATAGCGATAGCTCCAAAATCTTACGTAAGAATGCCCATACCGGTATAAAGCAAATTTAGTCCTTTTTCATTCTAATGCCAAGTTGAAGCATGATATAGGATCCTGAGTTTTTTATGCAGACTACTGGCCTAGTTTTATAGAATTTTGTGTTAACAACCGTTACATAGCCCCTTGTCTTCCGTGTTCCCAGGAAAGAAAATGTTCCATTATTAAATTTTGTTTCATATACTGGAACATTTTTTCTCAAAAATTGACTGATACAGTATCTTCCCCTGTAAACCCTGTATTGGCAATAGTTCTTATTATTTTCGTTATTACCGTATTTGTCAATATTTTCTTTTATTTTATTTTAGGTTAACAGATCACTTTGAAGAAGGCAAAACTCAGGATAGAGTTAATGTCAGTCATGTTTACAACCTCATTGTTGGCGATGATGACATATCACAGCAGCTGTTTGGTCGTACTTTAAAAGCTACTTCCCAAACACAAGACGACTTAGAATTAATTCCTGCTGGTACTATTTTTGGATAAGGGAAAGGAAAAGTTGGCAAATGAAAGAAAACATGCATGACAGATTCCCTGGACAAGAGCCACAAGAACCCTTTATAGAAAACTTAGAAGCAAATCTTGACCACAATTGCCCAATCGTAGATAGAGCTAAAGAATCAGAATCCAACTTTAATTTACCTCCATCTGTTGAAGAAACAAAAAGGAATGAACCTGACAGTGATAAACTAGCAAATCACACAGATAAAGAAAAGTACAGTGATCCAGCTGCTTTGAATGAACAACAGCCAAGTGAAACTTTGTCGGATGAAGAACTACCATGTGAAATCCTTGTAGATAGACTTAAAGAATCAGAATCTAATCTTAATTTACCTCTGTCTCTTGAAGAAACGAAAAGGTGTGAACCTGGCAGTGAAAAACTAGCAAATCACACAGATAAAGAAAAGTACAGCGATCCAGCTGCTGAGAATGAAGAGCAATATGAACAGCCAAGTGAAACTTTGTCAGATGAACAACTATTTCCATATGAAATCCCCTCAATGAATATCTGTTTGTCTGACCTTTGTTACTGTGAAGAGGATGTGATCGGTGAGGGCACATTTGGAAAATGTTATGTTGGTAGCTATAAAAAACTTGCCCGTTGCTGTTAAGGTTATAAAACCAACCATGGATCAGGAGGCAAATATTCACAAGGAAGCTAACATTATGAACACTATTCCAAGTCATGAAAATGTTGCCATGCTTATTGGTGTATGCACCATTAAGTACCCACTCATGTTGGTCACAAAGTTGTGTACCTCAAGGGGAAAGCCTCAAACCTACTTTTCATTTATGAAGGAACAAGAAGAAAATAACATTTTAACTGTTGAAGTTTTAATGAAGGTAATGCTGGGTATCTGTTCTGGCATTCTTCACTTACACAGCCAAAGTATCTTACATAATGATGTCAAAGGCAACAATATTGTAATTGAAGATGTCAATAAGATGAAAAGGCCAGTCATTATTGATTTTGGAAAGGCAGAATTTACAAGGCATTCCAAAGGTAAGAGAGAAAAAATTGACACACCCCTGTCTAAGAACTTGCAATATCAGTAAGATGTAAGTGCAGCATGGAATAAAAGAGTATTACTGTGGGGGTTAAAATACATGGTGCACAGTTGAAGCTAAGGTTCTGAAGAAGAAGAGGTGGGTTATTTTAACAACTATCCAATCTAGGTCCTAGGCTAAATTTAGTAATTGTCTATGCAATTTCTGGTTTGTTGAAAAGTGGATTGAAGGAATCAATTATTGCAATGACATCAGTTGGCCAATAACCCTGGGGCATTTTTGGGATGAAAATACTGTACCAGTACTTGTATGGTGAACATTAAAGAAAAAACTGTAAGCTCACCATACGGTTTAGGACTCCCCTTTCCTAAATGCTGGCTACGCCCCATCATGATTAAGAGATATTTAACCAAAGTTTAAAATCAACAATGAATCAACTTAACCCTTAAATGATTTGGTAAAGAGAGGGCTGTAAGTTATCTATTCAGACAAACTTTTTTGACACATTGTGCAATTCCAGAAAAATGCCATACCTCAACCACAAAGGGAAACAACAATTCCAGAGAGGTGAGGGGTCAATATACCTGTTTTCCATACAAATACCGGAAATTTCAGGTGTGTGTGTAAATAAATACAATAAAAATAAAGTGAAGTGTGTGTGGTTGTGGGTGGGGGGGTGTCTTTAAAGTGCATTACCCCTCTATGGTGGGAGTATGGATTTTTTGGGGAATTGCACATTGTACCTTTTGGATATTTTCTCATTTTGTGCTATTGAACTAGGATGAAAAATGAAAAGATATGTTTCTCTTATTTTCCAGGATGTTTAAGTAAGAAGCTCATGACTTACAAAGAAAGGGAAAGTTACAGGAAAAAGTATCCATATGTGGCTCCAGAGATAACAAAAGGTGCAGCTCCAACCTTACTATCTGATACATATTCCTTTGGCTATATGTTCTGCATTAGTCTGAGACCTTTAGAGAAATCAAGTCTTCTTGGAACAAAGAGAGATGCCATAC
This sequence comes from Scolanthus callimorphus, assembly GCA_033964015.1. Classification (NCBI taxonomy): domain Eukaryota; kingdom Metazoa; phylum Cnidaria; class Anthozoa; order Actiniaria; family Edwardsiidae; genus Scolanthus; species Scolanthus callimorphus. Next base: position 27,577,629 of record CM066917.1, read on the forward strand.
TTAAACTTGGACAAAACATTTCTCATTTCAACTGCAGTCGAAGAATGTATCTTGATAGTGCACTGGAGTCTATTAAGTCCTTTCTAAACTAAAGTTAATGTGTTAAATCAAGTATTCAGAGTTTCCTTTCCAATTACTGCTGTATGTTGTAAAATAATTTTTATTTAGTATAATCACTCAAGTGGCTGTAATAATTTATGTGGGCTGATTGGTCAAGAGTCTTTTCTTTTGCTCACATTGAAAGGATTGGGCGTTTTTTGATTGTGATAATATCCAACAAAAGCATGTTTTTTTTTGTCTAACAATCTTATCAGTCACTTGCGCAATTATACTAAAACAATTAGTTGTCTCAGACTCCATGATTATTGGCAACTTCAGATCAACTTCATCTTGGTGACTATTCACAAAAAATTAGGGTTTCTATTTTCCTTGAATAGTCAGGGCAAACTTAATTGTTTTCAAGGTAAGGGAATTTTCAAAACAGTCAGGGAATTTTAAAAAGAAAGTGAAGCTGGTAAAGCTAATATTTACAGTGCAGACTCAACATGGTCTACTTCCTGTGTCTGCATTGCACCACAGTTCTCAATTCAAAATTTCTATGCCAAGCTTTCATTCCCACAAGAAACCCAGGCTAGATTTTTGTGCCAAAAAAAAATCCCTTATGAAATCTTTTAGACAAAAAATTCCAGAGTGGGTACCGTAGTATGGGATCAAAATCCAGGGGGTGGGTAAACATTATATGCAGAGTGGTCATGAGAAAATTCACTGAAGTTCAAGGGTGGGTAGGGATAGCCAAAACATTTACAGGGAAACTGACACCCAGGTCCTTAGAGGGGTGCAGTTTTTTTTTGTCTGCCCATTATTGCAGGGAGGTGTATTGGTTTCCCGAGAAAGGAGACCCCAGCCTCCCCTGCCCCCACCCCCCCCCCCACCCCCCCCCCCCCCCCCCCCCCCCACACACACACACACACTGACACTGGCTACGCCCTGTTACCATACAAAAAAAAACATCAGATGTTGTTTATTGCTTTCATTTTTTATAGTTTACTTGGACACAATTTTAAGCTGTTTACAATTATAAAGTGAAAATTTGATGTTAAAAACTAAGGTCCTTTTTGACTCAGTAGGGCGCAATTGATAGATCACTTCACTTGTAATTTGGCCTTTAGGATTCAATGGTACATAAATTAGCATACATATTATTAGTATTATTAGTACGTAACCATTAAAACAACAAGTCAGCAAAATAAATCATATTTCACATAATATTGCATGTGTTTTTGACGACTGCTAATTGTATAATCACAGAGAAGACTTAACCCATGGAGAGAAATGGGCCTTTTTCACACAGCAGCCTTCTTTGATAAAATTCTTTGTTCACCCCATGGAAATTCTTAATCACAATGAAAAATAAACAAAATATTTATCAAAGATTGCTGCCCTGTGATAAAGGCCCATGGAAATTCAATAAGAGTGGGTTGTGTGTGTATCAGCAGGTGATAAATCTAAACGATTTGGTAACCACCAAAACATCTGTTTGATTTGCAAAGCCCCAGAATAGAGGCAAAGAAAATTTGATCTTCATCTCTTGACAAAGTCCAAACACCAATTCTGGAAGTCTCCTGATACCACCTCACTGTTGCCTTTCTTGCAGCATTATCCACTTCAGTGACCTTTCCATACCATACCTGTTGTCCACCTCCCAAAATCTTAACTGTGTCATCAACTAGGGGATACACAGGGACATCCACCCTGCTTGTGAAGTCAGGATTCTTAAAGTCTAAGCACAAGTGAAACCCTGGGTGGCTTAGGTCTGAAGGGTCAGGAAACATTATCACCTTCCTTCTGATTCTGTTTATAGGCTGGACACTGTCTCTAACATACTCCCGAGGGACAAGCTTTGCAGTTTGAGTCCAATGATGCATTTTCACTTGTCCCCTTTCACGATCTGGAATGAAATACTTCCCATTCACAAAAGTGAAATACTTGTTCTCCACTGGGCCAACAACAACAATATCAGTTATTTCCATTATCCATTCCGTGACATTGTCACAAGCCACAATTTTGCATGTAGTGCCTTTGGTGAACTTCTCTATTTCACCCACCTCATCCTCTAAAGCTACCGACTTAGCAGACAGCAAGTTCCGTGGTACATTGACCTCCATCCCTTCACGCTGGAAGTAGTGCCTAACATCAGTTACAACTGAGGCTGAAAATGCCTTCCTCTTCACTCTTCCAATGGCAACTCCTTGTGATCGGGCATGTTGAATGTCTGGTTGAGGATGGTTTGACAGTGTTTTCAGTAGGTCCTTACCCGCTTTAAAGGAGGACTCTTGTAGGTAGTAGGGCTCTCTGCTTCTGCATAATTGAACCTAAATAGCTGTTGCCCTGTATAATACTCAGAAATTGTGCCATGTTTCTGTTGATGGTCCTCTAGAAAGTTCCTTAGGCTCTCCCTGACTGCAAATGTCTTCTCAATACCCTTGCAATTGTGCTTCTGTGCCTTATGCCTCAATATTGCCCGCTCATATAGTTCACAGCTATAATTGTCCATGCTGGAATGTCTGCGTATGTCACTAGCAATATGCACCGAGTATTCCAGGTTTTCAGTGCACATCGTCAAACCGTAAACTTCCTCAGCTTTGATTGCATGGGCCCACAGCAAGTTTTCCACTCGCTCTATATGCTGTTCCTCCCAGCCATTTCTTTGTAACCTTTTGCTGTATAACATCTGTACAGCATCACAAACTAACATGAAACAGTCGTATGATTTGGATGGTATTTTTTCAGCCAGAACTTCCCTTGCTACAGTGCTAAACCTACAACAGAAGAACAAAGGATAACACTTTATTTATTTATATGATATTAGGCATTTTATAAACAGTAGATAGTAGATAGTTACAAGGCACGTAGCGCCAAGTTGAATAATTGACTAAAAAAAACAAGAACAAGTAGTCTAATTGTTTTAGTAGAAAACCACTAGCATACTACCTATCATAACAACTTGTGTTGTTGCTAAAATATATTGAAATATATTGCTCTTGTAATGGACAATGCATTGACTATTTGACTCATAGAAAACAAGAACGAGTTGTCTAATTGTCTTAGTAGAAACCCACTAGCATACTACATTCAGATTGTTTCTAAAACATATTTTCATGGTTTTAGAAAGTTTTGTGCTACTGTTTCCGCTACTCACTATCAGGTATACGTGATAGTGAGTAGCGGAGCCAATGGATTGCAGGATTTGTGATAGTATGCGAGTCGGTTTCTACTAATTCTTATTAGTGTGTGTCAATTCATTTAATCTATTATGCTTACTTCTTGAACTCATTAGACTTCCAACCTCCCAGTTTGTCAGTGAGACTGTTCAGCCTGGCAACTCCTGATGCACACTGTTCAGTGGTCCATTTCACTGCCTTTATGGCTGCACTGAAGTCATTTCGGCTTAGCAGGCCACCATTTTCAGGGGACCTGTCGTTGATTGGAAGCTCTGCATTGTCTCCCAAATCTAGCCACATCTTACTGAGAAACTCCTTCTTCAGCATATTGAATGAAAGGTGCATGCGGTCTATGACCATGTCATGGACAGGGTCAAAGCCATACAATCTGTGGAGGTCAAATAGGATGCTTAACCCGGAAACCCCAGTTTCTTTCTGGATCTGTTGTCTCTGTGCATTGGTGTGAGCTTCTTCAATGCGCTTCCCATGATGAAGCTGATAAGCAGCAGTACGTGCATCACATGGATGGCGGTATTTGTACCCAAAACTACCATAATAGTAGTGCCGACTTTCTGGAACATAAGTCCCCTGTACCAGACATCGCCTGCAACCAGTTTTGCCACCTGCAATTAAACAGAATATACATTCTTGACAGAACTAAGGAAACAGACACAAATTTGATGGTAGAACTGAAACATCCTCTGAACAGTAAACTGTATGTCAATCTTTTTAAATAGAGTATATGGTATTGTTATTGTATACCACTGTGAAAAACAATAGTATAGGTAATAGCATGGTTTGTAGTGATATTTGGCATAAATACCATGAGTGATATGTCTAAACTGTTTGTAATTTCACGAGCCGTCTTCGGCGACAGTTTAGACATATCACGAGTGGGATTTATGTCAAATATCACGTACAAATCATGCTATTAATTGTTTATATGATCTAAGTCATTCACTGCAAATTTTGTCTCTAAAACCAGTGCGCGCATGCTGCAAAACAAGCAGATCTGTTGCGATACGTCAGAAGCGTGCGCAAAACAAGTGCGAAAATGGAAAACTTTTGAGTCAAAACTCTCGGGTGTTTTGCTCTTTTTAACTCTTTTTTGTAAATCTGGTAATTGTGCTTAACAACAGTCTTTGACCTGTAAGTCTGCTGGGAGAAACTTGAAGTTTTTCTTGGATTTCGGACTGCGGCTTCAAATCACACTCCTGGATGATTGAAATCACACTGTTACGCTGAAATCACACTCTTCTCAACCAATCAAAATGCAGGAATGACTGAGGTCATATAATAAAGCAATTAATCACTGCAATATGGGTATTGCTAAGCAAAAATGGACCTCATAACAGTACTTTGAAAAGTTGTGGGCAGCCAATTTATGTATCTCAACATTGCTTTAAAGCACCATTGAAATTTCAGGTGTAAAAGGTGAGAGAAATTTCTTAAATACTATGCATCTCTTAAATTTCTTAAATACTATGCATCTCAGTAGACTGCAGCAACCCTCTGTTGTTTTTTTCCTGCCCGCTGATTGCTGCTTGAAATTGATTCTGTGATCCCTCTTTATGTACCACATGACTCATTGTTTATGTACCATACGATATTTTTGGTGTTAGCCTTGTTTGAGAGCAATGAAACAATGGATGCCAAAAAATATTTATGAAGTGGTACTTAATCAACGTGTCTCGTGGTGCCTAAAAAGGTCAGTCACTGGCAGGCTGCGGTTTACTGGGATGCATTGTCAAATGTTCCCCTCCCATGGAATTTCCAGAGTCTTCATCCCAACCCAGTGCAGTTAAAAATGCAATCAGCCACTGGAACCTAATGGAAATGCAATCAGCCACTGGAACCTAATGGAAGGAATCATCTGTTAAATGTATGATTATGACTATTTAACCATCATGACAAATCAAGCAATGGTTCTCACTGTAACATTTGCATTGCACCTGATTTTACAGGCTACATACCAGTAATTACACCTACATGTACAATTACTTAAATTAATGTTGCCCATGAACTATGCATTATAATCAAGCGGCCTTTTATTTGAATTGTATGGTTCCAGAAAATATCAATACCTGCAACGGAAGGGTGTTGAAAAGTGACCCCTCACACCTCTGGAATTTCTGAAGAAAAATACAGTATTTGTATGGAAAAGATCAAGTAAATTGACCCCCAACCCTCCGGGGGGATGGATAATTTCTGGAACCTCACATTTGACAAACCAAACTGTACACTAAGGACACTGAATTTAACAAGTTTAGTTCCTTGAGCAATTACTTTGATACGAAATGCTTGATTTTCATGGAACATGGTTTCACAAGCAATGTTAATTTAAACAGGTGTCTATATGAATACACAATAAAATCCTACCTCCAGCATACAAAATCATTTCTTGGTGGGCCTTCAGGTCAGCTGTTCCCAGCAAAAGCAAAGCTCTAACTTTATGCCTTCCTTCTGGTAACACAAAGTTGTTTACTTCTACAGGTGTCCTTATGGTAACTTGGATACCTTCTATGTATAGTTTGACAATGTCTTCAATTAGTGGCTTCAGAAAGGCATCCATCTTATGAGGAATGCCCTCTTTCAATTGGTGTGTTGGAATAAAACTATACACATGGAGATTATCTCCATGAAGTCTTTCCTCTTTGCTCATGCAAGCATGGCTTACATGGATAGCTGCTATCCCCCTTGATTTTTTAGCAAAGGCATTAAATCCATCTTCATGGAAGATAAATGCTTGGTTAGCTGGGTTTCCTCTCATTGTTTTTGCTTTGTGAACAAACGAAAATCCACACTCTTGGCATGATAGGTTCAATTCACAATTCGCAGATAAATTGTTTTCTCCTGCAGCTTCAGCCATTTCATTAGTGGAGATGACATTACTGCAATTTACACATGTAGTTGGCAGAATAGTTTCTGTTTCATTATCCCAGAAATTAGACAATTCTCTAAACCTTGATCCATGCCAAAGTTCGTGGTATGGTACCTGAATTTGTTCCATGTTAAGCCACTCATCTTTGGCTTCCCAGTGGGCAAGATGCCTTTTAATATTCTCATCACTCAAGAAAATTGATTCTAAATTTAAGCCTAGCACAAAATAGTCCAAACAGTCCTTTCTTATTTTCCCACAGAAGGGACATTGTTCATCTTCAACAAGAACTACATGGTCCGTACCACAGCATATCTTGTAATGTCTTGGGTTTTTGTAACCTAACTTCTTCAAAAAAACAATAACAGCTTGCCAAGTTTGATGAGGAATATTATCATTGCCTGTAAATTCATAGATGTTTCTTAGTTCAGAGAGGGTTTCTTCTTGTGACCATCCATGCTTTACCTTGTTGTGTATTATTCTAAGAATACAGTTTTGTAATCTCTCATCCACAAATTCCTCATGGTCGATGCTTTCAGTTGAACTGTCACTATCGACACCATCTTCATTCACTCCAACATCAGACTCACTTGAATTATCAAATGGATGACCATTATGTATTGCTTCAGCAGCATCTTCATTGACTCCATTATCAGAATCGCTTGAGTAATCCAATGGACGATTATTTACTACTTCATTGCACACATTTGTCACTTGTTCTGAGTAACTATCAGAAACAGTAACAGTAACACCACAAGTATCAAGATCAGTGGAGCTCACATTTTCTGTGGTTATGTCATCATTCAAATCAGTTGCATGCTGTAAATCGGACTGTTCTTTTGTCACGCAATTTGCCATTACATATGGGGCAGAGACATGGTACCAGAGGCATACTAGCACTTCATCTCTTGCTTCATATTGTACACTGTATGCTGTAATATGTAAAATACATATGTTATAATATTGTTATTTATAACCATATGTGCAAAACCTAACAACAGCAAATATCTCTTTTCACATTTATTATCACACTTCAAAAAAACGTTTGTCACAACTTTCGTCACACTGTACTAATGAAAATATGGTTTGACAGAAGAATGGATGAATGGAAGCAAATTTGCTCCCAAGTAATTTTCTTTGGAAAATAAACAGGAAGTTTTATAGAAGTACTATGGATTTCACTGAATAATGGTGTCTACGATTCTGCCCACTCTAGTAGCTCATGTTTATGTTTGCATTATTTTTCTCCACAGGCAGACAATGCCAGCAGTTTTGCTGTGGCCCATTCAAAGTTGCTTTGCTTTCATTTTCAATATTTATAACAGGCAAGTTTTTGATTTTGACTCAGTCATGACCATTATTCTTTAATGACTTCCATTCGGACCACATCACATAAGGGTCTGTCATGCCAATAATATTGTCCAAGGATAGAGAAGATAATAGATCATTACGAAAACTCTCCCTATCAAAATGGTTTAAATCACGCTTTAGACACAGGAGGAATGGCTAACTTACAGTAAACATATATCAGGCTGTGATCACTAATGCCCAGATGGGATACCCCACTACAAACCACGCTCTTGGGATGAACACACTTGTACAAAAACATGAGCAATAGTGGACAGAATCGTAGACATTTAAGACAGGTTATTTTAGAGATCCGAGCAATGCTTCGCCAAAAATATTGTTACTTAAAATACTTAAAAGTTTGATACCTATTGCCTTTTCTTTGGTGTGATTTTGAATGTTTCCTACCTTGCTAGCAGAGGTTTTTTCTGTCATTCTTTTATTAGCTAGCATTAAGTTGTTCGCGTGTCTGGTATGGCGCATGGTTGTTTTGATTTGTGCCCGGGAAAAAACCTCTGCCGCAACCTGCTTATAATTTCTAATTTTTAAAGTTACGAACTGCAGATCACTGCTACTCGTAACAACAAAGGTGTTTTGGCATTTCTTTGGTTTTCATTTACACTTCCGGTAACATGCTGTGCTCTGGTTGGCAAGGATAAAGTACTATTGTAGCCAACAGGCAAAATTTGTAAATATCATTGCAGATTCACAGGAATTTGTCCTCTAAATTTTCAGCTAAAAATATTTGAATGTTCGCATTGTGTTGTCAACAGCTTCGAAACTCTGTGGAGGCATCAGCATCGTAATACACACCATGTGGGATTCTTATGTCAAAATCATCAAAATCTCTATAGTAACGGGCTTATGATGCAATGACGGTCAACAGAAATTATAAGCGGGTTGTGGCAGAGGTTTTTTCCCGGGCGCAAATCAAAACAACCATGTGACATATAAGACACACAAACAACTTAATGCTAGCTAATAAAAGACTGACAGAGAAAAACCTCTGCTAAGCAGGGTAAAGGTTCCCATGGAGAACCGAGAAACGGAATTTCAAAGTTTTATAAAATAAACCTTACATGAATGTAAGACTTAAGTTATATATGATTGTCATTGGCAAATATTTGTCATGCCTACTGGTAATGCAACATTTCTTTGAGCTTTGAATTTTATTTTCTCAGGTTCCCATGAGAATTATTTGGCGGGACAACAACAGCTTATCAACAAATAAGATGTTGAACTATTTGAACTAGCTGGTCTTCCACGTCGGAGAACTTGAAGTAGCGTCTAAAATGGCCGTGCAAACAAAACAGCTGTGTTGTATCTCTTCCGCCCAAGCACATTGATGATATGGATATTAGTTCGTAAAACGATAAAAATAAAGAGAGTTATTATTTACCTTCTGTACTGGATTCTTGTTGTGCCTACTTCTGTAAATCGTTTGAAATATCTCTACTAGTAGTAGTAGAGGTTTCTCCTAGCAAGAAAGCATAAATCTCCACGTCCAACACGTTCAACCTCGTTCCCAGGGAGTGACGGGGCTTGGGTACTAAAATAAACCTGAGCCTTCGGACAATCGCACACGTCGTGAGTACATGCGCAGCGTTTTGGCGCCCTTTTCAGTTGGAATTCAAGAAGAAAGTGGTCTACCGTTTATCCGTGTCTCTTTAATCGCCTTTGTGTGCCATTATTACCGTGCCAAAGTTCGCTAAAAGTATGGCAAAAAACATGGTAAGTATTGTTTAGAGGTTTAATGACTTGATTTTGGCTCTGTAACCGATTTCCAGGGGTTAATTCGCCGTTATTTTGAACTCGTCCATGATCCCTGACTGTGTTGTAATGTAAAGGCCTCATTTAAAAGCCGGGGTCTTTGGGCGATCAACCCTTCTAAATTACAAACAAAAAGGACAATATCATCAGAGTAACTTTAATATCTACTTGAGGGCCAGCAGTGTCAAGATCTTGGGGTTAATTTGGGTTGTTTATTCCCTGCTAGCAGGGTATTTATATCGTGGCGTGAGTTGTGTCGTTTCACAAGTCAACCACGTGCAAACCTAGAGTCATCTCAAATTTTGAAATCTCTTGCTTAGTCAGTCACAGTTTAAATCTACAACCCAAGGTAGTCAAGATAGCTGTAGTCATAACTGAGTGTTTCTTCTGTATATTTAAACTTCTTTAGAATTCAGAGGCAAAGACATTCCTTGAGAAGATTGGTCTTGGGGAGTTTGTAGAAACAATTGTTATAAAGCAGAGGGTAAGTTTAACAGAGGGCAGTTTGGGACCAGCCAGTTCAGATTCAAACCATGACTGTTTTTATTCTTTATAATACAGAGAAAGACATGATGACTATAACTTTCATGTGATTTATTTAAGAGAAATAAGACGGAGGATAAAAGTGACTTCATGGTGGAAAGTTTCTAGTGCTATGGAAAGAATAAAAACCTACATGGCTACATTTAATTTTGCCAAGTTTGATATAATCTAGAACTCATTAATTAAATTATACTCAAACTCTATCTTTCATCAGCTCACAACCTTGAAAGACTTGTTAATGCTCACAAAGGAGAGCAACGAGGTCCTGCAATTTCTTAAATTGCCATTAGGAGTAGTCTTTAAAGTTAGACAACACCTCCTGTCAGGTACTGTAAATGTTTTATATGAGAAAAAGGCTAGTCAAATCTCTATTTTAAGCAATAGAGGACAACTTTCTAGGAGAGGTGGAGCAAGTGTGATAATAATAATAACAATATAAAATTTATATAGGGCTATTTCATAAAAAATCCAAGAGCGCTTTACATTTCTTTGTGCAATATTAAGAGTATAAAGTATAATGACGTTACTACCGAAATCACTAAACTGCCGGCACCCTCGAAAATTTGATCGATCATTTGTCGTTTTCGGTTCGCTCGTCTGGCTGTTTTGATCGATCCATGTGACATTTAAATTTTTGTATCAAACAATGGAAAAAGCGTGTTTCTCCATGTGACCATGTAATATCCTTTATTAGTATATACCAAATCAGTGAATAGTCATTTTCGCACACTCTGATTGGTTCCTGAAATAGTAGATATCAAACACTATTTACTGTTTTGATAAAACTCTCAAAATGGCGGCTCTTTTCACGCGCGATACTGCGTCTTGCATCTTTTAAAATCGTATTTTATTCTACTGATTTGGTTTATACTAAACAACTATCCCCCTCGGGTCGGTGGCTAGCGGTGGATATATACCTCGACGCTTTGCGTCTCGGTATATCACCACTATTCACCTCCCCTTCGGGGGAAATTGCTAATTAATCCTTTGATATGCAGTGATGTTAGAAGAGCAGCTATTGCTTACATCACACTTTTATTCTTTTGGTTTTTAGAGGGAATACTATGTAGCTCTGATGGGCCAAAGCCTCATGCCTCAGAATCCCCTAAGCCATGCTCCTCTACAAGCTCCTCAGAGCCTCCTGTAAAGGCATCCTGCTCCTCTCTTAAAAAAGAGGAAAAGACAGTGAAGGAAATGACAGAGGAGCTCTCCAAAACAAGACTCCTAGAGCTCTGTAAAGAGCATGTTAGTGCGCAATTGGCAAATCAAGCCCTTAATGAGTTTCACAACAACCTCAACAGATTGTTAAACGAATACTGGGCAGCAGGAAAGGTATAATACTTTTATTTGTTTCTTTTTTGCTTGGTGCCACTTCCAGTCTATTTTCCTTGTAAAAATGAACACAATATTGCTACGCTACAATGTAATAACAATTGGTGGGTACCAGTAATTTAATACTGACATCTACAAATTTAATGGATAACTATTTTAGTGTTTGACCAGGTAGTACATGACATTTTGCCTACAAAATGAGTTCTGATGCAATGAGTTTTAGTCACTTCATCGGAAGTGTATACACAATAATTGCGGTTGAACCTGAAAAAAATCCTGAATTCCAGGGTGGGTGAACATGATTTCCAGGGGTTGTCATAAGAACATTTTACAAGAGTGGTGTTACATAATCTAGCATTTCAGTGGTCGGTAGCTGATCCTGGGTTATTTATGTAAGATAAATGAGAATCAATCTAGGATAATTTAAGTGTGAATTTGTGCAGATTATTTTGATGTCTGCCCAACAGATGCTAAATCTATGGTAAGCAGTAAAGCTATTAACACATCAATTTAAATAATCAACATGTTTTCTGTTGCTTAGTGGAAGGGCCAAGGTGGTCTCAAGGAATGTTCGAAAACGACAAAGGAAGAGTCAGAAGTCAATCGCATCATCGCTTCAGAAATTCTTAATTCTGAGTGCATGAAGACTTTATATGGCATTTACAAAGTTGAGGGTCATGGCTGTGTGACCCTCACAAGAGCAAAAGCCAGTGGCCTCCTTGGCAAGAAAAATTCACAAAAGACAAAGCCAAGCGCTTATTTGAATAAAAAGGTAGAGTACTTTATCAGTGAAATAGGTCACTTGAAATCACTCGCCTGTGGCATGGCTTGAAATAAACCCTTTTAAGCCTAATGACTAAGTCTGAAAATTTGGTCACCTGGATACCAATTTTATTTGCCAGTATGCATGCCAATAGCCATGAATAGCTCATCAACATCTGCTTGCATGTGAGATTTCAGACCAAAATGCTCCTGAGTGAAGCAGAACCTCACTTTTGCCCTATTCAATTTATTTAATGGGCTGTCAGGGGTTTCACTAATTTTTGAGGTAGCGCAGCTGGCCGGTTTTGGAAGTAGGTGACTGGGTTTGGGGCTCCATCAAAGGACGAAGCTTTCTAGGGGGAACGGTGGCTTGCACCCTGGGAAATTTAAACAATTCTGTAGCAGAAAAGGCGTTTTCCTGTGTTTTGAGGGCAAGATAATTGGCATATTTGTGTATTCTATTGGTTAATTTTGAAGTAGTAATGAAGTTGCCGGTGGTCAGCAGTGAAGTGGACGGTGGTTCACCACCAGTAGCTGCCTTCTATTGAAACCCCTGGGTGTTCCAAAAAATGCTGTTTCCCACTAGCAGCACAATGTTTAAGCTCAAAATGAGTGAAAATAACCAGTGCTGAATCATCAAGCATTTCCTGTAGTATGACACTTTTATACCCTCTTTCTTTACAGGAGAATAATGAAGGAGCAAGAAGCATGCGCAAAGTAAGCATTATTGATTTATTGGAGTCTTTTCGATGTGATTATCAGGTCATTTTTTAACACCCACCCCATATGGAAGAGGTCATTTTCTTTAGTCACCCCCTCCAAAATTAACCAAAATTTACCCCCTCGGAAATACCTACAGAAGAGCCTTTTCTTTCGTTTGACCCCCCAGGAAAAGGCCATTTTGCTATACCCCCTCTGAAAAACTCTTCTGTAGTGGGGGGGGGGGGGGGGGGGGGGGGTTGCGGTTGCAGATATAAAAATGGAATGGAGCCAGTTGCATTTACTATGTACAGCGTAATTGTTTTATAATTGTATTTATTGAAGAGTGAATCATTTTTGCCCCTCCATAGAATAGAAAAAAATTTATTTCAATTTGTATTGTTTCTCTAGACTTTCAAACTGATTTGTATGGTGTACATTCTAAAACTGAGCTGGGCTAATTAAATGTAGAGTCCAGTTGAACAGAACACTATTAATGTTTTCATGATAATACTGAGCCCTTCACTTTGTGTTAATGTTAACCTTTACGGTACCCTACACACAAAAAATTATCTATGCGTCGCATTTAAATAAATCCAAATCCTGTGTGTGTGGAAAAGTATTTCTGTGCTCAGATTTCATGTTTTCATTCAAGATTTCTTTTTTTTTTGGCGGGGGGGGGGGGGCTAAAACCAAAAAAAGTTTGTCATAATGATGCCTGGAAGGTCTACAGTATCGCTAATTGAGGTAATATCTGTTTTCTTGGCTTACAGAGAAAAGCTCCCAAAGATTCTTCTACAGTCCCCACCAAAAGAACATCGGCAAGTGTAAGTATTAGTGTCCTGCTATGCTTAAGCTGGACATTATCAGGGCACTCAACCTTCAGTATATAATTTTTAGATAAAAGTGCTTCATAAGTTTGAGGGGTGAATATTTTCTTTTTTGTATTAGCCAAGAGGCTTGGAATTAACTGATTATTTTGCAATTTTGTAACTTGCTTGCAGAATCGTAGTCCCAAAAGCGAGTTCCAAGTAAAACTTAAGAGATATCTACAAAACAAGTTGATATTTGTGACTAACTAATATTTGTTTAGTCACAAAGTGAGTAATTATGGCCATTTTTGTGCCATAGAGACCCTGTTTTCAACAATCCTGGTTACCTTTCCCCATTTCTCAACTGCAGCACACTATTTCAATGTATAAACACATTGAATTCCTAACACTATTTTTTCTTCTTAAATTGATTGCAGACTGCATCCAACAGTACCAAAGACTGTGTTTCAGCAAATGTACCAGTAAGTATAACAGTTTAGAAAAAAAGTACCATATTCATATTGTGTGGTTCCAGAAAATATCCACACCCATCCCACAGAAGGGTGTTAAAAATACAGTATTTTTTGTATGTGCCAAAGAGATCCTGTTTTCAAGATCCATGGTTAACTTTCCCAATTTCTCAAGTTCATCAGACTATTTCAAAGTATAAAGAAGTGAGAAACACTATCTTAAATTTATTTCAGACTACATCCAACAGTACCAAAGACTGTGCTGCAGCAAATGTACCAGTAAGTATAGTATTTTAGAAAAACAGTACCATATTCTCTTTTATTTTTGTGGTTAAATAATGGAATCTTCACAACACACACAAAAAGATAGGAAGTGAACTTTGCAGGGCTTAAAATTGTGCCAAATACAGGCATAAATGTGCCTAAAAAGTTTCCTTTTATGCCTAACGTTTTAGACTTAGGTGTAAAATAATGGCTGCATTTTCAGTTTCTACTGTATTCTCCTAGTAGATTTATGCCTTGGTTTTTCTATGAATTACACCTTAATATTGGTACAAGCCATAAAATTACGACTATGATTATTTTCTTAATTTCAAGCCCTGCTTTGATATCTTGAACAAAATAACACATGTACCTGTGCTCTATGCTCAACTTTTAGGTTTAAACTTAAATAAAATTAGAATTTGGTATTTCATTGATGTTAATACTGTATAATACATTTTGATATATAACAAAACGTGACATCACCGCTCGGAGATATATATGTTATTAATTTTACAGGCTAGGAGGTTTGTATAGGAAAAACCTGTGACCAAGGGCTGGAAAATGTTGACTGAGGCTGGAGGCCATTTTTTTCCAGGCTGACTGACCTAAAGACACTAAATGACTTTTTTTCCCAACTTTAATTTTTTTCGATGAAAACAAGCATGTGCAAGTGGTTACTGTGACCTAGGTCAAAGATAGGAAAATACTGCCCGCCCGCATACTGTAAGAACCAATGGCAATGCAGAATTTGTTACCACGCCCTCGAAAACATAAATGAATTTTATCTTCTGGTGTTAATTATTTTAACACTCCAAGTTAAAGTTTGTGTCTCTGTGTGGCCATGTACATGTAATATCCTGTAAATTGTTATATGTTCTCATATACTGCAGTGTAACATGTGTATAATTGTTCTTATTTGTCAGGAAAGTGAACTTTCTGGTGATGAACAGAATGAAGACAGCGATAGTTCAAAGGTAAACACCATTTACAAATATAATTGTGCTCAGGCATGCTTAACACTTAGGTCTGATTTCCATATAGCTGTATCTTTCGTGATGTTTGTCATGTGAAACTAGCCTTCTGCAGTGCGCACACAACTCAATGCCTCTTGTATCATAGTTGTGTTTCTTGTATTTGCATATAGTTGTATCTGGCATATCTGTTTTGAGCATCCTATGGCTATTATGTGTTGTTCTAGCCTTCCTAGATTGGCAAAATGCTCTGGAAGGCTAGATATCTCATGCAGTCATGCCACCTTAAGTCACCCACCAAAAATTGGCAATTATACAGTGCAGACTGTTATAATATTGATTCAAGTGGCATAAAGTTAATGCTGACAAAGTGAAAGGACACTCATGAATAGATACTAAATGATCATGATAAAAACTCTTCATTTTATGAAGTATGTTGCTATAAAATTGTTACTTTGCTTTCCATTAAGATTATCACTTTAAAATATAGTAAAATGGTGCATACTTCTGACTAGACATTGTTTATGATTCCTTTTCTTTCGGTATAGCAGGAGGGGCTTGGGTTTCTTGTGTTTCAGATTTTAAAGCTGTTTTTGGTGCTGCTATGGTAATCTATTTCTTGGTTGATGAGGCAAATATTTCTATCCAATTTTAGTTTTAATTTTCCAGCATTACCTTATATATTTTCAACTAAGTTTGTTTGACAATAATGAAATTTTTATCAGACACCCCCAAAAAGTCACTTCATCAGGCTACCAAAATTTGCGGCTCTGTATTTTCACATTTAAGTTGTATTTCATTTACAAGTTATATAATATATCACACCATTATAAATTCAGCTAATGTAATAATTTGCTTATGTTGTTATAACAGGAAGAAGAGAGTGAATATGAGCGGCAATGCCAAAAGAGGAGACAGGAAAATGCTGCCAAGCAACTAGAACTTGGCCTTGTAAGTGATGAGGATGCTGTCATATAAATTAATAATTATAATGGTTAATTGAGAAGTAGGTTTGCTGAAGTGTGGCACCTTGTAGTTAATGCCTTTTTGTCACCTGGTGAGGAAGTCGGAACGTCATAGGGTCTGTAGCCAGCAGTAAAACGCAGGGTTCGTGCATTAAGTAGCTGGTGGGGCTCGGGCAGTTGCCAGATTGTTCTGACAGCTCTGGGCCCAACATCTACCATCAGGCTCAAACCTGCACAGATCCTGCGTAAAATTTGAAATGAGCCCTCAGGAAATAAGATCTCTTAAATTCCTTATTGAATACAGGATTAGAATCAAGGCTCTACACAAATTCCAGGTTGAAGGAAAAAAAGCGCCTATGGAAATTCCAGGTTCTTTTATGGGGGGCAACAAAAAATTAACTGGAACAGATTTACAACTTTTATTTAATTCACATGCCATACATGGAGTAAAGAAAAAACGCAAGGATGTTCAAGTTACAGCAAAACAGTAATACAGAAAAAAAGAACACACAACTGTTTGCTTTTAGGTTAATAAAGTGGAAGGCCAATAACAAAGTATTTGCCATGATCCTTTAATTAATATTACATTTATCTGTTAAACAGCTCAGTTCAGCACAAGCACAAACAGTTGGTCAGTGCTATATTGGAATCCCAAAAATGATGCAAATAGCAATGCCGAAAGCCAGATCAACTGCTGTCAGTGTGGGATTGGCACTCCCCAAAGGCACAAAAAAGCTGGACATTATCGAAGAAATAGGGAAGTTGGTGTACAGAAAGGAGTTGGTTGTCATGAAGGACCCAGCAAAAGGAATTGCCTATAGCAATCTGGCTGTGCAGAAAAAGGACTAAGATAACCACACCACATCATCTACTCTATTCAGCAGGGACTAGCCATTATGTAAGTTGGAGGGGGATTGGAGGAGAAATTGGGGGCACTGAAAAAGACTAACAGAAACAGAAAAAAACAGAGCTTTGAAATTTAAAATTAAGTGGTTTGGGGTCTTCAAAACCCCAAATCGTGGATCCTTATTTCAATGTATTATTGTTATAAAGGAGGGGGTCTGTAATTTTATTTTCACATAATACCTTCTTTTCCTCCACCATGATGCACCCCAGCTGACTTAAATAATGACCAGTCCTTAAATTTAAATCTTATGTGTATTGGGCAGTCGCAAAAAAATTTGCACCCACCCTGTTGAGGACCCCATTCACAGCTACCCACCCTGGATTTTTGTAACTTGAACCACCCACCCTGGAATTCCAAGCTCTACTTTGACCACCCACCCTGGAAATCCAGAGGTCCTCAACAGGGGGGGAGCGAATTATTTGATACAAATCACATTTTCAAAGTTGCAGATTTATTTAAGCAAAGTCGCTATGATAATTGAGTGGAAAGTTATATTATTTAATACAAATCATATTCTCAAAGTTACAGATTAAATTACAATTGCAAAGTTACATATAATTAATTATTTTATATATTTTCAAAATTGCTATGATATTTATGTGCAAAGTTTATAATTTTTAAAATCTATTGTGAGTGCAATTTCAAGTAATCATGAAAAGTTGTTTTTGTACAAAAGTTGCAAATTAATTGTCAATTATTTACTATGTAAAGTTTATGCTGTTATTTTAGTATGTACACTCAGGTATGTATTAATTGAGCAAAATCATGTCAAAGTTGCAAACAAAATTATTATTATTGACGATTTTTAAAACAAGTGCAAAAGTTATGCTAATAAATGAAGTTTTAATGAATAAGCAGTGATGTCAATGTCGATGTGTTGCAAGTGTCCAGGGCTGCTTAAGTACAATTTACAGTTTTTGAAGGCCAATTTGCACAAATGTACACAGTTTTCTGAAATGAATTGCGCCGAATTTAAACAATTCCCAGAGGGTTACACAGTTCCTAGAAAGGATTTACACAGAACCTACACAGTTTCCAGAAACGATTTACACAGAACCTACACAGTTTCCAGAAACGATTTACACAGAACCTACACAGTTTCCAGAAACGATTTACACAGAACCTACACAGTTTCCAGAAACGATTTACACAGAACCTACACAGTTTCCAGAAACGATTTACACAGAACCTACACAGTTTCCAGAAACGATTTACACAGAACCTACACAGTTTCCAGAAACGATTTACACAGAACCTACACAGTTTCCAGAAACGATTTACACAGAACCTACACAGTTTCCAGAAACGATTTACACAGAACCTACACAGTTTCCAGAAACGATTTACACAGAACCTACACAGTTTCCAGAAACGATTTACACAGAACCTACACAGTTTCCAGAAACGATTTACACAGAACCTACACAGTTTCCAGAAACAATTTACACAGAACCTACACAGTTTCCAGAAACGATTTACACAGAACCTACACAGTTTCCAGAAACAATTTACACAGAACCTACACAGTTTCCAGAAACGATTTACACAGAACCTACACAGTTTTCTGAAACAATTTACACAGAACCTACACAGTTTCCAGAAACAATTTACACAGAACCTACACAGTTTTCTGAAACAATTTACACAGAACCTACACAGTTTTCTGAAACAATTTACACAGAACCTACACAGTTTTCTGAAACAATTTACACAGAACCTACACAGTTTCCAGAAAATTTACACAGCACCTACACAGTTTTAAGAAATGATTTACACAGAACTTACACAGTTTCCAGAAACGATTTACACAGTTCCAAATTAACACAGAATTTACACATTTCCAAAGTCCAATTGACACAGTTTTTACACAATCCAAAGCAAGACTGTCACAAATTTACACAAAATTGACACAATACCAGCAATTTTACAGACTGTGTAAAAGTACATTGATTGTGTAAAACCAAATTTACAGAGTTTCTACACAGTTTTTACACAATTTTTACATACTGTGTAGTTGGGTAGATTTTTCCAGTGAAGCTGGCAATGCATTATGCGCATGGTGAGACGGATTCTTTAAAAGGAGGAAGGATATCTCACCGTACCTTTATATTATCATGTTTTCAGGTCGCAGGCGTGTTTTATTATCTCTCGGCAGCCACGCTACAATACCTCGCACCAACTATACTCATCCTCTTTTCTACACTCATACTTAGAACGATAGGTAAGCTGGCGCTTAACAAATAATCTTCAAGGTACTGTTCACATGAAGCGAGATATCCCGGTGGATAGGGATATCTCGGTGGATAGGGATATCTCGGTGGATGGGGATGTCTCGGTGGATGGGGATATCTCGGTGGATGGGGATGTCTCGGTGGATGGGGATATCTCGGTGGATAGGGATATCTCGGTGGATAGGGATATCTTGGTGGTTAGGGATATCTCGGTGGATAGGGATATCTCGGTTGATGGGGATATCTCGGTGGATAGGGATATCTCGGTGGATGGGGATATCTTGGTGGATGGGGGTATCTCGGTGGATAGGGATATCTCGGTGGATAGGGATATCTCGGTGGATAGGGATATCTCGGTGGATGGGGATGTCTCGGTGGGTGGGGATATCTCGGTGGATGGGGATGTCTCGGTGGATGGGGATATCTCGGTGGATAGGGATATCTCGGTGGATAGGGATATCTTGGTGGATAGGGATATCTCGGTGGATAGGGATATCTCGGTTGATGGGGATATCTCGGTGGATAGGGATATCTCGGTGGATGGGGATATCTTGGTGGATGGGGATATCTCGGTGGATAGGGATATCTCGGTGGATAGGGATATCTCGGTGGATAGCGATATCTCGGTGGATGGGGATATCTCGGTGGATGGGGATATCTCGGTGGATGGGGATATCTCGGTGGATGGGGATATCTCGGTGGATGGGGATATCTCGGTGGATGGGGATATCTCGGTGGATGGGGATATCTCGGTGGATGGGGATATCTCGGTGGATGGGGATATCTCGGTGGATGGGGATATCTCGGTGGTTAGGGATATCTCGGTGGATAGGGATATCTCGGTGGATAGGGATATCTCGGTGGATAGGGATATCTCGGTGGATTGGGATATCTCGGTGGATAGGGATATCTCGGTGGTTAGGGATATCTCGGTGGATAGGGATATCTCGGTGGATAGGGATATCTCGGTGGATAGGGATATCTCGGTGGATAGGGATATCTCGGTCCCCCGAGTTATCTCGGGCCGCGACAAGTTGCTATACAATCTCTCTGTGTTGTAATCAAACTGTTCACATGCGACCGAGACAATTCGGGGTCCCGAGGCATCCCTAGGCAGTCCCTTCTTTGGCGAACGTCCGTAAATCGAGAGAAAATCCTAGTCCTTCATTGTAGTTTGTTTGCGCGCTCGTATTTCTAGCTCACGAGAGAGTCTACATTGTAAGTATCGGGTAACGACTGCAAGCAGTCTAAAGGCCGGTTCACACTTGCGATGTTGCATTTGTCGCGGCGATTTTTCTCGCGCGAGTTGCAATTTAAACTCTCTAGTGTAAACGAGATTCAAATCCGGTGTGATTTCTGTGCTCTCTTTTCTTCAAATCGCATCAAGTTGCAAAAAGCTTCGAACATATGTCGCAAAATATTTTGTCGCACGCCCGCGCGCCTAAAATTATGGACCGCAACATCAGCGATCGTTCCTCGCAGAGACTGAATTATATCGCAAATTTATAGACGTTTTTCAAAATGGCGCGATTTGCCATAATCTCTCCTACCTTAACCGTTATCAGCCCAAGATCGAAAAAAAAAAAACCGGTAGAAATTCAAAAATTTTCCCGTCTTATTTACGAGATGAGGTTTCACCATCATCATCTTTGCAAATTGCGCCATTAAAAGAACGTCTAAACTAAAGATAATATGTTTAGAATAGTTGTATACAAAGCCCTATTCCCGTTGTATTCCCCTTCTTGTTTTAAAGGCCCATCACCAACCGACAGCCTTTGCGTACTCTTAGCCAATCAGACCACCCGAAAACAATGGGTCATTTGAAAACAAAAGAAAACGGGGCGCAAAGGCTCCCGGTTGGCGATGGGCCTTCCATTGTACTCTCTGTCATCCACAGAGTCAACCGACTGGTCTGCGGTATCTGAAGCAGGGCCCTCGAGGCTCCAATACACAAGCCTTATCTCCAACACCACTCGAGAAGCGGCCCTAAACCTGAGAGCGGTCCTGACCCCAGAGCTCTTTCAAGGAGTCTTCTCGTACGTCACGTGGTGGCTCTGTACCACGTGGTTTGTGACGTCAGTATTTGGTGTAATTTATTTGAAGATGCTCAATGCGTAAAGTGCAAAATCGATGTGAGTATAACACGTGTACAATAATAAATGCAGATGGTGAATTCGTGGTATTATATATGTGTGTTAAGTATAATTATTCGAGTGTCTATAAGAAATTCCGCGCGCTGATTGGTTAAGAGTGAATTGAGCGTGAATTTTGTTATGACCGTGGAAAAATCCAACAAAACAAGTTTTTTGTTTGTCTAAAAATCTCATGAGACAATTTGGGAATAATTTGGGAATCCTGTGTTATACACCAAACATGCCCGCTTGAGCCTCTCCGGTGTAAAACACAGGATTCCCAAATCATCGATTTTTAACTGCGAAATAGTCTATTATACTTAACAATAGGCCATGTTCGAATTACGCTCCAATGCCTACAAACAATAACCTCAAGTCGAAGCTTTCTTCTTAAATTACTGTGAATGTATTAGAACTTGGAGAGAGCCTCGATTTTAAGCTCTTGTCTTCTGAGCATTGGAGCGTAATTCGAACCTGGGCTATTAGTCACCTCATACTCCGTTATTATCGCCCTTCGCTGACTGATTGTTTGATTGGGCTGAAGTCTAACTTTGTTTAGCATACCGTCTAAGGTACGAGCATGTCCACGTGACACTTTCCATTCACCCCTCATTTTCTTTGGAACATTACGCCGCAACAAGCCGAATGAGCTGGAATGGGCCGTTCTCTCCTTTCTTTGCTCTTGCCCTCTCCCCTACCACTATGCGCCTCGTTTACGTGATCCCGCGACGCCCTCGGGTCTTCGAGGATGCGATATTTGTGCTCCCATGATTACTCACGAGAATGCGCTGGTGGAACACCGAGCAGTCGTGGTGCTTTCTGGGTTCACATGACCGTTTTCAGTGGGGATATTGTTTTCACTGCCCAGGTCTTTGCGCATTTCTTTTTCTTGCATTGTCTCCAGGATAACGCTGCTACCACGCTAAGAACTCCTGCAGCAAAAACTGCTCCCTCAACCACAAATAAACCGGACAGGTGCAATTCTGTGAGGACATTGAATTTTTGCTTCTTTTGACATACAAATCGTTTCATCCAATCATCGTGAATTTGCTCAATAGTCGAGAAAGACTGGAGGTCCAGCATTATTTTTGACACGCGATCTGTCCAACGGGAGCCCTTTGGAAATGCGAAAGCCCACCCCGTGACTGCGATTTCCTTGTTGCCAGGGACAACCAGCTTGCATGTACGGTCACTCCTGGCGATGAATTCCAGTGTTGGTCTCTCGCCTATAAAGGCCGTCAGTTTGCTACGAGAGAACGGGTGGAGAACCTTGGTTTTCTATTCCTTTCATTTGGTGGTATAGTATTGTGTGGCGCGTCATAGCATGACATGAAAAGTTGAAATTTGGCCTTTTCTGGATTGTATGGCATGATATCTCGTGTATGGTATCGTATTTATGATTGGCATTGCGTGTTAAACTAACGGAAGGTGATAGTATGGTAGGGCGTGGCGTGGCGGGCATGGAGCGACACGGTATGGTATGATTTGCGTGGTGGTATGGCATTGTTGGGTGTGATTGGTGTATGGTATGGTATGATATATTCTATAATGGGGAATATGGTATGACATG
The DNA here is from genome assembly GCA_033964015.1 of Scolanthus callimorphus. Classification (NCBI taxonomy): domain Eukaryota; kingdom Metazoa; phylum Cnidaria; class Anthozoa; order Actiniaria; family Edwardsiidae; genus Scolanthus; species Scolanthus callimorphus. Next base: position 27,600,503 of record CM066917.1, read on the forward strand.
GCATGATATGATATATGGTATGACGTGGTGTGACGCGGTATGACTTGGCGGTATAAATGATATGGTGTATGGCATGGTATGGAATAGTATGATATGTGGTATGGATAATACATGGTATGGTATATGGTATGACATTGCATGTATGCTATGCTATATGGTTTAGGTATGGTATGTCATAAGTCATTCCGGTAAGCGGCCTGGTTTTGCTCAGCCTGACATGTTATACTGTATGGTATGACATGGTATGGCACAAAGTGGCATGACAGGTACGGCGTGGTATTTTGTATGATTAAAAGGCTTTAAAGTTATCTTACCCTTCTTTTAACATCTGAAATCCTTGAGCCGTATCTACCACGTGATGCTTCTTTATTTTCGCGTACATCATTTGTAGAGTGGGGTCTTTGCTGCGTTTGAAGTACGTCTCTTGTCTTGTGTTTCTCGCCAAAGTATAAGTGTAGGGATAGGATGGAGAGATCAGCTAGTTCAAAACAAACAAGACGCTGTGACTAGCTTGCAAAAAGACCAAGAATGTTTGCTGCCACCCGGCTAGGTCGGCTGGAAAAATCTCTTTGCGGTCTGGGGTTCGTTCAACTATCGTCCAAACCAAGACTCTTGGTCTTTCCTAAATATCTGAAGAGAGGGTGCTGCGTTGCTCTAACTTCTGGAAAAGGTTAGACCGTGTGTTCCCGGATAAGGAGGGCCGGAACATTATTTTGTAGGGCAAAAACGTGTTCGAATTCAAGAGCGAATTTCACCAGATAGCTATAGTAAGAGCAAATACATAGCCATTCATAAACGAGAGAAAATTAATACAATTTGCAGCTGAATGGCTTCCTCGTCAGCCAATCACAAGTCAAGTAAAACCACTATCACGCGGTGAGCACGTGATCTCTAAATACACGTTTAGTTCAACATGTGATTTGTTGAAATGATGGAGCGGATTTCAGATGACTGTCGTGAGTAATTGGTAATTACTTTGTAATTACTCCTACAGGTTTTATTCAGAATTGGTGTAATTACTTCGCGATTTGTTTTACTACAGTCATACGAAAACCGCTCTAGTGCAATTATATAAATAAACCCGCTCCAAGACCTTACCTTTGGATCAAGTATGTGTTCGAAGGGAAGGAAGTTTGTCTCCGTGATAAAATATGCAGCCAAGTTTGCCGAGTACGCAGCTAGTATGATCGTAGCCACGAAACTCATGCTCACACTAACCCAACGTCCTGCAGTACTTTGTGGCCTTCTCTCAGTCCCGATGTCCCGTCCTAGTGTTATACTCCAAACGTACTCGGCACTGTCAAATAACGAGAAGTCGTTCTTTAAAATCTTCTCAACTAACCACAGTACAAAAATGAAGACATGGCAAATGCCTAAAACGCAGAACCACGCAGCCATATCGAAGGGAAGTAGAAAATTAAAAAGAGGTGTAGAAGTCTCGTGATCAGAAGTCTCGTGATATCGCGTGATCACGGAGATGCCGATACGACTGAAAGTTGCCGCGAAATCAATTACCTCCTCCCTTTCGCGAGATATCGCTAACCCTACACCCATGTCCGCTTTGCAATCGATAAGATCACGCATGATCCCGTTCCACTTTCCAGACGTGGTATTTAGCGTTCCGAAATTTCCGTCTTCAACGTAGTGGAACTCGAAATCAACTTTGATGGCATTCTCGATGATAAGTACACCTCCAGGGCGATACCATATATGCACCATTCCTCTGTCTCGTTAGTCCTCGGGTTGAATCTTGTACAAACTCTTGTCAATGCTTCGCACGATACGCCACGTTTCCTTGTCATCATAATCCATGGTATGTATTCCACGAGAACTACCTTCACTTTGTGGCGTGTAGGCTCGTCGCTGGGAACAAAGGTCCGTATTTTGTCGAGCTCCATCGCGCTGTAGTAAAACTGGCCGTTGACCCAGGTGCCCATCATATCCCGTATTGCATCGTCTTTTACGCGTGACTTGCCTTGGAAGAGTGAGAGCAACTTTACCTCGGAGAGGAACAAAATCTTTTGGTCCTCGCTGAAATTTTGAAGAAGTCTCTCGATGTTACTAAAAAACAGAGAACTGTTATTAAATTTCTTTGACACCTTTCTACGCCAGTCAATCTTTCGTGGCATTGTATGTTATGGTGTGGTATGACGTGATTGTTAGCATGGCAGGGTATGGTATGTATTGTATTGCATAATATGACATGGCGTGGTATGGTGTGTTATGGTATGGTATGGTTTTGGATGCATGGCATTGGTATGGTATGGTCGGCATGGCGTGGTATGGTGGTATGGCGTGGCTTGGTTTGGTATGGAATCAGTATGGTATGGTATGGCATGCAGTGGTATGGTATGGTGGTATGGCGTGGCTTGGTATGGTATGGTATGGAATCAATATGGTATGGTATGGCATGCAGTGGTATGGTATGGTGGTATGGCATGGCTTGGTATGGTACGGAATCAGTATGGTATGGTATGACATGCAATGGTATGGTATGGTGGGGTATGGCATGACATGGCATCAGTATGGTATGGTATGGTATGGTATCGGTATTGTTGGCATGGCTTGATATGGTGGTATGGCTCGACTTGGCTTGGTATGGTATGGCATCAGTATGGTATGGTATGCAATGGTATGATATGATATGACATAGTATGGTTGGCATGGTGTGACATAGTATGGTATCGGTATGGCATGGCTTGGCTTGGTATGGCATCGGTACGGTATGTAATTGTATGTTATGGCATGGTATGCAATTGTATGTTATGGCATGGTATGCAGTTGTATGTTATGGCATGGTATGTAATTGTATGTTATGGCATGGTATGCAATTGTATGTTATGGCATGGTATGCAATTGTATGTTATGGCATGGTATGCAATTGTATGTTATGGTATGGTATGCAATTGTATGTTATGGCATGGTATGCAATTGTATGTTATGGCATGGTATGCAATTGTATGTTATGGCATGGTGTTGTATGATATGGCATGGCATGGTGCGGCGGTGCGGCACCAATGTTTTGGTTTGGTGTTCATAGGAAGGAGTGGGTATGGTATGCAATTGTATGTTATGGCATGGTGTTGTATGATATAGCATGGCATGGTGCGGCGGTGCGGCACCAATGTTTTGGTTTGGTGTTCATAGGAAGGAGTGGGTATGGTATGCAATTGTATGTTATGGCATGGTGTTGTATGTTATGGCATGGTGTTGTATGATATGGCATGGTGTTGTATGATATGGCATGGTGTTGTATGATATGGCATGGCATGGTGCGGCACCAATGTTTTGGTTTCGTGTTCATAGGAAGGAGTGGCATGGAATGTGGCGTCATGGTTTTAAAACTACTGCTACTTACCTTTTTAACAAATAAGCAAACTTTTCTTTGCCTCTGGAGAAATTCGACAGCGACACGCAAGAGTTCTTAGTCAAAGGAGATAATGATTGAACTGATTTCCATGTATCTTCTCATGTGTGCGAATAAATGCCTTCTTAAGAACGCATAACCCTCTTTTCAACTTTTCCTTCTGCCATTCACTGTGTAACCTCTGAGATGAAGTATTCATTTGCGGTTGAAGAACGAATACCAAGTAGGGAAGTGACAAACCAGGGAGTGTTAGTTGTCCGTTGTGTGTCACTACAACCCAAGCAAATGTCTCTGTGGTCATGCCGTTCCTCTGTGCAGCTTCAAAAACGTCCCGTCCTTCATCAGCACTGTCAATATACACAACTATAATTCTCGCAAGAGAGAGCTGAATCGCTTTCATTATTTTACCCGGCTCATCGCTTCCTAAATGAACTTTTTCCAAGATTGTGAGCTTGTAGTGATGTGCGATTTGTTGTATGGTGGATATAAAGTCAACTCCTTGCCAGGAAGCCGATGAAATTACGGCAAATTTTTTCCAGTTTGCTTTGGAAAACAGATCTGGGATGGCATAAGCCAGGCGAGTTGACCAGGAAGGCAGTGCCACGTGAAGCCTGCTTACAGAAATCTAGAAGGAATCACACAAAGTAGGGTTAGAATTTCTCGAGACTTCGTCTCGGTGACTAATCGCCGATATTCACTAATCAGGTAACTTTACTTAAAGAATGAAAAAGGGATCGACAATTTTATAATTTGCTGTCAACTATCTCAACTAATTTGTTTTTCTCAAACTCATGAATAATTCATCAAAAGAAATCATAAGCGTGAAGGACATTTTGGATGCGAGATCTTAATTTGCATAGATTTTTGATATTTCATTCCTTCTTTTTCTCGGTTGAAAAAAGGTTTAAAAACAAATAACGACGCGTCTGGATCCCGTTGGATACAACGTCCCAGAATGAATAATGAGACGACAGAAACTGACGAATTTAGTCAACTTTTCGAGCATTTACTTCGGCTCTTCAGTATGAGTTTGTCCGCAGAAGAGCCGAGGTGAAGTAAAACTTTTGTTCTTTTCAGTGTCATCTCTCAAAATATCTATCAATCTTGCGTTGCTTACTCAGTTTCCTTGCGCTATTAGTGGGAGGTAAAACAGTATATAACTTTTATAGTCACTGTGAAAAACGTCGCGTCGACCGTTATTAAGATAAAAAGCGAAGGTCCTCAAAGAAGGTTATTTACTGCGTTACTTTCAATCCTCGATGCAAAAGTAATGTTTGGTTACGAAGTGTGAGAAATGTTGAAGGATAAATGGTTACCAAAACATGATGGTTTGGGAGATTTTTGCTTTTCCAAAACTTAAGTAATAAATATGTAAATAAAGAAGAAAAGTTAGTAAAAAGAATAGGAGATTAGTTTACCTCTGTCTCCGAACCAGCTGCAGGGCGAGTCAAGTCCACTGTTGGTAAAGCCATTCCGCTCGCCAAGTTTGCCAAAAAATAGATCCCCTTCTTTTCCTCAATAAATAACACAATATCTGCCGTTTTTGTAACTTCACAAAATTCTTGTATCTTCTGCATTACACTTGTGTTGTTTAATCTATAACTGATAATTGCTTGGAGAGGTAACGAAGTGCCGTTGCATTCAGTGTGGTTTTGAGAATTGACTTCGTCAATGGCGTCCTTGAAAGCCTTCCTTGTTTCTTGTGTAGAAACCATCCCCGCATTCGTATGGGAGAATAACTTGAAAGTCGAGAAATACAAAACGAAATTTTGAACAATATCAAAATATTGACCATAAAAACGAGTAGCTTTGATTTCAGAAGTTTTGACATTTCGCTTCCCGTTTTTCACCTGTGCTGCTGTTTTCTTTTTCAATTTCAATTCTAGACGGCCAACGCTATGGTGCACCAAATACTTCTTGAATGAAAATATAAATGAAGCTCTCTTGGAGTTCACGGCATTATCGAATATGCATAAAACAGGATTCTGTAATTGAAACTATGCTCCAAAGATCACTTAAATCAATTATCACCTCCTGTTTATGTCGCTGTGTTTTACCTTTTGTTTCACTACGTGAGCTAAGCTCATTTTATCCCTAATTCTTCACGCCTTTTTTCATATGTAATGAATAATTGTAAAAGTCCAAAGATGAGAAACAGTCTTTTGATAAATGCTGAGGGAGATATTCTCAGGCACAGAAAAATTGCACTGTTAAGTAACAACTGTAGTTGCTTATTTTAAAAGGCAACAGTGAGGATTAAATTGTAGTGACCAAACTGAAAATAATTTCCTCTTTATTTATGCGTTTTTATTCGTTTAGTTAACTGAAAAGAATGTCATAGAATATGATTAACATACACACACACAAATGGATTGAACAAACTCGTTTTTCTTGAATTTAATCTACTTCCTTTTTTTATGAAAGCTATATATTTCGATAGCTATAACAATACAACAAAACTCGCAATGCAAAATATCGTACAATGTTGTGAAATGCAGTCTTTAAAGCAACTGAAAAGATACTTCCAATGTTTGAATAATTGACTTTCATCGGACAACTTGGATGTTTGTTGTAAAATGTTTTTTGCTGTTCTGTAAAGCTATTTTGTCTCGGCAAAGTAGAGGGCGGTGCATTTCCATGTCGGAACATGAACAACCTCTCTGTTTTCATTCACGACAACAACGCGTCTTTGTTTGTAGTATTCGCCGAGCTGCAGATGGAAAAAGAAACGTTAATTCAGATTTTATTCAAACTATTGTAAATAATTAATAGAATGGGTTGCAACGTTTTTTTTTTTAAAGGAAGAAATAGTTTTAAAGGACCGTAGACAATCCATTGCACGTGGAACTCAAGAAGAACTGGATCAGTTCAACATGTTCATTCAACTTTTTTTTTTCGGCGCAAAATTTTCAGTGATGCTCAGTAGATTCTCAAGGCTAATTAATTTTTGACTCAAAATCTTTGGGGGGGGAGGGGTAGGGGGATTTTGTTCATTTTAACATATGGTCTAAAACTAGCTCTGGGATTCACCAACATCCTTTTAATTCAACTTTTTGAATGTCAAACACTTATTTGATAAGTATTATGTACATTTTGACCATTTTTTTCTAGTTGAGTATTTATCTGAAGAGTCAAATGGAAATTAAATGAAATCCAAGATGGCGGACAATATGTTCAAAAGTCGTCATTATGATGCAAGTTTAATAAAATTTATGTGTTAATGTTACAAATTATTACATTTACATTATCTTGATGTTAATTAGTTGGCTTTTAGAGTATTTAGAGTATTATCTACCAAGTTTTTGGAAGTTAATTAAAATTACTTAAAAATTGATAAAGCATTGAGAATGACGTCATTGTGACGTCACATTTTGCTCCCACGTGACAAAAATAGGTGTGGTGATTTGTCTAAGGCTCATGGTCATTGTGTGAAAGTTTGATGATCATAGCCCCAGTGGTTCCAGAGATATAGAGGGGGGCCGAATTAGCCCCCCCCCCCTCCCCCCAGTCACAGATGGTCAAAAAAAACCAGTCTGAATAGGGTTAACATCGCTGGACGGCTTTCTCTTTTAGGGGTGATCTTGATCTTCAATAAATTTTAGGCAGATTGGTATCTTTTAGGGCCGGAACTGTGTCCAAATTGCTTTTTCTCATGATGGTGCTTCTAAAAACCGTGTAAGAAAGAGAGACTATTCGATGAGAAGACGATGAATTAGAAACAAAGACAGAAATGTCTTCATGGGTATTTTTCCCCTGTTACCTGTGTCCTTCGCGCCTACTTGGCACATAAAACCTAATCTTTTAGGGTATCTTTTAGGGTAAAAAATTTTTTGAGCCACGCCATGGCCCGCCATGTTTGGTATCTTTTAGGGGTGAAACTGAAAATTTCCGACGATCATCCCCCCCCCCCCCCCCCCGGGACCTTAAGACAGGGTTCGTCCACTCAGAAATTGGAAAAGAAATCCAGGAGTTTTTCGGAATTTTTCCAGGATAATTTTCAGCCTTGTCAGTCCATTTTCGATAGCGTTTCAAGCTTGAAAAATATTTTTAGAATGATTACATTCTTGTTTTTGTGAATGATGAAATTCGTTTCTTTTTTTCCAGGAGTTTTCCAGAACTTTGTTCGAAATTTCAGGAGTTTCAAGGACTTTCCAGGAGTAACAAAAATCCCCAGGATTTTCCAGGTTTTCCAGAAGCCTACCCTGCGAGCAGAAGTTACTTTCCCTGCGAGCTTGCGAGCAGAGGCTGCATTTTCTTTTACTTTTAATGTTTTCTTGTGTTTTTCAACTACCTTCCCTGCGAGCAGAGGCTGCATGTTTTTTTACTTATGTTTTCTTGTGTATTTCAACTACCTTCCTTGCGAGCAGAGGCTGCATTTTCTTTTACTTTTAATGTTTTCTTATGTTTTTCAACGCAAAAGTAGTGGCCTCTGCTAGCAGGGAACCAGAAGCCGTACGAATCCTGTTTAGAACAGAGTGAGAATACTATACTAATTACCTGCTGACATCCAATCCTGTTGAAGAGAAAACGCCCCACGCCTGTGGGTTGTTCATCTTCGTAATGGCCCTGGTAGGTGTAGCTATCCGTGCTCATACTCCCCTCGCCGTCAAACACTCCGTTCACCCAGTTACCTGCATTAAAGGTAGCAAATCAGGAGGCCGTTACTAGGAGTGGCGACCTTTCACATAGGACTGTCCGCTAACACTTAATAATTTGTGCTATTTTTAGCATCCGAGACAAGTATTCGCACCCTTCTATTCGTTGCTATTTGCAGCAAAGGTAGCCTTGTGCAAGATGGCGTTAAACGCCAGCCTATTCCCTGGTGTTCTTGCGGGGCCTCCTGTGGTAAGATATAGGGAGATTTGACGTCACCCGGGACTGCGGGTGAGCTCAGCCCAGTTGTCACGCCCAGTTGTCCTCACGGTTCATCTCCGAGCACAGGAATCCCGCTAAAATAGCCATTTTCCTCTTTGGAAATGGGCATAATTTGATCACTTCCCTTATTATTCGTCCACAGTGGACATAAAATAAGTAAAATTGCAACCGTGAAAACACATGTACATTTACCCGTAGTAATCAAAATAACCCTCCAGATTAATAGAAAAACCTTTCAAGTGTTAGACAAATGAAATTCTAGGTTGTTTTGACCTGTTATCAAGAGGATGGAATTCGATTGCGATTTGAGCTATTTTCTTGTCAGAGAAGTGGTGGCCAGCAAGCGTGCGAGAGCCCCTTTAATTACCTTTGTAAGTGATGCCATTATTTGTGTAAGCGTATACGCCTTGGCCATTTTTCCTGCCGTTTTTCCACCCACCATCGTAGACGTCGCCGTTGGCGTACTTGTAGGCTCCTTTGCCGTTACGGATGCCGTTGGCCCACTCGCCGTCATATACTGAGCCGTCAGGATAGTACATAACGCCGTGACCGTGACGTTTGCCCTCTGAGTAGTTACCTTCGTATCTGATGATGAGGAAGAGCAGATTCATGGTCACGTATGACATCCCAGACATCCTACTGCTATTTGAACATTATCCTGCTAGATTGAGCAGAATATCGTCTCTTACAATCAAACCGGATGTTCGTTTCCTCACAACTTTGCAACATTGTTGAACAACATTGCAATATTGATTATCAACTTGCTCGATCAATTTACAAATGTGTCGAGCAAGTTGCTAATAGCGCCGAACAATTTCCTAGAAGAAAATCTACCAAGGTGCTGAGTTTTGATTTAAACATATGGCTTATTTAAAGCAAAATCATACAAATGGTGAACAACTAAGCACGTTGGTGGATTTTCTTCTAGGAAATTGTTCGGCGTTAGTTAGCAACTTGCTCGACACATTTGTAAATTGATCGAGCAAGTTGATAATCAATATTGCAAAGTGTTGTTCAGCAATGTTGCAAAGTTGTGAGGAAACGAACATCCGGTTTGACTGTAAGGAGTTACACGGTGCAGTGTTTTCTGCAACTTGTCTCGTAATCCATTGCAAGACAAGCTGCAAGAGCCACTGCAGCTGATATTAGCTCGCATTGGTCGCTCGCAACGCATCGATCATTTTACTATTTGCGCGCCAAATAGTTCGAAGTCTATTTCAAAGTCGTCCGCCATTTTGGTACAGAACGCACATGCGCAAAGACGTCCGAGTGACGAAGATAATTGTATTAGGGATAGTCCTAAAATAAGCGCATTTGCCAATTAGGGATAATCCCTAAGTTGAGGCCACATTTGTAATAACCTGCCACATTTGTAATAACTGCCACATTTGTAATAACATTGTGCCACATTTGTAATAACTGCCACATTTGTAATAACATTGTGCCACATTTGTAATAACTGCCACATTTGTAATAGCGGAGCTCCTCAGCGGCCGAAGGCTGCAGAGCGGAGCACCATAGCTATCGCAGGACAAATGCAATAATTCAAACTTGAACTCAGGTATACGATCGATTTCATTTCTCATGGTTCAGCGGTATTCCCATATGGGTATCGCGGACGCCTCCGTGGCTGCCTGGGCCTCCACCACAGGTAAACCAAGACCTCCCTCCGTTTATAAATATCTCAGGAAGGGATATAGTCAGGACAACCAATGTAGGTGTCGGGGAGTTGCGTTAGTGGCAGGCGGGTGTAACTGCCTGGTCACGTGGTATGATCTCATCAATGACTTCATCATAGGAGAATGAGAATAGATCTCGGGAAAGGATGAATCACAGACAACCAAACTTGGGTGAAAATTGTCTAGGTGACAAAGCGAAGTGGTAATGTGACGTGACGTCATCGTTGACGTCATTAAAGTATGAAAATTAATATCTCGTGAAGGGAAGACTCCAAGACAACCAAACTTTGGCGAAATTGTGTAGGTGAGTAGAGTAGTACTGACAAGATGGACACGTGATGTGACGTCATCGATGACATCGATGATGTCGCGAAGCCTTAATATGGGAGCTAAATTGACAGGTTACAGTGCAGGCATGAGCAACGATAAATCTAAGTGATAGTCTTGAGCTGATAATATGTTTTAACTACAAATCCAAAATTGAAAAGCGAAAGATGAGAAACTCAACAAACAAACGTACAATGACACGATTTCACAAACCTTACGAACGTTCGGTAATCAAACTCAATCAGACCCCATTCGTTCGATTGAGTTTGATTGGGTTCGGTAATCAACCATAATCAAACTTTCCAGAGAAGTTTACAATCGAACGTTCGAGTGCTAAACTTGTTTTCAATCAATTTCAACTTGTTTTCACTTCAAGTGAAAAAAGTGTTATTAATCAACAACAAGTCAAATACCTCCGGTGCTTGGGGAGCAAAAATATTGCCAGACAACAATGAATTATAAGTGTAGAGTAATGTGTAGTGCTTTTCATTGACACAAAGATTATATATAGATTTAGGCACTGCATAAAAGTGGAGCTGGAGTTAATACATGTTATCGAGGGTAAGTCGAATTTTCTACATTTGATGACGTCATCGATGACGTGATCTTGGTAGTGCACCCACATGCCTCCAAAAAACTTAATCCAAGTTTGGTTACCTAGCAATGTTGCCTTCTCCAGATATTGAGTTTTCTCTGTTTTGATGACGTCATAGATGACATCATGCCACGTGATCTTGGGGTGCAATCCCTTGCCTCCAAGAAAACTTTACCCAAGTTTGGCCACCTAGCGATGTTGCCTTCTTGAGATATTAACTTTTCCAATTTTGATGACGTCATCGATGACGTCACATCACATGACCATTTTGCTGCGCTTCTCTACTCACCTTTACCATGTTGTCCAAGTTTGGTTGTCTTGGAATCTTCCCTTCACGAGATATGATTTTTTCAACTTTTTGTCATCGATGACGACACGTACCTCCCCCTTACTTTCCACCTAGTTATGAATTTATTACAAATGTGACAGAATTGGGTTACAAATGTGCAGTTATTACAAATGTGGCACAATGTTATTACAAATGTGGTAGTTATTACAAATATGGCACAATGTTATTACAAATGTGGCACAATGTTATTACAAATGTGGCAGTTATTACAAATGTGGCAGGTTATTACAAATGTGGCCTCAACAAGGGCATGTTCAAACCAGACAACGTCACACGGAAAGCCAGGCAAAGCGACTGAACTAGGCGAAAACAAGGCAAGAATCTGATTGTCTCATAAGGTTCGACTGGCAGAAAAGCAAAACCAAAGATAAATCGATGTTTTGAAAACGCGGGTCTAGATGCAACGATTGCAGCTGTAAGGAACGGAGTTACACTTTGGAAACCATTTCAATGTTCATGCATTTCTTCCGATACTTTATTTCAAAATCCAATTCGGTGCTACTCTGCTTTTTGGAAGCCATTTCCGAGCTATAAGGCTTTGGAATCCATTTCAGTGTTACTGCGCTCGCAAAATAATCACATTTTAATCGGGATTTTCCTCTGATAATCCCCTGGCCGCCAAGTTACACTATCTTACCTAGCCCCTCCGCCTGCCGCGAAGACATATTTTCCCTTTCCGTTGCGTTTCCCATGCTCATATTGCCCATCATACAGATCACCGTTAGGTAAGAACGCCTTGGCCATGCCGTGCCTCTCGCCCTCCTCATTACGCTCTCCCTCGTATTTCCCCAAAACATCGGAACTTCAACATCCTCGTCATCTTCCCAGCCTCCGTCGGACATTTTTATGAATTTACAAGATAACCCAAAGTCTCTTTTTAGTTTTATGCGTTGCGCTGTGAGCTGCGAATGCGTTCTTCTGAAATGGAATGGGATTCTTTTATGACATCATAAGTGCTCTAAGAATATTTAAGCATCTCGATTGCACATGCGCGCGCAAAAAAGTGTCATCCATTCTCGAACCCAGAGCTCCCCGGCTCGTATAACCTCGCGGGGGAGGCTCTGGTGACAGCCACTGACGCATGCGCGAGACGTAATACAGAGCCGCTGAGAGAAAGATCTTTAAGCGCATGCTCCAACGTTCAAAATCAGCCAATCAGCGACGGCCCACAAATGGATGTCCCAGAGCCTCCCCTGCGAGCTGACGAGCCGGGGAGCTCTGGGTACGAGAATGAGTGTCATCGTATCGCTGCCATTCTCGAATAGGAATATATTAACAAGTTGCATTGTAATTTATTGTATGTTTGATGTTTTCATCAGAATTACTTCTTAACCTTTTTCTGATGAAAACATCAAACATATATTGGAGTTCGAGTTTGTTGTTGCTCGGACATTTTGACTTCCACTGGGACTGCCCATCGATTGGTGATTAATGAAGCGAAGACGGGATCGTTCTATCAATATGGATGCGCTTTAGCCTGTGAGCCTGCTCTCCAGTGTTTTTTTTTTTTGGATGTTTGATGTTTTTTTTGGCGCGCGGGATTCCTGTGTGTGTTTTTTTTTTTATGTTTGATGCTTTTTTTGGCGCGCGGGATTCCTGTTTTTTTTTTTTTATGTTTGATGCTTTTTTTGGCGCGCGAGATTCCTGTGTCGCGGAAGAAGAAGTCACACAGGAATCCCGCGCGCCAAAAAATCAAACATCCAAAAAAAAAAAAAACCTGGAGAGCCGGTTTTCAGGCTATACGACGCGTCTGTGTTGTTGAAACTTCATTTTATGCCATTTCATTACTGCAATGCACTCTGATCTGCAGCCTGGAAAGTCGATCAAAATGGCGTTCATTTTCGACGACGCCTCGAGAGATAACTGCTATTGTTCGGTTATCATCTTACGTTAGCATGGTTATTGTCGCCATATCAATGAACTCCTGATTATTAATAAACTACAACCAGATGCAAAGGGGACAAAGTGTACTTTCGTATGTACACTTAGCCTTTTGGAGGGTTGTTTCGTGCTGTCTTGATCGCAAAGCAAAAATATTGATAGCCCGCGCGAGCGTCAGTTTAATGAAACGTGCTAGCGAATTTTTGGCCGCATGAAAAATGGGACGAGTTAAAATTGGAGACAGAGGCGCGGGGAACGAGTTCGGTATCGTCAAAAGATACTAAAAGCCTAGGGTACGAGCCCCCCACGATAATGCACCAGTCAATTGTAACCACCACCCCCCCAACCTCGGGGAAGGGTGGGGGCAACGTGGGGCATTTGTACGTATCGGTCACGTTTTGGTCCCGACTACATGGGGGATATTCTTGTCATGGACCCCCCACCCCTGAGTGTGGGGGATTAGTTGGGGTATAGAACTTAATTTCCAATCTTTCTCTCTTCACCTTGGAACACATCCACCTCTATACTAGTGAGCGCTGACCACACATGCCAAACGATTGATGTGATTTTCCGAGGAAATTTGAGGTCAGTGCATTTTATATCTTATTAGGTACTTTCATGATTATCCCTAATAACTTTCGAAAGTGTTGTCAGTGCTTACTCTCAAAATATACAATGCCGCGGGCATTGTCCCATCAAAAATGCCATATGTCCGGCCAATTTTCCAGTAGAGACAATCAGGAAAAAGGATTGAAGGGTCATAAATTCCGATCAAGTCACTCAAGTAAGAACAATTATTTCCAGCTCTGTTTTCTTGCGGCTTCTGAATTAATAAAGTAGGTGCGTATATAGCTCTTATCCTCAAAACTCTAAACGCTTTACAATTTTGGATAACTCATCCTATAGAAACCTGTTTTATAATAATGAGTGTGTATTAGTATGGCGAGTTCTGTGACACAGAGGTAGGGCAACTTCCAGCAATAAATGGTTCCGCAGAGGAGTCAGGGACCGAGAAACACTTTTAGGAGGAATATTTCAGACGAGAGGACTCGACATATATTGGCATAGTAGCATCGAATCAATTCAATCCTTGCCCCACAGGGTGGGGGATTTTCCAACACGTATCGCCTCAAGGGTGGGGACAAAAATCTAGTATTGCTCAGCTAAGAGTCCATGTCCCCACCCTTCCCCGAGGTTGGGGGGGGGGGGTGGTTACAGTTGACTGGTGCATAAAGCTGATGGGGAAAATATGACCGGTTCGGACTAAATTCGGACTAAATTCAAAGTGAACCCCGATAGTGCATGAAGCTAAGGCTATACAGCTATTTCAAGAAACATTGTCGGTAAAGCGCTCAAGCGTACGCGCCAAGACCGCTAGGAAATATGGGTAAACACCCGAACAAATATTTGTAGATATCTCTAGTCGAGGCATACGTTTAGTACCTTATTCTCGATTCGTTTTCTTATTCTCTCAACTTTGATACGACAACCTTTATGCTGTAAGCATTGGCACGATATCATAGCTCGCCCCTCGGACCTTTCCCCTCCCCCTCCCTCCATCCCCCCCCCCCCCCCCCCCTTCTCATATTTCGCGCGGCGAATCAAAAATCTCGGTTTAGACTTTCTCGAAGTCCTTTGAAACGTCTTTTTATATGCGGGGTATAGAGAGATCGGCGTAAGTCAAGTCTGCAGGTTTTTCTCTGACCCTAAAACTCGACGGGAAACGCCTGCTATGTTGGCTATATCTCAAAAGCTATGATCACTACGCACTTTGCTTTGTATTCTTGTAGTCATTGTAAATCTTTACTATTGTTATTTTTTGTTGTACTATACACTAATAAAGTGAGTTAGCATTTTGATCAATGACGTCACAAGAAAAATGATACCATACTGCGGAGCTCGAAAACCATCCAAAACGTAAGCCTGCGAGCCGGCTCTCCATGAGTGGTTTTCTTTCGGATATTTTGTTTTTGGGGGCTTCAGGATACCTGTATCTGGAGAGCCGGCTCGGCAGGCTATCCAAAACGGGGCAACACGCATCCCCCTCTTACATAGGAACATAGGGAAGTTCCCCGGCTGAAAGGTACCAACGACGTTAAAAAGATTATCTTGTTTTTGTCTTGATCTTTTAGCCTGCGTGCAGCCGGACTGAACTTTACTTTCCCGGGGTCAAGTGCAAGCTGTGGCGCAGGCTAGGAGCTGTCGAAGGAAAGAGCAAATGTCGCATAACATTTAGCGTGGGTGATGACAACTATTTAGCTGACAACTTTTCACGACAAGTGTCGACATGCTTTCGACGCTTCTCGAAACTTCAACTAATATTATGCTTGTCGCGCGATATTGCGTTCTCGCTGAAATACATCCACGGATTAAAGGGAACCTGTCATGATACGCGCATGCTCCAGGAGCGATCACTCTGATTCATCAGTAAAACTCATTAAACCATCCTATCAGATAACTATTTAAAGGGAGCCTGTCACGATACGCGCATGCTCCAGGAGCGATCACTCTGATTCATCAGCGAAACTCATTAAACCATCCTATCAGATAACTCTATAAGAATATGTAAAGTTAAAAAGAATGGTTCGATGGATCGAGAAATAGCGAGATTATAAACGATTGTTTTTTCGAGTTTTTTTAGCTTTCGCTGGCCATTGTTACGGGACGATACTTCTCCATTGGCCGTTTTCACACTACAGACGAGTAACTCGTCCAAGACGAGTTACTCGTCCGGACGAGAAGCTCGTCTAGATGTGAAAACGGGTCGAGACGGTGTTTTGGACAAGAAACTCGTCCGTCTGTAACTTAGTCGAAACGACGAAGTTACATGATGACGAGTTTCTCGTCTAGACGGAAAACTCGTCTTAAATTCACACTAGACGGAGTTTGCAGACGAGTAGCCCGAAGTATTTCGTCCCAGGAAGACTGGAACTAGAATGCCCCCAAGGAGTAGGGGTAATAAAGATGGCGCCGAAGGTGGCTATGTAACACGCGAGCACGCCATCGGGCTCTAAAAGCACCCTTGACTCGTCTAATGTGAATTCACGTCGGTGTTTTAAAGACGAGTTTCACGACACGAATTCACATTAGACGGGAAACTCGTCTGACGAGAAACTCGTCTGGACGAGTTACTCGTCTGTAGTGTGAAAACGGCTATTCACCCCTGCTCGCAGGGGAGAGGGTCTCTGGGGACATATGGGGGCCGTCGCTGATTGGGTAGATTTTGAGCGATTTTCTTATGGTGGTCGGAATAAGATTTTTGCTAGTAGATGTAGTCGAGTATAAGTTTAGAAGAATAGCTCTATTTTTATCAGCCACAAAGACCATAGTCTATTTTTGTGTTTGAGAGTTTGTCTGAACATCAATGAGTTGTCTAGAACACGTACTTGTAAATAGGCTTGGATACCAATATCATCAAGGGCACTGTTTGGCAAGAAAATTAAATGATTATGAAATTGTTTGAAACAAATATGCAACGAGAAATGTAATCTATACTTCTGATCAATGCTACGTTCTGAAACTGAAACTACGAACTCGAAGTCCACTCGAACTCGACCCTGAACTCGAAGTCCAACTCGAGAGTTGCCGATTCCTATCCCCTGGGGGGATCCCTAGAATTGATCGCACCGGGCGTATATGCATGTCTACTGACTGAAGTGCTTCACAAACAAGATCAAGCGTCCACTTAAAAAGGACGCGCCGCTCGTTTGAGTTTTATTCATCACATAGATTTGCTCTCAAGGGTGCGACAATGTACATGAAGGTACGAACCGACACACGTCGACTCCACACGACAACACCTTGTAACGCCTACTGCATGTCCAAACACAAAATAGAAAACACAAAATCAGATAGCGAAGAGTTCCCGATATAAACCAGTGGAGTGAGTTATGAAATAATGGACACTCTGATGGAGACGAAACTGCGCTAATTTTGTGGTTCTGATGGGGTTGTTGTCCATCCAATGTTTGTTTAAACAGATTTCGCTGATCATTTACGGTAAAATATCTGTTCAGATGGTGCAATGAGAGCTGAAACTTCAGAATTTCAAGCTTTAAACTTTCGTATATAGATTCTAAGACCCCCTGGATTTTCGAATTGCAAAAAAGGTGAAATTTTACTCTTTTTGGGGATTTTTGCCGTTAAAAAGGTCACCTAAAATTTTCGGATAGAGTTTTTCCCCTGGCATTTCTCGGAAGACTTTCAATCCCTAAAATTTTCGCAACCCAAACTTTCAGCTATGAAATCCGAACAGATATCAAATTTGTAGGGATTGAAAATACCCGGTTTACAGTCATTTGTATGCTCAGCAACGACTTATAATGGCATTCTGAGCTGTTTTACGGTATTGTCTCGTATTGTCTCGGTATTGCCCCTGCATGATGAAAGTTTCATATAATTTTTCATCCGTGGGATCCTGGAACACTTATGACTGTTGTCACGTAAAACTATCGTGATCTGACTCGGTTGTTTTCAAATGTGGAGCCATCTATGATATGGGCTCTTGCCCAGACGGTGCCGCGACATCGCGACGCTTTTAGAGTGAGTTGTGTGTACAGATTCTATCAGCGCTGATCGTCTTGCAACAATCACCAGGTAATATGAATTCCTGAGCATCCTCACGGGACCCAGGTCACATGCAATCCACAAGCACGGCGGGAAAGAGCTATAGCCTCTTTCGCAGCCGGAACCAGCCGGCGACACGCAAGTGGCAGCGAAGGAGACTAGGACGAGCTCTTCACGAAAAAATCTGTTTATAACAATAAGCGTGTGCTGTCCATTTTCAATGCGATTTGTATGACTCTACGAAACAATTAACATTGCCGAACGCCAAACTTCATTTTGGTTTCCGTCATTCATTTTGTTCTAATTCGTTTGCAATAGTGGTAAGCACCGGGGCCGGTTCCTGAAAGGTTGGATAAAGTTATCCACGGATAAAAGTTATCTGTTGTATAGGTTTTGTTCAGGATTTATCCGTTGGATAAGCGTTTATCCACTGATAAATCTTAACTGGCCTTCTAGGAACCGGTCTCTTGGGTGCCCGTGAATATTAGTATACAGTAATTCTATTTTTCTTTTTTGTTTTCCCTGTTCCTTTCTATGCTGTTCTGTTCACAGGGCGCCCAAGATCAATGTTCTTGCGATCTGTCCCATTAAAATGCCTTCTGGAATAATGTTTTAAACCATAAACTAAAAACAGGCTCTAAAAAACGCCTGTTCTGTCCCGTGCTTCCTGTATCGTTAAAATGCTCTAAAAACGGTGTCAGGAACTTTACAGGCTGTTTTACGCAGTATGGAGGAATTTTCTAGACTACAAAGAACTCCAAAGCATCACAGAGACAATATATAGAGGTAAGATTTTTTTATTTGAAAACTTGACAATATTTCTACGTTTTTAGAGCATTTTAACGATAAGGGGGCACGGGACAGAACAGGCCGTTTTTAGAGCCTGTTTTTAGTTTATGGTTTAAAACATATTCCAGAGGGCATTTTAACGGGACAGATTTCACAAACATTGATCTTGGGCGCCCTGTTTTCTGTTCTCTTTTCTCGTCCGTTCCTCGTATTTTTCTTTTTTCTTTTCTTTTTTTTTTCAATCATTGTTTTCTTCTGTCTGGCTCAGTTCTTTTCTGTTCAGTTCTGTTCTCCTTGTCGGGTCTGTGGCAGTATTTGGGTCTAAAATGTGAGAAGAACGCATTCGTTGAGTTCTGCAAGTTTTTGGCCGGAAACCGCCATAAGTCTTGACATCGTTAATGGATAGTGACCCCGCACAATGCCATGTTTGGCTTCAGTGCCACTCAATTCTATCCGTGTGGCATGCTGACAGCGCCGTGGAAACATCAAAATTATTTGGTGGGCCTCAGTACATTCTACTTGTAATTTTCTCAACTCAAACAGAAGTTCTATCCAAAATCGGGCCCGATTAGCTAGTGGGTAGGGCCGGGGGAGAGGACCCAGCCCTATTACGGGCCGCCTGTTTTTTAGGACCGGGACTGGACTCGGACCAGTAGGACGAAAAGAACTTATTGGTGATCCATACTAGCGTGTCTTCAGTGGCTTAGAAGAACTAGACATGATAACCTCACTGAGTCATGTTATTATGTCTAGCTCTTATTTAATTGTAAAGACCTCCTGTTAAACTAAAAGAGACCGTATATATACAGAACTATCGAACTGTCGGAAACGTCTGAAATTCAGGTTACCTAAAAGTCCGATGGCGCGGTTTTAGATAATAAAAATTATTTGGCCGAATCTAGCAGTATCGAAATTTCAGCACAGGCATCTGGGTCCCCCAAGTACACAGAGTAAAAACTTACCCTAACATTCCACAAAGAAGAAGAATAAACTTCTTCTTCTTCCACAAGGACGAACTTACCCTAACCGGACTTAGAGGTTTACTCTATACCTTTTTTTTTCATGCAAGCCACATTTTCAAGGGTATCGCAAATCTGCCCTCGTAATGCAATGCTTCAGCGGAAATGTTTTCAAATGGAAACCTCAAGCACTAATCTCAACTTTCTGGGCAGTCGAGTGCCCTGCCCTATCCTGTTGTGCCGCACGTTGCTGCTTGCTGCATGCCCTCCCAGTTCAAAGTCGCGTGTGTTTGTATTCCGCGCGCACAGGGCTATTGACCAGACTTAAAAACACGCAATTTATTTAGACAGCCCTGTCACGAGCTCATTTGGTTTTATCTTATCTTCTGAAAGAAACAATATTGTTTGGTTTAATCGCAGATATTAACTCTTGGAATGACAACTACACACGAAAATACGCGAGGCTCCAACTATTCCCGGAGCAAAAACGTCCGGACTGCTGAACACCTCTCAAAATATTCCTGATAAATGCTGTCTTTGATTACAACGGTTGTAAAATATATATTTTGGTAGTTACAGAGTTAAATGAAAAGAGCAAAAAATAAAAAAAAGAATTGAAGTTGTCTGGGTAAGTGACCTTACATTTGACCCGTGATTCTGGAAAACTCCCGAGGTTCTTGATTCTGATTGGCCAATTTCACATTTGCCTCGTTATGGTGTGTGAACTAAGACGCAGTAGGGGAGGAGGTGGGCAGGCAATATCTTCTCTCGTGTTCAGCATGTTTTGGTGGTACTTGAAGGGCGGTCTATCGCGAGCCTCAAATTTAGCTAGTGGTAGAAGGACGCGACTACAGTGTAGTAACCGAAGTAGAGCTCCCAGATCTTTATAAATGCGATGATTAGTAAAGAAATAGTGGTTTCTTGGTTTAAAGGTCTGCCCGGCGACGAGAGAATCGATTTGGTTTGTCTACTTATTGACTATTGCCTTCCTTCAGAAATTCGTTTCATTGGCACATATCTGGAATCGGCAGCACAGAAAGATTATTTTGCATTCAGGACTTATGAATCTACAGCTAACAACCCAACAGATCTCAGTTATTTATATCTTTTAGAAGAGGCGCAAGTTCGAAGAAGGCTGTGTTTATGCCTTGCTCTTTTGCACTCGAACAATCGGCAGGCTGCCGCAGTTTTATTTGGCAATCTTAACGACTTCCATCCGTCGTGCTCGCTGGAAGGAGATGTTGTTGCAGAGCTGTCTTTATTGTTTACAATGGCTTCTAATCACCCTGCGTTCTCGTTTCACCAAAAGCACGTTCTACGTTCGAAGCTCAAACTCCTTCGTCAAGCAGCAACAACCTCTGATTTAAGCGAGGTAAGATTAAATATTGGCACCAGAATATTAAAGGGCAAAATGTATTATTACCAGTTTTTATTTCTTTTACATTGCAGAGTTTTGTTTTAAAAACGGTTGTATTTGTGTTCCATAAAGTATCTCATACCACTTATTCATCTAGTTATTTAGTCAGGAATTCACTTTTCTTTGTCGCTAACCGTATGATATTATTATTTTGTTGAGTGCCCATTTGTTCTCGAACGATTTGTTTACATTTTCAGACTATTTCTGACTGCAGCACTGGGAGTTCGAACTTTTTTCCTGACATCGAAAGGGAAAGTCCTTCTATAGAAATACCCCTGGAGAAACGTGTAACACAAAACCTCCCAAGTTGTAACGAAATCATCGAAGAAAAAACAAGGAAAAAGGAAGACATAATCACGGAGGAAACCAGACCTGTAGAAAGTCCGCCGATTCCAATAAATACTCCAAAACGTAAGTAAAAAATGGTAGAATTGTTTCTTATATTTTTGATAAGCTAGTATATCAAATAACGGTTCAATTAGAACTTTTGGTATCACAAAACGTAAGCTGAAAGTTAAATTCCCCTTCAATCGAACGGTTTCTCGATTTATTTGCTCCTGGCAAACGTTACACGAAAAAGTTCTCGTCCGCTGCGGTTGTTTTGGTTAGTAACGTATGCCAACGTTTTATATCTACACTTAATGCTAATAAACACTTAGTAAATATTTTTGCATCGTCCTAGAAGGGGGAAAAGCCGGTAATTTAAGCCGTGTCTGGCTAGGCTCGAAAGCTTAGGCCCTTAGGGCCCTACTCAAAGCTTTGCGATCAATAGTCTTTCATAAGCTACTATAGAACGAGGTATTTATACCGGGACGGATCAATAAGTTATGCAAATACTGATTGAATCAGCGGCCGGTTCACACTACTTCTGCTGTCAATTTTATTTACTGTCGTATAATTTGAAAAGTGACACATTGTGGTATAAATGTTTTGTAATACTCAGCAGAATCATTAGTAGAGTGACTCCACTAAAGTATGGTAGAATTTGTATGAAACAGTGCCCTGTTAATCCCATCAAAACAAGGCAAACGTTTCACCTCCAGCAAAAATAAACAGGCTTATGTTTAGCTTCATAGTAAGATCTCTCTAGTGCTTATAAACCCCATGCTATTAAAGGCTAGTCCATTTAACAAGAATTCACGAAATTTGGTTATTTGAGACAATTACTCTATTAATCATCAGTTAAAGTAACAATCATTTTAATGTTATCATGTCAACATGCAATTCAGGATTGCATTATTTATTTTAAATACAGGAAAAGTAAGCCAGTGGAACTTGATAGCGTCCCCTGTGGTGTGAACTTTTTAAACTTACAACTGAAATATGCTAGAGAAAATGCCACAGTCAATAATAAACCTTTGTCTTATATAGTGTTGTAGTGTTATCCAGTCAGACGTTTGGTCATTTGCCCTCTGTCAATTTCCTTTCAAGTGGCATTCTTAGTACAGTTCAAGTACTTTAAGGTCTTGTATTAATTATTGTATTGTATTCTTAGAGCCATTACCAAACAATTTATTCGAAATGAGTTGTGAAGAAAATATGGGATTGTCACAGAACTCACAATACTAACACACACTCATGTTTATAAAGCTGGTTCTTATAGGATGAGTTATCCGTTAATGTAAAGCGCTTTGAGCAAGCGCTATATAAGCAATTTATTATTATTATTATTATTAAGTGAAGTTTCAAATCAAGCCTTTATTAATCTGATTTAGCTACTCAACATTAATTATTACTCAACATTAATTTGTATTAATTATTGTATTGTATTCTTAGAGCCATTACCAAACAATTTATTCGAAATGAGTTGTGAAGAAAATATGGGGATTGTCACAGAACTCACAATACTAACACACACTCATGTTTATAAAGCTGGTTCTTATAGGATGAGTTATCCGTTAATGTAAAGCGCTTTGAGCGATGATAAAAGCGCTATATAAGCAATTTATTATTATTATTATTATTATTATTAAGTGAAGTTTCAAATCAAGCCTTTATTAATCTGATTTAGCTACTCAACATATTTGGTTGATAATATAATAGTGAAGGACCCCCTTGCATAAATGACCCTTTTGAATTCTGGGACTGCTATATACCTCTTGAATTCATCTTCCATGCAATGAAAGGGTCTTCAGGGACTTCAACTCTCACGGTTTTGCCGGGAGTCTCAAAATTTTTCGCTCTGTCTCACAGGGAAAAAACAAGATGACTGCCACAAATTTACTGTATTTCTCCAGGGAGAATTGCAGGAAATTTCGCCATTTCAGTGTGGTCCTGGGTTGATATGATTATTTGATAGGAATTGTACAGGTGTTTTTGATTGGCTTTACCTTGATTGGTATTGTTCCAATCAACACATGCCTTGGATAAAAAAAGTGGTAGACACTGTGTAAATGAGTTTGCCTTACTAAATTTGATCAGAGCCGGACCCAAATTTCATCAGTGCCAGGACTATGTGTGAAGGAAGTCCCAGAATCATTTTTATCCAAGCCATGCCAAAAATTTCTGTTGTGCAAATGGGGCTTTAAAGTTTGGAACCGACCGTTATAAAGGAAATACTGGTAACAAGGGGGTTACTAAAGTGTGGTGCAATGTGGTTGCTAAGCAACCAGAACAGGTGCAAGTACCAAAGGTGGTGGTAATGTTGGATGGGGGATTACAAGGGAGGTTTGGCGGCAATGGAATAATGGAACAATCATAAAAATATAAGGATGTACAGACAGGAGCTACATGTATTAAATGTAGGAGAATGTCTATAAATACAGTTGGTTATAAACAGGTCAAAGATGGATGAAGGCATTGTTTCTTCTGTTACATGGGAGGTACTAGATGTGGCTTTACGAAGAGAAACACTGCAGCACCATAGTATAAGGATTCTGTAAAAGATCTCTCCCTAGGTGGGCCCAAATGATTTTCTGCAATTTGAAGGAAAAGTAAACTTGACTTCAGCCAGGGACGTCCCTGCTTCAGCCTATTCTTGGGGAAAGCACAGGATGTTAATATAAGGAACATTATGTTTTGGCAAAAATCATCCTCAGAATATCTTGACAACTCAACGTTTTCTTTTATAAAAGGATTGTGTACTTGGGTTGCAAGAGTAAGGGGGTTACTTGTCCCCTAAATAATAAGTCTCCCCCACCCACACACACACACACCCCAATTATATCATATTGATAGCTTCCTCCACCCCAGGTCATGACTTGTAACTCACTATTCTCTGAAAGAATTGATTGAAGTTGTGAAAATTTGGAGATCTCATGAGTAATGCATGGAACAATTTTTTTCTTCCTTCCAAATACTGGCCTTTTGGGACAGTCATTTTACGAGAAGGACGAAACTGCTAAACGAAGGGACCTACTGGGCACCTTGGTATCAATATTATTACAATCCAATTACGTTATCTCCAGTAAGGAGATATCCCACTGGTTGGCATGGGAAATCAGGAAAATCCGCACATATTATTCATGGCAGAAATTCTCCTGTACCCAGGTCATGTCTAAATTTGTAGTTAACCTTTTAGGGAACCCTCGAGCCATCAGACTAAGATGAGAATATAAAGGAATTTCGCCCATATAGAGAACTTACTTTCCTGATAGCAATTATCTTCTTATTTAGGCATGTTATCGTGTGATATATTTTTCAGTAGATTAGCTTAGGTGGTCTAAAGTCACTTAAAATCTCTCCAAAAAGTCGCGTTGGCCGAAATTTAGCAGTCATGTGTTCGGCCCCAAACATGCTGTAACAATAGTATCCCGCATTAGTTCTTAGCAGAAGTTTGGTGATTATTGTATCTAGAACTAAGGAAGAAACACTGGTTATCTTTATATAAGAATCTATGCGGAATTTGAGCTATTTTGTCCATGGGTGTTGCATGTCATGCCGTGTGTTTATATGACAGCAGGAGATTTCACCATAGATCTAGTCACACGTGTTTAAAGCACGATTTTACGATGTCACGATTTTTCAGGAGCGGATCCAAACCGGTCAAAATGTTCTAATTTCTTTTTTATATATTTATATTTGACCTTTTGTATTTGTCCTTGGCTTTTGATATTCTCAAGAGACATTCGCTGACCCTAAAAAGGATATATATTAGTTATACAATGCTTTCGAGTGGTATACTGCAGAATATCCCACACGTATCTTGTATTTCTGGATACACACGAGCCTTCAGGTGAGTGTGTATGCTAAGAAAATACAAGTGACATATTCTGCATTATGTCACGATAATTCATTGTATAACTATTTTATACCACGCTACAGAAAATTAAAGGCAACGTTTTACACGTATATGTAGTGCACGATGGGAGTACGCGTGCGTTGATTGGCTAAAGACGAGTGAGATTTAACGTGGAATTCAATGGTTGAAAGCTGAATATGAAAGCTGACAAAAACACAGGCTACCCGCGCGCAAAAAAAGTTCAAAGCTCGAACTACTTCACTAAAGTAATATCAAATCTTTGCTATGGGATTCAAGAAAAAATCAATCGACTCGTGAATTCCACATTAATTTCACTTGAAAAACGATGTCACACTCGTCTCTCGTGCGATATCGTTTTTCCCGTGAAATTTACCGTGGAATTCACTAGTCATGTGATCAATTTATCTATAATATACAACGCCATTCCTGCATTCTGATTGGCTGTATTTTCTGTGGCGCTTCTTGTAAATCAAACACGAGACAGCGTGTTTCGTCAGGATTTCCAGATACCGTGACTCCCTTGGGTTGAAAACAGGAGGAAACACCGATTTTATTAACCGACTTGGGGTGTTTGGAAATCCTGACGAAAAGCACTGTCGCATTTTTAATATCGCTTTTCAAATGGACTATTCAATGTCCATTTGAAAAACGACGGAATAAAATCATCTCAAAATTCCATGCCACTTAAGTTCGCGTATTCGAATCTCCTTCACGCTTATGATTTTTGTTTAAGCTTGATGAATAATTGACGAGTTTGAGAAGCACAGTTGAAACTTTATTTTGTTTTCAGTATTTCTCCCTGAAAGGCTCTATTTTCACGATAACGGTTAAATCCCACTTTCAACATGAAAAAGGCACACGCCTAGATCATTATCTCAAGGGGTTTATCAACCCCCTCGAGGTTTAGGAGGCTTTAGCGCTCGAGGTCTAGGAGGCTTTAGCGCTCGAGTTCTAGGAGGCTTTAGCACTTTTTAGTGAGCAACAAGTGTCTGATAATCTAAGGCTCACGGAGCAAAGGAGCGCTGCCAGAGAGATCACTGGAAGTTTGATGATTTGCTAGGCTGATTTCTCGTTTCCCGAAAAATGTTGAACCCATATCACGCATATTCCCCCATTTGTTATTTCCTGTTTCCTGCGCTTTTGATTTATTGGGCGAATTCCGCTTCCGTAAAAACCTGTTCTATGGACCCAGTAGGCTATAAATTCCAGGGTCGTAAACAATGACCCCTGTGGAAATACCTTATTCTCTTGTCTCAAATGTGGAAATTGCAAATGAACACCTGTGGAATTTTCAGGGTAAAAAGAAAGGTCCTGTGGAAATTCCAGGGTCGAAGACAATGATGACCCCCCTGCGGAAATTCCAGTATCAAACACAACAACCCCTATGGAAATTCCAGGCTCCTCGATATAGTGGGGTAACGGATCTAAAATGGAACAGCAGTAAGTGGTGCTTCCGGAATGTAAATACCACGTGAACCCTGAATATTTTGATCGATCGAGTTCGCAGTTGGGTTCGTATTTAAATCGCTGCATCCATCGTTGCACCATGCTGTGTATGATTGACCTTTAAATATCATTTCATTTTCTTCCGTTCGTCCATAGCCATTAATATTTTGTTTTATTTTTTCCCTAGACGGCACGGTAACGAATTCTGCATTCTGATTGATTCTTAGAGCGCGCGAACGCGGGTGTTATTTTCCTATCTCATCATTTGCGCGCGCTTGTTTTCATCGAAAAAAGCAATTTTCGGGTGGGAAAAAAATAAGTTATTTAACGGCTTTAAGTCGGTCCGTATAGGGAAAAACTGTCACCTCAGCCTCGGTCAACATTTTCCAGCCCTCCACAGTTTTTCCCTATACTGACCTCCCAGCCGGTGAGAATAACATACACCGTATTTGTTTGAATAAGCGCCGCCCTCAAATAACCGCCGCCCTCGAATAAGCGCCGTATTTCCAGTAAAAAAGTCAATAAGCGCCGCCCTCGAATAAGCGCCGCATTTCCAGTAAAAAAGTCAATAAGCACCGCCCTCGAATAAGCGCCGCATTTCCAGTAAAAAAGTCAATAAGCGCCGCCTTCGAATAAGCGCCGCCCTCGAATAAGCGCCGCATTAGAGATATATGAAATATGCGCATAGTTGTTAGTAAAACTATTTGAAAGGGGTTCGTTTCCCTCACTTTTTTAGAGGGGGGTTTATTTTCGCTCGTTTTTCCTGGCTTTTGTCACGATTGTTTTAAATTCTTGGTTAGTTTATGTATAGCTTTTTGGTTAGGGGTTCGTTCGATCCCTTCTAGTCCCCCGCCTACGGGCTTGCACTAGCATACTAACATGAATCCTATCTGATTGGCTCCGCTACTCACTATCTATCACGTATATAGTAGAAACCCACTCGCATACTATCACGAATCCTGCAATCTGATTGGCTCCGCTGCTCAATATCTATTTTACAATTAGACTACGAGTTCGAGTTTTCTATGAGTCAATAGATAGTTAACGAGGCGCGTACCGCCGAGTTGACTATTTGACTCATAGAAAACGAGAAGAACGAGTAGTCTAATTGTTTTAGAAGAAACCCATGCACTAGCATACTACCTTCGAGTTGTTGTTAACGTACTTTTTCAATGATTTTAGAAAGTTTTACTCTGGCGTTTTCGCGCTACTCATTATAGTGATAGATATTGAGTAGCGGAGCCAATCAGATTGCAGGATTCGTGATAGTATGTGAGTGGGTTTCTACTAACACGTAATAGATACACTGGCGTAAAACTTTCTAAAACCACGAAAATAAATACGTTTGAGCAGCAAGTCGAAGGTAGTATGCTAGTGGGTTCTACTAAAACAATAGACCACTGGTTTCGTTTTCTATGAGTCAAATAGTCAACTATAGGGAACTCAAATTCGTAGTATAATTGTTAAATATTGTTAACTAGTTTGTTTTCTTATCCTATTCTGATTATAGTCTACGTAAAAGAACTCAAAGTGCTGAACATCCAGAAAAGGGCTGACTGCAAATCAAAGCACGAATCCAAAAGAAAGGACGATTATGAATACGTTTTAGAGGTGAGTCTCCAAAGAGTCCTAGTCACTCGCTCCTTTGTTATTGTTCTCATCACATACATACCCGGGGGAATCCCCTAATTTTGGGGCGGGGATGCTCGTCGGGAACTTTCGATTTTACCCCTAAAAGGTACCAAAAATGGCGTGGCTTAGTTTGATACACACGCCTAAATCGAGGAATGCTCACTGGCACTTAGATTTTTTTCTAAACAAGCGCTCACCTACAGAAATGAAAAAAAGAATTATAAAATCATCAGGGTTCGAACCTGTAACTTTCCAGTTACCATACCCAAACCCTAACCACTACGCTATGAGTGAATTCGCTGGTTCGGACAGCTCGTTTTATTGGTTACGTACCTTAATAGTATTAATCTTTAATAGAACGAGGCATATACTATAAAAATATACTAAAACGATGCATTAACCCTTATCCTGACTAGTAGTCTTGATAGTTCAGATATTTTGAACGTTTTTAGGTCAATTTGAAGTAATATTATCAAAAATATCGTTAAATTATTCATGGTGAGCATTCCTCCATTTAGGAATGACGAGTTTGATTTTGACCCCTAAAAGGTACCAACAAGACGTATTTTCCCTCGTAATTTTCTTGTATTTTTTGCGAGGGGAAATACGTCTTAAATTCAGACTACCAACAAGGACACCGCGGCAAAACGTATTTGCCATGCGCTAAAGATTCACTTCTTGTGAAATGAAAACAAAAGAAATAATCTACATAACAAAAATATCTCGTGCTGTCCTTGAAATTTGGAAAACGTAAGCTCCAGACACTAAACTTGGAGCAAAGAATTGCAGAGCAGCTAGAATATGATCATATATGCTCTGAACTTTTGCACCTCGCACATGCTTTTGCACCTCGCACATCATTCGATAGAAGACGAATGTATTGTAGAAATCTTGAAGTAACCATTACAATACAAACAAAGATTTATACTTGATTTACCGAATTCAATCGAAAATATCACACTTCATTTCCCATCAGCCTATGGGAATGGATGTTTTCTCTGACTTGATGAGTGTTACTCAAAGATGACAAAATTTCGTCCCATCTGCGAGGAGATCTTTTAATTTCGATCAGATCCTGGGCATCAGAGGGGATATGGGATAACTAGCGTTTATAACGTTATTACTCCTGACTAACGATATTTTAATCGTAGGTCTCTTGGTCGGACAACACGATAGAGAAAGTCCATCGCAGCTACGAAGAAATGTTTGACTTTCAGTGTAAGGTATGAAGATCCGCTTAGCTTAGAGCGCTCGAAGTTCCCCATTTGTTTTTCTTTCGCGATACGAACACCTTCCCGGCCCGTATTACTAGTAGTGCTTTCGTTTTCTATGAATTCGCGCGGGTGGACTGAGGTTTAAAAATATCGCCAGGCCCGTTGCCGAGAAATAGCAATAATAGTTCAACCGAGAGCGCAATGTCTGTCGAACATCTGCAGGTTTTGGGGGATTTTGCTGATTGTTTTTTTTTTGGTAAGATGTGAGGGAAAATAATTACAGACCTTCCATATAAGGTATGGTCATTCCCTAATAAGGACATATCGAGAAAATTTCGCCCAAAAACCTTCGACTTTCCAACGTTGCAAAACGCCCTTATTAGGAAACCTCTTTACCTACTTGCAAGGTCTTGCGAGTTTTTTTCCGCATATCTTAGCGAACATATCAAGAAAGTGCTGTCGTTTTTATGGCAAATCCGCGCGGGTTGCCTGTGGTGTTCAAAACGTGACTCAGGCCCCTCGGCGGGGGATAAAAACAAAATGGCGACCAAGAGAAGGATGTTTCTCGAGTATCTGCAAGTTTTGGTCAATTTTCCTGCTTTTTTCGCTAAGATATGAGGAAAAGTACTTACAGACCTTCCAAATAAGGTAAGGGGGATTTCCTAATAAGGAAGTTTTGCAACGTCGGCAAAACGACAGCTTTTGGCGAAATTTTCTTGATATGGAAAGCGGGAAAATTAATCAAAACTTGCAGATGTTCGAGAAACATCGTTCATATCAAGAAAGTGCTGTCGTTTTTATGGCAAATCCGCGCGGGCTGCCTGTGGTGTTCAAATCGCGTCTCAGGACCCTCGGCGGAGGGCAAAAACAAAATGGCGACCAAGAGATGTTTCTCGAGTATCTGCAAGTTTTGGTAAATTGTCCTGCCTTCTTCGCTAAGATATGAGGAAAAGTACTTACAGACCTTCCAAATAAAGTAAGGGAGAATTTCCTAATAAGGAAGTTTTGCAACGTCGGCAAAACGACAGTTTTTGGCGAAATTTTCTTGATGCATGGTCGTCATTTTTTCTCGGCCAAAGGGCCTGGTGACGAGATTGAAAAAAAAAACACAGGCAGCCCGCGCGGATTCGTAAAAAATGACAGCACTTAGTTGATGTGAATTTCGATAATGGAAACAACCCGGATGTAACTTTTCTTATCCACTCGCCAATGGGCAATTTACAAAACGTTATCTCTAATTAAGAAAATTGGTCGCCAAACTGAGCTGATAAGCAGGTCAGGAAACGTCCAAGCTTGTGCTGAAAACTCGGCTGATAATTCGTGCTGATAAATGGTCGCCACTTTGGTGACTAAATCTAGACCTCTAGTCCCCACCAAGAAAACTCAAAACATATTTGCGACTGTATCCGGTAGCTGTCTAGTTTTTGGGCTACTTGGAAAGCCATGTATATTTTTCTTCAATTGTTGTTATTTATCCTTTCCCTTCTTAATTATAGCTTCGTAAAATGTACCCCACTAAAATAGACGAGAATGGACAACCATGGAAGCTTCCTTTTCTACCAGGTATAGAGATGTTTTATTACACCCCAAGGAGGTTTTAATTCATCCTTAGTCACCCTGTGCTAATTCCTCCAGAACAATTAACCTGGGCACTAACGAAGATTGTTGATATATTTTGTTGAAGGTAAAATTCGAATTTTTAACAAGCCTGAGCACAAGGGTGAACGGACGCCAATTCCCGATATTAGTGACTATTCGAGGTGGGTCGCATGTGTGATTTGATGACCGCGTTTGGTCCTTTGAGCCGGATGAACTGCATTCTTTTCTGCGCGCGTAAAAGTCATCGATAATACTTGTTTTGGTTCTTTTCTGAAAAATCTAACAAACGATAGATTCATGTGATTAGCAGCTAAACAATAGGTAAGATGCTTCTCAGAATAACAATAGACTGCAATGCAAAATCCGTAAACAAGAGAACGAATTTGAACTACATGTTTATATATTTTTCAGGCTTTTTGCATCTTTACCAAAGTTTGTGAAAGGTTGTGACCATGTTTTAAAGTTCTTCCAACCGCAAGAGAAATCGAGGACAAGAGACAGAAAATCGAAAAATTCCAAGAAAGAAGACAAATCGAAAATCAAAGTGAACGCTTCTAAACAAACAAATACAAATAAGACAATCGAACCTACAAACAAATCGGCGGAAAGTCCTTCTTTACTTTCCTTAAAAGACGGTGAGAAAAATCTTAAAACGACAACGGATGCGAAATCTTGTTCAAAATTAGCAATGAAGGACAAAGAGAGAGTGAAAGAAAAGGACAAGGAGAAAAAAAAAGGGACCGAGAAGTCAACAACATCAACCACAGCAGCTGTAACAGCAACAACAAGTACTTCCTTAGCACTGTCATGGGGTGACATAGTCACGAGAGATGAAAATTGCAACAACATTTATCTGAATGAAAATGGTAAGATGGAAAAAATGTTACATTAGCTACATAACAATCAGAGGTTGCGACACGTGAAATGATCCGGTTCGACTTCACGTTACGTTATAATGTCAAATGGATAGAATCAACATGATTTAACAACTTAGACTGGAATTACGCTACTTGTTCAGTTTCATCTATTGATTTAACTCGTGGTCAAGTTCCTATTTTCCTGCTGTGATTTGATTTGATGTGCTCTGCTGTGTTGTGCTGTGGTGCTTATGCCGTGCTGTGTTGTGATGTGATCTGGTGTGGTGTGATGCGGTGAGGCTTGATGGATGTGATTAGATGTAATGCGAATTCCTATACTTTTCTGTGCTATGATGCGGTGTGGCCTTTGTTGAGCTTTCCTGTGTTGTGCGTATGTCGACATGTGTTGTGCTGTGTTTGCTGTGCTCTGCTGTGCCGTCCTGTATTGTGCTGTGGTGTGTTTTAGATGTGATGTGATGTGTTATGCCGTCCTGTGGTGTGGTGTGATGTAATGCGATGTTGTCTGATATTGTGCTGTACTGTGTTGTGCCGCCATTTGTTGTGCTGTG
The DNA here is from genome assembly GCA_033964015.1 of Scolanthus callimorphus. Taxonomy (NCBI): domain Eukaryota; kingdom Metazoa; phylum Cnidaria; class Anthozoa; order Actiniaria; family Edwardsiidae; genus Scolanthus; species Scolanthus callimorphus. The sequence goes on from CM066917.1 coordinate 27,632,825, forward strand.
CTGTGTTATGCCGTCCTATGTGCTGTGATGTAATGTGATGTTATTTGATATGTGATGTGGTGTGATGTAATGTGATGTTTTTTTGATATGTGATGTGTTGTGATGTGACGCGACATAACGTGATATTGTTATGATCATGTTGTGACTGCTGATCTACTACCGAAACAGGTAGAGCGTTTATTAGGCTCGAGAAAAAACACTCGTTTCCAGACAAAAACATTCACGATTTAGTTTGAATTCCTTTACTGAGGTCAGCGATGCGTGCAACTCAAATATTTTAATTTGGAAAATTTTCAACTTAAAACACAAGAAAAGGCACCTGCTCGTGTTTTCTACTAATTTTATGAGGTAAGAAATACAAATCAGTGTGTTATTTCCCAAATTTGAACGATTTTCTGTGGCAGCGACTGAACGCATGATTGATTTCGTGCGAAGGAATGCAATCAGACTCGCCAACGTTTTTGTCTGGAGACGAGCGCTTTTTGTCGAGCCCGATCAAACGCTCTACCTGTTTCGGTAGTATCTGTATGACTGGGTAATCACATCTTTGTATTGCTTATGTTACAGAAGATAATACTCGACAAGAGTTTAAGCGGACAGAAGAACTCAATTCTGTGAGCTCACTCGCTAGCAGTTTACAAGGCAAAAATGGTTTTGTAAAACTAAATTCATTGATAAAGACCTCTATAGCCGTTTCCTCAAGCAATGGTACGTAATTATTCGCATCTATCGTAAATTATAATATAACCATGATATAACACGCGCCCTGATTGGTCCAAATCTATGCTCTATTTCACCGATAAAGTAATGGTTCTCTCCTGATATATCATAAAAGCATTAGAGCACAACTTTCTATGACATTATAGGCGAATAGAGCACTTGTGATGTTGGGGAGACACTCGAAACGTTTTAACTGGCCTGCGCTGCGGCTCGTGATTTTACAACGTTCTCGTGTCTCTCTCAACATCACGCGTGCTCTGTTGCGCCGATAAAGTCATAGATAGTTGTGCTCCAATGCTTAATTCGAAACGTAAATTATACTGCTTGAAATTGAACTAAAATTATTACTCTTCGCAGCACAAACCACACTTGTACCTCAGCTACACTGCATTCCTTCGCCCTCCCATTCACCCATCGTTTCGCCTGTTGAGTCACCTCGTCTCTCTCCTGCACATTCGCCCACGTGTCATCGCCGATCAAGCACAGGTAGCCTGAGCTGGTCGTACAGAAGCCATGCGCTATCAGTACAGGATTGGCTCAAGACGCTGAGATTGCATAAATATGCGGATTTATTCACTGGCAAGACGTTTCATCAGGTACGTAATTAGAAAATAATCTTTGCATATCAAGAAAATTTCGACAAAAACTGTCGACTTGCCATGGTTGCAAAACTTTATTATTAGAAAATCCCCAGCATTGCCATTACCTCATTTAAAGAGTAAGGAAGTATCTTTCTCAATCTCTCATCACATCTTAGTGAATATAGAGGTTTGCACTCGTTCACACTGTCCAAAAGCACGTGATATTGTTTGTTAAACAGACAATAAGACGTCCTTTTGGTCAATGTGAACGAGTGCAAACAGAATATAGCAGGAAAAATCACCCAAAAACATCGCTCTCGTGGTCGCCATTTTTTTCTCGGCCAAATGGCCTGGGGCTAAGTTAAAAAGGCACAGGCAGCCCGCGCGGTCTCGACAGCACTTTCTTGATATGTTTAGATTTGTCTTTTATTATTGCACGCTGAATGACTTCTAATTGAGCTAGAAAAGCCCAAGCACTTAATTTCAAGCCCAATTATAGTCTTTTCTGAAAAGTTGAGCCCCATATATTCGATGCTACTCGAGAAATTTGTTTTTTTTTAAACGTATGGCCACGCTATTGTTTTGGCCCTCAAGCAGTTTTAGTGTCATAACTAAGTTATATGTTTTTGGTGTCCTATTTTAAAGCCAATATTTTCATGAATATGCATAGGAACACTTTGGATAAATATTATAGTTGCAAAGCTTTTGAATTCACTTTCTTCGCCACATTAATAGATACCACCTCCTCCCTCCCGTTCATAGCACGTTCCCATTATTGATCTCATTTTTAACTTCGCCAAATAGAATGAATTCTCACGTGCTGTTATTTCTTCGACAGTTATTGAACATGACCGACAAGGAGCTCGAAAATGTTGGTCTCACGGCAGGCGCCAGGAGAAAACTCAGGGTCAACTTGGAAATGTTACGGTACGTAACATGGCAGACAGAACCCGTGAGATGTTTGTACTAACGGAATCAGTAGAGTGTCTTCTTCCCAGAGGGAAAGACAGTCGTTTTAGTGAATTACAGTCTACCTTACAATTAATATTTCCAATGCATAATATTAATTAGAAAATAACACCTATGTTGTATTGTGAATGTGCGCATTCTGATTGGTTAAAAAGCGTGTTTGTAAGAGACCTGAGAAACACGATTGTCACGCAACGCTGTCTCGCGTGTGTATGTTATTTTCTAAAAGCAATAAAAATACTTTCTGCGTGCTCTCTGGTTTCTTACAAACACTCGGGGAATGTTGGTCGAACTGATAAAACTTGAAAGACACGAGCCAAGTTTTGATCAGTTCTCCCAACATCCCCCTCGTGTTTGTAAGGAAGCAGAGAGCACGCGGAAAGTACTTTTATTGCTTAATTATAAAATAACGTCAGTGAATCTCGCGCGCTTATGATCGCGGTAGATGATTTCGCCATACTGTGATATTTGTGTGAAAAATATTTTCCATTAGATTTCCTGCACATTAAAAACGCAGTGGGAGAAAAGACGATCCAAATAAAATAGGCATAGACCTTGATTATTCAAGAGCTCCGTATCTATCTTGGCGCTGGCCTAATATAACGAGACTGAGAAATAATGGCACACGGAAATAATGGATTTTACCAGATGTGTCTCTAGCGTAATAGAGCACGCGAGGCAATCTGGAAACGAGATTAACCTTGGATGGTCAAGCGCACACGAGCCACGTTGTCGCGCTAATTATCGTTATCTTTATGTAGCAAGGAATCCTTAGCTTATCTCTAATAATTTAGATTGCGTGGCTGCTTCACGTCTGATGGCCTCACAGTCGTGGACTTATCACCCGACTTCACTCCCCCAGACTACCTCCCTCACTCCGTCATCCCGTTATCCTCACTACGGAATGGCTACACACATGGTTACGCCTCAGATACGGAGCTGATACGGCGAGCTAGTGAAAGCGACAGCGCCAGTGAATGTGGCAGTGACGTACTGTCCGAGGTAAGGGCATGTTAACATGGGGCGAGTTGTCTCACGGGGTAGGGAGCCTGGTTAGCTAGACAATCACGGCGGGCTTCCTGTGGTTAGATAGGAGAACTCGGCTCAGCCCTCGCGGTTCACCTCCGAGCGCAGGAAGCCCACACAGTACGTCAGGGGCTAGCTAGGCTGTGATAACTCCTTTCACATGCAACAATGCAAGATGCAGTTTAAAATAATAATAATAATAAACCCAGCGGTTACACAGAATTGGCTTTGAAATCGGCTCTTTTCAAAAATTTCAAAAATCCCCGACATGGTTCATTCAGAACACATCTAAGCCCATGGTAAGATATTGTTAAAGAAGGCGAAAGCAGTGTATATTCACGTGCGTGGAACTCTCAAAACTTGAACTAAAGCGTCGGAAAGGCAACTCACAAAAAATCTAAATAAAGAAATCAAATTCAAGTTCATAGGTGAGGTGAAGAAATCACCTTTTATAAAACGAGTATCACTTCTCAAGTTACGACGTTTTTCTCGCGGATTTATGCCATTATAACGAAAAATACCACCAAGTTGTGTCCAAACCTTAACTAAATTTACCCTAAAATCGTGCCATCCCCTCTTTAAATACATTGAATTGACTAAAACTCTATAATACTTAACCCATTTCTTATTATCTCGGCAGAAAGCCTACAGTAGTATTTGTCTTCCGATCAAGCCCGCACCGCTAAATGGTTGTCGCCTGTCGTGTTACAACTGCGGCAGTCTGGGGCATGTAGGAGGGCAGTGTATGGCGCCAAACATGGACAAGAAGAGTAACTACGGTATGTGCAGAGTGCGACAAAGTCTAGAAAACCTGTCGCCAAGTAATAATTTTTGTCGCCATTTTTTATTCCTATTGGGAAATTTATGTCGCCTTGTAGTGACTAGTTTTGAAGTTGTTGTGTTGTCGCTAGGAACTAAAATTCTTTCGCATTATCGCACATTTTTCATTTTGGGAGATAGCAAACGCGGCGAAAAATGCCGCGAATATCCAAGGCTGTTTTTGGAACAGTTACAATACTTCCCTCGGAGTCCTTTTGCGAACAAGTCTTGAGCGGAGAGAAAGGAGACCAGAATCTGCTTCTTTCTTAGACCCCGTCCACACGATTACGTTTTCAACTTTTTCTTTGCGTTCCCCCCAAAAAACCGCGTCCACACGTACCGTTTTCGAATCGTTTCTGCCCGTCCACACGCGAATACGCTGTATCGTAGTTGAAAACGCAAATAAGCCGTATTACGCATGTGCAACGCATGCGCAGTAAGAATCCTCATCGTTTTTTTTTTTGAAAGTTCCGTTTTCAGTCGTCCACACGATTACGCTACGGTGTCGTTTTCCAAAGAATCCACTCTGGATAGCGTTTTCAAAAAGTTGCGTTTTCGGTCATCGTTTTCCCCCATCGTAGACGTACTGTAGACGATAGCGCCGTATCCGTAACAAAATCGTGTGGACGAGGTCTTAAAGGCCCATAAGCACCCAAAACGCATTGCAGGCACACAAGAATAAAACACAGTTGAAACCCTATGCAAATTTTCAGTTTGAACTTGTGAAATGCGAAGAACAATAGGAACCCCTTTGGGACCTACAGTATCAGCCAATCACAGCTGTTGAATAACAATAGATCCAATGAAAACAAAGCGCAAAGGTTCCCGGTTGCGTAGGGCCTATCTTATCACAGGTATTCATCCAGTCAGAAGACTAAATTTAGTTCTCCTTATGGAGAACTAAAGTCGCGATCCCGGGGGGGTACTCCCTTACAAGAGCTATACGGGTATGTGCCGCCAAACGGGGTCCCGATTTCTTCCTCCAGCCGATAGAACGGGGTATGATAATGAAGAGCACCCAGTAACATTTTCAAGGAAGCGACCCGGCGGTCATGTATTGTTTATTAAATGTAAAGAATTCAACAAGCTTTAAGAGCGCTCGTCTGTAATATCGACCTAGCGGCGAAATTAGAAAATTTTCGAAAATCCCCAAACTTTGCCAAGCAGTATCCCTAGTGGATTGATGAATGCTGCGAAAGTTTGAGATCGATCCGTTAAATACTTAGGAGAACGAGGCCCGAATTAGATCGTACGACAGACGGCTGAATTCGAGTCGCTTTTTAGCCCGTTTTACCCCACTACAAATATGGTGTGAAATCTGAAAAGCGCGCTTATTTGTAAGCTAAAACAGGTTTATATCAACAGGACAGATGTTAGACATCACTCTGATTCATATTGCAGGACTATAAATCAAACGAAGAATAATTGACCGATTTTAGAATTATTTTCTATTTTGAGATCAACATTTCGGAGGTCAAATTCGCACGCTTATTTCCCCCAATGGTATCTAGAAATCATACATTTTTACACATCCAGCCCGAGTACTAATCCTATATTTGCATTTTATCAAATAAAATCATAGGGCACTTCGAAATCTCGACTTCGACATAGCCGAGTACGAGCCCAGCTGGGAGCCATTTTGTGACAATAAACAGATAAACAGACACCGCGAGTCACGTCCTGGGCAGTTATTAGCACCAAAAGTAAGCGCTCGCGTCAAAAACTGAAATAAATATCAATGAAAACATGTTTATTTGGCTGCTCTTTCACTTATAAGTCAGTAGCGACCGTCAATTTCAGTTGAGTTGAGTAATCCGTGATCAAAACTGGCAATTCTACTATCGGCTTGTTTGCCCTTTCGATTTCCGATTTTCACCTGTTTATTTGAATTTCTAGTTTTTTTTGTTATCTGAAATCGGAAAAATCTGGGACTTATTTTAAGGAAGAGATTTTCAGAAAAAAGGGATATTTTTTGGGAAAAAAAAATCCGTGACCAAACCTGGCTATTCTCCTTTCGGCTTGTTTGCCCTTTCAATTTCCGATTTTCGCCTGTTTATTTGAATTTCTAGTGTGTTTTGTTATCTGAGATCGGAAATATCTGGGACTTATTTTAAGGAAGAGATTTTCAGAAAAAAGGGATATTTTTTGGAAAAAAGGCAGACTCTTTTCAGGTTTTCCGAAAATCGGAAAAAAGTGCCACTTTTTTCAGGTTTTTTCAAAAAGCTATCTCCAAATTTATTTTTTTTTCGATTTCCGAGATTCAGAAAATTGCCCATACTATTTTCAGATTTTTTTTTTCCAAGAAAATTTTAGAAAAAAGTTCAAGCTCTTTTCTTAAACGTGCAATCATTTTTGCCTATTTTTCCGATTTCTCCGCAAATAGAAATTGATATGTCATGGCAGGTGCGTGACATTCTATTTCAGGGTACCCAGTCTAACATTACAACATCCGCGGTATTTCTCCGTTATTACTGTAACTATCGAGGCCTGGTGGTGGTGGGGGCGCTCCAGCCTCTGATGACTGGTCCCCGGCAGCAGGGTAGGAGGGTCGGAGAACAGGAGAGACGGACGAGGGGTACTTCCATCTCTCAACAGGGGCAACTCTAATTGCTCAACAGGCACTATAATAGCAGGGATTGCCCAGTTTGCGAGGCCGGCGCGCGAAACGCGTTTCAAATCAGTGACCACGTGAACACTTTTTGTGCACCACGTGATGAAATGTTTGGCTTGCTATCGCTTGTTTCTGAAGAGGCTCGAAAAGAAAATGAAAGAGGATCAGCATAGCTCACTTTGTTCAGATTAACCTTGCATTAAAGACTACTGACATGTCTCCCGACCGAGAAGCTGAGGTGACCTTGGAATAGAATGTCACGCAACTGCCACAACATATCAGTTTCTATTTGCGGAGGAATCAGGAAAATAGGCAAAAATGATTGCACGTTTAAGAAAAAAGCTTGAACTTTTTTCTAAAATTTCTTGGAAGAAAATCTGAAAAAAGTAGGGGTAATTTTCTGAATCTCGGAAATCGAAAAAATGAAATTTTGTAGATAGCTATTTGAAAAAAAACCTGAAAAAAGTCTGCCTTTTTTCCAAAAACTATCCTTTTTTTCTGAAAATCTCTTCCTTAAAATAAGTCCCAGATATTTCCGATTTCAGATAACTAAAACACTAGAAATTCAAATAAACAGGCGAAAATCGGAAATTGAAAGGCAAAAAAGCCGAAAGAAGAATTGCCAGTTTTGATCACGGATTTTGAGTGTATAACAGCATTCGAGGCCATTGAAATGGACGTCTCTGCTCTGTTGACCTTTAAATCAAACAACAACAAACTACTCTGTTGCCGTTTAGACTCGTACTTGCACATTGCGATCATGTTCGATGAAACTGTAATTCTAATTAAGCTACAAAATCAGTTTTTAAGGCTCGTACCTTGTTTGATCGGCCCGGTGATTTATTTTCTGCGAGAGAAGTAACGTTTAGTGCAGATGAACTGTCAAGTCGTAGGCAAAGCAAACGAGTGGAATGCGTGACACTAGAGAAGTTTTCCCGCGCAATACTACGTCATAACAAAAGAGTCATCTCGGCATTTTTATCTACAATTTTAATTATGGGGAGTGCTGCTATTAAAGAAACAAGTAAAGAAGCAAAGAATAGCAATAAATCCTTTTAGCATCATGACTCAAAATGTGTCGCCTTGTTAGACGTAAATATGCACTGGCGGACCACAGGAAGACCAAGCAGTTGGCCTTGATCACGGAAAGAGAAGCATGTGTTTCTCACTTGTTCACACCTTCTTAATACCATTGTTCGCCTTATTTGGGAACAAAGCAGAGCAGAGTACTGTCGCAATAGAGCTGCTGTTCCCCTCGCACACATTTTGAAAGTCATGTATCTGTTTGCGGCTCGACATCTCGCGTGAAAGGTACGTCTATATCGCATTGTTTGCCCCAACAATGCCTTTCAGCTCTTGTATTTTGTGTTACACAAATGTTGCTTGTTTCAGTATTACTATAACGAACTCGGAAATGTTCCGTGTATTTCTTAAGTTAAAATGATAATCTCTGACGGACGATGTTCTTTTTGTTTGATAATTGTCAGACTTAGTAGCGCCGGCCGGATGGCTTCTTGTGAATAAAGATTATCATTTTAACTTAAGAAATACACGGAACATTTCCGAGTTCGTTATAGTAGTACTGAAACAAGCAACATTTGTGTAACACAAAATACAAGAGCTGAAAGGCGTTGTTGGGGCAAACAATGCGATATAGACGTACCTTTCACGCGAGATGTCGAGCCGCAAACAGATACATGACTTTCAAAATGTGTGCGAGGGGAACAGCAGCTCTATTGCGACAGTACTCTGCTCTGCTTTGTTCCGAAATAAGGCGAACAATGGTATTAGTGAACAAGTGAGAAACACATGCTTCTCTTTCCGTGATCAAGGCCAACTGCTTGGTCTTCCTGTGGTCCGCCAGTGCATATTTACGTCTAACAAGGCGACACATTTTGAGTCATGATGCTAAAAGGATTTATTGCTATTCTTTGCTTCTTTACTTGTTTCTTTAATAGCAGCACTCCCCATAATTAAAATTGTAGATACAAATGCCGAGATGACTCTTTTGTTATGACGTAGTATTGCGCGGGAAAACTTCTCTAGTGTCACGCATTCCACTCTGTTTGCTTTGCCTACGGCTTGACAGTTCGTCTGCACTAAACATTACTTCTCTCGCAGAAAATAAATCACCGGGCCGATCAAACAAGGTACGAGCCTTACCACTGTAGCATTGCTACGCGACCTTCAAATTTCACTGTTGCGATGGGCGATTATACGCAAGAAAATTTTAATATCAATTTTCTTGAACAGGGAGTTAAACATTCTAGGCAAGGGAAGCCAAAGGATAGCTTAAAACCACTTTGGTTGATTTTGCAATCAATATCGATCCAGTAAAGCAGCCGAATCCAGCGTTTTGGTTTGATTGACGGCTAAAAATCGCCAATCGCCCATCGCAACATTGAATTTTGAGGTCGCGTAGCAATGCATACAGTGGTAAAAACTGATTTGTAGCTTAATTAGAATTACAGTTTCATCGAACATGATCGCAATGTGCAAGTACGAGTCTAAACGGCAACAGAGTAGTTTGTTGTTGTTTGATTTAAAGGTCAACAGAGCAGAGACGTCCATTTCAATGGCCTCGAATGCTGTTATACACTCAACTCAACTGAAATTGACGGTCGCTACTGACTTATAAGTGAAAGAGCAGCCAAATAAGCATGTTTTCATTGATATTTATTTCAGTTTTTGACGCGAGCGCTTACTTTTGGTGGAGTTTACCTTTTGGTCGAGGGTCGAGGGTCGAGTGTACCTAGTCGAGGGTCGAGGGTGGGCATGTCGAGGGTGAGGGTAGCTGGTCGAGGGTAGCTAAAAATGGCTCAAATTTTCTCCCGGGATATTGTACACAAGACTGGAGATTTTTTAGCGATACATTATTGTCCGCGTCCGCAATCTGTCGTGTTTATCAAGCGGGCACATGCAATATTTTCGGGAACTGCGCCGATAAATACGAAGCCAGTGGAAACTGCAGTTTCTTTCCTAATGTACCAAATTTGGTGTTTAATGGAATAAAGATTATTACTAAAAACGTTTCTTTGTTTGTACCATATAGCTTCTATATATCGAAGCATAAAAAACATAGCAGCATACGGTACGTGTTTGGCACTACTCTTTTCCGAGTTGACGTGAGGTTTATATCGAAAGTAGCTCTAGTGGTAGTTCATGTAGTCATGTATCTCAAATTCGCAAGTAATTCGAAATAGTTTTGCCTTACAGCTGTTTAAAATGGGTCGTAAAAATGTTGTCGGTCAGCTGGCCTGACCGCCATTGACCTTGACAAGTAGCGTTATCTTCCCCGGTGTGCGAAAAATGTAACGTGTAACGTATATACATCATCTGCAACGCTTAAATATTTTCTTGTGAACTTGTGTAGGATAGTCGCGAGAAAATGATATTGGAGACGTATTCCATGTCTCTCCTGGTGTTTGATATGGAAAGAGTTGGACCGAGAGACTTTAGGAACGTGAAACGAAGCAAAGATTGCGGACGCTGACACAAATATCACGAAGGTGTGAAAACAACCCTAAACAATCTCCGGTCTTGTGTATTATATTCCACGAGAAAATTTGAGACATTTTTAGTTACCCTCGACCAGTTACTCTCACCCTCGACATGTCCACCCTCGACCCTCGACTAGGTACCCTCGACCCTCGACCCTCGACCAAAAGGTAAACTCCTTTTGGTGCTAATAAACTGCCCAGGACGTGACTCGCGGTGTCTGTTTATCTGTTTATTGTCACAAAATGGCTCCCAGCTGGGCTCGTACTCGGCTATGTCGAAGTCGAGATTTCGAAGTGCCCTATGATTTTATTTGATAAAATGCAAATATAGGATTAGTACTCGGGCTGGGATGTGTAAAAATGTATGATTTCTAGATACCATTGGGGGAAATAAGCGTGCGAATTTGACCTCCGAAATGTTGATATCAAAATAGAAAATAATTCTAAAATCGGTCAAATATTCTTCGTTTGATTTATAGTCCTGCAATATGAATCAGAGGGATGTCTAACATCTGTCCTGTTGATATAAACCTGTTTTAGCTTACAAAATAAGCGCGCTTTTCAGATTTCACACCATATTTGTAGTGGGGTAAAACGGGCTAAAAAGCGACTCGAATTCAGCCGTCTGTCGTACGATTTAATTCGGGCCTCGTTCTCCTAAAGTATTTAACGGATCGATCTCAAACTTTCGCAGCATTCATCAATCCACTAGGGATACTGCTTGGCAAAGTTTGGGGATTTTCGAAAATTTTCAAATTTCGCCGCTAGGTCGATATTTACAGACGAGCGCTCTTAACGTTCTATTACAGATAAAACCGTAACATGTAAACAACAGCAATTTTGATTTACAGGTATAATTAATTCTCTTTAGGACGGGGTCTCATTTTGCGGGGTAGCTTTTCTTCAAAAAATCGTTTTAGAACGGGGACCGCATTTGAAATTCGCAGCGGCACATACCCACCCTATATCACGCCAAGTACCCCCCCCCGGGTCGCGATACTGCAATGTGATTGTCTGATCATTGAATGGGTCTCGTATATGATTGGCTAGCTAATTGCCTCGACTGTCGTCTGAAATACCCGCTGATAACTAGAGCAAGCGTCTTGTACTTAATCTTTGCTTTGTGACCGGAAATTGCTACTGGTAGCGAGGGAACAATAGTGGCTTGACATTACACATGACAAATACATTAACGTGGAAAAACTTGAAAATATTTTCATCTGTTTTTTTCATTACTCAGTTGAGTCTCTTCGAGTTATGCTGCTATAGTTATACAATTAACGATAAAGATTGCAAGAAGAAAAAACCCTGCGCCATTACTATTTAGAGACGTGCTTCTAGAGGTTTCTAACGCGATTGCTTGGTCAGATCTTTCCGGCGTCTAATTTAATCAAGACCTAGACACTTGTCCTCAGCACATTTCTCATGGTCTGTCTATTTCTAGACTCCCCCTCTTAACCACTGAAGAACTTTTAAGTTGAAACACATTCCGGTGAAAATCCATGCTTGTGCCTCCAAATTAGTATTATTATTATTCACAGGGAATTTCTTCAGAAACCCATCCATGGGAAAAGTTGAATAAGAACGTAAATTCTTCGTAATTCACGTTTCCTTGGGAAAGTCGAACACATACCATTCTTGTGTCATGGGAAATTCAGCTTTTCTCATGTGTGGGTTTCTGAAGAAATTCTCTGTGAATACAAAGCCGTGAAACGAATACTTTTTTGGCGAATACTTTTAGCAGGCATTCGAGTAAAGAGTGTCTAGAAGTGACGTCAGCTGAATTCATTTTTTTTCATAAAAGTATCTGCTTTTATCTCGGATCTGTAGCGGAACAATCAACAATCGGTTTCAAGGGACTAGCCCCACTTGACAACTACATTTTGGTGTTCGGATAACACTTCTTATCTTTCAGGGACATTTGTAGCTTAAGTTCAGACTTTTTTAAAAATGATTTTCGTTCTTATATCGGATCTGTAGCGGAACAATCAACAATCGGTTTCAAGCCTGAAGGGGCTAATCCCACTTGACAACTACATTTACGCGATTGCATTTCACTCTCTTCTTTCAAGAGCTAAATCCGCTCTGTTTTCAGCGCATTCGTATATAGCTCAAGAGTTTACTGTTACACCCTCAAATAATTGACCCCGTATTCGACATACCATACTACATACCAGGCGTTAGAAGACTGACTGGCGATCACTTCAGTGACTCAATCCTCTGGTATGCCTCAGGCAGTTGAGATAAACTAGCAACAAAGAAACGAAATGTCCTTAAATATTTTGAAAACAGTATATTGTCTTTTACCAAGACTTTCATTATTCTGTGGACTTTCATTTCAAGCGTCAACCGCGAAATGGTTTCCATCAATCAAACTTTGGAAAATAAATCTCGGCAACGGAAAGTTCCAGTAATGTTTCACTTGATGAAAATAATTCTCGACATCATAAGTCCGTGTTGTTTACAGTCGGCAGATGTGAATGGAAACTATCGTAGGGAATTTTCGGGAGTTTGACTGGTCTGACTTGTCGATTGACTGTAAATTCCACAGAATTATGAGAATCGCCGTATATTCATAGTAGCACCCTTGGATAATCGCACTGCAATCTTTGGTTATCTCGAAGTCAGAAAAACATGACGGAGTTTTGAAAACTTTCCGTTAACGAATAAAAAAAAATCCTTTCTGTTCATTCTACGTTTTGGTATTGTTTTTGTTTGATAAGATTTTTCAGGAAATGGTCGTATTGCAATTTTACTTGACACAGAAAGCACAGGAACGATCCCTCCCATTACGAATGAGTAGTGACAAAAAACGAAGTTCTGCTTACTGGGTGATCAAGTTTTGTTCACTGAAACACTGAAAATGTAATTTAGATACGGCGAGCTTTTTAAAATGAACATCCAATAAACGCCCCTGTTTACCTTATTTTTGAAGTCCTTTCACATACCATTCTCATCTTGTAACGTAAACTATTTCCCATTCAGTTTACAACTCCATTCCACCATTGTAAATGTCCCAAAGACGGTGATAGTATCAGAACAATAAACTGTGCTCCACAGCAACCGCCCGAGCGTCGCCTTTTATCTAAACAATATTTCGCAGCGTGTAAGAGCTAGCGAGTTAGCTGCGCTACTAGTCATCTCGTTAAACAGGCACATAGCCAGATTCTCCCTCATGACTAGGCAACGAGCCAGCTGATGTAATAGCGAAAACGCGCTCGAAACGCGAAGGTCAGGGCGGGAGAAGTTGAAGGGAGAAGGAAGTTGTAAATACGTGAAAACGTCATATCTCGTCACCTAGAAAACACGACATTAATCATTAGCACCAAATACAAAGTTATTCTCTGAAATTGCAAGAGTTACTTAAATTGGAAACATTTAAGGTTGCAAATTTAGTCCACCGATTTAGTCCAGTCGATTTCAAAATAGTCAAGTTTTCTCGTATAAGCTGAAATTAGAATCTGTGAATATCTTTTCAATCCTACATCGAATTGACCTCACATTCACCATGTGATGTTGAAAGCATTCTTTTCTAGTTTGAGTCAAAGAGCCCTTGTCAGCCACTCGTTTGTTATTGTTTTCAGTCGATGTCAGACAACGAATTACGTGTAGAAATCTTGAAATAGTCTTCTAAAAATGACGTTTTATTATTCATTTATCGAATTCAATCGCAAATATTGCACTACATTCCCTAAATCAGCCGATGGAAATGGATGCTTTCTCTGTCTCGGTATGTTGCTAGGATGACAAAATGGAGGCTGACACAGGCTCTTTTAGTTGATGAAAAGATTTTGATGTTTTTGGTGACCGCTTCCTTAACGCAAACGAGGGTTACTTTGACCTTGCCATTTTGTAGTTAAGGCCTGTTTCAAACGTCGATCTTTTGCCGCGTCGAATCCAATTGAGCCGACTGGTTTTCTCCATTTCACAACCAAAGAAAGAATAAACAAGAACAAATTATACATTACTTTTTGTTCTGCCATGGTTGTTCATCTAGACTCACCTCCTGCACTAGAGGCAAAGTGTCCTCTAAGCTGCAAATGAAATTTCTAACAATTGGAATCGACGCGGCAAAAGTTCGACGTCTGAAACTGGCCTAAGTATGCACTCAGACAGGCATTTCAATCATTTGGTCACAGTTGCTGTCACAGTGGTCACTCTTTCGAGTCTCTAAATTTCGTTGTCATCTAAAATGGCGGTGACGCAGTGCATTATGGGCATGGGGCTACTCAAGTCCTCAAACTGTTTACATATCAAGATAGTTCCCGTAAAAATGTGTCGTTTTGTAAAATTTCTTTATATGGAAGTTTCTACTCCCCGGCTTGTCCCCTCGTGGGCCGGGGACGCTTTGGCGACAAACTACTGACGCATGCGCAAAATTTGATACAGAGCCGCTGAGGGAAGGAACCTTTCATGCCCCAACGTTCCATATCAAGAAAGTTCTCGTTGCAATGTGTCGTTTTCTAAAATTTCATTATATGGAAGTTTCTACTTACCATATTCGGAGTTCCAGAAGTTTTCCTAGCTTATTTCTTACCCTAAATTGTCAAAAGGTTCGTCAAAACTTGCAGATTTTGGAGAGAAACGGTGTTCATGTAGGCCGCCATCTGTATTTGGTCCCCAGGAGCTCGGAAATACCTACACAGGTAGCCCGCGTCACGCACGGGTTGGCACGTTCAAAATCAGCCTATCAGCGAAGGCCCTCAAATGGCTGTCACCAGAGCTCTGGGTACAAGAAGACCAAAGAACAGTATTCTATTCAAGAACACTCACACTCATTAAGGAATGGGAAAATGATTGATCAGCGGACCGTAGGCTAAAGCCCGGCAAGCTGGGCGCGCCGATATATTACCCCACGCAAATAGGGGTGGGAGGGTTGGCCGTCCAGCCTTCGTTGTCCGCTGAACAAAAACTGAACTAGAGTGATCTGATTTCGCACGCGCCAAAGCAGTATTTATTGCAGTGACGTAACACACGTGCACGTGATTGTAATTGTTTAATCCTGAATGGAAGGTTATTTGAGTTTAATTCAACTTTGCATATCATTATGAGTGTTTAGATCGAGAGACTACAAAAGCAGACACCTTTGACGAATTTATTTATTCATTTATTTCCCTTTTTCTCACTTACGTCACAGGTTTTCATTTGAAGTACGACGGGGGCTCGTCCCAACCTTTGCCCTACACGTGATACCACACCACTATCGCCAAAATACAGCTCCCTGATTGGCTGTTCCCATGGAAACCGTCCGTCACGTGAAGCTAAACCTCGACACAGGCTCTTGATTGGCCATTTCCATGGTAACTGGAATAGATCATTTATAGAAAGTTTTGTTTAAGAGTTTATTGAAATTAGCATGTATAGAATATAATAATAGAGGTAAAAAATATGTTCAGAGAATATTTAGGCAAATGCATGTTGTTACCAAATAAAGACGACATAAATTATGTAAATAGTATTATTATTATAATGTTGCGACTAGAAAGATTAGAAGATGTTAAATTCTTAGTATAAATCGCATTGACATATCGAATGGTATGCATGCCTTATCAATCACATATGGCCCGAGCGATAAAATACTTATTTGAATGGATTTGGACGAGCCAAAGATTATATTTGATTGACACATATAGGTAAATTAACCGTGAAATGCCTCTACTATTTTGCAAATGAAATTCCTAGATGGTTGCTACAGTTGCGTTAAAAATTGACTTTTTTTTGTTTTGGCCTCGGAGATTCCAATTTATATTTTTATTTTGAGTGTGTAAAACTAAACGGGAAGAAGTAAATACACTTGACACTTCATTCAGAAACGAAACAAATTTAAAAACAACTGACCAATCAGGAAACGAAGTAAGTACGACATGCATTTAGTTGTGACCCGCAAGAGACACTGGTTTCTCTTCGCATTTTCATTCGCTCACAAAGAGCCTATGTCAGCCGCCATTTTGACAGCATAGTAACATGCCAAACCGGAGAAAGCATCCATTTCCATCGGCCTGATTTAGAGAATATAGAGCAATGTCCTCCATTGAATTTTGGTAAATCAAATCTGAAACTTTGTTTTTAGATGTCTATTAAGAACTTTCTACACGTAATTCGTCTTCTAATATTGAACGAAAACAGTAACAATGGAGTGGCTGACACGGGCTCTTTAACAAAGATCCAAGACCACAACCAATAGTAGGAACGTTTAGAAAACGCGAAAATGCGTAAAATTTCATTTCCGTTGAGATCAGGTGGAGGTCAGTCTTGAAATGGCTTCCCTTGAAAAAATTAATAACATTACACCGTTATTTCGGACTTTCCAAGCAAACTTTGGGGCTAGAAACGTGAAATGGGCTGTTACAAAAAAAAACCCGCCGTACCATCCATCGAGGGACTCCAAATCTTCGCGAAATGCTCTACCCCCTTCTGCACACCCATGAGATTCCACATGCATCCTCTTGTGTCCCCGTGGAAATTCCAAATTTGCAAATGAAACCCTGTGGAAATTTAAGGGTAAAAAGGAAGGCCCTGATGGAAATTCCAGGTTCCTTTGGTAGGGGTGTAACGTGTCCATAATGGAACAGCCCAATGTTCATTTTTTTTTTCAACACTTTTTCCCCTTTCACTCAATTCTCAAAAATAGCGCGCGCATTTGCTGAACAGTTTCCTTACGATTCAATGCGTGAACGTTATTCTTGCTGGAACACAAGAATAATTTGAATTTTGGACGAGCGGATGTGAAGTCATGAAACCCAAGAATGGACGATTCCAGCTAGATGTAGGCGCTCTCTTTCTTTAGAATAACAACTAGAAAAAGCGGATTTGCATAGCATATATGACGTAACTAAACGAAGCAAACATGCATGGCAAAGACCGTATTTGCTGCTATTATATGGGTATATAAATACAGTATTCATCACGTTTTGATTTGCGTTTACTACAAGCAAAGCAAACTTGGGTAAATCCGTTTTTTCGTCCAGTGCAAGATGTAACCCGCGAATACAAAACACATGGTTCAATTCGTGAAATGTTGCACAACTATCGACATGCAGCGCGCGCATTCATCATAGCTGGAATCGTCCGTTGTACAGCTATTACCAGAAGTTTATTTTTTCAGATTTTATTTTTCCAAATTTATCCAGTAATATGTAGGGATAATTTTTCGATAGTTGTGTCCGAACTTTGCCGAATATCTTTTCTAGTTTTGCACGCAGATCAGAATTATATTTGATTAGAGAGAGATTTATACAAATGGGGATGTTATTTGGAATTTGTAAGATAAGATTGGGGTTTCGTAAGCTTTATGGGTGCTATTGCATCAAATTGAACACGAGTCCATTACTATCTAGAAGTAACGCTCTTTCATAGTGTGGTTCCAGAAAATATATCCATATCCCCCAGTCTTTGCGACAGCGCCCGAGCCTTCCCATGACGCATTGCGCGCATCGAGATTTTTACATTTCGCGGATCGCCGCGGCTTTTTGCCCTTTTTTGACACACCTGAGACTCCTGGGTATGAGGCAGACACCTCACACTGAACCATGACAATATGTTACTAAAAATAGACACGTTTCTGACGCGACGTCCAACCACAATGCAAGACTCATACTCTTAGTAATGGACTCTTGTTCAAGTGAATCTGTTACATTCTAAAAACTTGTTATTTTGAAAATACAAAGAATATTGCAAACTGAATACGGAGATTTGATTACTAGTAAGTGTGTTTAATAATCTGGATGAAAACATGATGATCATTGTAAAATAGGAATGTTTACTGTTAATATTTTATAGCGAGCTGGGAGAGCAAAAGCACGCAGGCATGTCCGCGGTATATGATTTGGTGCATGCGTTGTAAAATAAAATCGTTAACACAACTAGTTGCTGTTTTTGTTGTTGTTTTCGATATTTAGCCCAAAACAGAGACAGTTCAGTTTCGGAAATGTATTACTTTTATGTTTTAGAAACATATAATTGAGCCAGATTAATCTACATCTACCGATTTTACCAACAACGTCACCATTGACGACTCAGTTGGTGGCATATCCGTTGTTTCGCACAACATTTGTGTCCTGCATGTTTCCCCGAGTGGCTAAACTAATTTCTTTGTGTCCCGGTTACAAAATTTGATGCGCGCGCCAATGTTTCCCGCGCGGTGTACGGCGACAATGTTGCGCGCTACATGTTTCCTAGTTTGGCGCTTACATCTGGTACAGTCCGTTGATAAACGAAACCCCAGCCTAACTCTTGGCTGGAGTTCTACCTCATTCTTCACGGTGTTGTACAATTGTTTTGCAGTCTAGTTTCTATAGGTAACGCTGACGCGCAAACGACCGAAAAGCGCGCGAACAGGATCGAGTGTAAATGGGCCTCCGTGCGGGTACTTTCAAATTGCCTGTTGCGCTGTTCCGTGACGCCTTCTCTAGAATAAAGGGTCTTCTTGATATATTGGAGAACCAAACATGAGAGACCACGAAGCAGGAATGACAAAATCACCTGAAAACAACAAATAACCACAACACAAAGTCAGTGCATACACTAAAGAGTTAGGTGCGCATGTGCGCAACGAAAAAAAAATAAACACATATATTGACAGCTTATATATTTTATACGTTTTGTTCAATGATTCAACGTGAAGTGAAAAGTGGGTATAGTACATCGTAATCCACGAGAAATTTTTCTGCAATCGTTAGATGCACATGCTTGAGGATTCCGCTGCTTTAAAACTGGCAATTTGAGTTTTGGGTACACAGATTTTATATCAGTGGAGATAAAATAATATTAAAGCATGGTCTGCTTACTTGGTCTACGGGCAAATTTTGATTCCACCTGCAAAAAAAGCATAGTGTTCATTAGGAAAACCACACATACCAAGCTACTGGGCACGTATTTTTCTATTAACTATGGATACACTGCCTAGCCTCTTATCAGCATTAGCCCAACCCGAAATCCATGATCAAGACAAGGAACTGAATAGCTAGTTGTAGAGTTCATTCTAAAACTATTTGAATGTCCTATATAAAAGGAAACTACTCAACAGTGTGTGGTTAGAAAATTCACACAAGGTCAAATGTGCCTTTCATTTTGTATGATTATCAATTGAAAAAGAAGAATGCCCAAGAACCAGTAACTGTGGGTTGGTGTTTGTTGCTCGCAGAGTCAAGCCTACAAATGGTTTAACCTTTGGCCTTAACTTATATTATTGAAACAACGATTACAATAGAAACTTTACCATAGTTCTGTCAACAATCTTGAGCCAGTTGTTCAGATACAGAAAGAGGTTGACAGCATCACAAATATTGTCTCCTTCAGAACAAAATGTCAAAAGAACTGCCAGAGGAATGCCTTGTTTTTCACTAAAATGAAAGAGAACATGACCATGACACAGTATCATTATTATATAATTTAGTATGGTGCATGGATGAGTGTGTACTGTATTGTACACTGTTAGGGGAGGGTCATATTTCAGTTATCTTCTGTCAAGTGTACAGTCGAAGCTCTCGTAAGCGACCACCTCGGGAACTGAAAATTGCGGTCGTTAACGGAGGAGCTGGTCGCTTACGAGAACGGCTCTCGTAAGCGACCACCAAGCGGCTTCCTACTTGAACAATAGGCGGCGGTCGCTTACGAGAGCTTAGTACAATAAATCTAGAAAATATCATGTGATACTAATGCTTAAAATTGTTTGATTTATTTCTCGACTTTAATTAAGAATAGATAACCGCAAATATGTACGTAGAAAATAGCATTTCACCGGTGCAGCTTTTATCAGTTTAGATATTTGTGAGGTGATGACTGATGTTTTAAAGACAAAACGTACTGTGGTCGCTTACAAGAGCTTAAAAACAATAGAAAATCTCTGTTGGTGATTTGAAATTGTGGTCGCTAACGGAGCTGGTCGCATCGATAAGGCGGTCGCTTACGAGAGCTTGAAATAACAGAGTTCATGTGACATTTCAAACGGGGTTTTGGGGAAGTGGTCGTTATGGGAGCTGGTCGCTTACGAGAGCGGTCGCACAGAGAGCTTCGACTGTAGGTAAGAATGTTTTCTGGAATGACAATGATAATGAGGACTGCAAAGCATGACATCGTGATGACGAGGACAACAACAATGATGATGATGATGACAATGATTATGAAAATGGGATGATAACTATAATAGCACATTTTTAAAAACTTCAAGCAAAACTTTCAATCCAAAGGTAAAATTATTGCACTAAGATTTCAGAACCTCCAGATTTAAATAAAGTATTTTTGTATGTGTTATGTATATTTATTCCCTACAAAAATGTGTACCTAACTATTATAGCTTAGTACTTATCTCATTTATTTCACCTCATTTATGTTAATTCTCCAAGTCATACAAACAGGATGGTAAACAAATATATTATTGCTAAGTCACGTCATACTGAAGTTCCTCACCAGTTTTCATAAAACCGTTTTGTAACACCACCACCAGGGAGAGAATAAACAAGATCTGTACCTGAAATAAATCAAAACTCATAACTCCATTCCTTATTCAGTGCACCACCCTAGCTCAATTAGCTTTTAAACGACTCTAGGATGCCCATGCATCTCCTTTTTGTATATAAATTATTTATTTATATTCAGTTGTAAAACTGTGAAAGAAAGAGATGTTGTTCCTTGATTATCCAAATCTGTTAAGTGATCACTGTGACAAAGAGGTCAGTATTTAATAACTGGCAGGCATATTTATTCACCAGTAATAATGACTTTTATTGGTGTCTCTGATGCTCTTAGACAAGGACTAGCATATCTCATTTTGGAACCTCAAAATGAGCCACTGACAACACCTCTACTACATACAGCATACCTTCAGTTATATCAGGAAACTTTGGCTTCTTTTCAAGCTGTGTCCAACATAGTTGCTCAAATGTCTGTTTCAGTTGTTCTGATGATGCCACTAAATATCTCAGAGGAGAGCTACAAAGGAGTAAGCAGAATAATATATACTTTTATTAAATTTGAATAGACAATGCACTTCCAGGGATGTCAACACCAGGAGTCTCAAGACTTTCACTCCTGTCTCCCAGCAAACTTTTCCTGATTTGACATATATTTACTGTTATCAATTTCCTAGTTTTCTTTGGAATTTTCTCATAGAACCTTTTCATTTCATCCGAAATCCCTAGTCTGAAGTCCAAGGGTTGACATTGTGGGGTACTGTACTGTATGGATCTTTTCTGGAATTATACATCATTATTCAAAAGGGGCCGCAGACCCTTTGGCAATATTAAATACCCCATGTCTGTCATGTCTGCCTGTTTGTCTGTCTGTCTGCTTTCTGCATGTCTGTGTCTGTCTGTCTACATGCCTCTTTGTCTGTCTACATGCCTCTTTGTCTGTCTACATGCCTCTTTGTCTGTCTACATGCCTCTTTGTCTGTCTACATGCCTCTTTGTCAGTCCCACTGTATATCCCTCTCAGCTGGTTTTATTGGTGACTGGTTTGAAAACAATACCTTCTCATTTGTGAGTCAACTCTATCTGTTGCACTTATACTTGATAATAAAACCACTTGCGTGAATGAGCAGCTCTTTATCCAGTCAATAAGCTTCTGACAATAATTTGCAGAGTGTCCCTGTAGAAATGCACAATTTTACGATTTCCAACAAAACAGACTAATTAAGTCCATGACTCATTATGACCTGTGAATCCTGAAATGATCCATACCCCCACCACAGAGGGAATTTACCTAAGAATCCCCTTCCCCAAGAAGTTCCAGTGAACAGTGAATAGTATGAGAAATAAGAGATTAACATCACTCCTGTGGAATTTCCAATTCTCTCTATGGTGTGGGTGTGGATTTTCTCAAATTACACGTAAATATTCTCCAAGGGTGCAACACTCCCCAAGAGTATTGGTCCTGTTTTAGTTAGACTTTGATTTTGTTTGGCAAGAAAATGAAGGGTTCTGTGTTCTCACCTTAGCAATTGGAGCCCTTTGCTGTATCACTACAAGTCTGTGTTCTGTGCTTTTATACACTAAGTATAAAACAATAAAATAGTTGGTTTTGCAGGGTCAAAGCTTTGATGGGTATAAATTGGAATTTTCAAATCACCTTCAGCACTTAGATTAAGCTCCCCTATCTCATGTCCTGGTCTGGCAAAAGCATCATTACCAACCACAGAAAGTATGCTGGCATTATGCAGATAACCAATCAGATGATGCCTTGGCGACAGAGCTGACACTACCAAATCTATAGTAAGTTGTCCAACATTTCCTATAGAAACAGCAGGCTGGAAAAACAATAACAATTTAATTACTGAGACAATGGGGTTATTGTATTGCACAGTCATATCTCCAGGATGCCCGCTTTTGTCTTTAAATCTCTTTGACCCTTTGAGATGTGTTTCTAAAGAATCTCAGACATGATTCGAAAAAAACAAGGAACAGGGATTTATAGAGCTGCTTCATGATAACAAACATTGTTATTCAAATACTAATGTGCTAACCAATCAGTCTCATTAATAACAATAGATGACATCATGTAAAGTATTGTTATAGTGCAGTACAACACCTTCCACTGTCTCCTAAACTTGGGGTTTGGAATGCAATCCTAGAATCTTAGCAACATTCAAACTTAATCAAACAAAAAAATGAATCGAACTCCATCAAGCCATAGGCATTCGATTATGTTCAAGGCCGTTAGATGTGCTAGTTGCAAGTCAGAAGGTTCTCCAAAGCTTAAAAAAAAGAAAAAGAAATTGTAAAATAAACGAAATCTATCAAGAAGATTAGATTTTTAAAAATGTGCAAGTTTCCTGGTAAAAAATCTTTCCATCTGTGTCAGTCAGACTCGGGTATGACAATGCAAAAATACTCTGTCTCAATGTCACAAAGAAAAAGTATCCATGAAGTTTGAAAATTGAACATAGTTTTTAGGAGCTATTAACAAGTCTGTGTGCAACAATCAAGGCAATTTCATACCAGAATTAGCGTGTAATCGGCAAAGTTTGGCGAGCTTTCTTCTTTTCCACCGCACGAGACAAACATTTTTCGTCAGGCGTAGAGCTGACAGCGAGGGCCTGGGTTCAGTTGGTGTTTTGGTTTGAGGAGTCGGGGAGAGGAGGGAGCAAGATTATTTTTCAATCCTAAAAATATCCAACTGAAGTTATTTGCTCAGTAAATTCATAAACAACTTTTAAATATCTATATTTGTAAAATCTAGCAATTGTGTTCAAATTTTACTATTTTATGTTGTTTCTATCTATGTTTTGTTTTACCCCTTTATTTTACCCCTACCCCCTGAATCTATCTTTTGTGCGAGGCGGAAAATTCTACATGGCGGAGTTTACAAGTCTTGGATCGCATTGTGAAGTTTCCTCATGTAATCAGTTAGGTAAGACGGCAAATCAAGCTTATCCTATTGCAAAAGGTTTTGAAAACATTGTCTGAATCAATCAATCTGTGTCTGTTAATATATACTTGGTTCAATTCTTGATTTGCAATCATTCCTTGGGAATAAAATAACAAAAGCACGGCGGCCATGTTGGTGACCTGAATAATAAAAGGAGCAAATGAACTTTCTTTTGTTCTGCACCACCAACATGGCCGCCAGTGACGTCACATGCAAGCCAAGAATACCTCACCGATTATCCACCCGTCCGGCCCTCCGTAGTGCAGTGATCATCAGTGTGTGTGTGCTTCTTTACTTTCTTTCTGAGATACATGTATTTTAACTTTAGTTTTTTGGTTTTTACTTATCTTTTCACAGATTTTTGCCATTTGTCTGCATTAGTTGCTCAAAAACATTTTGGTAAGGTTTAATTTAAATGCTCCTTTTCTGAGAGTTTTGAATGAAGTTTATCTTTTCAAAACATTATTCAAAGTCTTATTTTCATTTTTTAGTAAAGACCACAAGTCACATGATTCACATAATTGCCCTCTTTCACAGAATCAAGTTGCCCCTGAGGTTAGTTCCTTGTTGTTCTGTATGTACCCTGCTGTCCAGTGCCATATGAGTATTGCATAGCTATGTAATTCTTCCCTTGCCAAAGAAAATATATCATATCTTGAGGCAGAGATGGAGGGATGTCAACCTCAGGACAAAAATCTGAAGACTGCCTTGACATGGTGAAACTTCCTGAAATTCTCCCAGGAGAAATATAGTAAATGTATGGCAGTCGTCTTGATTTTTTTCCCAGGAGACAAAGTGAAAAAACTTGAGACCTAGCAAAACTCAGAGAGTTGACATCCCTGGAGATGCCACCACAATGGAATAGAAATGCAGGATATTTTAGCAGAAATATAACAACCATATGAGGACAGCCCATGATTAAAATATAGGAGAAATACAGTAAAGTGGTAGATGAGGCAAAAATGTGTGAGTTTCCCTCCGTGCAGAAGAGTCTGGCATCTCTGTTGAGGAGTCCTGTTGTCTCATCTACATCCACAAAAAAATAACTGAAATGTTGTCAGTGGTTTTTGGGGGCAAACTTGGGGATTTTAATTTAGATTTGTATTTTCCTGTAGATTAGCCATGGACCACCTTAACATAAAAACACTTAAATTATTTTTTTCCTTTTTAGGTGGACCAGAAACCAACAGCTAGCAATGGGGGGGAGAGCAAGAAGTTGCATCATGACTGTTCTTTTCAAGGTTGCAGTAGTCGAGAACTTTTACCTGTAGTATGTGAGCACTGCCACCTCAATTTTTGCATGAGGTACATACATGTCCTTATAGAGATGCCCTTATGAGATAGCCCTAGGAGGATACTCTTGATTGTTGGTGTCTGGGAAGTGTGAATGATTTTTTGGTGGGGTACGAAATTTTGGGGGTTTATAAGCAAAATCAAAAACTTCAGTAGAAATTCAAATTTAATAAGAAAGAAAGTAAACTTATTCAATTTATTTTGGAAAAAATAAAATTATCCATCTAGTATTAATATTTCATTTTGAAATCTGCAGCCACAGACATCAGTCTGATCACAAATGTTCAAATCGTATTGAAGCTCCTGTCAGGATTGACCCTGTGGAAAGAGTCAAGGAAATCACAGGTGAAAAGATAGGAGTGCTTGCAAATAATTAGCAGGATATGAACATAATAATGTGTGGTTCCAGAAAATATTCATTCCCCCACGGAAAGGTTTTGAAAAGTGACCCTCTCCCCACCCCTCTGGGTTCTCCAAATAAAGGAAAATACAGTATTTGTATGAAAAAAAAATCAAGGAAAATTGACCCCCACTCCTCTGGAATTTCCATTCCCTTCCTTGTGTGTGTATGTTTGTGTGGGTGTTGGGGGGGGGGGGGATTGATATTTTCTGGAACCACACAATCTAGAAAAAAATCCATATTCTCCCCTGATAGAAAGATAGAGATTCTTTATTAAAATACATTGTAGATCATGGAACTGAATTATGAATTTACATTACAATTTGAATTGGATAAATACAAGCTACAAATCCCATAAATGGATTGGAAATTAAAGGGGAACAGGGTCCTCGATTTCCCTTTTATTTCCCATACAATCACTATTTTTCACTGGAAATTCCAGAGAGGTTGGAGGTCACTTCTCAAACCCTTTCCATTGGAGGGGATTGGATAATTCTGGGAATCATATAATAAATAAATTTAAATAAATTATTCTTTCGAAAACTAACCTTTCAAACTTTTACAGGAAAGGACTACAGCAAAGTAAAGAAAGGTAATTTTATGGTATTTTATTTATTTATTTGTTTTTTCTTTCTTCAGCTGATTCATTTGATCAGATCTAGTTAATTCCATGAACCAGAGCAACCACTGCAGTGTCACACTCTTAGTGACAGCATTTTGTATGTGTCAGCAAAATATTGCCATCTGATTCATGGCTACTACACAATTCAATTGGCATAATATGCAATAG
Source organism: Scolanthus callimorphus (assembly GCA_033964015.1). Classification (NCBI taxonomy): domain Eukaryota; kingdom Metazoa; phylum Cnidaria; class Anthozoa; order Actiniaria; family Edwardsiidae; genus Scolanthus; species Scolanthus callimorphus. The sequence goes on from CM066917.1 coordinate 27,658,899, forward strand.
GCTTATGTCTTTTAGTTGCTTGGCTATTTATTTCTTCTTTTATTCCCAACAGGGGCGTAGCCAGGGGAGGGGCACAGGGGCTGTGCCGCCCCCCCTTTCTTGCTGGAGGAAATTTGAAAATTTTCGTCCCATGTTTTCACTATCTGCCCCCCCCCCCACACCAAAATACCAAAATTCCTGGTTACACCCCTGCCCACTGTTTTTTATTCTATTTCCATCAGCTCGCATTGGTGTTAAAAATGATAGCAGGGCAGCTAAGGTTGCACTAATGAAATTGAAAATGAAAGCTGAAGGAGACAAGTCTATACCACAGGTAATAACTGGAAGAAGAAACATTCACTTCAACTCACCTTCTACAGTTTGTATTAGGCAACTGGTTTATTATCAACCTGGTTTATGATATTTACATATCATAATCATACAGAAGTAAGGTTGCACCTGCCTGCCACTCACAAGCCCACAGCATTTTGATGACAATGATGACAAAGCTCCTAAAGCATGATAAATATTAAGAGTACAGACAAGGCCAAACCTCACTCAATTTGTTAAAATTGGCTACCCAAAATATTAATCAAAATTCCAGAGATCCATTTTCTCAAAATCTTGTGATTCCACTTGTATGTTGGATAATTGACAGCTATGTAATCATTTCTTTTTCCAGGAGGAAAGGGTTTACTTTAACATTTATTTACCCAAAGGACAAGCTTCAAAGGAAGCACCAGTATTCTTTTCAAAGGTACAGTATAAGTTTCTGTGCTATCTATCTTTTGTTTTAATGATAGGAATTTCTTTTTGTCAGTATGGTTGTAATTTCTAGCTTTTCTTGCAGCTGTGGACAGTTGGCAAAGCTGTTGATAAAACTGCTGCCATTGTTGGCTTGAAAAATGAGAACAACATTGCCTCCACAAAGGTAAGGAATGCAAATCATGCCTATCCAAAAATATTACATCATTTTAGAGTATAAGGCAAGTTGCCCGGGGGGGTTCTTCACATGTCGACCTGATAGGGGTGCTCGTCGTATTTTTTAGGGGGTCATCGACTCTCAGGTATATTTTAGGGGGTATCTGAGAAACATTGTGGCTTTCACTAATAAATGGTATTTTGTAGGGGTACGCAAATGAATGGAAGGGTCACAAACCAAGCAAAATGTTTTCTTTCTTTCTTTATTCATTTATAGCTTTAAAATAAGCCTGTTTTGAGATGAGAAACAATAAACAAAAACAAAAAAAGGTTTATTGTTGGTATTTTTTAGGGGTCATTTTGTTTTATAAGGTATTTTTTAGGGGGTGGATTTTTTATGCCCTGGTATTTTTTAGGGTATATTTTCCGACGTCCCGACGAGCACCCCTATCAATCTTACATGGGAGAACCCCCCCCCCAATTATTTTGTAAAAAAAAATTGAGATTCAGTTTAATGTAAACAAAATCTTGCACCTGGTATGCAGTCATACCAGTTTCAAACCATAAAAGAGTTGCTGCTGTTTCTGCACTGTGGGTATAGCACATCAGGGGTTGTTCAAGGGATCCTCCATCCTCCAATCTGCCCAATACTCAGTTTGCCTTCCTTTCTATTTCCAGAAACTGCGCCTCTTCCATCTTCAGACAGGAGAAATGCTGGAAATGGCTAGTTGTTTACAGGAGTTACTAAGCAGTCATGACATGGAGTTATTTAGTGGTGGGACTCTTATTTTGGAATATGTAGATGACAACTGTAGAAAACTTGATAACCTGTAAGAATACACTACATGACATTCAATCACATGTAGTTTCTTTGAGTATATGATATTGTAAATATAAGAAAAATGCCTGGAAAGGCCTACTTTATGGTGCTTTTTTTTTCTTCATAATGAATAAGGAAATCTTTCAGGTATATGCTTCATCGCTGAATGTCACAATAGCCGCCTTATTTGAATATGAATGGTCCTTTTGTTTGATTATGACTCGTTCTATTAGAAGACGACTATATGGCATTCAGCGATGAAGTAGATACCCATGTTATGTCTCCCTTCATGGACTACCTTGGTAACACCTAACCTTTACCCAGCCCCCATCCACCTGTGCTAGCTCTAACGTAACAGCTTTTCCATATCGCTTATAGGGGCACTTGCACGCTTGCCTGATCAGCAAATAATTCACATCGCAATCCAATTCCATCCTCTTGATAATAGATAAAAACATGATAGATTTGTATTTTTGTTGAAGGTAATTTAACAAACCTGGGCTGTTATTTTGATTATTCCTGGTGGTACAAAAATCAAGCGTGCGAGTGCCCCTTTATTGACAGCCTCAATATGTAGAAAAGTACTCACAAAAGTTAGCACTTTTTCGAGCACTGATTCTCGAATTCAAGTTGTTTTCAAATTAATTTGCAAATTCCTGAATGGCCTGAAATGTTATCAAAACCTGGATTTTACGGCATGAACTCTATAAGTATAAAGGATGAAGAAGACCTACATAAAATAATTTATAATTTGATTGTATGAGGTGAAGCATAATCATCACTTTTAAAATGAGGTGGCTCTTATAAGAGCCGTTTTGTGGAACGGAAACTAGTCCGTTTACTTGGATTTCTTCTCTGAACGCTTGGGCAGAAGAACGGCCTGGATGTTGGGCAGCACACCACCCTGAGCGATAGTTACTCCACTGAGAAGCTTGTTCAGTTCCTCGTCATTTCTGACAGCAAGCTGAAGATGGCGGGGGATAATTCTTGTCTTCTTGTTGTCACGGGCAGCGTTTCCGGCCAACTCGAGGATCTCAGCGCTCAAGTACTCGAGCACAGCGGACATATACACAGGAGCTCCTGCACCAATTCTCTCAGCGTAGTTGCCTCTGCGGAGAAAACGGTGTACACGGCCAACTGGGAACTGCAGACCAGCCCTTGAAGAGCGAGACTTCCCCTTTGCGCGAGATTTTCCGCCTTTTCCACGACCTGACATTTTCACTCTTTCTCTCAGCAAGTTTACTTCTCGAATGCTTGCAGAGCTTCGAGAGTTGCATTTTATACTCACCCGCGGATCGAAAGTAGCCAATCAGCGCGCGGAAAAATTTTAGTTAGCCAATCGGAAACGAGGATTTGCGCCAAAAAACAACCAATCACAGATCTGAGTATCTGAGTATTTTGAAGATGAATCCGTTTCCTTGTACGTCCGGCGTAAAGTCAACCAATCAAGTTATAGGATTTTCGATCCGGAAGCCAACAAAATGCCACGTTTTGATCCGCTCGTTGCACCATAAATAGACGTCGAAGAAAGTGAACCTACATTCGAGTTTCACTCATTCATAGTACAACTCAACTTTGTATCTCATCTCAAGAATGCCTCCGAAAGCGTCGAAGAAGGGAGCGAAGAAAGCTGGAAAGAAGCAGGCTGGAGACAAGAAGAAGAGACACAGAAAGCGCAAGGAGAGTTATTCCATCTACATCTACAAGGTCCTGAAGCAAGTTCACCCTGACACTGGCATTTCCAGCAAAGCCATGGGCATCATGAACTCCTTTGTCAACGACGTCTTTGAGCGCATCGCTGGTGAAGCTTCCCGCCTTGCTCACTACAACAAGAGACACACTATCTCTTCCCGTGAAGTCCAGACCGCTGTTCGTCTGCTTCTCCCTGGTGAACTGGCCAAGCACGCCGTCAGTGAGGGAACCAAGGCCGTCACGAAATACACAAGCAGCAAGTAAAATTGCTTTCTTGCTGACAAAACAACGGCTCTTATAAGAGCCACCCACATCTAAAAAAGTTGATGCTCACTTTGCTTCTGTCGCCTTTTTATTCTACTTGAAAAAAAATATAAGAACACTTTCTTTTTGGAGAAACTCGCGAAGAAAACAGTAAAGTGAAAAGTTCAAAGTGCACAAAAAAGGCTGCAATTATTTCTGTAAGATTGTCATTTTTGAAGCCGAGAAGAAACATAAAACTTCAGACTTCAGTTTGTGTCGGATAGTTTTCTTTCCCTACTACTTTGCGAATAAAAATCTAGGTTCAGCCGTCCCGTACCTCATTTTGCTATGGCCTACGGGGTTTTATTTCTCAACAACAACAAAATACATCAAAACATTCATAAACACCGAAATAAAATGATTTTATGTTTTTTTTCTTCCAGAATTTTTTGGCGGTAAAATCCCACAATCCCTCGCGCTGTTTGCGTTCGAAGGCCTGGGTACGAGTTCGTACCTTCGATCGAAGCGCCAAAACTCGAACTCGAGTGAACAACAAACAACAACTTCACTCAACAAAACTGTTATTTACAGAGCCAAAATGGCTAACTCAATGCCCATGATATTCCAGACGGACCACCTTACATACGAGGACAGGTTTGCTGTGTATAAGGATGAAATTTTAGGTCAGTGTAAAGCTGGAGAAATAAGCGATCAAATCAAGAGGTACGTGGCCCAACATGTGAATCCTAGCGGATGGAAAGCGATATGGCGAAGTACCACAGAGAGCAATGGTACTGATCAGGCTTTTGATGTGGTGGTTGAGGTATGGAAAGTTTTTTTAACGGTTGGCTGCCTCATAGGGGGAGGTATGATCCTCTATACCCAGGTAATTCTCACACCCATGTGCCAGAACAGTCAGAGAATTTTGCCTTGAGAATAAGATCAGAGATCACTTTGAGGTCCCTGAAAATCCAGAGTTTCGGAAAAGGCATATTAGGGTCTCGAATTCTCGCAGAAAACTGTGATTTGCTGTAAATTTTTCTGTATGTATATCTGGTTCTGTTTCATTTTCTCTAGGTAAACAATGTGGATGTGGACAAGTTGACTGCTGACATAACCATCTGTGAGCCTGTCATCTGTCAATCACCACAGAAGTGCTCCCAGCTCAAGATTGAAGTGGTCAATCAAAACTTGTCAAGGAAAAACAATGAAGTGCCCTTGACAGAAGTTTTCCCTGTTTATAACGAAACTGGTGATATTGATGAAACAGCACTGGCCATTGAACATGTCAGGTAGAGAATAGGCTCTTTGTAGCTGAACATGAGTAGATTCTAGATTCCTAAGGGTAAATCAACAGGCTGTGACTGTGATGCAAACCAACTTTTTAGTTGGGTGGGCGATGTAGCTGGAGTCTGATGAGAACACTCCAACACGAACATGTTAAAATTTGCATTTGCATTGTTTTGGGAAAACAATTTTAGTAACATTTGTTTCCTTCCTTAAGGTTTTTCTATGGTAATATTTGGCGTGAATGGGATGAGGATGACGATGGTGACATTGGCTATTCTGCCAATCATTTGGAAGCAAGATTGTGTCTGTACTTTGACATGACTGATGGCACACTGCCAAAAGAGTTGGTGAAAAAATACAAAGGTAATGCATGTACTTTTCAAAAACTTTTGCTGTTGACAAGATTATCTGTTGTAACTGATACCTTTCTTGCCTCAACAGAAACAAACCTTAACTTTTTATTACTTTTACCAGGGGAGATTAAGTATTTAAAGAACTTTGCTATGGTAACCAGTCAAACCTCTATATCTACGTTTTCTTTCCCAAAAAACCTTTGCTTTTGGGAAGATTATAAAGCTGCAGAGCTTTTTGACACAGCTTGGATAAGAATGGTTCTGGGACTACCTTGCTTGCCACATAGTCCTAGCACGGATGACATTTCAGTCCCGCTCTGACAAAATTAGTATGGCAAAGCCATTTTACACACTGAAAATACCTGAGCTGTGCCATAAAATTTGGTACCCATACCACTTTTTATCTGAGCTATGCCAGGAAATCCCTGTCATGTAAATGAGCCTTCAGTTGGTAACATTTTTTAAAATACCATGTTTTCCCTTTACTCAAACCTTAAAAACTTCTGAATTGTTCTTTAAGATACCTATGATGAATACAGGAAAAGGCATACAGAACTGAAGAGCCTCCAAGACCAGATGTCTGTAAGTGACTCTGAGCAAGAGCTAGATGACCTAGATGTTCTGAGATGTGCACAAAAGACAGAGGAGTGTGAGACACTTGTTCACTCCCTGCAGATGATGGAAAATCCTCAGATGAGATTCCTACTGGCAGCAATATCTCCTGCAGCAAAGGCGGCCCAGCAAAAACCAAGAGGGCCACATCCTGCTGGACAGGATCCAGCAACATTTATTATTGCAAGTGAATTAAAGGCTGGAATGATAAAATCATTGCCAGGTAATTAAATGTAAGCTACATGCTATCCATTCCATGGAGTAATTTGATAATGTTGGGCCCCTCTTTTGAAGGCCATGAATATGTGATACATTTGTTGGTGTTTGGAAAAAAGGTACATGTTGAATATCTGTTATTTCTTCCAGATGATATGGTGGTACATCATTGTGACAACTTGAATAAAGCTTTAGAGGAATACTATGCTGGTGATACTGTACTAGTACAGCCTGGGAACTACCTCCTTGATGACACAGTGGTGTTGACAGATCCTGTGAAAATTGTGGGAGTTGGAGATTCCAACAAGATTGTTGGTAATACTCTGATTGAAGGATTAATCCATTAAAATTTACAGCCGTTTTCATATTTCTGTGAACTCTGAAGCAACAACAGTCAAACTGAGTTATAGCAGCTCCCTTTGATTGCATAATGAACACTTAGTGGACAAAAATATCATTCAGAGGTTTCTGCTACTGGGTTGCGTATTTGATTCAGGGAACTGTACTCAACTCCACTCAACTTCATTTTATTTTGAAAGCACAATATAAAATTAGGTGGTGTGGAACTTGCAGGATTCTGAAAACTGCAGTAAATGTACACTTCCAGCAATCTCACAATCCTTTCATGTCTAGATTGGTCTTTACAAAGTTTTCATGGCCAATTCCAGCTATAAGAGTGCACACTCTTCTTTATTCATAAATATCCAAGCCATGTCGCACAACTAACAGAATGCAGCATGCACTTTTACAGTTTGTTCGACAAATATCCCCATTTACCAATATACAGCACTGGCAATAGCTGATGATGATAGCTGCAGCAGTTACTTGCAGTCTGACTATGATGATGACGATAATAATGGTGTTGGAAAGGATGATTAAAATGCTGAAAACTGTTTGTCAAACTTTTTATGTGGAAAAGATGCTGTTTTTTTTTCATGATGATATTGTGGACAGTGGACACGAGAAACATTTCTGTAAAGACCTTGGGTTAAGGACTGCATATGAAACTACTGACAATAACAACGATTATCACATTATTGCCATCAGTGTCCTTTGACGATGATGACGTTCTTGATGCCCTCATACAGTGCCATGCCCATGACATCAGATTTGAAAACATCACATTTGAGCAGGAGGGTCTGGGTGCTGAGTGTGGGATGTTACTTGTGAAGAAGGGAAAAGTGAGCCTTGATGGCTGTCACTTAAAAGGTGGAATTGCCGGCATCTCTGTCATGAGTGGATGTGAGCTTGTCATGAAGAACTGTAAAGTTTATGATGCAAAGGTAGGGACCATTCACTACATAAAGCCCAACATTCAGAAGTACTATGACCAGAAGAGATTACATCTCTTCTGCTTCTTTCATCTTTTCAAATGCTTTTTCAACCAACCTTTTTATGAGATGCTACTAAAGATGATGTTGCTTGTTCACATCCAAAGACTAACAAACCCCTGGACTTTTCCAGAAAGTTTCATATTTCTTGCATTCACCCCTCGACACACTTCTGTGATACCTTCTCTCTTTGAAACCCCTGCACTTTGAAGTATACTACAGTCATGATCCATCATATCTATTCTCTCGCCATTGGCATTTCTGTGTTGCAGTGTCTGCTTGTAAACTGCAACCAATGGAAATTTAAGAAGTTGCTAGCATATAAGTTTACCAGTACCTGATCTTCAGATTCCATGATTCTGGTTACTTCAAATTCTCATCTAACATGTCATTACTGTACTTTTTCAGTGTACAGGAGTGCTAGCACATCCAGCAAGCAAACTTCATGTTGAAAACTGTGAATTCTTCAACTGTGGACAAGGTGATAAGAATAGTGATACAATCAACTCATCTGCCGCTGTCCAGTTAAATGTAGATGCCAATGTCAAGCCTAATGCAACACTTGTCAATAACACCATTCATAACAACAGTGGTTATGGAGTATGTGTGGTAAGAAGCATCACAGATGCAGACAGCCCCAAGTGCGGTGTTAGTCTGGACATGTCAGCCAATCAGTTCAGAGGAAATGAAAACTGGGATGTGGGGCATATTATCCTTGACAGAAGTCTGACTGAGTGAATGGCAGAGGAAATAATAATATGCAAAGGAAATGTGCCCAAAATTTCAGAGCAGAGAAACCTTAAGAAACTCTGATTCCATTTCTTGGAAAAATCTATTTCTCATTTCTCTCCTCTGAAACTGAAAAGCTAGCTAAGATTAGCAAAATAATAATTTCCTAGTAGAATCAATAATATAATATTAGCATTATTGATATCCACTTAGCCCGTATAGCAGCTCTAAAAGGGAAGAGGAGTCTGGGCGACCAAAAATGTCCAGTCTTCACTTGCCCTGCTCCCCTTCCACTAGCAAAAAATTTATAGGTTATAGAAAATATTATAGATATTTATAAGGTTACATCAAGTGTAAGCCACTTAAGAGAACTTTTGTTTAAGATAATGCCTTGTCAGGAAAGATGTAAATTATAATTTTAGGTAAAGCACTCAAAAATGGAGAAATGATTGTGCCATAGGATTGTAAACCTCGTAAATAAAGATGAATGGAATTAGTGAAAAAATTTACCTTTTATACAGTCCTTGTAATACACTAAAATTATATGTATAACAACCTAGAATTTAACCTAAAACAGGTTCTTATAAATTGCTAAAAAAGTAACAGGGAACATGGGGTTGGTGTGGTAAATCTTAGCCTAACAGGTGAATAAAGTCCAAGTTCTTATGTTTAACAAATGCTTTGTTAAGCAGACTCAAGAAAGGACATTTTAAGCTTATCCATTATTAATCACCAGTAATTCTAGTTTAACATACTGACTTTACATTTATCTTTTTCACAAGAATGGAATACTACGTATGCTACACATTTCTACACCTCTACATTTTATTTACAGCAATTCTTTCTACAAATCCCCACAATTGGATTGTTATAAATAATATTTTTGGGTACATTTGAAAATATAAAGTAACAATGCCTCTAGTATAATTTATTGAGAGTGTATCCAGATTTTTTGATCCGACTTTTTTTCTTGTACTGAATACAGTAATCTAATCTGAGGTTCTAAGATCTGCTAGACTTTTTCATATGGTGATAATTGGGTAAAATCTTTGACAAGAAGTCCAGTTGCAGTGACTGTGGTACGGGTCTTTCTGCTTGAACCCTCCTTGTACAGCAACTCCCATATATAACAGTATTCTCGGGTATTGTCTCTTGGGAAGTCACCTCACACTTCGCACCAATCACACAGCCATGAGATAGAACTGTCTGCCTCCCTACCTTGCTCTTAGCTTCAAGAATGTTGTTATCTCCCACTTTTACAGACTCGCAAAGGCTCCCAACTTCAAACACATTATTACTTCCGATCTGCATTAGTATTCTCTCCGGCAGTCCGTCTTCATTTTCCTCTATATTAACAGGATTGATTATTGTTGCTTGCTCCTCGATCAAGTTGTTGTCTCCTATAATAATCGGCCCAGCTTCGGCTATAATCCTTGCTTTGGGGTGTACAACAGTCTTAGAACCAATGATAACTTCTCCCTTGATTTCTGCTTCCTGACAAACGACGGATCCTGCTCCGATCTTGAGTTTTCGCGGCGTTTGTGACGAAGAAGACGATCTTGAAGAGGACGCCATGTTGATTTTCTTCACGCCCTGGGATATTTCCCAGAATACTTTGCCAGCATTTTCAAACGTATTACCGCTGACTTTGCATTTCGTGGTACAAAATCTCCCAGAATGCAAAGCGACTATGCGAATCACCGCTGCCGCGGATCGCGGGCTAATTATCCCAACATGGCCGCCGACAATAAACATTTATGAGATTTTTCAACCAGAGAGAAAAGGTCATTAGCAAGGTCCCAAACCACAAGAATCGGAATGCATCGCTATGGAGCTGTAGTGACATAGATATGGAGTCACAAGGAGGTGCTTTTAGTTGTGGACGAATCTTATAAGGCTTTGAAAAATTTGTATTTTTTTCAAACCATGTGAGAGAAATCTGACAACTGCGGGAGGGAGATTCAGCCAAAGAGAATATTGGAAGTTTTTACTTGAAGCTGCTGTTCCGCGTGATGCACCAGAAAAATCACTAAGATATTACCAGTCTAATTTATTGTTATAATCGGTTATTTGTGGATATCAACTGTCCACAATACAAGCCAAGAAATGCCGCTTCCAAAGAAAATGCCGCGTGGTAGTCGGAATTCAAAACAAGAAGAACAGGGGAGAGTTTATGCGAATCGTTATAAAGTTATCCGACGGCTTGGATCTGGCAGCTTTGGGACGGTTTTCCTTGTGGAGGACATGAAGACACCAAATGCTGAAAGGTAACCCACACTTCAATTTAGATTTTGCAGAAAATTGTTCAGATGATTCAATACGTTTTGAGTTTGCAACTTGACACCTTGCTGTTGCGAGGATTTGGATGTGTCGATTGCATCTAAACCTTGTGTAAACAACTGCTAATTTGCTGTACAGACGCAGCTATAGTAAAAGTTTTATGATCCTAGTGGCAAAAGCGTAAAGTCACAGGAAATCAAATAAATGTGTAATCAGTTAATAAACCTTCATTGATCTTAATTATTATAACGTGATAAAAATTACACCAGATGACAAATAAATATCAATAAGTTTAAATGTCTTATAATTTTAGGATGACCCCTGTTTGTTTACAAGAAATTTTATCTTAAGTAATTTTAGTGATACAATTATTGAATAAATTTTATATTTTTCAATTTCTTGGCATGTGCTTTGTAAATGTAAAAAGAAAGATGGCTTTCTGAGAAAATGTCTTTACTAAAGAACTTTTGTGCAAACATTTGACAAAAGTACTAGTGGGTGGTGAAGGTGTTTTTCTGATAAATCGCAAACTGTAAAAAATTCATAAGCAGCATCTTGAAAAAGAGTGTGTCCCTGAAACTTTCAAAGAAGATATCATTTCATCAAAACTCTTGTCACCTTTGCCATTTCTGCCCGATGATGGTATACAAATAATGTGTTAACCAGGTACCAGTACACTGATTAGAAGGATAGAAGGGAGGGTGGGAGCAATAAACACCACACATGTGTAAGTAAGCAACTGATGGCCTTTAGCACTGATCAGACAGATGGTTTATCATCTGTGATTTGTCAGCTGCTACAACAAGACTAGGCACCTCCTAAACACTACAGGCAACTGCTCGCTCAACTCTTCCTGTTAACTTTGATTATTTCTAATCTCATATGACTGTCAAAAGTAAATCAAATTTGTATTTTTATGTATTGCTATTGGTTTGGTCTTTGTTTTACCAGCCAATCCAAATGCAAAGAAAAACTAAAGGCCCGTTCACATGGCGCGATTATTATTAATTTTTTTATTTGAGGTGTGATTTTTTGCGGCAATCGTCAGCGTCATATCGCGCGGTGTGAACGGCTGGCGATTTGACACTGCAATATTTGTCAGTTTGTTGGCGATCTGAAGAAATAGCACCCGCACCACAATGGAATTTGAACATGTTCAAAATGCCTGCGACGTTGCGGCGACATCGCAAGTGAAATCGCCATAAGATCACCGGCCGTTCACACCGCGCGATATGACATCGTTATGGGATCGCCACAGAAATCGCACCTCAGATCGCAGCTGAAATCGCGCCGTGTGAACGAGCCTTAAAAGCTTTCTGACTCTTGTTTTCTTGGGTCATAACTAAACACAAGTCTGATTGGTTTGTTGTTAAATAGGTTTTGTTTCGGATTTGCAAAATGTACCAGTATCTACTTTGTGTTAAGTTTTTGACACTCAACTGAAATCCACTCTATAATGTACTGATTGAATGAGGACATGATTTTCAGGAAAGTGCTGAAGGAGATCTATGTAGGTGAATTACAGCCAGATGAGACTGTGGATGCCATGCGAGAAGCCAAGCTTTTGGCTAAGGTAGTGATGGTCACAAAAACTATATTAAAGGCCAGAGTATCTAGTCTTAAACAGGCAAAACTGACTTATACCTGATGCTAGGGGGCATGATGCCATGATGCGAGGAAGCCAAGCATTTGGCTAAGGTAGTGATGGTTACAAAAACTATATTAAAGTCTCACAACAGGCAAAACTGACTTATACCTGATGCTAGGGAGGCATGATGCTATTGATGCCATGTGAGGAAGCCAAGCTTTTGGCTAAAGTAGTGGGGTTGTGAAAACTATTTTTAGGCCAGATAATCTAATCTTACAACAAGCAAGGTGACTTACGCCTGATGCTAGGGGAAGGGAGGCCTTTAGTTGATAACCAAGCACTGAGGCATCCAGGGTGATGACTGTGAAATACATTTAAATTCTTTCAGAAGATTATTTCATGGCCTGGCATAATTTATGCATTAATAAACCTACAGCTTTATTTCTTTACACTACCTACAACAACAAACACAAATATTTATGGCAGTGCTGATTTCCATGTTGGGCATAAAAATACCAGTAGTATGTTATATGTAGCTTAGAAATAAAATAATTATTTGTACGTGGGAGGGTCCAAGGGGAGGTTTTGAGACATGACTCCTCACCCCTCTCCAGCAAAAAATAGTGATAGTATGGGAAGTAAAAGGCATTTGACCTCCACTGCCAAATTGCTTCAGCGGTGGGGAGGTGTGGATTTTTTTTCAGGAATCACAGAATTTATTTGGCTAAAGATGCACATTTCCCAAAAATGTGGAAATCCTTACAAAAATGTATACTATATGCCTGTTTCACTTTTTTCCCCACATCTGTCACAGAGACTCTACCCCTTATATTTTTGCAGTTAAATCATCCCAATATCGTCAAATTCATGGACAGCTTTATTGACAGAGAATTCTTCTGCATTGTGACTGAATATTGTGATGTGAGTATTGTGTCATTCTAAAAAGGTCAATAATTCACCATGGGGTTCTGAGTTTTGGCATCTCCCCTGTGTGTGGAATTTATTTACTAACTTCCTTGTATTGCTCAGAGGATATGTATACCAGAAGATAATCATACCCCTCATGGGGAGATTGATGTGACCCCATCACCCCTCAGGGATTCCCAATAAAAGCACAGCGATTGTATGGAAAATAAGAGGTATATTGGAATTTCCTGGAATTTCCAATCCCACTTTGGGGGCATAGATATTTTCTGGAATCTTTATTCTAACTTTCAAAAATGGAAATGATGTTAGCTTTTTTTCAGCATGAAAATATCCCTTCTTTAATATTTTCCCTTGCTTTCTTAGTGTGGGGATCTGGATGATAAGATAACAGCATGGAGAAAAGCTGGAAAGACATTTGATGAATCCCTTATTCTTGCTTGGTTTATACAAATTGTACTGGCTGTTCAACATATGCATGAAAAGTAAGTGACTTCATTTTTCATCTGTTCGCTGTTCCTCAAACCATCACTAGCAGCTCTAGTGGTGGTGAATGATAAATGCAAGATTTTCCAAGACAGTGAGACCAAGGCTTAAAAATCGAAATCGAGATGATCAAAGATTGCTCCGCACACATTCTTTGTAATTTGTCAGGAAATGAACTGTGAGACGGCAATCAGGAAAGTTTCAATTTTTCCCCGGGAGACCAAGGGTAAAACCAGAAGTTGCCTGCAAAATCAGTGAGAGTTGATAGGCATGATATTATCTTGATAGTTAACAAGGAGGGAATAGTGGTGAATATTGGTGGATATATCTGATATATACTGAGATGCAAAGCGTCAAGGTACCATATCCACCACTAGACACCAACCCTGAGGGGGATAGTTGTTTTAGTATATACCAAATCAGTATAAAATATGTTGAATTGTGTGGTTCCAGAAAATATCCATACTCCCTCCATGGAAGGGTGTTGACAAGTGACCCCCCCCCCCCCCCACCCCCACCCCCACCCCCACCCCTCTGGAATTTCCAAGGAAAAATACAGCACTTGTATGGAAATGATCAGGTAAATTGACTCCCCCACCCCTCTGGAATTTCCAATGCCCTACTGTAGGGGGGTATGGATAATTTCTGGAACCACACATTAAAAGATGAAAAACACAGTTTGCACGTGGAAGAAGCCGCTATTTTGAGCAGTTTTCTCAAAACAGTAAATAGTGTTGGATATCTACTATGTCAGGAACCAATCAGAGCGCACGGAAATTACCATTCACTGGTATACTAATAATGGTTACTGTGCCAATTGTCCTTCAAAGGGCATAAAATCCAAAAAGTGATTACTAGTTGAGAACAGAATATTTACAGATGACAGAGACGTAGCATAATATACTAACAGCATATTTTGCTAATACCCTTTTTAGGAGAATACTCCACAGGGATTTAAAAACAAGGTCAGTCATTTTTCAGTCATTTTAATTAAGCAATCCATTTCTTGTAGTGCAATGAGAAATATGAATGGTAAGGTTTGCTGTGTATGTGCCAATGTACTGCACCCATTCATTGTCGTGTTTTTGCTTTTTTCAGAAATATATTTCTAAAGAATAATATGATCAAATTAGGTACGTAAAAAGTACAATATTCAAAATTGGTAGGTACTGAAAATTTATTTTCAAAGCTTCCAATATATTGATCTGCAGGGAAAAAACAGGTGCTAAAGCCCTGGCTAAACTAGGACACATGTAGTGTGCAACATTGCAGCAAGACATGTGTCCGAGACACACATGTGCAACGTTTCCTAGTTAGCCCCTCGGGGAAACATGCAGGACACAAAATGTAGTATGCTACATGTGTCCTAGTTTAGGCATAGCTTAAGGAGTATAGGAAGGCTATACCTAGTAACAGCTAGGAGTGCACACACTTCCAAACCATCAAACAGCTATTTTTCTTTATTTTGTGTCAGCAAAATTCTTAAAATCCTGGACTGGCTTCTGACAGCCCAAGGTGCAGTTGAAGGGCTATGTTCAGACGTATATTAAAGAAAATATAGGGTCAAATGTAGTTGGCCCTTAATATCCAGGACCCCATTTTCAGGATTCTGATGCATGGATAGCAAAGAACCCCTCCCACAAATTTTCTCAGATGTTCATGTTTTCTGTAAAATTAGCCCCGGCCCACACTTTGCCATACATTGTGTCTAATGAGGGGGCCTAGGGGGGTTCTCAAAACCGCAAAAGCGTACAAAAATTTCGATAATACCGCAAAACCGCACAGATTTTTCGGGAATACCGCTCACCGCAAAAAAAAGTTTTTCTTTTTTATCTTAATGGTGCCGTTTTCACACGCGAAGTCACAAATGCTTCCCACTAACGATTCCGACGTTCTATTCAAGCAAAACGTGAGCGGAATATTGTCTTGAGCCCTACAACCATCCGCCAGTGTGTAACTTTAGACCTTAGCTAGGGACGCTAAATACCCCTAACCGTAGGACTCGCAAACACTGCAATACCGCATTTTTGTACACAAACTACCGGGTAATCGCAGACTATTTCACCAATTTTTGCAAACCGTAAAATAAATACCGCATAACCGTAACTTTTAAGCTTTTTATCCGCAAAACCGCGCAAAAACACAGCCGATACCGCATCACCGCAAACCCCTAGGCCCCCCTCTTTAATGAGCTCCCTGACTTCAAAATTTGTTTTGCCGCCCATGTGATGTAACCTGATGTGACCATAAGGATAGAACTTTAGTTCTTCAGTATAAGGCATCTTGGTATAATAGAGCCATAATTTAGGACAACAAAAATATCAGGTATTGTAGAGTTGGACTTTAATAAGGATCACCTGACAATAGTAGACGCAGAAAACCCAAGTGTTTTGTGTTACTGCCCCTGATGACAATCCTGCATTGATTCTTCAGGTGATTTTGGAATTTCAAGAATTCTAATGGGCACATCAGATATGGCAACCACTTTTACTGGTACGCCATACTATATGAGTCCTGAGGTTCTCAAGCATGAGGGCTACAACCACAAGTCAGACATTTGGTAAGGGAGCAAATTTCAGAAACTGTTAAAACTTTCAGGTGCTCTAACTTGATAATTTTTAGCTGGATTTAGCTCAAATTTGAAATGCTTATTTTACTTATGATTCTTTTTGGGAAGCATAAAATTGATTTCATGTCATGCTTTTTTAAGTCTTGTATTTTAATACTTTTTGCTTGGCCTTTGACAGGCTCCTTCAATCTGTACCTTGTTTTAGAATAATTTAATCTGTTTTACAGGTCACTAGGAGTGGTTTTATATGAACTTTGTAATCTGCAACATGCCTTCCAGGGACAGGTAAGTTGCTAAGTCCTATATGTTGTCGGAAATGCAGGGATTTGTGCGGGGGAATACCATTCTTGAATTGGGCATCTGACCACTTTTCTGATTCCTCTTACTTCCTGAAAAAAAAATAGCAGCCATATTCTCCCCAGAGCAGGAGTGGGGGTGGGGGATTGTCCTAGGGTCTCCATGATCCCCCCTTTGCCCCAGCATAAACCTCTATAGATGGGCTTCTGTTAATTACTGATGTTATGATTTCAGAGTTTGATGGGAGTTATGTATAAAATTGTTGAAGGAGAGCCGCCAAAACTTCATGAAAAGTACAGCAAAGATCTACAGAATTTGTATTCAAAGTAAGAGAATTTCTTTGACAGTGGCCTCATTAAGTCTGAGCCCAAGCTGAGCTTGGCATTTCATAGCACAATTCTGTAGAAATTCACTCTCCATTATTAAGTACAGTAAATATTTGCATCATGCATACCTGCCAACTCTCCTGGTTTGTGCGGGAGACTCCCAGTTTTTACCTTCAGTCTCCCGGGAAAAAAATTGAAACTTCCCATACATTTACTGTATATCTCCCGGGTAAATTTCTTGCGATTTTCTCATATAGTTGTTGTATTTGAGGCAAAATCTCTCGGGTTTGCAGTTTTCAGGGTTGGCCATATGGTTGTAAAACCTTGACTAGTATTTGGCTTTCCATCAGTTATTTTAGTTTTTTTTACATCACTTAATGTGTGCTAAAATCGTGACACTCTTATGACTGCATTCGTTTATGAGAAAACATGGGGATCTATTAGAAATGGCGACCAAACTTTTATACTGGGTGACGTTTTTATTTAGACATAAAATAATTAAAAAGCCAAAAAAGTGCAAACATTTGGGCTACCTGTGCTTTGTTGCATTCAGCTTTGAAAACATTGATTTCCACACCAAATCACACATCTTGTTTCAGTCAATCAGTATGCATCTGGGACTTTAGCTATGGGCAGTCATGTGAATACTTTGTGTCACCTACTGTAGTCATCAACAAAATGAAAGCCTTTCTTCTTCTCTATTGCAGTAAAGGAGAACTTTCTGTCAATATATTTACTAAGCTTGTATTTACAGGTTACTGGACAAAAACCCTAAAGTTCGACCAAGTGCTGCAGAAATTCTCAAATGTGATTACATTGCACGGAATATAAGAGTGAGTAATGAAAATGTAGCTCTTGCCTGATTACACTCAGTGATGGATGCAGCCAGAGCAGTCAGTTTTCAACTCAATCACTATGATAAAGAGCTTATTGAAGCCTACCCTAAAACCCCTTTAAGGTGACTCCACGAAAAGTCGAAGCGGATTTTCTGTAAATACAAATTTGCTCATAACATTTATACTATTGAGATTTATAATTACCAAAATTGAGATTTGTGTTAGGGAGTCATTGGAATGGATATAACGTGCATTTAAATTTTGTGTTGCAGATATTCAAGATACAAATGAATAGTAAACTAAGTGCGAGTTTCAGGGAAGACAATACTTGTGGAAGAAGGTATGAAGTGAGGCTTTAACGCGTGTCAGACATGGAATTCCAGAGGGCATAGAGGGCGTTTTTTTCTGGTGCACACTTGCGAAATAACGGGGGCGGATCCAGGAATTACTGAAGGGGGGAGGGGGGGGGGGGGCGCAAAAGATTGCTTTGGGTAAGTAATCTAATGATGGTCCATGGAAAATATTGATTATTTCAATTATTTTCCCATGCTTTTTTCGTTGCAACATAACGTCCATATGTCGTTATGTCGCTAGTGTGCACTGGGCTTTAGGAAAAGAAAAGTCCTTTCCAGAGAATTCCAGAGAGATGGGCCCTTTTCCGTGCAGGTGAATCTTTCCCTACTGTGTTTGTCCACATCACAGTCAGAAAAGTGTCTATTTTTAGATTTGAGTTTCGCGCGCGAAAGTATTCGAATGCTCAGGCTCGAATGCTTGTATACCCAATACACAACAAAATAGAGAATATCCTACCTTATCTTTGCGATTTTAACGGTTTTTCCATTGATCTGCGATTTAATTTTAGGCTGGATCTCACAACTATTCGCGTGGCGAGAAAGTGGGAACCCTGTGGATGACGAATTTTCGCGGGCATCCTAGTTCTAAAAATAGACACTTTTCTGACTGTGATTTGGGCGTACATAGTAAATATGGAAACTCTTGGTAATCCACTCTTGATATTTTTTGTTGATAGAGCATTTTTTTCCAAACTGGCAAGTTAGCAAAATCCCTGCGGTTCATAATCACATGACCGCACAAAAAGAAAGTAATTGTATTTTTGTTACACCTATCATTATCAATAATGAAAATGGAATAACTTGTTCATCATCAGCATTTTGTTCCTTCATGTTTTCTTGTTCAGTATTCAAAGACCACAAACTAGAAGTGGCAGACAGCAAGAGGAGAAACTATATGACGAGCCCAGTGAACGACCAATGACTCCCATGTAAGTAAAAGAGTAAGGCCCGTTTCAAACGTTGTGCTTCTCATGTGCCGAATGTAATTTAGCTTTTCTCTGGGTAACATCCAAAAGAAAACATACGGCAAAAAATAATTTAATATTCCAATTGTTTTTGCTATAGGTTATCTATTTTCTTATATTTTTACCGTCTTTGATACTTAAAATTTTTTCTAAGTCCAAATAATTTCAGGACAATAAGGTTCGGCACATGAGAAGCACGACGTTTGAAACGGGCCTATTATCTCCAAATTCGTAGCTCTAAGACCCCGTCCACACGTACCCGGATATTTTCAAAAACGGAGATATTTTTCTCCGTTTGCACCTCCCGTCCACACGTACACGGCGATTTCGAAAACGCTCTCCAGACTGTAGATTTAAAAAAACGAAGATTTATCGTATTCGTGTGGACGGTCGAAAACGGAGGTTTTCAAATACGATGACGTCAAAGTTAGGGTTCAATGCACTTGCTTTTCGAAGGGCGCTTGCGCCCGTATCCCGCGCATGCGCGATAGGTGAAGATATGCGTATTCGAATCGTTTTCGCGTACACGTGTGGACGGGCAAATACGATTTAACCCTATTCAGACTGGGCTTTTTTTGACCATCTGTGACTGGGGGGGGGGGGGGGGGGGGATAATTCGGACTCCCCTCTATATCTCTGGAACCACTGGGGCTCATTCTCGTGCCCAGAGCTCCCCAGCTCGTCTGCTCGCAGGGGAGGCTCTGGTGACATCCATTTGAGGACCTTTGCTGATTGGCTGATTTTGAACATGGTCCATGCACAGAAAGTTCTTTCTCTCAACGGCTCTGTATCAAATCTCGCGCATGCGTCAGTGGCTGTCACCAGAGCCTCCCCCGCGAAGAGACGAGCCGGGGAACTCTGGGTATGAGAATGACTGGGGCTATGATCATCAAACTTTCACACAATGACCACGAGCCTTAGATAAATCACCACACTCATTTTTGTTACGTGGAAGCTAAATGTGACGCCACAATGACGTCATTCTCAATGTTTTATAAATTTTAAGTAATTTTAATTAACTTCCAAAAGCTTGGTAGATAATACTCTAAAAGTCAACTAATTAACATCAAGATAATGTAAATGTAATAATTTGTGACATTAACACATCAATTTTATTAAACTTGCGTCATAATAACGACTTTTGAAATATTGTCCGCCATCTTGGATCCGCCATCTTGGATTTCATATAATTTCCATTTGGCTCTTCAGATATATACTCAATGAGAAAAAAAATGGTCAAAATGTACAAAATACTCATCAAAGAAGTGTTTGACATTCAAAAAGCTGAATTAAAACGATATTTGTGAATCCCAGAGCTAGTTTTAGACCATATGTTAAAATGAAAAAAAAAAACTACCCCTCCCCCCAAAGATTTTGTGTCAAAAATTAATTAGCCTGTACATAAATTACTAATGAGTACAAGCTCCGATAGTCATAAATTGGGCAATGTGTCCAACATTAAGCTTGAAATATGAAAAATTCACGTTTTTTTCGAGTTTTGCAAAACATGCATGTGAAAAATTGGTTGCCATGGAAACTGGGCCGTTAATACTGACATGTCATTGACACCAAAATGTCCCCAGATAAATTTTAGGAAAAGTCACGAAGTTTCACCATCATAGCTGCAGTGGTTTTAGAGTTATCTGGATTTTACTGATTCATCGGAACAGATTCATCGGAAGTTAATCATTATAGATTTTGACATTACTGTGGTGTTTCACAGGGATAGAATGAAACTGCGAAAACAAGAGAAGGCGGATAAGGAAGCAGAGAGAATCAAGTATGTAGAGTCATATTAGTGTTCGGTTCTGGGAAAGTTTGATAAGCGAGGGTTTGTTTGTTTCAGGCTATTCATGGCAGGTCAAGTCCCCCATACCCAAGCACAATATTCACATCACAAGAGGAAACAGGTAATCGGGGGGGGGGGGGGTACTTCCTCGTGTCGACTATACGGGGATTCCTCCGCCCGAAAGGAGTAGGGGTTGGAGGCTCGAATTATATTTATAAAAGGGTGGCGATTTTGCAAATTTCAGTATATGAAAGGGTTGCGAATTTCAGTATATAAAAGGATGGAAAATAGCTAGATTCTGCTGAAAAAAACATTAATATTGCGCTACGTTTTGAAGCTTTTAACGCGTACTCAACACGTGCATTTTTGCAAGAATTATAAGAAAGGGGTGCCTTTTTATGAATTTAGTATATTAAAGGGTACCTTTTTCTACGGTGGCCCTGAAGGGCCATCTACTTTTTCGTAAATCCTCAGTTATTTTTATCAAACTTTGTTGTATATTTTTTCAAACTTCGACTTTTTTTTTCAAACTTCGACTTTGTTTTTCAAACTTCGACTTTTTTTCAAACTTCGACTTTTTTTTTCAAACTTCGACTTTGTTTTTCAAACTTCGACTTTTTTTCAAACTTCGACTTTTTTTTTGCAAACTTCGACTTTTTTTTTCAAACTTCGACTTTTTTTTCAAACTTCGACTTTTTTTCAAACTTCGACTTTTTTTTGCAAACTTCGACTTTTTTTTTCAAACTTCGACTTTTTTTCAAACTTCGACTTTTTTTCAAACTTCGACTTTTTTTTTGCAAACTTCGACTTTTTTTTTCAAACTTCGACTTTTTTTTCAAACTTCGACTTTTTTTCAAACTACGACTTTTTTTTCAAACATCGACTTTTTTTTCAAACTTCGACTTTTTTTTTCAAACTACGACTTTTTTTTAAACTTCGCGATCACGTGTTTCCACCAAACCCAGATCACATGTTCGCAACATGGCGGCCATGATTCCGGCTGCAAGTGGTATACAGAGAAATGCCCAAGGGATGCCAAGAAATGAGCTCATTGCCCGATACTTTAATAGTGGTTTTAGTGCAGGTGAGATTCTCGCCTTTGTAAACGATTTTCATGGAATATGTCTTTCCTTGAGGCAGCTAAAGCGAATTTTACGTGAGCTGAACCTTCGACGACGTAGAGATTACAGTGATCTTCAGGTCGTAGCTGAAACAATCGAGCGAGAGTTGAGAGGAAGTGGAAGTCTCATTGGCTATAGGGCCATGCACCAACGGTTGATTACGCAGCATGGCCTTGTCGTTACAAGAGAAGATGTAAGAAAACTTCTAAGCGCATTAGATCCTGCCGGCGTGGAACTACGGTCAAGGCATCGTTTGAGACGGCGTACATACAGGGCAAAAGGTCCGAACTTCATATGGCACGTCGATGGTTATGACAAAATCAAACCCTTTGGATTTTGCATACACGGATGTATTGATGGTTATAGCCGGCGTGTGTTATGGTTAGAAGTTGCTTGTTCAAACAATGACCCGACAATTATTGGTAGGTATTTTCTAGATTATGTCAAAGTGATAGGAGGAACACCTAGAATAGTTCGTAGCGATAGAGGAACCGAAAATGGCAGCATTGAGACCATGCAAAAGTTTTTTCGTGACAAGAGCACAGATGATTTTGCAGGAAGAAAGAGCTTCATTTATGGACGATCAACCTCAAATCAAAGAATCGAAGCATGGTGGGGAATTCTACGAAAAGGGAGCAGCGAGTGGTGGATAAGTCATTTCAAGGACTTGAGAGACAGCGGATTATTTCAAGATGATAATGTTATTCACAGGGAGTGTCTCAGGTATGCCTATATGGAGGTACTTAGGAATGAATTAAACACTGTTGTTGCCTTGTGGAATTCACACAGAGTGAGGCCTTCTCGTAACTCAGAATCACCTTCAGGTAGACCAGACCTTAACTACTTCTTGCCACATGTTCATTCAAGTGGCGTCAGCGATTACGCTATTACTATCGAGCAAGAGGACATTGCCACTGTGGAGGACATGGGCATGTGCATGCCTAGAGATGAGTTGTTACCAAGTTGCTCTGAAGAATTTAGAGAACTAGCTCAGATGATCATGGATGATGAAGGTTTACAAATGCCAAATGACCCAAATGAAGCCAAATCCCTTTATATAATTTTGCTTCTCACATTGAGCAACTTTAAGCAATGAACTAATGAACCGTCAGTGTCATGAAAAAGTGTATATACCATTATTTGGCGAGATTGGGAGTGCCAGCTTCTTTTTCAAGCATTTTTTTTTTTTTTTGGGGGGGTGGGGGGGGGGGGGGGGGGGGGTGCTGGTCAAAATTGTATTTGCTTTTTTTTAGCATCTGACATGTGACATCAGACATCCCCTGTGGGCCACCGTACCCGAGCCTACAACGCCAACAGGCTCCGTGATCACTTGGTTGCTTTTATGGCATCAAATGAGAGCTTTGTCAATAAATTACACCCTCTATAGCTCGAGGATATTTGATGAAGCAGTATTGACTGGTTAATCTTTCCATTCGATCTTTCTTCCTTGTACTTCAACTTTCGGAGATTAATTTGGTTTACGCAGGCCTGAAGTGGGAGGATACTATACACTTATTTACCACTCGCGAGGGAAATAGTTAGTTTTATTTTCCCGTGAACTCGATATTTCCCGCGACGAAGTAACTTAGGTAACTTATTCAGCAATTTCGAAGAAAGAAACTTGCAAACTCGAAATGGGTAGTGGCATTTAAAAATTAATTTGCTCTTGGTGCTATATAATAATTCGAATTATATACCCTTTATTGTAGTGTCACGCGGGAAAATTGGAGAAAAAGATATCCCTTTAAATATACCGTAAAATTCCGAAAATAAGCCCCCCTCTTAAGCTTGTGAGAAGCAAAACGCCCTCCAATAATAAGCCACCCTCCCCCGATTATAAGCCCCCGAGGTCATATTCTCGGAAACTTGTGACTATTTGACAGCAAATTTGACTTTGTATCCGTACAGCTGAAACCGTTGTATCGCGACCGCGTCTTAAAACTTTCAAAAGCACTTGTTGCATTACTTTCTACGGAGTAAGATTAAAAAACATGAAAATGAAAAATAAACTTTTGATTGACGGAAAGTAATGCACCATTGTTTTTGAGAGTTTTAAAAGAGGCGGTCGCGAAACCACTGTAGTCCATGAGCCAACCCCCGAAATTTTGGCTTTCGGTATCATCCGAGGTGAATAACGCTATTATGGATTTTTGGAAGCATCAATCATTGGGGAGTTCAGAAATGCCTGATAGCATTGATCTATCGGTAGCTTAAGGGCGGGGCAAGGGTTCCCCCCCCCCTGGAGAAGTCCTGATTCTTGACTACAATATACACGAAGAGGAGAATCATGGCGTCAATGAGCGCAAAACCCCCAACAGAGTTACTATTTATGTATAATAGGTGTAACTAATGATCTGCAGCTGTCACATGGCTTTATGACGTGACATATGGGAAGGTATTCTATGGAAAGGTCTGTCGCTCGTCGTGAGACAAGTTTCTCTTCAAAATAGAATAGTTTTAACCTGTTCCACCTACTGTAACATAGTTTTGCTTCGTTCTTTTTCTGTATTCTACGTTTAAGGATTGATCTAAGAATAATCGACGTAGTAGTGTATCGTAATTAGGTTACACATTTGAAGTCGCCATCTTGAATCCGCCATCTTGGAATTTCCGCTACATCATTTTTTTACGTTTTAAAAACAGTTAAAAAATTCATGTTAAATAATATTTTTTAAATATTAATGTTAAAACGTTATGGTGATAAAAACAGCCTTTATAGGGCTAGCAAAAATAGGGTAAACTATTGAAAACGACCGAGAGGTTCTCTCTCTAATTGGCATTTTTAGCGCCTGTGAAGTATTTTTAATATATCAACTGATGTAGAAAACACAAAAAAGTAAAGACAGGAATTCTCGTTACTTATTGGAGCCCATGTCACGTGAAAGGTTAGTGAATGCACTGAATAATGTACTGTTTGGACGACAAATTGCTGCTCACTTAGCCCCAAAAGTGTTTTGGTTCAGAAGGTCTATATTTTTTTTTTTTGCGCAGTAAGCGGCGAAGCTTGCACACGGTAAGAACTTGCTCTGGATATTATGCGACTGAAAGACACTGACAGCCCACTCCTGACGGACGGGTTCTACTGTCTGTGCTATCGTGCTCTCGGAGTTCAATAATATATATATATATGAAGCGCTTATGAGACTTGCCTGGGAAGCATTCTTGATATTAAACTAGAAGCGGAACGTCAGTGACGTCATTTCTTCAGCTAATAGACGATAGACGCGTCTGATGTTAACTATGACTGCCAAGAGTCTTTGGCAGGCTCGTTAAATAGTCCGCGTATTAAAAAAAACGCAGAAAGCAGTAAAAACAGGAGCCGAGAAATGTTTCGGATTTTAAATCCTTCATCAGCGGGCGAATACATGTTATGAGCACCTGGAGTTCCTGGATCATTTCAGTTATATTAAGGGCGACCACTCGTCTTTCTGGATGTCCTTCCTTGATTTTCATTCTTGGACTTTAATTCTAAATGCACCTCGTGAAGGAAACTGGATTTCAGAAAGACATCAGAAAGCAAATAGCTTGGTGCGATCCGGTGAATTTAATTATGAATTTAAAATTTATAATTTATTTAAAATTATAATTTATATCTCGCACCGTACTTGACGAGTCTCGAGAAAAAGCAGTCAGAAGTAGAGGACTGGCCTTTCGAGCTGGTCTTTTTTTTCTGCTCTGTTATTTTCTGACTAAACGATACAAAAATACCTTCTACATGACCAAAAAGGTTGATGATACCGACTCCGTATGCGTGTCATCGTTCGCGTCTAATCCTTGCCGCTGCGGTCTTTCCACTAACTTCTGTCCTAAGAGCATTTGTATCAATCGTCACCCATGTTGAACAGTTTCAGGCCCCCGTTATATAATCGTTATACCGGATGGCTGGTAGCGATCCTCTTCTCCATCTCTCTATCTAAATGGCAAACGGATTTGTTACAGTGATAAGCAACGACAATACCTTCCTACAAATTCATATCTACCAGACAACGGACCAGTATGTCAACAGTTAACTCAGATACGGCGACTGTAAAACCTGCGACGATCCAGTGATAAATACTGATTCTAATGCGTCATCAGGGGACGCAGCGTGCCTCAAAGGAAGGCTGTAACTCTGTTTTGATATTCTGCGCAGATGATACCGAGACTATCTTAACAAAGTTAACAAACTAGCTTCTTCTCTTGGATCGACCTCAGCATACAAGTCCATGACAGGAATTCACGCCTTCACTCGCTGTGATTCTGTAAGTGCATTTTCGGGAAGAGGAAAGTTGGAAACTATTGTAGTTAGACCAACGTAGCTGGGAAGTCGCGCCTCAGCTATCATTTAGCTGCTTTGTATTTGCTGCTTTGCACGTGCAGCCTCTTGCATTCCACAACAACGAGGACCAGTGATGTCAATGGCTTCACGATTGGCCATCAGCTTCCACCGTGCAGAGACGCACTCGTAAAGCACATGCAGGGAGCAACCTTCCAGGAGGCAATTTGGATTTACATTGCCTCGAGTAGAATACTGGGGTGCCAAACCCTCATAGAGGGTGTTCGTTTGAGCTGTTAAGGTGGAACGGAAAATCATGTCTTAGTCTGGAAGAAAGGCTAGCTGTAATTGTTCATGAAAGTGTGCCCATCCGAACCGTGTAGCGACATTTGTATAGTTAAACAAGACTGCGACATGTACAACCACCCCACAGAATGTAACGAGGAAGATAGTGACGTCGACTGGGTGATAAAGATCAAGGGAGCGACTCTGGCACTCCACAAAGACAAGGCCACGGATTTCAATGGCTAAAAGCACACGCAGCGTTTAAACTACCAGGAGGCAATTTGGAGATGTTGTCTCTAACAGAATACTGAGGTTACTAACCTATAAAGAGGGTGTTCGTTTGAGCTGTAAGGTAGAACGGCCGCAAATCATGTCTTAGACTGGAAGGATGGCTGCTGTAATTGTCCACAAAAGTGTGCCCGCCCGAGCTGTGGGGCCACAGTTGCATAGTTAGACAAGACTGTAACATGTACACTTACCTCACTGAATCAGACGAGGATGATAGTGACATCCAGGTTAGCGACTGGTTGATTCGGAGCAAGGGAGCGACTCTAAATTGTATCACTTCTGGTTTGGGGAATGCCACTTCTGGTTAACATTCAGTCTTGTCGAACTGATGACATCCAAAAGCTGCAAATTATACTTTCTAAAGCAGTTTACCGCCACATAAGATAAATAAACAACGTAACTGCAGCTATTTTCACCAATACAACGTAACAGCATTTTTACTTCCGGTTCAAGATGGCGGCCAATTTGAAAATCTACCTTAATTTGCGAAAGCGGCCACTGACAATCTCTAATTAGATATTTACCTCATTACGTCAACAATACCTCATACATACATCAAACCTACGTTGAAATGCCATCATCCTGGACATTGAAGAGCAAAAAAAACGTTTCACTTCCGGTTCAAAATGGCCGCCAGATTAAAAATCACCCTTAACTCGCTTAAGCTACCAATCCAAAATTGCTATTAGGCATTTCCCTAAACTAGACCACCAACCCTTTCAGAAAAATAGCATGAGGCTTATTCACCTCGGATGATACCGACAAACCCCTTGGCTCATGGACTACTGTTTCTGTTTTATTCACAAGAAAGTCTGGGTTGTTCAGATGCAAAAAGACATCCGATAATAAGCCCCCCCCCCCCCCCCCAAAAAAAAGGCATTTGACAAATATAAGCCCCGGGGCTTATTTTCGGAATTTTACGGTATTAAACTGAGGCCAAGGTATTAGATGTTAGAAATTCTGATCATCTGAACGACGAACAATTCAATGGTTATTGTATTTTATTTTTAAGTGCCAATAAACATATATTATCAATGCAAAGCAGCAAGTTAACATCATTGTATCATGGATACCATCTAATACAATCTCTTTCCCAGAGCCTCCTCGATCGTGCTGATTGTCGGAGGCTCTGGACGCAGACGAAATAGATTGGAGCTTGCGCAGTACTTGGAAATCCCAGAATCTAGGATTTTCAAGTACTGTACATGTCCTGTATTTTCCATATAGCTGTTCCAATAAAGGTTGTCGGCCTCAAGCCTACACACCCAGACCGAAAGGTAGTTTGGATAGACACAAAACCTCCTATTATGATGGAATTGACAGCGTTGCGAGGTCTAAAATAAATATTAGACATTCGCAGTTTTAAATAAAGCTCAAATTTCTTGAATTTAGCGGAAAACCTATCAAATTAAAATGTTTTCGTGTTTTGTGTCTACCCAAACTGCCTTCGTTCTGGGCGCGTAGGCTTGAGGCAGACAACCTTTCTTGAAATTGCTATATGTGGCAACAACCTTTGCCGGTTAGTCGATTCCAAACGACGGCCGTCCATATCAGCCAAAGAGAATCGTCTGCCTCCAGAACCAACGACAAACAACAAACAGCGGAGTCGGCTCTGGGAATGATCTGATTTAGCTTCACATACAGTAAATCAACAGCATAAAACGAAAAAAAAAATCAAAATGCACAGCAGCATTTAACGTCTCTGAAAACTTGAATTTTTTTCTTAACGATAACAATAGATTTAGTGGCTTTCTTTAACCCGTAAAACAAAGTGTGGTGGTTAATAAGGAGTAAGTATTCGAGAAAAAACAGAGGAGAGAAAAAGGGATTAAAGTGTAATAAAGTAAATATGTAAAAAAAGTTTATATTGCGGGTTAAAGAAAACCACTCTAAAATCGAAGAACTATAACTGTAATAAAATATAACTATAACAATAACAATATGTAATATCAATATAGAGGGCGTCTGGCTCCCATGTGTCTTGTATCTGAGGACAGCTAAAAGGCTTGTCCAGAGTTTTAGTAAGTTTAGAACCCCTTTCAGAAATGAAGACTACATTGTCGCACTATACGCACGGTATTTTTAGGCGGATTACGAAATTCAAGAGCGTAGAGCTTTCATGGGGACTTGTTTGTTTCGGAATCATGTTTGATGTCTAAACGTCGTTAATTTTGCTTTTCTTCCAACAACATTAGCAATCTTGTATACGCCTAATTTAAAAAGACGTTGCTTTAGAAATTGGCCTTTGGTATTCCAATTTCATTTCTTGGTGATCACTCAATGAGCTTTAACGACCAAATCCCAAAGCAACGTTTATTGAACTAGGTGTACCCGATAAACGTCTACTTTTTTCAAACTCATCCCGTGTAGGGGAAGGGGGGGAGGGGGATTTTGAAGGCAAAAATATTCTGCACGGCCACAACGATCGAAAAATAACGTACAAGCCAAAACCATCCTAAAAATCTTGCAAATTTTAAACACAGAACTGAGGACCAAAAAGAATCACCCACCCCACCACGTAAAGTCAAATGGGCGGTCGCAAACCAAAAGTTCTTCCGTTATAGTCCGGCGGATTAGCGTAAAAATTGCGCACCTTTGGCCAAAGTCCCAAACTTTTGCCTGGTGATACTTTTTGATGTATTTTAACATATTAGATATGGAGTCAAGCTGGATTCCATTCGTAACGAAAGCTAGAGACGTTTTAACGTGAACCATTGTTTTGCCCTTGGCAGCCATCTTTGAATCTATTGTTATTCATGAGCTTTGCGGCACTTAGTGAAATTTTCCATCGTCATGTTTATAGAGTATAGCGCTTCACGTGGAAGCAACTGTCATGTAAAAATATTACAGACAAGTTCTTTTCTATACATTCGGTACGTGAGGCACCATTTACCTCGATCTTTTGACGAATTTGTTGGTCATTCCTTGAGATTTGATCAAATCACATAATCACACTTTTGATTCAACATAAAATTATAAACATTCACAATAAAATAATGAAAGTGCGTTTAATATATCACCAAAAAAATCGAAGGCGACATTCAACTCAGCTCAGTCAGCACAATCCAAAGTTCAGAATTAGCAAATGTTGAGCTGCTTTGGCTGTACAGTCTATAGGACAACTGGAACATTCGCACGGCTAAGGTTTCTAAGACAATACATTCAAGATGGCTGCCATTGATTAAAACAATGGCTTGCATTAAAAGTTCTCTAGCGTTCGCTACGAATGGAATCTAGCGTGCCTCCATATTATCTTATATTGAAGAGCACATTGAAAACTATTATCAGGCAAAATTTTAAGACTTTGGCCAAAGGTGCGCAATTTTGGCAAAATGCTACTCTAATCCGCCGGACTATACGATACGAGAAGAACATCAATGAAAGGAAACAAGGCGTTTATATTAGCAAACACTCAGGAATATACGCCCGAACGCAAACTTGTTTTACAGTAGACCATAAACTCAGAAACTACGCCACATACAACCTTACACACCCATCTATCGACAAACCTTGACAGGTACTTTGACAACCCAGAATTGGAGTGGAAATCTTCATGACAAGGTTGTCAGCGACTAAGAAGCCACTAGTCGCTGACAACATTGTCATGAAGGTCCCACCATTGTGGGTTGTCCAAGTACCTTTGTAGATTTGTCGAGAACTGGTTATAGGTTGCAAAGTTTTTTGGGATGGTTAGTACACTAAAGCATGTTTGCGCCTTCGGGCGCATGCATTCTTCAAGCATACTCTCCATTCTGACTGCAATATTTCTGTTGGGTATAACCAAAGCACACCCCGTACAAAAACGTAGGAACCTTTCCAGTGTCCTCTCGTCAATGTTTTTCAGGTATCGTAGGACCCAATTCTTGACTTCTTCTTCTTTGGAATTGCCAACTTCAAATGACAAGTAACTTGTCACATTAGCTGGAGTTGGTGCGCATAGACGGTAGAGAGCTTCGATCTCGGTACTGTGGACATCCGCCCAGAATCCGCCAAGGCCTTCTTTCAATTTAGTGAGACACATAAAAGGCTTGGAGACAAGCTCTTTCATTGAAACCTGCAAAATGATATCCTTAATGTTGGTTGCACGCGGATATGTTGTCACGTTAAACAGGCTTAGTATGTCTATTAATGTGTCTATCTCTTTCGTTTGGAAAGGGAACGTGCCTGTCAGGGCAGACTCGAGGACTCGCTCTTCTTTTTCTGTAACAAACGTTAGAAATGATCTCAACAGGCATTCATCTGTAACCGTGCCAAATAAAGCGTACTGGATCGAGGCTTCCGCAATTTGTAAAGGAAATGTTCCTGTTTGTATAAATTGCGTAGTGATGAGGCGCCCTAGAGCAATATATGAATCTGGGGCGAGCGCAGCTGCTGCTGAGAGGGTAAATGTCGAACTGCCGTCACAAAATCGCGGAACAAAACTGTCCCAAAACGATCCGAAAACTTCACGCACAACTCCGTCCCCATGCCCCTCATCGTCCTTGAACATTAAGCAGAGCAAGGTAGTTACGTCTTGCTTAAATATTTCAAGCATCTCCTCTACAATGGTATCTCTGCTCACTCTGATAAGGACACGGTCGCCGTAAGTCTCTGCATCTTCGCGCTTTTGTTCTTCCTTTTCTCTTTTCAGTGTAAGATTTGTCAAGCTATTGTCTTCTGGGTCTTCTTCCATTAGTTGATCTGGTGGTTTAGCTGAAACTTGGACGATTCTGTTGTATAATTCTTCTCTGTTGTTGTTTTGACTCTCTTCATGCAGAGTATCTTCAAGTGTGGCGTTCAAAGTCCCATCATTGAAACTGATATCTTGTTCGTCCCTCGTCAGCGGAATGGGAGTGGCACGCTCTGTCATGTGCAATACTGATGAGGCTACTGTACTTATGTCTTCATCGGGATATACCATCGTCCTGGGCTGCAGCATGGAGAGGATAAAATGCTCTGGTTGAGCACTCAGTGAGCCCAACCAATCATATATTGCATTCACTTTGCAATTGGAAGGGAACGCTCTCTCTTTAACACCAAGGAAAGGGTGCTGAACGCGGACAATAACACGCGATGTGTTTTCTGATGGGACGGGGAGAAGGCGAAGCTCTCTGCTTTTCCTCAGAGATTCTCTTCGATCATCAATCATATTTCGCTCTAATACTTTCGCTCTATCCGCCGCCAGAGACGCATTGTATGCTGATTGAAGTTGGTCATTATATGTTGTCTTTCATATGATGTCCCAATCAAGCCATCAGAATGCCTGCGGGGACCGCCTTGGTCATCTTCAAGTACGTTCGGCGTCGGAGATAAAGAATCTGTTGGGGAGGGGCTTCTGATAGATGTCAACCTTGAAGGGCTAAAACCAGGCGTAGGAATGTCCATATCTGTTCCATCGGAGTCACTAGATACGTCAATGCTCTCCTCGTCATTCCTTTCCTTGCGTCTACTTAGAAGTATTACCTTGGGGACGTTTAGTCCATGTTTACTCTTGTATTCTTCGACGGTGAAGGAGTCTGGGTCTTTAAGAGGATTACCGCGGAAGTCTGCCAAGGATAGATCTACATCATCGATCTGCTCCAGTGAATTAGGGAAAAACAGATCGGTACATAATGCTAAAATCTCTGCAGCAGATGAGGTTTTCTTTATATCCTGTGTTCTTGTTCCGCCTCCCTTATCCGACCTTACTTGCTTATATACCCCCTTGTCTTCATAAAAGTGTTTCCAACTTATACTGACTTTGATCGTAGGCCGTCCATTGGCTGTCTTGTTTGTGGCTTTTTTGGTTGCCTTCTGTTCCTCAACAATTCTTTTCAACCGCTTCTTTTTCTCGGTTCTGTCCTCAGCCAAAGGGGGCCGTGTAAAGCCCAAGGCATTCTGTGATAATTGAGTATCACAGAATGCCTTGAGCTTGACGCGGTCACCTTTAGCTGTTACTCCTAATTCAATCAAGTCTTTGTCTGTAAGCAGCTTAACAACATCTTTATCAACCTACAAAAAAGGAAAGAATTCGCAATGAATATGCGCTTCACGGAAGCCTTCGGTATTGCAGTCACCTCGTTATTGTGGATATTGACAGCTCAACATTTCCTTTTTAAGAAAAGTATTGGAGAAACACTAGAACACTAGAAGTGCATCGATTTGTATGGAACGTTTTCAAATAAATCAAACCGATACATTTTAGCAGCAAATTTCATAGAGCCCAACTCAGTGGCCAACAGTTTCGTGGACGTTTCTTTGTTATGTAATTTCCTGCTAACAACTCCTGTATTTGATGTAGATGTACTCAAATGTTTCAAATGTGAGGGGGGGGGGGGGGGGTATTCACAACCTCAAACACCAAATAGCCCTCACCCGCCTAAGGATTAGTAGTCATAAACTTGAAATCGAGAGTGGGTGCTACCTGAGGCCCTATAGAAAGCCTGAGGACGGAATTTGTTCATTGATGAAAGCCTCCGTTGTTATAGCCTAATAAATCCTCCTATAGCAGATCCAACCCTTTTAAACCAAAATCTTGAAAAAATGTGACCCTTTTATATAGTGAAATTAGTGAAATAGTGACCCTTTTATATAATTTGGGCCTCAAAACCTACCCCTTTCGGGCGGAGCATTCCCATATAGTCGACATGAGGGAGTAAAATGTATTGGTTTGGCTTGTTGCATATTGTGTAATTCTAAAACAGACTCATGCCCCTCTCCATAGAAGGGATTTACAATTCCAGAGGGCTGTAGCATTAAACCGAACCCACCCTGTTGAGAACCCCCTAGTTAATACCCACCCTGGAAATTTCTGGGTTGTTCCTATCAGCCCTGGATTTCAACCCAGCTCTGGGGGTACCCACCCTGGAATTCCGGTGAACGATCCTCAACAGGTGGAGTGTGGTTTTAAATGCTACTGCCCAATTCAATGTTGAGAGTTCGAGCACTATCTGTACTTCTAGTATAATTGAAGGGCTCTGTGTAAAAACCAACTAAGTGACGTTTTAGTCTGTTTATATATTTTTTATTTTCGCAAAAAACATGCACAAAACATGTCAAAATAGCCTAAAACTAAATTCCTTGTACTTCAATTCCCAAACCAATGTGGAAACACAGACTGTAAAACAAAACATTGCTTTAAATTTGCATAATCCACAATAAGATGTGTCTATTGTGTCTTATTGAAAGAGCTATTCAAGAGTGAAGTCATTTCCAATTCGATTTATTGTTCTACTTTGATTTACATTGAATTTATTTTCAATATTCAATGTTGTTTTAAATTCAATGTTGTTTTAAATTATGCGCGCTGAGTTAAAAAAAATCATCCCCTCCCCCAATTCAATGTTGTTCATAAGTCAGACTAATTTGAAACAACATTGAACAGGGGGAAGGGGTGCAAGGGGAATTTTAAACATAGTATTAACACAACATTGCACAAGGGGGGTGGAGATTGCACCACATTCGATTGCACAATATCACAGCCCCAAAATTGACCATTTTGGGGGTGAAAATGCACCCCCCTTGAATCCGTACATAAAAATTGTTGTGACTCAAACAAATTGTGTTGTCGTCATCTACTTATTGACCTCTATCACCTGACCGATTTTCATCCAAATCGAAGATTTTGTTTTTTTTCCGGCCGTTTTGCAAAATGGTCGATCCACTCTGACAATCGCTCTTAAATGGTTGCTCGACAACACGAAGGCGGTAACTAAAGGTGTTTTACAGAGTTCTCACAGTGATTTTGTCGAAATAAAGACTAGCTTTCCTGTCTTTATTTCGACAAAATCACTGTGAGAACTCTGTAAAACACCCGTAGTTACCGCCTTCGCGTTTGCCACCCCCCCTTGTGCAATGTTGTGTTAATACTATGTTTAAAATTTCCCTTGCCCCCCTTCCCTCTGTTCAATGTTGTTTTAAATTAGTCTGACTTATGAACAACATTGAATTGGGGGAGGGGGATGTTTTTTTTTTAACTCAGCGTGCATAATTTAAAACAACATTGAATTGGGGGAGGGGGGTGAATTTTTTTTAAACTCAGCATGCACGCTCAAAATGGTGAGACTGTTTTTGGATTTTTTTAACTAAAAATCTAAATAAAGCACATAAGAAGTGAACTTGAATTATTCTACTGGGAAAATAAATTGAAAGTAAATCAAATAAATCCTTAATACGAATTGGAAATGACTTCACTCGTTGAATAACTCTTTTCAATAAGACACATCTTATTGTGGATTATGCAAATTTAAAGCACTGTTAAAACTGTTTTACAGTCTGTGTTTCCACATTGATTTGGGAATTGAAGTACAAGAAAGTTAGTTTTAGGCTATTTTGACATGGTTTGTGTATGTTTTTTGCGAAAATTAAAAAATAAAACAGACTAAAACGTCACTTAGTTGGATTTTACACCGAACCCTTCAATTATTCAAGTAAGTAAAAATTTGCAAGTGCTGATTGGTCAAGAGGTTCGATTTCTCTTGCTATAATCAACTCAATGATTATAACATTGATAGGTTTTTAAATGCCTGCGTGCATCTGGTTATGATTCAAGTAATTAACTAAAACAATTGGTCGGCTCAGGCTCTGTGATTTTAGGTGAAATTGCCACCTAGACTTCGTCTTGGAGAGTTTTTTTTTCTACAATTTTCTACGATTCTACAATTTTGTTTTTTGCTTTGGCGTGTTTTCTTGTTGTTTTTTGTATGTACTTGTGCCTCGTCTGACCCTTTATTTTATTTAATTATCCATAGATGTGCTGCCTAGCTTGATTAGCTTTTCAGTTATTTTCTAGGCAGCATCATACCAATTACTTGTTTTCTTTTCTTATTTTGTTGTAAAATATTCAATATGAGATATGTAAATAAAGATATTTGTTGTTGTTGTTGTTGTTGTATTTGCTAATAATCATGTACATGAGCGTGGGGCCTCGAGGTCTAATGAAAAGATGAGAACACTAAAGGGGGGGGGGGGGGGGGCAAGGTGAACATTGCACCCAAAAGGGGGGGGGGGGGGTTCCCAGTTATTTATTATGCCAGGCATATTCAATCAAAGGTTCGGCAATCGAACCCAATCGAAATCACAATTTTTTTTAGCCAATATGTAAGTTGGATTTGAAATCAAGGGACAAAATGCATCTTCTCCGGGAATGCATTAGAAGGGATGATTGGTCATTTTTTGCCACCAGATTCACTTGGGCACATTTTCCTATTGACAGATCAGACGGTCTTATTATGTATCAGTCAATTCCAGCGACGACCATGCCCCCCCCGGGACACCGTGGGGCATTTGCACACCACTGGGTTCCCTGGGTGGGGAATTTGGAAAATTTTGCTGGCCCCGGGTCGGGATTTGTTTTTCTCCAGGGGAGGGGAGGTGGGGAATTTTGGTTCTCTTTCACAATCTTTTATAGCGCGTTTGAGTTTTGCGGAACTACAACACCAGTTCACTTCCCTGACCAGTTATAACTATCAATTGGCGTTACAATGTCCCAGTTACAGAAAATAACGTCACACAAAAATAAAATGCCGAGCATGGCCCGTATACACCACTCTAGTTTTGAGATTGAGCGATGCCGGGGACGACAATGAATGGAGTTTGTAGCCAAATGGCTACAACCGAGAATGGCCAAGAGAAATTAGTGGAGACGTTTGTTGTATGTCACTACTATATTGCAATACCTTAGTAGAAGAAGAATTTCAATTACGACTTGAGACTGACGGATTTGTTTCACTGTTTACTTATATTTTGTCTCGTTTCAGAGAGGAGAAATCTAAAAGTATAGTTTAAAAACGAATTATAAATGCTCGGACAGAATAAATGGAGTTGAAGTTCTGAGCGGGAATACTTTGTAGTGAAGCTTTACACAGTGTCGATGGAATCTTTGTCTTTTTCTGGTCCCGGGGGAGGGGCATTTGTCCAATTTTTGTCTTCCCCGTCGTGGGGTATTTTACACTTTTCCAGCCCCCGGGGTGGGGAATTTTTACTTTTAATTTTAGAAATGACCAAAATCCCGGGGGTTGCCCGGGGGGGCATGGTCGTCGCTGGAATTGACTGATACATTAAGCTCACGCTCAAGGATTATTATAAAAAGGTACATAAATCCCAATAACAAAAACTGTCTTCTAAAGATACTTACCCGTTCTTTTAAAAACTTGTCAATGACGGCTGTTGGATGGCCATTTCTTTTCAAGAATTCAGTTACCTAAAGCCAAGAAGATTAAATTTGAACCTTTTCCGAACACAGCGAGTTCCTTCGAAAGAAAACTAATATTATGAGGCAATCACTGATGGGAATTGTGCCATATTCTGAGTGAGTTTAAGAAGACAATTATTTTTTAATGTAAACCATTTCTACATGGACTGTGGACCCTTTAGCAAGAATTAGCATGTCCTACCTCGGTCAAGCTGTTCGCCGCCGCCATCTTGAACCATGTGCGTCTTATAGTTGAGCCCGCGAGCATGTGTGGTCGTTTGAAAAAAAAGTCGTAGTTTGAAAAAAAGTCGTAGTTTGAAAAAAAAGTCGAAGTTTGAAAAAAAAGTAGTAGTTTGAAAAAAAGTCGAAGTTTGAAAAAAAAAATCGAAGTTTGAAAAAAAGTAGTAGTTTGAAAAAAAAGTCGAAGATTGAAAAAAAAAGTCGAAGTTTGAAAAAAAAGTCGAAGTTTGAAAAAAAAGTCGTAGTTTGAAAAAAAAGTCGAAGTTTGAAAAAAAAAGTAGTAGTTTGAAAAAAGTCGAAGTTTGAAAAAAAAATCGAAGTTTGAAAAAAAAGTAGTAGTTTGAAAAAAAGTCGAAGATTGAAAAAAAAAGTCGAAGTTTGAAAAAAAAGTCGCAGTTTGAAAAAAAAGTCGATGTTTGAAAAAAAGTCGTAGTTTGAAAAAAAGTCGAAGTTTGAAAAAAAAGTCGAAGTTTGAAAAAATATACAACAAAGTTTGATAAAAATAACTGAGGATTTACGAAAAAGTAGATGGCCCTTCAGGGCCACCGTATTTTTCCTAATAGCTCAGAGAGCGAGGTGATTCACAGTCTGTCCTTTTCACGAGCGAAGTAATCACAATTGTTTTCTCTGCACAATTTGATTGGCTGAAAGATCAAAGATCTTGCTCTCGACCAATCACAACCCACCAATCACAAATTACTCATGGCAGTCATGTGAAAACCGCTCTTTAGGAGACGAATTACATATAGAATCCTATGATCTCTTTTTTGTATAAATTGAGGACGAGATATCATAGGATTCAAGTATATTCAAGCGTTCAGTCGGTCGATTCCGCCGAAAATAGCACTCAAAAAGACGACATCGCCCTCGTCGCTGCGCGACTCATGCGATATCGCTTTCTTCGTGCTATTTTCTTAGCGGAATCTAGCCTTCTGAAGCTTTGAATAATCCTATAGAAATCCCTAAATCGACATCTAAAAACAAAGTTTCTGATTTGATTTGATCTACGGCCAAAATTAATCGAGAAATATGCTCTATATTCTCTAAATCAGCCGATGGAAATGGATGCTTTCTCCAACTTGGTAATAATGTTGCTATGCTATCAAAATAGCGGCTGACACGGGCTCTTTAACTGCGATAACCATTTCCATTCAGAATCAAGTATCTCTGCCCTGGGTGGACGATCACCCAGACGTCTTCAGTGACCCGACCTTCACTCTGACCGAGTCTGACTCATGGGATTTTACCCCTCCCACCTCCCCTCGCCTGTGTATGAACCACTAGAAGCATCTAATGGCAATAGGAATGGCGACACGTGGGGCAGCCAAGACCCAGGTAAGTACTCGGGCAAACTTTGAATTTCAACTGTCAAAAATCGTTTCACGTGGAGACAGAACAGGTTTTTGTCAAGCGTGTAGACGGGTAGATGCAACCGAGGGTAATGGTTTGAGAGCTAAATGTGATATTTGCCCTTCTCCCTAGCGGTCTCTGACTATGTAATTTATGACTTCCTCCCTAACGGACTCCATGTCCCTCACTATGTTCTCCCTCACTAAGGTCGCTCACTATGTGATCTCTGTCTTCCCTCTAGCGGACACCATGTCCCTCACTATGGTTTCGGACATCCCCGAAGACGCGGACCTGGCGGAGACCTTCTACTCTCAGTTCGAGGACGATTTCGAGGAGGACAGCGGTGCCGAGGGTTCGGACGAGGAGGAAGACGAGTACAGCGCGCTTGTGGGACGAATGGAGGACGCACTCGAACACAGTGCTGTAGATGTTGACCACACCCTGTCTGATGACGTCATGGGACAAGCGCTCACCTCAAGCATGAGGCAACAGCGGATCGAAGGACTTAGGGCGTATCCTTGATTTTTAAGTGATTATCATTATGGCTTTGAGATTTGCTGCGATCAGGGCCCGACACTGCAACCATATGGTCGCCAATGGCGACTACATTTGGGAGTTGGCGACCAAAATTTTAGAGCTTGTCGCCAAATGGCACCCCATCTTTCTGAGTTCAGCTGAGATCCACGTTTATGTGGCGACTAAATTTTGCTTTCTGGCGAATAAAATGTTTGAATTAGTCGCCAGTGACACCTCGCGAAAAAAGGTTAATGTCGGGCCCTGTGCGACAGACCATTATCACGTTAATATGGTCTATTAATATCACGAAGCAGGAACATTTCGAAGCGAAGAAACATTTCTTTAAACCAGGGATCAAACGGTGATGGGAGTTGACTATTGTTCACTCTCACATACTCTCATGGAGTTGCTGTCGAACGGTAAATACTCTCTGTAACTCTCATGTCGATTTAGATTTAGTGCGCATGAGTCGTACCCATAGCTCCCAAGCTTGTCTGCTCGCAGGGGAGGCTCTGGGGACATCCATTTGAGGGATTTAGCTGGTTGGCTGATTTTGGACGTTGGGGCATGCGCAGAAATGTGTTTCTCTCAACGGCTCTGTATCAGATCTTGGGCATGCGTCAATGGCTGTCACCAGGGCACCTCCCGCGAGGTGACGAGCCGGGAAGCTCTGGGTAAGAGAATGGTTTGAGTGTAGAAACTCTTACCAGCTCCGTTTGATCAATGCCTTATTTCCTGATTTCTCCCGCCTTTGCTTGGTCATTGTCTTGTCAACTGTCATGAACCTTAACTCTCGGTTAGTGAATGTATGAAGCTACTGGGTAAAGGCGCGTTCCACCGCGCGTACTCATTCTTAAAGGATGCACGATTTGGTGATGCCATGAAAAACGAGGACTCTATTATGGACGGACTAGGCAAGATCGTTAGCAATCCTCGAGACTGCTTTCTCGTTGATCAGCTCCTCTTTATGGAGAAACAAGCAGAGATCGCAGCCATGACGTGAAATATGGATTTTTAGCTGAAATCTAGTCAAGTTATTTTTACGAACTCACAACACGAATCGGTGTTCCGGGCCGTTAGGAATTGTCTATATAGTATTTTGTTCTTAGATACATTTAGGTAGGAAATTTGTTTGATACTAATGTTATGTTTCTATGCTTTAGGGCAAAAGTAGCGAAGCCAGTTTGAGATCAGGAAACTATAGAAGTTACTTGGCGCTGGTGCCCTTTTAAAGCCACACGTTGAGTATATATTCATAGAATATCGTTGAACATTACGGAAAGCAATTGCACAATGTCTACAATGGCATCGCAAGGCCGTTTACGCTTGCAATTTTTGTCGCGCGAGCCGCGGCGATTTTTCTCGCGCGTACGCGTCAACTCGAAATCACTAATGTAAACTAGATGCAACTCGGCGCGACCGACCGCAAATTTTGTCGCCTGATGTCGCAGAGATTTCAAACATGTTCTAAACTCTTTTCAACTTGATGCGAAATGAAGAAAAGAGAGCACAGAAATCGCACCGGATTTGCATCTCGATTACACTAGAGAGTTGGAATTGCAACTCGCCCGAGAAAAATCGCCGCGACAAATGCAGCAAAAATCGCAAGTGTAGACCGGCCCATTTGAGGGGCCTTGAAAATCAAAGGTGGCTGGTTCTAGAGCAGCCTAGAATTCGGGGGTGTACATATTGACTTGTTCCCTGCTAGCAGAGGCTCTTTTCTCTGCATTTCGCTGGCTGAATGCGGAGAAAAGAGCCTCTGCTAGCAGAAAAATTGACCTGTACAATGGCTAAACAGAAAGTTCCAGCGTTAGGAGGAGGAACTAAAAATTCCAGGGTGGATAGCTGAAACTTGTGGAACGCGTTTTTTTTTTTTTTTTTCGACGCTGCCCAGTGAAGTTTCGAATTAATACACGAGTGTTATGCTAAATTGACATGAGCCTCGGATATTAAAAAAAACATTCAAATGTCACG
The DNA here is from genome assembly GCA_033964015.1 of Scolanthus callimorphus. NCBI lineage: Eukaryota > Metazoa > Cnidaria > Anthozoa > Actiniaria > Edwardsiidae > Scolanthus > Scolanthus callimorphus. Next base: position 27,699,677 of record CM066917.1, read on the forward strand.
TTCAAAATATTCCGAATCTAGCAGGTCGTTACTTGTCACGATTGGTTCGCTTGTCATTGTATTATATGTTATCAAATGTAGATTTGTAAATAGCGTTCCACCTTCCATGACTAGATTTCAGTACTATACTGTAGGTGTGAAATGTGAGGCCTGGGTTTTGAAAGCTCAGTAAAGGCGTGGTTTATTTGAAGGTGTCTTTGTTAAATGAGTTTCACTCTTGATTGGCTTCGTGTAGTTTGCAACACTCATCTGAAAATTGCTCTATTGCAATAATGCTTACATTGTAATAAACCAACTTTGTTCAGCGAGTTTTGTTTTCCCTCGAATCTCGATGTTTCCCTCCACTTCGTCTCGGGGTAATACAAGGTCAAAATGCAGTCATCCTCCCTCTATAAGTACAATGATTAACGTGATCCCCCCCTCAGAGCAGTTAAACGTTTTCGTGATCCCCCCGCCTCCTATTTGACCTAGTAGAAGACAATTTACAGATAGAGGGGATCGCATTTTTCTTTCGTTGCGCGCGAAGCGCGCCCGAATTTTGATAAACGCATTTCATCAAGCCTCGGAGAAAGTGTAGATGAACATTCCGTTTTTTTATATATAGTAAAAAAATCCTCTGGGTTTTATTATTCATGCGCGCAATTGCGCGCCCAAATGACGAAATTATTATTATTCATTTGCGTGAAGCGCGGCTCAAATGACGAAATTCTATGGCTGTAACGTCGAACTCACGCTTACTCTTCTTTCGAACATAGTGACTGCCCGCCAGGCCTATCACTGCAGGGCATTTTTGGTAGTTTGTTTTTCCTCGCCAAGATACACGTGTTCTTGTGAACGGTGCGAAGGTAGTGTCTTCGTTGCGCGAGTTTCCGAAGACTATATTAGATGATATTCTGCGCGCCGAATTTTTTTTTATTTATTGAGTGAAGTGAAGTAGAAAAATGCAAATAATAGAGAAGTTGCTGGAAAAACTACTTAGAAAATTTCTTGTGGTTCCTCCTTTCAGGGCTTCAGGTTTTGTGAGATCCCCCTTTTTCGCTCCCCCCAAAATGAAGTGATCCCCCAAAATCCTCTGCCCCTTCCCAGGCGATAAAATTTCCCACCCTGCACAAACAAAAGGATTCCTCTGAAAAAGTGAACAAAGACATAGTACAATAACAGGGTGTCAGTTTCCTAACCATTCTCTATAAACTATGGTTAGACGCTTTTTATTTTTGGTTTTCCGCTCTTTCGCTTCCGACGCGAAAAGCAAAACGAATGCACTAGGCAAGGATCCGATTGGTTCACACGGATTGATTGACAACGCAGACACGACTGCCAAACTCCCCGAAGCTGACAACGGAGGGTCACATGTTACCTGAAAAGCTGTAATGACATTTCCGGCAAAACAAAACTATATTATAAAGAGCTGTGGCAAAATTCGCAACATTTTAATCAACCTACTTCTGTACACCCTTAACTACATGCGACTCTAATTAGATGCCTTAAAAAGCCTACAAATGATTTAATAATTATTTTCTACAACTTTTCGAAGTTCCACATTCATCTTTTTTCCCTTGATTAGCTCTTTCAAACTCGAGACTCGACTGCTGGGTTGCACAAGGCAGCATCTTGCAGAGAGCATTCCCGAGAGTATAGCATCTTGTTTCTCATGATTACCTCCGTTATGCAAATTACCCATATCAAACCATGTGATGCTTACATGAAGAAAAATTCTTTGTTTTTCTGAGAATTTTGTCGGCGTTTTCACGTGGATATTAAAACATCTTTTCAAATGGCCAATTTCCATACGTAAAACAGACACAGCCGGTCGACCCTTCGTATGAGACAAGACAGATTATCGTACTTGGCTACCAAAGGCTACAGTCAGTACCCAGACGGTATTTTTTGCGTCTCTTGTGGCGATTTCTCTATGAAAATTGTTTTGGAGGCGTTGGGACTGGGAATGAGTATCACACGGCGCGCAATGAACTGTGGGATCTCCGCATATCCCATAACTCTCTGCGCGTCCTGCTAAAACTATCCCACAACTCCCTGCGCGCCCTGCTATAACTATCCCACAAATCTTTGCGCGCCCTAAAAAAAACCGGAAAGCGTCTGGGTAGGAGACTGGGTGTAAGAACCATTACCAGAGGACACCTTTGTGTTCAGTTCTTATTAAAGAGCCCGTGTCAGCCTCTATTTTATTAGCCTAGCAACATACAGAGTCAGAGAAAGCATCCATTTCCATCGGCTGATTTAGAGAATATACAGCAATGTTCTCGACTGAACTCGGTAAATCAAATATGAAACTTTGTTTTAGATATTTATTTAGAGATTTCTACACGTTATTCATCTTCTTATATGGAATGAAAAGAACAACAAGGGAGTGGCTGACACGGGCTCTTTAATTCATCATGATTTGTTCTACAAAACAAAAGAAGCTTTGTGACGCAACTCGTGAACAATGCACGTGTTTTTACACCGGGGTAGAGCCAGAAACCGAGTATAAATTTGATTCGACAGATAACAAATCGCTCAGAAAACGGCCTTGGCAAGGATGTTGAGCCTGGAGAAATTTACTTTGACTGTTGCTGACCGATGGAATTGGTGGTTTGCTTGATGAAGTTGAGAAGCCCGTTAGTAGAGCTGTCATGCGAGGTGACGGGGCCTGGTTTGGTCAGCTCTGGCTGGATAACCTTGGCTAGTTGTTTACCAAGCTCAACTCTAAGGAAATTCAAACAACCAACGTTACTACAATACGTTACTACGCAAAGGTCGATCTTCACGAGCGACGAAAGTGGAGACGGAAGCGTAACATTCTCGTACCCAGAGCTCCCCGGCTCCTCCCCTCGCAGGGGAGGCTCTGGTGACGTCCATCTGAGGACCTTTGCTGATTGATTGATTTTGAAGGTTGGTGCATGCGTAGAAAGATCTTTCTCTCAACGGCTCTGTATCAAATCTCGCGCATGCGTCATTGGCTGTCACCAGAGCCTCCCCCGCGAGGAGACGAGCCGTAAGTTTTACGTCGCGTGAAAAACAGCTCGACGTAAGCGGAAGGCTGTACGCATGCTCAGATATTTGCTTACGATTACACCTTTTCCCAAAATGACGACTTTTTGTTCCATTGGCCCTTGTTGCCTCACTCTCATGAAATTGAGTTTGAGTGAATATAAAACAAAAGAATAATATCATGAGAACGAGACATCAAGGACCAGTCAGCCATTTTGGAAAAAGGTGTATAGGCTTACGTCGTTACGGTTTTCACACGACGTAAAGCATGGACGAAGGATTAATCAAAATCATCCATTCTTCTTCCGCTTACGTCGAGCCGGTCGACTCTTGTACGCTTCCGTCTCCGCTTACGCTTCCGTCCCTCGTGAAAAAAAAAACAGCCTTTAAGGGAGGCTGTCACGATACGCGCATGCTCCAGGAACAATCACTGAGCAAAACTATTTAGACCATCCTATCAGAAAACTATTAAAAAATATGTAAAACGTAAACATTTGGTCGGATGGATCGAAATAGCGAGATTAAAACGGATTGTTTTCGTGGTTTTCAGCCTTCGCTGGCCATGGTTACGGGATGATACTTGCAGAAAAGCTGCGCAGTCGCGTGACAGCCTCCCTTTAAAAGAAGGCAGTAGTGGCAGAATCAAGAGGTAGTCCTAGCTGGCTGCCTTTCACCCCTTTCTGATGCGTTTTTCAAGTAAAGAATGAAACAAATCGAGAACTTGTAAAAAAGGTCTTCGCTAATTATGAGAAAGGGCACTGTATTACTTAAAAACTCACCCCCATTGGTCAAACGAGTTGATGCCCCATATGACGCCTTGAGTGAAGATTTTGTGCTCATACATAGCTGAAAGAACAAAATACAGCATATGTTATCTGTAATATTAAAGATCCTGTGTCAGCCACTCCTTTGTTATTGTTCGTTTTAAGTGTAGAAATCTCTTAATAATAAACATCTAATATATAGAGGATATTACACGGTGGCGCGAAGATATGGATTTTATTTTCGAGTGGCAAGTTTTACGAACGAGCGCAGCGAGTGAGTAAAATATTGTTTTTGACACGAGAAAATGAAATCCATATCTTCAAGCCACCGTGTAATGTTCTTTTTATTATATGGATTAGAATTGACATAGCGGCAAAATATTACAAATTGTCAGAACAACTCACTTGGTAAAGTCGAAAGTGTTTATTTGTGAAATGCTCCCTCAATCTTTCTGATTCCCAGTGTCGTTAAGAACTAATTTCCCTTTTTGTGTTGCTGTAGCTTTCTCTGCCATAGTTGAAATAAGGGTTTCCTCTTTACAACTAGAACAAAACTTAGTTTTGTGGCTTAAAACTCGTGTGACCGAGCGAGCGAGATTTCACTGCAGACGAAGTCAGGAAAACAACACTGCAAACGCGCACATCCGGGACATTCGGTACATAACTTTTTCATATTTTCACTAGTGAAGATATGGAAAATACGAGTGTTTTAGTTTCCGGTAAAACACTGGCATCCATATAATAAATAGCTTTAGGCAATGCCTAAAAGCAGAACTCCAATCATACACACCCGTTCAGTGGAAATAACAAACATCTTGTCTGTGAGAAAATTTGAAGAATTGAATTTTTTTCGTCACAAGGTGACGGGCTATTTATCTGGTTAAAAAAATATGGAACAGAGCCTAGATAGTGCTAATAAGTTTGTTTTAACCACATTGTAGCAGAGAACTTACCAATCAGGGCCCCGAGAGTAAACGGGCTCAGCTTCGGGAAGACGATGGAATTGGTGGGCTTGTTTCCTTTGAACCCCTATATGAAAGCACAAGAGATGTTTCTTATTGGTTAATTTCAAGACTGGAGTTTTGGTGTCGAATGGAAGACACCAAATTCCCACATCGGAGCGGTATTTCTACTTCGGGTTTGTCGAATGGTAGGCGACATTTTCGAAGATACCAGAGGGATCACCCCAAAAAGGTAGAAACATTAATACCGAACTCGATTTCATAACAGGGTGTATCTGCCCGTAAGCCAAGAAAGCAATGGCTTACAAATATTTCGCCAAGTATTGAAAATACCCGTGTATCTACCCTTCCCGCGATTATCTATTTTGTAGATCTAGCTCGCGACAATTATTGTCGCTAAATGGCTTTTCAGGCTGAGTTATAAGCAAGTCCCGGGGAGGATTTCAAAAGCAGAAGGCCTGGATATGCCCCTGCATACCTAAATTCCCGGGACTTTTGGCCAAATGGAATTAGCCTACTCGCAGGCGTTGGAGAGTAGTAATCGCGTGGCCGCCATCTTGGATTTCCTCCCCACCCCCTCATCCCCGATTTGTCACATTTTGTCACAAATCCAAGATGGCGGCCACGCGAACGCAAACTTGCGTTTCTCGTCCTAAAACTACTCTCCAACGCCTGCGAGCAGGCTACAATGGAATATGCTCTAGAGTTCAGCAACGAACTCACCGGCAGATAACCAGTCTTTCGAAGTCATTGGGCATACCGAAAGAAATGCTACATGGTCGCGTGTTTTTTTTGTACCTTGTGAGGGGCGATCTTGTCAAGCTTCTCTCCACACATGCCTGACTTTTCTAGCTCAGCCCGAGCCTCGTCTACTGTCTTGCCCTTCATTAGTGCCTCAGTCTGGGCCAGGAAGTTAGACAACAGGATCTGGAATACGATATTATACAACAACACTAGTAAAACGCGCGATCTGATTGGTCGGCAAGCCGTGTGGTATTATAGTACAAACGCACGATTGACGTCATAGATTGACGTCATAGATTGACGTCATAGATTGACGTCATAGATTGACGTCATAGATTAACGTCATAGACTGACGTCATCGAGGTCGCAATGCGCATGCCGTTTGGGATTTCATCTTCGCTAAAATCACTTTTGCGAGTAATGATCACTTTGGCTGTTGTTTTCCGTGCCTCTGTGCTGTAATAGAAGCACAGAAGACGTCATAGTGTGTCATGGCATCCCCTTCTCCCCTACCCCTACCCCTACCCTACCCCTACTCATTAACTATGTCTCTGCCCTACCCCTACTCATTAACTATGTCTCTGCCCTTCCCTAGCCCATGCACTGCCTAGTAGAGTCCAACTCGTTGTGTTACCTGATGATGTAGACCATTACTTATTGGGTTGTGAGATTCGACAGGTGCCAGGAAATCGGCCGGGATCATCTTAGTACCTAAAAGAGGATTGACGTAAGATCAATGCAAGACCCTCAGGGTCCATGAACAGTGGTGATATATAGTGATATATCCATCACTATACTTACCTCCCCTTCGGGAATTTGTTTTGGTTTCAAAAAATCAGTTAGATAAAATACGAAGTTATTGGCAATATTACCTAGAAATGTCTGCGATTGATACCGAAGCTTGCGCGCGACTCAAAACAACGCAGAAGGTGAAATCCAGCCTAAAATTTACCTTGATGTATGAGCTGGTAGAATGCGTGCTGTCCGTTAGTCCCGGGTTCACCCCACACGATAGGCCCCGTCGAGTAATCAACCTCCTCTCCAAATCGGGTCATGAATTTACCGTTAGATTCCATGTCCCCCTAAAAATCAGGTCATGGATTTACTATTAGATTCCATGTCCCCCTAAAAAACAGGTCACGCATTTACTATTAGATTCCATGTCCTCCTAAAAACAGGTCACGCATTTACTATTAGATTCCATGTCCGCCTAAAAACAGATCACGCATTTACTATTAGATTCCATGTCCCCCTAAAAAACAGGTCACGCATTTACTATTAGATTCCATGTCCCCTAAAAAACAGGTCACGCATTTACTATTAGATTCCATGTCCCTAAAAAACAGGTCACGCATTTACTATTAGATTCCATGTCCCCCTAAAAAACAGGTCATGGATTTACCATTAGATTCCATGTCCCCCTAATCACGTGGTCATAAATTTACCATTAGATTCCATGTCCCCCTAATCACGTGGTCATAAATTTACCATTAGATTCCATGTCCCCCTAATCACGTGGTCATAAATTTACCATTAGATTCCATGTCCCCTAATCACGTGGTCATAAATTTACCATTAGATTCCATGTCCCCCTAATCACGTGGTCATAAATTTACCATTAGATTCCATGTCCCCCTAATCACGTGGTCATAAATTTACCATTAGATTACATGTCTCCCTAATCACGTGGTCATAAATTTACCATTAGATTCCATGTCCCCCTAATCACGTGGTCATAAATTTACCATTAGATTCCATGTCCCCCTAATCACGTGGTCATAAATTTACCATTAGATTCCATGTCCCCCTAATTTACCAAAAGATTCCATGTTCTAACACGAGTTCATGAATTTACCATTAGATTACATGTCTCCCTAATCACGTGGTCATGAATTTATCATAAGATTCCATGTCCCCCTAAAAACGAGCTCATGAATTTACCATTCGACTTGCTGTCAAATGAATGACGGGCACCTTTTCCTGAGATGATTGAACAGGGCGTCATCGTGTTTAAATGGATTTACATTTACTTTACCTGTTGAAAATAGGCTGCAAACCGATGCATGTACTAATGGAGAGAAAACAACAACAGTAATAAGAACCTGGTGCGGGTTGTCCAAAGGTGGATTAAATTGTTTAGTTCTGAACAAAACCATCGAGTCACCATGGTAACTAATCCTGGATTAGTGCTAAACCACTTTCGAGCAACTGGCGTTTTCGTCATTGCCGTCTTGATTATGCATCAGCAACGATTCAGAGCCTGTGCATCCATTTCCATCGGCTGACTTAGAGAATATAGAGCAATGTTGTCGACTGAATTTAGTAAATCAACTGAAACTCTGCTTTTAGATGTTCAAGTACACGTAATTTGTCTTCTAATATCCAACGAAACAATAACAAAGGAGTGGTTGACGCGGGTTCTTTAAATTCAAAAGTTCAGGTCGAGGCCCTGTTCTACCTTAGTTACCATGTAAATGTTATTATACAGCTCAACTCACTTGGTCATATGGAAAGAGCCCGTGGCTTTGTGCACCAAAGAAGTTGTTGTACCAGACGCCGAGCACAGCAAGAATGACTGGAACCTGTAAATGGGAACACAAATCAAGACAGTGCTGTATAATGGACGGCGGCTCCCCAGCAACCCCCACCCCCCGCTTTTCAGCAGATTTTCATTTTTTCTGTGAACTCAATCCCCCCACGTTGCGATACATTGCTTCTCATGAACCCCCTAACTTCTCAGACTCTGCTCAGACTCAAGAACTAGAGGGTGTGTGTCAAAGAGCCAAGTAGTAGGGCTTGATACTTACGTTTCTCTCCAAACATGTTGAAGTAAAGTGATTGTCCTGCCAAAATAAAGATCACAGTAAATATAGAAATTGGCTAACACAAAGTTTCTCCGTCGACGGGCGCTAGCGGGTTGATAGAGTGAAATACAACAATATTTAATTGCGCTTTGTGGGTGAACACGTTAACATGGCATTATCAAGAAAGTGCTGTCGTTTTCATGGCAACTCCGTGCGGGTTGCCTGTGGTGTTCAAATCTCGTCTCACGCCCCTCGGCGGGGAACAAAAACAAAATGGCGACCAAGAGAACGATTTTTCTCGAGTATCTGCAAGTTTTGGTAAATGTTCCTGCCTTTTTAGAAAAGATATAAGGGAAAATACTTACAGACCTTCAAAATAACGTTAGGGCGGATTTCCTTATAAGGAAGAAAAAAATTTATTGATAGCTAGAAACTTATCTGCCTACCTGTTAAAACGACCATCAACATTTTACCCGGCATCTCCACCACTTTGTACTTACCATGAAATGCGCACCAGACAAAAGAGATTCAAAGTTGTCCATTCCTACGAAAATACAATCACAAAAAACTTGTCATTCTGGACATTCCTTCATGCACTTTTGGATGTTTACCCTGGAAACCAGAGTCTCGAGGTTCCCGAGAAACAACACAAACGCGAAAGGGCAGAGTTTCAGCCTCTGGTCCCCAGTGTTGGGTGATCGCATGCACTCACCAATGTACAGAGCGATAGATAGGCCAATCGCAGACCACAGGGAATAACGACCACCAACCCACTGTGGAGGAATGAATATTTTTAGGCTTGTCATACAATAGAACATGTTAGAAAATGCAGAGCTCTAAAAATATTCCAATATTAATTAATGTTTATGATTTAGCTGTTGTTCCCGGCCTGAAGGTAATTTCAAAAAATATTCAGTGCTTAATTGTTCAGTCAGAAGGTGACGGGTTCTTTTGATTCTTTTTTCATGTACAGTGTAGAGGCTTGTTTGGAACCCCGTCGGAAAAGTGAAGAATTTGAAACTCCTATTCCTAAACGCCTGAATCCAAAACGGGATAAAACGTCTAACCTAGACAGTTTTGGAACTGAAAAAATGTGACTTCTACTCCAGTCTCAGCAAAGCATACATTTCGCTGCATTTATACGAAACCTGTTTATTACTGTGCTGCAAAAGCATTTGTTGCAAGTCAGGCGAACATGTTGCGTCAAGTACAGTGCGGGTCTAATTCCAAAACAAAGTTTTTGTTAAAATGGTCTTTGAATTGAAGTCGAAAATGCGCACCCGCATCGAAATCAATACCTTGCCGCACAGCAGCTGTGAACGACAAATTTTATATTCAGAGGCACGGCTGTACTTACATCCCAGAAGGCAAACATGTTATTTTTGTCGATTCCAAATTCTGTCACTTTGGCCTAAAACAAAAACATCAAGGTAAGCTTCGAGGTAGCAAACAAACATTAGCACATTTACTACTAAAACTGAAATTTCTCATGCACCATAAACCTATTTTTATTTCAACAACCCTCTACGAGCAGAGGTTTATTTCTGCCATTCAGCGTATGTGGGAGCTGTCAAGGGCGAATTTAGGGGGAACCAACCAGAACATGCAACGCGGGGGACCTGTTTCACCCAAGAGGAGAGGGGTGGAACTTTTTGTGTCGGGGATGTGCAAATGGGTTGTTTTTTTTACGAATTCACGTGGGCTGCCTGTGTTTTTTTATTGGCCGAGAAAAAAGCAACAAAAATCACGACCAAGAGAACGATGTTTCTCGAACATCTGCATTTTTGGATATGTTTTCCAAAGTTTTTCCTGCTTTTCCGCTTAGATATATGAGGAAAAATACTTGACCATCCAAATAAGAAAAAGGTAAGGGGATTTCCTGATAAGGATGTTTTGCGTCCGCGGCAGTTTCTGGCGAAATTTTCTTGAATGCTTTTCGAGCGTCAGCGGAGGCAACGGGAAAGACTGGGGCGAGGTACAGATGGTCAGCGGTATCGATTTCGCGCGAGTAGTTCGAAAAGTTCACACTTCTAACACTACCCTAACACTTCTAACCAAGAAAAACAATATGTCTGCTTCCGAATCGAGCTCTATATCAGACGATTCAGAATCAGAGTATTCTTCAGTCGATTCTGATTGCACTCCCAACTACGACGTAGAACTAGAAGACGAAAACGAGCTGACAAGCAACGGCGAATCAGATTCTGAGCTGGGCATCGTGCCCTACGCATTTGAGCCAGTGGCGGACGAGCAATGGATTAAAGAATACAAAAAGAGACAGGCATTGAAAGAAGAACTTAACCAGCAGCTACAAAAGAGAATTGACGGCACCATTCCTTTGGAAAATTGGTGAGTGATATGTTTATGTTCTTTGGCGCAGTTGTGCAAGCATCGAAACCTCACCCTTTCCTGGTCGAACCAAGCGCGACAAAACGTCATGAGCAACACATCGCGCGAAGACCTATTATTCATACAGTAATGTAATGTCAATCAGTTCTAACATCTTCGCTTCCTTTAGGTGTAAGTGTGGAAACTGCAGAGTGGAACTGCTTCAAGATGCATTTGAAGCCAAGTGCTGCGTCGAAGTTGACGGCTGCAATGAAGCTTTGCAAAGCGAGGACGTACTAGCAGACGTCAAAGCTCCGCCGGCCTGCATCACTCTTCACCCTGGTTTCAGGCCCTGCTGCCTAGAGAAATGGTCGCTCAAGCAATCTGCAGCGAAGTACAAGACCCATAACAAACGGATATACAAGCAACTTGGAAGCGAGAGTCACACGTATGTTTTTAATGAACAATCTCGACTGTAGTCTCAGACCTCAAGCAGCACTTTGACTATTTATTAATATTAATAAATTATTAATATTAATATTAATTGCGCTGTGCTGATATAAGAGACTTCCTGAATCTAGTAACCTACTTGAAGCGCGAAATTTCGAAGTTATAGCCAACAGGCTGAAAGCAATTATTTTGAACTATATTTTCAGTAATTCGAAATTTGGACCCATGTTTTCACTTTTGTATCTTGCAGTTTCCTTCGGGGTGTTGCCTTCAGGGAGTTCTCGCAGTTGGCCTACGGTTTTCTTGGATGCGAAAGGGTCCGTGTCCCATCGTGTGCATATCACGCTATTCGCAAAACATTCAGTAATATAAGCCAAGAAGAGAGAAATGACTTACTTAATACTTAGTAACCATATAGATCTAGACTATGCAGCCAGTCTAGTGAAAGGTCACATATACAGCTATTTCAAAAAACTTTGTCTTAAGCTGTACGCGCCCAGACCACAAAGTCTGGGTAAAGGCATTCTCGTAACCAGAGCTCCCCGGCTCGTTCTCAACTCGCAGGGGAGGCTCTGGTGATATCCATTTGAGGACCGTTGCTGATCGGATGGTTTTGAATGTTGGTGCATGCGCAGAAAGATCTTTCTCTCAATGGTTCTGTATAAAATCTTGCGCATGCGTCAATGGCTATCACCAGAGCCATCCCCCTTGAGGAGACGAGCCGGGGAGCTCTGGGTAAGAGAATGGGGTAAAGGTCTCGAATCGACTCACTCACTCATTGGGTATGCAAGTTACTAGAGTTACCTACTGGACAATACTAGCTTGTCTACTGGACAATACTAGTTTGCTACCTTTTTTTTGGAGGGGGGGGGGGGGGATTTAGCAGCCAGAACAATTGATATCATCAGAATAGGATAGTTTGTTTCTACCCATACTGCTGTTCGGTCTGGGCGTGTAGGCTTGAGCGCTCACAAGACCAACAACATTTATTGAAATAGCTGTAACGGTTGGCAGAACACACAATAGCCGTATTCACACTAGAGGACGGAAAACTCCTCATGACGGGTTTTTCGTCTGACGAGTTTTCCGTCTGATATGAATTTAGACGATTTCCCATGAAAAATCCGTCTCGTCCCGGTTTCACACTAAGATTTCCCGTCAAAAATCCGTCTCATCCCGGTTTCACACTAAGACGAGTTTTCCGTCTGGACGAAAAACTCGTCTCAGACGAGTGGAGATAAGGAATTAACCTTGTGTGAAGCTAACTTGCTAATGAAATGGTCCCATGTGTGCTTATGAGTGTTCTAGTAAGCGGGGAAAGAGAAAAGATCTCTGACCCCGAGAGGGATTCGAACCCACGACCTCCGGAATTGTACATCCGATGCTCTACCAGCTGAGCTATCAGGCCAGACTGGGAACTGGTCGGGGAATATTAGATGTTATGGTCACGGTAATGAAGTGAATATATGTATATGTTCAGGCAAGCCTGTGGCCGCGTAGCACTAAGTTCAACAGAGTGGAGATAGGGAATTAACCTTGTGTGAAAGCTAACGTGCTAATGAAATGGTCCCATGTGTGCTTATGAGCGTTAGCCCTAGTAAGCGGGATTCGAACCCATGACCTCCGGTCGTCTCTAGTGCGAATACGGCTAATGTTATTTTATACAAAATAGGTGTAAATAATGCATAAGGGACATGATGTCCGTCTCTGAAGACATAGACAGACTTTATTTAAGAAATCTTTGTTGTTTACAGTTTTGATTGATGGATTGGCAGAATGCCGTTTGGCAAGTGGAAGTTAAAAAGTTGGAGTTGATAGAATTATGAAAACATCAGTAACTCACTATTAAAGAAGAATAAAATAATGTTAACAGCAGAACATACCTCATTGGTTGAAAGGGCTACAAAGTGCTTTGCAACTGCTGATTTCTGCACAGAACAAAAACAAGACTAATGGGTAACCATAATGAGGTGAATTCAGACAATATATTTAGTGTTATCCATCTTGCCCTAACCAACGTGGCAAATTATATAAAGGCTGAGCTAAAAAATAAATTATTTTTTAACTCACTTCCTGGATCTGTTACCAAGCAATGGTGTAGCAAGCTCCAAAATTTTTGGGGACAGGCAACATGTAAACAAAACAATTGGTGACAGTCTTTTATCATAAGCACATAAATTAACAAACCCATCAGGCTTGATTCTCACATTGTCCAGACAACACATCTTTGCTAGATGATATAAGACTGTCAGAAAGCAACTTGCTCACAGGGTAATGTCTAATATATAAAATAATCAGTTGCATGATGAGTTGGCATATTTTTCTCATAATATATTTCCCTGCAACTTCAAAGTAACTCACTTCTTTCAGACATTGCAACAGCCAGTCCTTTGCTGAATTCGCATTGGTTATGGTTTCAATTGTAGTGAAGGTCTGAAAAAACAAGGAAGCTACATCATGGGCCTGTACTTAATTTTACCACTATCCACAATTTTATTTTCTTGATCATTTTTTAGGGGTACTAGTAAACTATAAAAGGAACAGTCTTCTGTTATACCTAGTATTCATTCTAGCCTGACTCTGTATTCATTCTAGCCTGATGATGGTTTAAATTAAAACCGAAATATTGCTGAGGTTTGTCTAGTGAATATCACTATGAGACTTTCATTATTCGGATTATCTTTCATCCTCTATCTTACTAAACTGTTGGCTGGCCCTGGATAATGAATATCTGTGACTACAATAAAACCGACGATTCTCTGATAAGTTTCCAAGATGAAATACTACACTGCGTAGACAGCGTAATTTATTGGGGAAGGGGTCACAAACTGAAAATGTTTTACCATCATTTTTTTCTTTAATGGTTACTTTTTTATCACTTACAGGGGTCACAGGCACCCTAGGACACTGCCCTTGCAGTATTCATCTTGTACAGTTACCAAGTACTACAACACGGGAGTACCCCTCTTGAATGATATAATGGTACCTTACTAACCTTAGAAGCTATAATAAAGAGTGATGTTTCAGGGTTGAGTTTTGCAAGAGTCTTGGCCATGTGAGTGCCATCTATATTAGACACAAAATGGACATTTGGACCATTCTTCCCATAGGGCTGCAGGGCCTCAGTCACCATCAGGGGGCCCTGTAGAATTAATGAAGGAAATTTTGACAGTGCAGGACATTGGAATGGCAAAATGGACAAAGGCAGATAGTCAGATGTAGAAACATGTGACATAGAGCAGGCACTGGTCAAGAATGGCAGATACCGGTAAGACACAGACAGGCAGATCATAATGGATGAACATACAGGGGATACTGAATGACAGAGGGACACAACAGATTCTGGTAGGTGATATGGATGAACATATATATAGTGGAACCTGGAATGGTTGGATAGATAAGCACAGACAACTCTGGTGAGTGACCATTAGACAGACCTGGCACTAAGACGGACAGAGGAACCCAATGCACAGACAATATCACACAGATGAGTGGATGAAGAGGAACATACATACAACATGCACTGAAATAGCCCACTTGCAGGCAGCAGATGGTGTTTGATTATGGAAACCCCAGAGTTTGTGATCATGGGTGTTATCTTGAATTTATGTGACAAACCACTTGGTGTAGGGGAGGAAAGAGAAAAATCGCCTGCCAAGGACTTGGTTTTCTTGCTTTGACACATAAATCCAATATGGCACTCTTGATTTTCGGCAATAATGCAGCTTGCAAGCAGGCTAGCACTGGAATGGCAGACTGATTCTTAGACAAGACAAACAGAAACTAAATTCAAATAATCAACAGAGTTAAACCTACCAAGTCGGACCCTCCAATCCCAATATTGATGACGTCTGTTATGGTCTTTCCAGTATGTCCTATGGGACAGCAGTTGTTATTACCTTTTGTTGTTATCTTTACATAAGGTTTTGTCCCTAGTTGAAGACTTGGGGTATGTGTACTCTTCGAAATATTATATTTATTGCTATAAGCACTTTGGATGTTGCCCACTTAGTTTCTAAGAGTCATTCATGGTACAATCAAAAACAGAATATAATTAAGTTACAAAACAAAAAAGGATTATCTGAACAGGTAATCAAATTTAGCAATACTCTGGGGTGTGAAATGTCCAGAGTATACTAGATATTGAAGTGGTGCTATCCAAAAACAATTCCTTGCACTGTTTACCTTTCCAACCTCCATTGCGGACACGCTGAAATTAAAACAAACTGAGTGTATTAAAAAATTCCATGACATTTGAAAATAAATCATTCTAATAAGCCAAAATTGGAGCACTGAAGTTTCCTTATATTCAAATATACCTCTGTAAAGTCTCGCATTTGTTTAAGGACAACATTGACATCACACATGACCTTAAGGAAAAGAAAAATAATTAGATACCTTTAATTTGTCACCCAGGATTGGTCCAAAAAAAAAGGGGGGGTGGGCCATGATTTTTTTGCCTGCAAAAAGGGGTGGGCCAAACAAAATTGAGCCATGCATTTGGGGTGGGCCACCAACTAATTGTGAGCTTTAATATTTGGCACCAATCAAGTGCAAATTTTTGAGAACTATAATACAATTGTAGTAACAAAAGCATGATAGAGGTCTGATGATATTACATCTGCGTCTTCTTTTTATACAATTTGTAGAACAAAACTTCTTACAGATCACAACAATTTTTTTGAGATTCTGACTGAAGGTATTAATATAAACATAAAACCTCTCAAGAATCACTTATTAATATAATAACATGTGGTTGACAGGGGTGCAAGGGCAACCAGTAGCTACTGGGGGTGGGTCATCTATATTTGCTCTTGGATTTAAGGGGGGCCATGGATTGTTGTGGCAAATGAGTGAGGGTGGGTCACATGAAAAGCGGCTTGCTGTTTTATGATCCCCCCCCCGGTACTTTATGACCAGTCCCTAAGCATACAACAGAGTGGATTTCAGATCTATGTTTCAGAAGTGAAACAAATTCAATAACAAACCAATCAGAGGGTGAAGTATGACTTGTGTTTTTCATTTTCATTGGCTTACTAAACAAAGATCCAAGATCTTAACCAATAGGAATGTGTACAAAATGCAAGTCTGATTTACTCTCGATGGTCATCTGAAATGTGCTCCATTACAGTACAGTCTAGACAATACTCACTCCACCCCTAGTTAACACTTACATCTTTTCCATCCACATGGATGGGCTTGTTGGAGCGATTACGAAGAGCGATGTGAAGGACAGCTCTGTCCTATTAAACAAGTTAAGAAACAAGATGTGTGGATTAGGTCCCTAATTAAGGACAGCCTGACACTGCAGCTAAAATTTCATTAATGTGTGAATCCAAAAATTATCCTAGGCATACCCTTACTAAGGAAGGGGTTTGAGATATGACTCCTAACCCCTCTGGAATTTCCGTTGAGCAAGCAGTAATCGTATATGGTAAATAAAATGAAAATTGAGCCCCCATACCCCTGGAATTTACCATCCCTTCCATGGGGAGGAATTACACCATCCTGGAATCTGAAATTACACAAAAGTTTTACCTTTTTAAGAAAAGGTTATTCAGTAAATGAGTATGAATGGCATACCTCAGTGAAGTTTATTTTCTCTCCTTTGAACATTCTGTCTCTCATACCCTCCACATCTCTAGATCTTGCCTGACAAAATAAAGTTAATGTTTTTATTTCTACACTCAAAGTATAATGAACACTAGGGCAAACAGTTACTACAACAAAAACAACTTCTCAAAGCTGATTGGACAAAACACTGAAAATTCCGAAATCAGAATGTGATCAAATACCTGACTGAAGAAATTCTATAGTAGGCTTAATTAATAAGGGCAAATATTCTGGGATTGGGCCCTTTTTTTACATAATGTGCCGAACATATCCTTCAAGACCCTTAGTCAGATAAAATGTCTATGCTAATAGAGGTACCGTAACAGTAAAAGTAGTTAATCCATTCCATTTAAATCTCATGGAATTTTTATCCATCACTTGGTCTAAAATTGTTAAAACGGATGTGTAGTCATAGAACAGCAAACTATAATAACTAGTAATAGTTCTCACTAGAGCTGCCCCCGTGCTTTTTAAACTGCAGATGTAATAAGTATTCAATTAACATTTTTACAGCTGTTTCAGACAACACGCGAACCCACCGTTATCAGCTTGTTGGAGTTTGTCAGTTGTATTACAAAACCGTTAAGATACATGTGAAATTCTATAAGCCGAAACTCTACAAACAATTCTAACCAAAGTACGAAAAGCCGTCAAAACTCTTACGAAACTCTAGCGAAATACCGAAAATTCTTCTGAAAACTATTGTCACAATTCCAAAATGACTATTAATACACATTCTTACTCAGAAACACTTGCGCACAAAAATCTTGTTTGAAAACTCTATGAATATGAATACTTGAAAGCTTCAAGTCAATTGATCTTTCCGGAAATACTTACAACGGAGAACAGAACACAAGACTTTAGACTCTCGTTGGCTGTCTCTGCTTCGCGACTTCTCTGCTTTTGCTCTTTTTTAATCGCTGCTCCCTAATAACCTATATCTGCGTTTTTATACCAGCTATCACCTAAAGCTGCTAAAGAGCTTATAATTGAACTTAATTTAACAGAACTAAAAAACGCGTTCCGCCCTTGCCAGATTTCCGGTCAACGAAGGTACTATTTTAACCTACTTAGGTATATTTTAACCTACTTAGTATACTTTAGAGGCAACCATTACACAGCAGACAGCGCACACATCGGAAGAAGACAAAAACGCCTACTTCTCCCTTGTGCTGATGCAAAAAATAATAATTCTAAAGTCCTCTTTCTAAGTTTTGTGAACTTATAAAAAGGAAATCTTGTCGGTAAATTATCACATTCTTTCGTAGCGGACCTATTGTTAAGCACAATAGCAACCATTTTGAATGCTTTACTACTATTATGAGGTTTAGAGCTCTTAGCTTTGTGAACATTCAAGTTTACACAGCCACAGCAGCTCAACATTTGCTAATTCTGAAGTATGGATTGCACTGACTGACTTCGGCTGAGCGTCTCCTTGGAGTTTTTGGTGATTTATTAAATGTCACGACCAGTTTGTTGTGAATGTTTAGAATTTTTATTGTCCGCCAGTAACAACAGCAGAGGTCTCAAACACACGCTGCGAGTCACGTGATCTGGTCATCCAATCATAAACGTTACCCAAGACCTTTTGAGGGCCCTTTGCGAGTCACGTGATCTGATCATCCAATCATAAACGTTACCCAAGACCTTTTGCGGGCCCTGCTCCGACGTGGATCGAGATTTTTTCTGCCATATGTACCATATACCCTTATATTTTCTCTTTACGCGGGGATTCTATAATGCCTGCGGGGGCAATAACAATAATAATGGGTGTTATTTTGAAAGTTTATTATTATATTAAATCAAGACTACGAACAGATCATAACATTGTGGCATCCATCTGATACAGGCACTCAGGGTCAAGTTGGTCTAATTTGGAAGAGTTGGAAATGTAAAAAGCCACCAAGGAGCAAACTCTATTTACTTATTTTATCTAACAAACACTGCCCTATCCAGTGTGATTCAGGGACCCATGTCATGAAATCTGATGTTTATTCATACCAAATTAAACAAGAGCTTGAGTGTATCTTCTGTTATTATATTCTTGGAGTAGTCCACCAACAACTTGCCCTCCTGGGTCTCAAGACAGGTACTAAAACAAAAATGAAAGACCAGCTAGAAATAGCCCACAAAGTTATAAGGATCCATAATAAAATAACCATACACAATCATGGAGGGAATAGGGATAGTAGATGTTTGCTTTATTGTGTGATTCCAGAAAAATCCACACCCTCCCCATGGAAGGGATTGAACATTCCAGAGGGGTGAGGGGTCAATTTTCCTTTTAATTCCCATCAGGGCCATATTTTTCATTGAAAGTTCCAGAGGGGTAGGGGTGAGTAAATATCTCTAACCCTTCTATGGGTGGGATATGGATAAATTGTCACACTTTTTTCCATACAAAGTACTAACAGGGGCGCATCCAGGATCTCCAGAAAGGGGGCCCAAAATGACAGTAATGGAGGCAAAAGCAAGTTCCTTGCTCCAGCAAATACAGTAAATGTATGGGGAAATCTATCAAAAAAGGGGGGGGGGGCTGCAAATCTTCCCATGCCTGTACTTTGCAAATAGAAATTCTAGAGAGGAGTTTGTGCTATTCCAGATAAAAAAAGCCTGTGCTTACAATCTACAACACCACTGCATATCTATGACTTCTATGGTATTGCAGAGCAATTATCACCATGCAGTGCTGTACTGATCACATTTTGATCTTCTGCTCATATATCTCTCGATTTGCAAATAAATGCAGGACAAGCTTGAATTATATAATGACATGAACTATAGTGCTGTAGAGGAATTCGTAGAGTCAGTGATATGAATATGATGTCACTTTTTGTGGTCCTTTTCTCAGTCTCTGTATCTATTAAGCTTTGTCTTTCTGAGCGAAACATCTTCTTGATGGCTTTGTTAATAGAACAAAGTAACAGAGTATAACTTATGCTTTGGAATCACGCTGGTTTCCAGCTTCATCTCTCTGCTACATGATTTATATTACTAGCCAAGAAAAACAACAGCCAGCAATGTAAACAAGCTAAGCCCAGGGAGTATGCAAAAGCCGGAGAGCACAAACCTGAATTTCTTGAAACGTTCAGGGTCCTCATCGAACATCTTTCTCATATGCAAATGTTTGGCTTTCTCTTCGTAGTGCTCTTGCAAAGCTTTCCATTCCGCAGACTGTGTTAAAGAAGACATATTTCGAGGTTTTTTGCTCACCGGAGAGGAGGCCATCTAATTGATGATCGGCTTACTGGAGAGAAAAAAATACTTTACAGAAGAGAAAAACCTGGGGAGAGCGACATTTTTTCCGCACCCTAACCTCCCTTCGGCCTTAGTAAGGTACACAAGGCGACACAAGGCCTACCACAAGGCCGGATCTAAAAACATAGTTTATGTTGTAGTCCCGGCATTATTATAGCAAATCGAAAATAGTTGCGACCATTTTGAGCTACACTGACATCTTATTTCATTTTCTAATTTCTTTTTTCATTAAAGACATGTTTTTAATCGGACTTCCTGTGGTGAATTGATTTTGAACAGTGGTCTCCCTGTGGTCGATAATACACAATCACAACAACGAAGCCGGCCATTTTCTTTTTCTTTTCTAGATAATCAAAGCCTTTATTCCTTGCTGTATCCCTTAGAATGATAGAAGTAGCGGTAATAGGAGCAGGGGCAGCGGGATTGTGTATTGGACGCCATTTGCTAGCAAAACCAGAGGTTTTCAAGGCTACGATTTACGAGCAAACCAACCGAGTTGGAGGGACATGGGTTTACAGTGAAGACATCGGTGTTGATAATCATGGTCAGCCTGTGCATTCTAGTATGTACTGGAACCTTAAGTAAGTATAGTCTTTTAATACAACTGTTTCGTGTGTCCCTGCAATTTCTCTTATGCAACATTTGAATTTTTTTATTTCATTAGGGGGAGGGGGCACCCTCAAAAATACCAAAGTCATCAAAATTCATCCACCCTATGAATACTCCTACATTGCAAGGTATATCAGATATATTGCCTTTTATTTTGACTATGATCCCTTTTATCAAAGACAAAAGAGTGTTCACTCAGTTTCTACTTTGGTCACTAATAAAAATATATCAGATTTCCTGTATCACTTTTAAAATTTAAAGTGTAAGCTTTTACACAGCTTAAAAATCTCCAAAAAATCTTATTTTACCCATTGTATTGTTCATTCCTCCAGAACGAACCTCCCAAAGCAAGTTATGGCCTTCCCAGATTACCCTTTCCCAGATGAACTGGAGAGCTATCTCGGTCACAAAGATGTCACTAAATATCTTGATGACTATGCTAAACACTTTGGCATCAGCAATAGCATTTCATTTAACACTGCTGTGGAGCATGTGAAGACTCTTGCTGGAGATAACAAAGATTTACCCAAGTGGGAGGTGAACATTAGAAATCTTGAGGACAAGAAAAGGAGTACAAATGTCTTTGATGCAGTTGTTGTCTGTAATGGGTGAGTATTACTCTTACTTGTTTACATTTTTTCATTGTTATTTTTTCCCACATTATACAGGGCATCTGGTAAGTGCAGTGAAAATGAAAAAAAGTGCAGCATTTTTCCAGAATAGTGCGGCAGTAAGGGCGGTAAAATGCGTAATAGTGTGGCCATAGTGCGGTACTTAAAAACGTTTTTTTCGTGGGTTTTAGTTGTTCCTAGTTGCTTTGGGTGAAAAATCGCCCAAGGTTTCATCTGACAATGTTACAATGTTTATATGAGAAGTGTGTTTCCATTCATTTAAACTAATGGGAGAGATTTTTTTAGTGAAAGTCAGATTTTTTGAATTTGGCAAGGAAAACGTACCAGGCAACATTAGAAACATGGAAACCATGTCCTTTTTTTGTTCTTTCTTCTCTGGTATTCTATCCTTCTGTACATTCTAATCTATGTGAGGCTGGCTAAGCTTGCAATGTCGCGCAGTGGAAAACATTCTCATCTGTGCAGTCCCAATCAGAGAGGAATACCTTCTCCTCTTCTTGCAGCCTCTTGTTGTGTGTATTGGACATCTTTGGCAACTATGATGCGAAAATTAAATGCCAATACACAATGGTATTATAATAATAAAATTAATTAATTAAGTGTCTTTATTCTTTAAAAGACATATATCTTAACTTACATTTATTTGGACTGGACTACCCATTAACAGCTACTTAAATGCCAATACACAATGGTATTATAATAAATAAAATTAATTAATTAAGTGTCTTTATTCTTTAAAAGACATATATCTTACTTACATTTATTTGGACTGGACTACCCATTAACAGCTACTTAACTAAGCTATTCTAAAAATTAACTAATACTAGAAACACTACACTAAAAATCTGCACTAAACTGTACTAAAAAGTAACCTAAACTAAATTATGTTTACAACTGTAAAAAAGGTATATTTATTTATAAAAGTGTTCATAAAATGATCTGTATTGACTAATAACAAGATAAATATTTCTTATAGTCACTATTCAATACCACGGAAACCAGATATTCCTGGACTGGACACTTTTCCCGGTCTAGTAATGCACAGCCATGATTACCGCCATCCCGAGAAGTTCACCAGTATGGATGTAGTTTTACTCGGGGCTTTCGCCTCAGGACAAGACATTGCGATTGATCTGTCAAAAACAGCGCAGCATGTTTACCTCAGTCACCGAAAAGACAGACTAAAAAGTGAGCTTCCTGCAAACCTTGAGCAATTCCAGCCTATCAAAGAGCTATTTCCAGATGGAAGAGTATTATTCGAGGATGGCGAGGAGCGCAAAGTTGATGTGCTGATGTTTTGTACTGGGTATGAAGTCTCTTTTCCTTTCCTGGACAAGTCCTGTGGTATATCAGTGTCTGATAACCACATTACGTCATTATACAAGCACATATTCAATGCCCGGTATCCGAATATGTCATTTATTGGGCTTCCATACCGGATCTGCCCTTTTCCCAGTTTCACTTGCAGGCTGAGTACATCGTGGCAATGTTAACAGGAAAGGTGCATCTTCCAAGCAAGGCTGAAATGGTAGCGGAGGTAGAAAAAGAGTTCAAGTCACTCATCGCAGAGGGCCAGCCCGAGCACCACGCACATTTCTTGGCCCAAAGCAATGGGATTATAACGACATGATCGCAGATCTTGCAAAGTGTGAGCGATTACCTGATGTTGTAAAGAACTTATACGAGTATACATGGAAATATCGCACTTTTCATTTGCTGACCTACAAGCAGAAAGAGTATCAAGTGATATCTAAGGAGGAATTTAAAGAAGTAACACCGACTGAAATAGAAAAGGACCTTGCTCCATAGATGATAGATACTTTATTAATATAGATACATTGCAGGCGACTGGCTGAATTGCGTATGATATAATATTATACAATGTTAATAATATAAATTTATAAAATGTTAAGAGAAAATCTAAAATCTTATTATATATATATATATATATATATGTGTTTCTATTCTTCATTACAGCCGACTGGCTGAATTGCCTATGATATAATATGTTACAATGTTAAAAATATAAACTTATATAAAATCCTAAAAATCGCGGTGAGGACGATGTAAAACGACCTTAGCCTTAAACCCTTAACCCTAAACTCAATCTAACCCGAACTTAAATATAATCCGAAGGCTAAACCTAACCTTAGAAGTGGCACAAAGCCAAGGGTTTTGCCTATAAAGCCGCAAAGATTTGTCTATTGTTTTGAATTCAAAAGAGCTTTTCATCCTACCTGGCGCATTGTTAACCCTTTGTAGCCCGAATTTATCTCTGTAATTGCGCTTATTTTGCAAGGTTCTTCTACTTGAAAAAGTTAAAGACTTCCTGCTCCCCCCCCCCCCCACCAAAAAAAAACCCAGCTGTTTGTAAAGACTAAGGGCTCACCCTTTTCAGTGAAGGCCGTTGGATTCTTGGTTTCGCTTGTCGAACAGAGAGCGATCCATGAATTCGCTTTATAAGTGCTTTTTCAAGTCATTTTCTACTACAGGAGCCACTTTGCTTGCATCATAAAGCAAACAAAGTCGGTAGAGACAAACTTGTGGAAGAAGTCACAAGTGAGGAGCAAATTTTACGAGCAAAATCGAGTCACAAAGAATTTGGCAGGCCGTGTGATGACTCGTCTAGTATTATGAAGCTTCTCTGTTGTTCTGTAGCAGGATTTCAGCACTGTCAAGACAATTTGGGTTAGTTTTGAATCCAAAAGAATGCATTCGGCGCAATATTCAGTTGACAGGTGCGAGTGACTAGGCACTTATAAAAAATATCTAAAACCGGGGCCAGGGAGGAAGTGCTGTCAATTTTTTAAAGTTTTACCCATAATGCCTTGCGCTTGAAAAAAGGAAGACACTGTTTTACAGCGATCTCGCGGTGATTTTTGGTGAAAATGCAGAGAGGCTAGTTTAAGGCTATTTTAACAATGTTTCTGCAGTTTGTTTGTCAAAAATCGGAAAATCGAAAAACAGTCCCAAAGATCACTTAGGTGGTTCTTGCACCGAGCCGTTCATATATTTCAGTTCTTCATAACAGCTGACTGGCTGAATTGCATATGATATATATGATACAATGTTAAAATTATGAAAACCTTTGTATATATGTATAATTCAATTCTTCTTTACATTGCGTATGATATAATATGATACAATGTTAAAAATATAAATTTATAAATGTTAAAATAAAAACTAAAACCTTATTTATATATACATATTTCAATACTACATTACAGCCAACTGGCTATAAATTTATAAATGTTAAAATAAAAACTAAAACCTTATTTAAATATACATATTTCAATACTACATTACAGCCAACTGGCTGAATTACGTATGATATATTATTATATAGACACGAGTTTTTTACTTGGAAATACACCACTTGTAGATCTCATACGAAGCTACATCCGGGACCTGAGTGACATATTTTCCTTATCCTCACTAGTGAGGATATCGGTCAAAATAAAAGTGCTAATGGAAATCAATTTGGAGTATTTTTTTCTGGTTTGTCTATATAATAAAAAGAAAATTACAATATTTTACTCATTCGCTGCACTCATTCGTAAAATATTGTTCTTGCCACTCGAAAATAAAACTCATATCTTCGTGCCTCCGTGTAATATCCTCTTTATATATGATGCAATGTTAAAAATATGATTATAAAAATCTAAAGCCATATTTATATATATACTTCAATTCTACGATATATTTGACAATATTATTCCTCAAGCCCGAATGGACTCTGAGTCAATAGCCCATATTTTTAGTCAAATCACACTAGTGGTCTATTATTGTCAATGCTGCGTGTTCTGATTGGTTGAGCGAAAAGTGTCAGAATTGAAAGCCAGAAAACGGCAAATGACCAGACAAGAAAACGTTTTTGGCTATATAAATTGACCTACTAGTGTGCCTTCGGCCTCGAGGAATAATTGTTAAATATTCTTATTCGCTCACACGCTTAAACGAACAAAAAATATTTATTAATAATAAATAAATAATATAAATTTTGATATAGCGCCATTTCTACTAAATAATTGTTCTACTAAATAAAATTAAATCAACTAAAAATATAAAACATAAAAATGAATAAATAAAAACGCGCCTAAATAGTAATGTTTTGATGGCTGACTTAAAAACACTCAGTGATTTAATGTCACGTATATCATCAGGCAGGGCGTTCTAAATAGAGGGAGCTGTATAAGAGAATGCCCTTTGGCCATAAGTCTTAAGTTTGCATTTTGGTCTAGTAAGGAGTGACTTGGACGAGGAACGTAGTGTTCTAGTGGTCCCTTATCATTCAATGCCTTAAAAGTCAAAAGTAAAACTTTATAGTTGATCCGCTCAGATATCGGTAGCCAGTGTAGCTCTTGCAAAATAGGGGTGATATGGTACATAGTTCTTGCGAGACCCAGTCAGGAGACGCGCAGCACTATTCTGAACATGTTGTAGTTTCTGTATCTGGGTTTTAGGTATACCAGAAAAGGGAATTACAATTATTATTTAATACGCAACCACCTTTTATTTAAGCATTAGAGCACAATTTTCTATGACTTTATCGGCGCAATAGAGCACGCGTGATGTTGGGATAGACACGAGAACGTTGTGAAATTACGAGCCGCAGGCAAGTGATTTTAAAACGTTTTGAGTGTCTCTTACCTATTTGCCGATAAAGTCATAGAAAGTTGTGCTTTAATGCTTTTATGATATAGCGGGGGAGAACCATTACTTTATCGGCGAAATAGAGCATAGATTTGGACCAATCAGAGCGTGCGTTATATCGCAGCTATATTATAAAATTGGAGAGTGTCCATACGAGCCGCGTGTGCTCTTTATTAAACAATAAATTGAATAATCAGTTTACAATTATAAAGAAATGAATATCACAGAGCCCGAGGCGACCCATTGTTTTAGTATATTACTCAAGTGATTCATAAGTTTTCAGACAAAAAAACTTGTTTTTGTTGGATTTTTTCACGGCAATAACAAAGCTCGCGCGCGTACTGCAAGAGAAAACAAGCTTCTCGACCAATCAGCGCGCGGAATTTCGTATAAACAATCGAGTAATTCTAGACTAAGAAATAGAGCGGGTTTCATCTGAAATCCGCTCCATTATTATGTCACTATTATGTCATTATTATGCCTTTAACGAGTACTGACAAATAGTTAAACAGTAGAATTATTATAAAAATAAGGTTCGTTAAAGCATTGAGTATTCAAGTTTGGGAACAGTGGACATGAGTGGACGTCGTGGGACAAAATCAGTTTCTAGACATCCTTAAGGGACCGGTCATTATTTATCGCCTGTTGGGGGGGGGGGGGGGGGGGGGGGGGGTCACTTCATTTTGGGGCGAGCGAAAGGGGGGATCTCTCAAAACCTGAAGCCCTGAGAGGGGGGACCACAAGACATTTTCTAAGTAGTTATTCCAGCAACTTCTCTATCATCTGCATTTTTCTGCCTCACTTTGCTTCACGCAAATGAATAATGATAATTTCACGTTAATCATTGTACTTATAGAGGGAGGATCACTGCATTTTGACTTGTTTTAATCCAAAATCTCTCACCCCCCCCCCCCCACCCCCCCCCCCCCCCCCCCCCCCCCCCCCCCCCCCCCACACACACGCAATAAATAGTGATCGGTCCCTAAGGATTCTCTCGTGAACTCCCATATTTTTGGTTAGGGGATGACAGACGGGTATTTTAAGTTTACCCCTATAAAAAGTTGCTAAAAAGGGCGTGGCTCATACCCTAAAAGATACATGTCGTTACTTTGTACTCTATATCCGAAAGTGAAATGGATGTGTTTTTTTTATCGGAGGCAGGAAACAAAGCTCGCTTTGTTTTTTTTAAATGTGCCTTTTGTTTTTGTGTTAGACCCTAATAGATACCACTAGCTCTCCCTTAAATTTTATTGCAGATCAAGGTCACCCCTAAAAGAGACAAAAACCCGTGATTTTAACCCCTAAAAGATACGACGATCCTCCCGACTCATGCGCGTCAACAGAAAGACCTGCTAGCCTTGAAATCACGTGAAAACACAAAAGCGTTTTTGCACCATTCGAGGCTAGTCAGTCTAGAACAATGGGGTTTCAAACTGGGCGCCATATTTGAATTCGATTGCGTGGAAGTTGCCGTTGGCTTAGACGACTGTAGGCTCTGGGGACGAGACTAATGTTACATACGTTTAATGCACGAGATAGAGTTGGTCTACGGCGTGCCTTTGATATTTCATTTATATGTTTTTAATCGGACTTCCTGTGGTGAGTTATTTGTGAACTGTGGTCTCCCTGTGGTTGATTGCACAATCACATCACAACAAGCCGGCCATTTTATTTTTCTAGATGATCAAAGCTTCTATTCCTTGCCGGTTTCACTGGATATCAACCCGAAGAATGATAGAAGTAGCAGTAATAGGAGCTGGAGCGGCAGGATTGTGTATTGGACGCCATTTGCTAGCGAAACCAGAGGTTTTCAAGGCTACGATTTACGAGCAAACCAACCGAGTTGGAGGGACATGGATCTACAGTGAGGACATCGGTGTGTGATAATCATGGTCAGCCTGTGCATTCTAGTATGTACTGGAACCTTAAGTAAGTAGTAATTGATCTCTTCTACTTTGTTTCCATTCGTCTGTGCTATGGTAGATACATTGATGATGTCACACCGCTCATGTCGAACAAAAAAGTACACCACAAGATGCATTTGAGTGGGATGACTGTTGTTCATGACACACTGCGACGTCATCTAACTATATATCTATTATTAATTTATCTATTATTAATAGTACAGATGTATAGAAATAGTAGATCTATATAGATTTGCGTGTTCAGAGATTTGTATAGATTTTTAAACACATTGTGTGATTCAAGATAAAAGAATCATACCCTCTCCACAGAAGGGATTGGAAATTCCGGAAGGGTGAGTGTGGAGCTTGATGTTCCTCTTCTTCCCCATACAATCAATTGTATTTTTTCACTGGAAATTCCAGAGGCCCTGCCAGGGGGGTCACCGTGTCGCTAGTCTACATTTCAAAACAGACCGTGTCACGATTTTGCAGGCTTTTGCTAGAGTTGCTGTTATTATTTTGATAGAATGGCTTTTCGTTCCTCGCTGTTTCGGAAAGGCTGTGTCGCGTTTTCAACGTAGTTCAAGGCAGTGTCGCTTGTCGGAATTTACCCCTGATAGGGCCTCATTCCAGAGGGGTGGGGGTCATATCTCAAACCCCTTTCATGGGAGGGGCATGGATACTTTTTGGAATCACACATTTGAATTTCTCTCACAACATCACAAGACAGTGTTTTATTTCACCAAGAAGTCATAGAACATTATGCATATAGCAGGGGAGAATGTGAATTTAATATTGTGTGCTTCCACAAATTGTCCATCACCCCCTCCCCACGTAATGGATTGGAAATTCCAGAGGGGTGGGGTAAATTTACTTGATCTATTCCATACAAATACTCTATTTTTCTTTGGAAATTCCAGGGGTGGGGGTCAACTGTTAACACCCTTCCATGTGGGGGGGGAGGGGGGAGTCCATGTGGGGGGAGGGATATGGATATTTTCTGGAAGCACACATTGTAGCTATATGACAACATTGATGTGGGCATGAAGATCTCCAGCCCAGACTTAATAACAAATATAAAATAATATAAAATAATATAAAATGTAGAAAACATTCCATTCCAGAACCAATCTTCCTAAGCAAGTTATGGCCTTCCCAGATTACCCTTTCCCAGATGAGCTGGAGAGCTACCTCGGTCACAAAGATGTCACTAAATATCTTGACGACTATGCTAAACACTTTAACATCACCAATAGCATTTCATTTAACACTGCTGTGGAGCATGTGAAACCTCTTGTTGGAGATAACAAAGGTTTACCCAAGTGGGAGGTGAACATTAGAAATCTTGAGGACAAGAAACAGAGTACAAATGTCTTTGATGCAGTTGTTGTTTGTAATGGGTGAGTAGTACTCTAAGTTGTTTACATTTTTTCATCTCTTTCTGCACATTATACAATAGGGCAGTAGTACATTCTCACCGGTCTCCCTGTGTTTTATAAAGAATTATGAGGAGGAGACCTGTGGAACCCAAGATGAGGAAGAAAGGGAAACAGGAGGATGGGTGGGAAGGGAAAAATGGGAGGTAAACATGAGCTCCACCAGGTGGGGAAAAACACAAAAGGATCAGGAGAAGTATGGATCCACGAAACAGCATGAAGAGTAATTCTAAATATAACACACTGGAAGTACCATATTTACCTGTGTATAGTATGCACCTGCCTATTATACCCTCTGCGTATAATAATACCACCCTTATTTTAAGCATGTTTCCAGAAAAAAGTTTAAAATCAAAAGAAAATGGTTTTAATGTTCTTCAATCTCAAATGTAATATTTTCATACTTTATGTATAAAATTAATATCAGCAATTATTAATTATTATTTAAATTGTTAATTATGCATGCATAGGATCTATAAATGAGCTTATAAAAATAAATGACTTATAAAATAGCAATATCAATAACAATGTTTAACTCAACCTCAAAATGTCAAGTCTTTTAGTTCTTTTTTCTTAGTAGAAAGTAAAAAGAATTCCTTGAGACAAATTATCTCTAAGCTTATGTCTTCATTGATTATCATTTTCTTCACTAATGTTTTTATTGTTGGGTAAATTTCCTTAATAATTATTGATTACTTTATGAAATGTATCGATGCGGAATCTGTTTCCTTGGTAGGAGTTTGACCTTCCCATCGGCATCAACCTGAACAGCAAAAATGATATTAATCATTAGAGCAGTTTTCTCCCTATTCCTTTTGCATAATCAAATGGCTACTTTAGTCTAGTAATCATTCCATATGTAGGATAAAAGAAAGCTTTCTGTTGGATAAATGGGCAGTCCCTAGATACACTCACAGCTAGACAGTGCTTCTTGTTTTTGCACTCATAAATATCCTTCACTGGTGCTGGATCATTTGCAATGGGAAAACCACAGGTAACCCAAGCTCTGTGTGTGTCACAACACTAAAAACAGAGTTTATACCCAGAAATTGGAGAGTTTGCATGAGCCTAGTTCTGATTCAAAAATCTGTAGAATCATTGGGCCACCGCCCCGAAATTATGTCATTATTTCGGTACTTATTTCCAACTTAATTTTCAGCTATTGCTTGTAAAATCCAGTGAGCTATAGTAACGCTATTTTCTATTTTTAAAGCAATAACATTTTGTAATCTCGGCATAACTAACACAACTTGAAGTACAAGTCGAGAGATAAATTACAATAAAAACTGTATAGAGAAATGCCGAACCGCACTCTACCTGAGAGGTTCTCCTGAATACACTCGAGAGTCTCAAAAGTCACCGGAGTCAGCGGCAAGATGGTTGAGCCTTTGCAACATACGTGTGTCGCGATATTGAACAACTCGGATCCACAGCAATGGTAATGAACCCCAGGAGCATCTAGTATGTTGTTCGCGCAGCACCTTGTGTCACGGAGTCATAACTTTTTTACCACAGCATTTCGACACTACACCAGTTGTTCGGACCCTTTCGCCATCGCAATACTGATAGCTATGCCACCATTGTCCTAGAATCAAGAAATACAATTGTTAATTATCCAGGAGGCAAAAAGCTTGCAAAGCCAGTACACCACCAATACCCGGGGGAGGGACTCTGGTGTCAGGCGGGGGTGCTTATCTTTTAGGGGTTAAACACGAGGTTCGGTATAAAAGGGATAACTCCTCCCACCCGGGGCTCGAGAACAATCAGTTATTAATCAGCTGTCAAAGAGTGAACATTTCACTTCGTCTCTCCGTACCGCGAAATTCAAAATTTAGAATTCAAAATGCGAGCAAAAACGCCAACAAATGATTTCCTACTGTTTAAATTTGTATTCCTTCTCATTTCTTGCAAAATAATTTTATTCGAACCTGATTTGGTTCGGATATAAACGCTTTTCTTCGCAGCACAGAATATTATTCGCTCTTTTGAATAGTAATTAGTCTCGCTCTCCGCTGAGAATAAAACATTGCTTTTGTTCGGTCAGAAATAGGTTCGAATAAATTATTTTGCAATAAATGAAAAGGCTCATGGGTTTAAAGAGCTAGGAAATTATTTATTTGTACTTTTGCATCGGTTTTGAATTCTAAATTTGAATTTCGCGGTACAGAGAGATGAAGTGAGATGTTCACTCGTTGACAGCTGATTGATAACTGATTGTTCTCGGGCCCGGGGTTATCCCTTTTATACCGGAACCTCGTGTTTAAAGTACGTGTTTGAGGTATCATTTTGAGTATAGGAAGGATGAAAAAACGTTTTTAGCAAGTCGGGTATCTTTTAGGGTGTTTGTGAGAGAGACGATAAGCTGCGCTAAACTCTACAGTTCGCGGACGATACGATACGAGTCGTGCTCGTGTCATTTACCGGCTGGGAGGTCCGTATAGGGAAAACTGTGACCGAGGGCTGGAAAATGTTGACCGCGGCCGGAGGAGTGGACATTTTATTTTTAGAAACAGCACAACCAGAAGTGTCCATCTTGGTATTACGCGCGTAATGAAGTTTGAATCTTTCGGTTCATTGAAAAGACGAAAAAAACATTGGTATGAAAACTCTTCATCTAAAGATGGCCAGAAATAGTGAAAAACTGCATTCTCTTAAAACCAGAGAGTTTGAACATGAGTCAAACTGCCTTACTTATAGCATTCTTAGTAAGTTCGTTCTGTTCGTGCAACCAAAATCTTGACTGCATTGAGGATATATGAATTATCCTCAAAGTTCCCTTATCCCTTTCAAAACGCGAAAATATCCGATTTAGAGGCTAAGCCAGAAGAATAAAGGTACAACAAGTGTTTCAGCCATCATGGGAAAAGGCGAATTTCAGAGGCACGCGAATCGGACGTGAAATGGTCAAATGAAGTCACTTATATTTACCTGAAACCACCGTGTGAATGGCAAACAGCGTGAAGAGGAGGATTAGAGCCCGCGGCGTCATGGCGATAGACCAAAGGCAAAGCAAGAGGTTTTCTCTCTCTTTCTATTTCTCGCTCTCTCTCTGATCTCTCTTGAAGTGTCCGCTCACGCCAGAGCAGCAATAAACTCGTCATATAGACCAAAGCTATTGCCTTATATAGCAGAAGTTGTTTACTTGGACTGGGCATGGCGTGATGTCGTTTTAGATACCTAACCTCGTACCACATCAAGCTTGTTCCATATCGTACTTATTTTTGTTCATCAGTGGTCCGTTTTTGTTCATTAGTGGTCCGTGATATCGTTTTAGATACCCAAGCTCGTGCCACGTCAAGCTCTTTCCACATCGTACTATTTTTGTTCATCAGTGGTACCATATGACGTGTCGACTGGTGAAACTTTTTCCCGTACGCTTACATTTAGGAACCGAAAATCTGGATCTGTATGTTTCAACTTACGCAGCGTCGCATGACATGTGCCTTCTCTGACAATATGGTCTGCTAAGTCAGTAACATACAAAATAAAAGTTTTTCGGTTCGAGTTTTTTCGGCTCGAGTTTTTTCTTAGCAATAGACTAAGCATGGTTACCCAAGAGAACAGGGTACTCTTCTATGAAAATATTAGCCTGAGTATCAGGCGGAAGTTTATTTTTCAGAGAGAAAATGAGGGAGGAAAAATAAAATTACTCTTCTCGATTTCCCGGTATTTACTTTTCAAGGGAAACGAGAGGGGCCTGATCCTCACGTTATGAAAATATATGACTTCACCATACACACAAACGAAATTCCGACAAGAATCGACAAGAAGCGAACCTTGCGAAATCGCAACACATTTAATTTCGAAAATATGACAAACGAAAATCCCTCTGGCGGGGCCTCGACATCCCTCAACGCCATCGTGTCAGAAGGGCGTAAAATTACGAGCCAGTCGCCGCCGCTACTTTAAATCTCTTAGCATACGATGTGTTCAAAGTTTATATTGTAGAAAAATGAATATTGTAGAAAAATGCCTCGACGATAAAGTTCCTTGTAGGTATTGGTTTTGTGGTTTGTTCAACCGACCATGAGTGACTGATTCCCAAACATTCGAGTCGTACCATAGAAAGTTATGTGGCCGATATTCAATGTTATCATTGAGGCCCTATTCATAGTTTAACATTGCGATTTGGCTTGTGTATTTTTCTGGTCCTCTGTTTTGGTTCGCCAATTCGATCATTTGTAAATAATTGTTCAACACTTTCTTAATAAACGGTTGCAGAACCCGTCGAATCTCGATTAATATTTTTTAATGCGTTTTCTAAAATACTGAAAATGCAACTCCGTTAAAAGTTGAATCATGTCATAAACATCGTGCTGAATCATACGTTTTCACCATGTACACACATAATGTAATGGATAAACGCTTATCAACATTATTATTATATTTATGTTCAATGATGTCGAACCGTTTAACATTCGTGAAAAAGATCCGCAGAAATCAAGGTTCCCGTTTTTTACTGCAACACGAGTTGCAGTAGTCGCAAGAGTTGCAGCAGTAACGAACGCCACAGATTTGCAACGACGGAAACTCTTGCATAACAACTTTGTTCACGATAGCTGCGACGGCTACAATGGGAACGGGCTTGAGAAGAAGAAAAGTTGAATTGGTTTGGGCCCAGCC
The DNA here is from genome assembly GCA_033964015.1 of Scolanthus callimorphus. NCBI lineage: Eukaryota > Metazoa > Cnidaria > Anthozoa > Actiniaria > Edwardsiidae > Scolanthus > Scolanthus callimorphus. The sequence goes on from CM066917.1 coordinate 27,733,448, forward strand.
TAATAGTCACATGGCTGCGTGTTGTGTGTTAGAATTTCAGTATTCTCACAATAATTAGTATCTTTTGATTTTGGGTTTCTTGGCGGCATTGCTCCCCCAAGGAAAACTTCCCAAACAAAAATTTTCCACGTCGAACACAATTGGTTAAGATTAGTAAGATTAATGGACGGTTCCAGCTGTAAGCGCGTGCGCTCTCTGCGCGCACTATTTTCTTGGATACTTTCGGAATGTAACACTGCCTCCATTCTCGTACCCAGAGCTCCCCGGCTCGTCTGCTCGCAGGGGAGGCTCTGGGGACATCCATTTGAGGGCCGTCGCTGATTGGCTGATTTTGAGCGTTGGAGCATGCGCTGAAAGGTCTTTCTCTCAGCGGCTCTGTATAAATATCGCGAATGCGTCAGTGGCTGTCACCAGAGCCTCCCCCGCGAGGTTACGAGCCGGGGAGCTCTGGGTTCGAGAATGCATTGCCTCGTGCCCAGATTTCCACGGCTCTGGTGACAGCCATTTGAGGACCTCTTTCGATTTGCTGAATTTGAACGTTGGAGTGAAACATTCTCGTACCCAGAGCTCGTCTGCTCGCGGGGGAGGCTCTGGGGACATCCTATTGAGGGCATTCGCTGATTGGCTGATTAACGTTGGGGCATGCGCAGAAAGTTGTTTCTCTCAACGGCTCTGGATCAAAACTTACAATGCCTGTCACTAGAGCCTCCCGCAAGGCATCGAGCCGGGGAGCTCTGGGTACGAGAATGCTTTGTTCGTGAAATGTACCACGACTACCGTCATGCAGCGCATGCGTTCGGTATAGCTGGAATCGTCCGTTCTATTCATATAGTTTTGTTTTAATGATCATAATAATAATCATTATACTCTTACTTTCTGAACGAGTATAAAATATTTTATCTCTAATCTACATTAATAACACAATACCAATTAGGAGTGAGCGTCTCTTTATTGATAGCTGATGTGGCATGTATATAGACAATAGATCATAACGTGAGCGTGGTATAACACGCAACAAGTGATTTAAGACACAATTAAGTTAGGAAGGCAATATATTGTAAATGAAAATTAACGGAAAAGCTCAACAAGAGAAAAAGACGCTTCGAATGACTTAACATACATTAAGCTCCTTTAAATACTGAACTAACATCCCTAGGGACACAACACAAGTGTACATTCCGAAACGCGATAAAATATATTTATACTCTTACTTTCTGAACGAGTATAAAATATTTTATCTCTAATCTACATTAATAACACAATACCAATTAGGAGTGAGCGTCTCTTTATTGATAGCTCACCTTCGAAGATAAAGAAAGCCGCAAAAAAGCGGTCAATTATTTAAACTGCGCGAAACTGCAAGGAGCGTATGAAGGTTATCTATAACGTATCCATCTTTTGCACGGTCAGACTTCATCTAACATGACCTTTTTAAATAGGCGCTCCAGCATTAGCTGTTGTTTTTGCGCTACTACCGCTCCTGAGACTATGACTAACACCAAACTGTGACTTGTGATAACAAAAACTACGTAATGATTTATCAAACCAACTGCAATAATATAAACCTCTGAAAATTGGTGAACGAAAGACCAATTTAAGGTAATTGTACATATATCGTGTGAAATTATCGTCTACCGCTGCAACGGTCTTGATTAAACCATCATTCATCAGGAGGGTTTACCGGAGCCGTTCCTCAAAAAATCCGTTCCCATAAAGAAAATCTGCTGGCTGGAAATTACGAATCTAGAGACCTTCCTGGCTGAGATTTTTAATATACTGGTTCCCGGCTAGGAAATTTAACCAAATGTTACACGTCCTGGCTGGATTTCTTAACCGCATGCTGGCTGCTCGCTGTTGGCTGCTGTTGCGTGATGTTGACTTCATTATTTAGCTGGCAAGTACTTCACTTCCGCCGGCCGATCTTGCGAACGTAAATTATTAACGAAACACAATCAGGTGTCAATGACCAATGACTGCAGTTTTGGCTGTCACAATGACAGTTTGAATAAGGGTCTAGAAGGCGGTTGGGCCAAGTTAAGAATGGCGGCCGCTCGCTCGTGGTCCCCTTTCCCTTTGTGCTTGCTACGAAAGCTAAGGATAGCGAGCTCAATAGATATTTAGTGCCCCAGAGCTTAGACAGAGTACAGCCTGTGTTTCACCCTATGCATTTACGTAAAGGTAAGATTGTATTCGCCTTTTCAAGATCGTATGCACAAACGAGTATTTCAGTCTTTGATTCTTTGTGATGATAGTCACTGTGCAATTTCGCAGAGTCGAACTATTGAGGTATCAAGGTTGGGCTCCTGATCAAAGTTAGTGAAGCCGGGGTGCCGCAGAGTGGTGGGTAAAGTTACGCGGTTTCTTAATGAGGTAGGCGCGCGCAGTGAGCCAGGACGTCCCTAAGGTAAGAACTTCTCTGACGCGACTAGGAAGTACATAATGCATATACTAGCATTCTCTCTTAACGAAGGTCATTTGATGTTTAGTCGATTTTTACTTCACGACATAAATCTCACTTGTCAAGCTTTTTGTTGTTTTAAGAAAATCTAAAGTTAATATTCAATTCACGGTTCGATATATGCCAGATACTTTTCATCTGCTCCTCGTTCATGTATTCTCGTATGATGTTAATTGAGCAACTGCAAGTAGATCCTACAGAAATGTTTGTCAGGCACACTGAATCTATAGTAGCAATAGCTTTTTTTGGGGGGAGACCCTCCCTCATGTGAATAATCTCTGGGATAACCCTGTCATGTTGGCGATGTTTCCGCGCAGTGTCCCCTAGTTTTTTCAGCAATCACGCCGCAGTGGAAAACAGATGGGTATTCATTGATCTAAGGAAGCAGTGCTAATTGCTTTGTGTGATGTAGCTTACACAACGGCATCTTTTGATAAGGGACATTTTTTCGGTAGATAATAAACTTGTCAATCAAATGGAGCACCCAGCATTTTTGATGTATAAAAACTTCGTTCTTCTTTCTACGAACTTCTACGACGTACATGGATTACCTTTCTGGTCAACATTTAGCGTTGTTAGTGGCTAAGTGAATGAATATTAATATTTTGCGTTGGCAGAAAGGTATTGCCAGTCTGCCGAAAGTTTTATCTTTCCTTATTAGTAACAGAAGTCTCCGGGATGCTTCAGATGTTTCTAGCACACCGCAAGGGAAGTCAAACAATTCGCTACTCAACCCTTAGATAACAAAGCACAAAATGATAATAAGCGGTTCGACCAGCTTGAACAATAATTGTAGATTATCCTGCTCAATTCCGAATAATGCGTAGAGCATGTTTTGCAACCATGGTGTGTTTTTAAAATGTTAGTCATCGTTCTACCTTGTACGAACTTCTAGAGTCTCACATGGAAGGCCTTTCTGGCTATGTCGGCCATATCTAAACAAACATTCTACGCGTAGCATGCTAGCTAAGTGAACAATATTAACTACAATGTGCTCTATATGAAAATTGATCAAAAATTGACAGTCTTTCGAAATTTCGCGAAACATAATTTACAAGCTATCTGAGGATGAAACCGTGGGTCAAAATAACCGTGAAGCAAAAAAGATAACCCATTTACGGATCGAGAGACTTAAAAAACCACACCCTTTTCCGCGGCTTTAGTTATTTGTGATTGAGTTCCAACCAATTGAGGAAATTTGTGCATTTTAGTGATACAGCAAAAATGTTTGCGAACCTTCAACGTTGTTTTAGGTTTGCGAACTTTATGCGAGTAACACTATACTTGCACTTCACGCCACTCAAGTGCATGATATTTGATTTTGTAAAATGTGCATTTAATAAGTAGTCTAGTCACGTGTCTATTTCACTTAAATTCGTAATAAATGAATTGATATCGATAACATAGCTTTTTAAGGGGGGGGGGGGGGGGGGGGAGCAAAACAAATATCGAAGCTACCTCTGTATATTCTCGGTTTTCATGTGACGTCATCAGAAAGCTAACTTCTAAACCAAGAGACCTACAGAGATATCCATTCTGTGATGAATATAACTCTATTCAAGGATTTGTCACACGAAATTTCGGCACCTTCTGCCAAGTAGTTCCCGAGATATCGCCAAAGCTATTTATGTCACGCAACACCAATCACGTATTTTGAACTTGCCGTATTTCACTCGATTTGCACCGTTCTTACCTTTTTGGCACGTCAGCATGTTATAAAAGTTCATATCTTACCATTCTGATATTATTCTTATAATTTGGATTGAAAACAACGTCGTTTTCGAGACCCGATTAATTACTGTACAAAATGGCGCACATTCACATTCACGGAAAGTGACCAATCGGCCTAAAATTTACCCAGAAAACATAATTTTGTATATTCTTTATAATTCTATTAGGCATCCAGTGTTTAGAAGTTAATTTAGAGAAATAAATTTCGTCACGTGACAAGTGAAAACCAAGAATACCAGCCAGTTTGACTTGTACTTTGAAAAATCCTGGGTTCCGTTGGTCAAGTTTGTGCGAACTACTCATTAAAACAAGTTCCATCCCATGTCTTCCCTGCTAGCAGAGGCCTCTTGTGATCCCATGTCATTTTCTATTTATAAATGTGGTTAGTAGTTTGTTCTCACCAGTGGTATTTGTATTCGTTCAATTTAGCAAATTCTTCCAACAGGTGTATGGAAGTAGTAGTGTTTTCCCCCATCTTCATATATTATACCGAGCTCAATACAGGTTGCTTATTGAGAATTGGAAAACGAGCATCGCATTGTAGTAGTTCTATAGTTTCGATTCGCAAATCCCAATGCAACATTTTATTTTTGCTGGCTGCTGGCAAAAAGAGTACATTTAATCATTTTTGGTGCTGGCTGGCAAATAACAGTACATCAGGCACATGGTGGCTGGCAACGCTTGTTACTCTGGGTGAGTGCTGGCTAGGAATAAAGTATAAAGGGCACTCCCTGGCTGGCTTTGAGGAACGGATGTTTTTTTTCCCACGAAGATTAATAATTAGCTTATTAATGGTTGCAAGTACTCTTAAAGATGTTTTTGCTATGTTTTGATTAAATAAGAGAAAATGTTCGTTGAGCCCTCCTGATTCATTCCATCATCCATTCATTAATCATTACATATCGAACGAGATATAGGGGTTCAACACATCTATTTTGCTTTTAACTATGCATAATTCAAATGTATCAGAATCAGTATGTATCGACATTATCTTGCAAAAGTTGAATTTGACAAAATTTAGACTCCCATATTTAAAGGCAAAAGTATATGATTATCTCAATAATATCTATATGTAGTATATACTTGTCGCCTTTACAGAACGTAACGGCAAATTCTTTGAACTATTCTGGAATAGCCGAACCAAATACCAGCTGAAGCTGCCAGACTCCCATGCAGCATTTCCCTGCAATGAAAGAAAAATAACACGATAATAGTATTAATCTTTACTGAGCCCAGTGGTGAGCAAAGCACTCCCACCACATTTACGGCAAAAGCATATGATCATCTCAACTGATCTCAACTCATATTGAATCCTGTGCATCACATAATCTAACATTGACAGCTAATAATTCATGCGCACTAAATCTATAAGATGTCAAATGTCGAAGATACGACAACTTCCTGTGTCATCATAATTTTTTTTTTTTATTTTTTTTTATTTTTTTTTCAAAATTATCTACATTTCTATTTTCACATTTTTAATTTAGAGATAACGAGAATACACGAGAAGAAAATTGACAGAAGCATTATAACATTCTGAGAACCAAATAGACTGCTTTTTTTTTTTTTTTTGCACCATGCTCAAAACCTCTCTTCCATTCCCATCATAGAGAAAATCCAAAAATCAATAATTTAATTATGCGATCATAATGTGTCAAAAATGGCCAACAAACAATTGAGCACCGTACAAGAACCACTAGGACAGCCTTCCATCGGCTCGCACAGAAATGATTGATAACTCTAGGAAACTAAATGGGAGGAGCTAGACAGCATCTCTTCCTCCCAACTGAAAACCAATGAATTCATTGTAAGACAATCAGGGTTGTAAAAGTTTGTAACTATATATCCCTTTAGGAACCTTGTTCTCCACATTCGGAACACAGTCGGCAGTGCAATGGCCCCAGCGGGATGCGACTTTAAAGTACAAATCTGTGACTCTCTAGTCTTAATAATCTAATATCATAACAGATAATCAGCTCTTCCATTCAATTTCATAGTGTATCCATTGTGAAAAGAAGTATCACTAAGTTCGTTTTCACATGCCAAAATTGGAAATTTTTAGGGTCAACTTATGCAAATATACCTTTGCGCTTCCTGACTGAACAATGATTTCAAACTGCTTCATTATCAGTAAACCAGAGTTAACCACATTATTTCTGAAAAACAAGTGTTTCAAAATATAAAGCACATAGTGGATACATGTCAGTTCTCTCCAAGTGAGCTTTAACAACCATATTCCAACTTCATTTTATAAGACACAGGTGTGTCATTCATTGTGATATAGGCAGCGCAACCAGTGTTGCTGGCATCAGACTACACAATTGTATATCACGCTAAAAACATGAAACTCATTTATACATTCCTCGTCCAAAACAGGAATTTACGCCCAATTACTTTTAGTCTCAATTTTACGATGCAGTAATTTTGTCATCAATTTACAATTACCAAACACAAAAGCATGTTACTAGAAATAATTAATCCCGTGATACGAGCCAAGCTGTCTGGCTGACACCCTTGCAGAGACCAGTGCCTCATATCATCAATTATTGAAAGCAGTCTTTCAATGATTTTCTCCTACGAAACAGTGAGCGGCTTCTTTTCAGAACTTCAATGTAAACCAAGCCCCTTAGTAAACTAAGAAGGAGACCACTGTTGCACTTTAGTATATTTGCCAAAATACGGTTGATTGGCAAATCGTGAGTGACACAAGAATCGAATCAAAGCGCCGCAATGACGAACCCGTAGTGGTGAGCCATCAACTATAATACTATATTGTACCAAGAGCTCATAATTATGAACTCTTGATTGTACTCTTTTTGCAGTCAATGCACAAAGTTAAAACTGATAATCAGTGACGTACAGATTATTTTGAATTTAATACTAATATAAGAAGACTTGGAGGCCCTTTGGCTAGCCTAGTCTATTGCTTGTCAAGACCATTCTGGATCTTGATGGGTTTCCTGTGGTAAGAGATTCGCAGCCGAAATCTAGTTTTCAGACCCTGTGGCCGTGCTAATGACAACGCCATTTTAGTCCCCTGAGTATAACTCGTTTCTGTCCTTCGGACATCCCAAACCATCGTCCTACGACAATAGTGAATGCTTTACTGCGCCAGTGCTTTACCAAAAATCTCATTTAATAATTTAGTAATTATAAAGGGCCAGTGGATGAAACAAATGACAGAACAAAACATCATAGATAACCAAAGAAAAAAAAAACGAAAAACTCTTGGTGTCAGATTTGACGTTATAATGACAGAACCAATTTGCAGGGTGATCCAATAAACGCAATAATAAACAGTGAAACATAGATTTGGCATCCTCAGATTGAACTTTGCACTTACGAACTTATTACGAACAAGTGAGATCCACATTTTTATAACCATTTTGTCATTGCGCATCCGAAACCACTTGCCCCATTTCACTTAAGTCTATGAAACCAACATGCCGACTACAGTCACATATATATCAGAGAGCTTGATGGCACATGTAACATAATCACTAAACAACAAGGCAGACTTGATATTTCCGTGAAAAAGCAGGAGGCGGCGTAGATATAAAGGGAATACTCTCTCAAGTAAAATTATCAGGAATATCGATAGATTTGCAACTTGACCGCAGTCGGCCTTTCAATCTAGTCATTTACTCATCTCTCTGCAAAACCAGAATTACACAAAGATTCTAACGAAAGCTCAAAACTTTCAGTTTTCAACATGATATGATCAATAACATACTTATCTTTACCATGTCTTGACAGTGCTGCTTTATACTTTCCTTCAGAAGTACTGGTTTCGACATTAAGGGTGGTACGTCCGCCAGCTGGTTTAGTTTGGGCAGATTTAAATTAATGGACCAGTGCCCAAAGCCACCAACAGCTAAAATACTTATATCAGTTGGTTTTGGTTTTCGTCTATACCCTCGAAAATATTTGTTTCGTGAAAATCCATACTGCGACTGGGATTGCAACTGAGACTGCAAATGGAACTGTGACTGAAATCCTGGCTTCTTGTTTGTCTTGGAAGCTCGTATCCTGATCATAGCGCGACGTTCGGCTGCTCTGAGTTACTTCTCGTCTTTGGAATCTTCAGCAAACTCGTCAGACTCATATTCTTCGCCAAGGACAAATAACCGCAGAAGAATACATTGGAAATTTTCTCAAGGCCTTTTAAAATAAAGTTATTAAACTCGAAACTGGATTTCGTTGCCTTTAAACATTTGATTTTTAGTTTTTATATGAACTTGGTGTTCTTTCTCTATTTCCACGTTTGAAATCATACTATTTCTCGTTAAATTTGGCGTCTTCATAGTCCTTGAAAATAAATCCAAAATTTATGCCAAGGAAAGTTGTGGAAGGAGACGCCAAAATTGGCTGTGCTGATTGATATACTGTAGAAAATTGCCTAGTGATACAAGAAACAGTTTGATTTTTGGTTCACTATTAAGAATCTCGCTTTCCATGCCACAAGAAAATTAACGGAAAAGCTCAACAAGAGAAAAAGACGCTTCGAATGACTTAACATACATTAAGCTCCTTTAAATACTGAACTAACATCCCTAGGGACACAACACAAGTGTACATTCCGAAACGCGATAAAATATATTTATAATAATCATTAAGGGCCCCTGCATTGTCATAAAAAATATGGTTATGACAATGAAAAAAGACATGATAATGTTTGTGTCTATTACATCTAATTATTTTTTATTTTCTTTTAGTCACTATTCAATACCACGGAAACCAGATATTCTTGGACTGGACAGTTTTCCTGGACAAGTAATGCACAGCCATGATTACCGCCATCCAGAGAAGTTCACCGGTATGGATGTAGTTTTACTCGGGGCTGGCGCCTCGGGACAAGACATCGCGATTGATCTGTCAAAAACAGCGCGGCATGTCTACCTCAGTCACCGAAAAAAACAGACTAAAAAGTGAGCTTCCTACAAACCTTGAGCAATTCCAGCCCATCAAAGAGCTATTTCCAGATGGAAGAGTATTATTCGAGGATGGGGAGGAGCGTAAAGTTGATGTGCTGATGTTTTGTACTGGGTATGATTTCTCTTTTCCTTTCCTGGACAAATCCTGTGGTATATCAGTGTCTGATAACCACATTACGTCATTATACAAGCACTTATTCAATACCCGGTATCCGAATATGTCCTTTATCGGACTTCCGTATCGGATCTGCCCTTTTCCGCAATTTCATTTGCAGGCTGAGTACATTGTAGCTATGTTAACTGGAAAGGTTCATCTTCCAAGTGAGGCTGAAATGGTAGCGGAGGTAGAAAAAGAGTTCAAGACGCTCATCGCGGAGGGCCAGCCCGAGCATTACGCGCATTTTCTCGGCCCAAGGCAATGGCACTATAACGACATGATCGCAGATCTTGCAAAGTGCAAGCGATTACCTGATGTCGTAAAGAACTTATACGAGTATACCTGGACACATCGCACTTTTCACTTGCTGACCTACAAGCAGAAAGAGTTTCAAGTGCTATCTAAGGAGGAATTTAAAGAAGTAACACCGGCTGAAATAGGAACGGACTTTGCTTGAGAGACAATCGTCTTTCAAAATTATTCTCAAAAATATTTTCAAAATTACTCCGCAAAGAGAGATAGAAGGGTTCTGCTAACTTCCATTGACGTTTGAGCTGCAGTTGGAACGCATTTCCTGCGCATGCGTGAACACTCGATACTAACCAATCAGGGGAGGCCCATGTGTGTCACTAGAGCGTCTTACCGGGTCTGGGGACGAGAATGTGAATAATAAATTATTCAATGTACGTGGAATATGATGATCCCAAATAGTGGTCATTGAGCGTAATTCAGAATTTATGAGTGTTATTTTTATATGGTGTCAGGGTGTCAGCAGATACAGATATAATTTAATATAATTAAAACAATGGTTACATTCCGACTAACTTTTTAACTTTAAGGGCCCCATCACTCAAGAAGCCTCCATCACCCATAACCTCTTTACCATGATTACCAACGTAAGCAAATTGCCCAATTTCAAACCACGTGATGTTTACAAGAAAATCCATTGTCTTTTTGAATATTTTATTCGCCGCATTTTTACGTGGGAATGGAACCTTTGCAAAACATTAAAACATCACATGATTTGAAATAGGCAATTTGCATAGGAGGTCAGGAGGTCTATTGGTAGGTGTCCGAAACACAGGAGATTTTGTAGATTTTGGACCCCGTGCTAATAGGTTGTCATGGTTACAAATTTGCCCCTCTCTCAAAAGAAATGCGCGCCACCATCTCCTTTGCATAGACCTAGTGGAGTAAATGGAGGCTGTTGATGGGCTCCTGATTCTTCTTCTCCTGTACATTTGGCTAGACCTAGTGGAGTAGATTGAGACTCCTATTGGTGGACTCCTAATTCTCTACTCCTGTGCATATGTCTAGACCTAGTGGAGTAGATGGAGGCTCCTGTTGATGGGTTCCTGACTCTTCTACTCCTGTGCATATGGCTAGACCTAGTGGAGTAGAAGGAGGCTCCTATTGATGGGTTCCTGACTCTTCAACTCCTGTGCATATGGCTAGACCTAGTGGAGTAGATGGAGGCTCTGTTGATGGGCTCCTGATTCTTCTACTCCTGTGCATATAGCTAGACCTAGTGGGGTAAATGGAGGCTTCTGTTGATGGGCTCCTGATTCTTCTACTCCTGTGCATATGGCTAGACCTAGTGGAGTAGATGGAGGCTCCTGTTGATGGGCTCCTGATTCTTCTTCCGTACATTTGGCTAGACCTAGTGGAGTAGATTGGAACTCCTATTGGTGGACTCCTGATTCTTCTTCTCCAGTGCATATGACTAGACTTAGTGGAGTAAATGGAGACTCCTGTTGATGGCCCCCTGATTCTTCTTCTCCTGTACATTTGGCTAGACCTAGTGGAGTAGATTGAGACTCCTATTGGTGGACTCCTGATTCTCTACTCCTGTGCATATGTCTAGACCTAGTGGAGTAGATGGATGCTCCTGTTGATGGGCTCCTGACTCTTCTACTCCTGTGCATATGGCTAGACCTAGTGGAGTAGATGGAGGCTCCTGTTGATGGGCTCCTGATTCTTCTGCTCCCGTGCATATAGCTAGATCTAGTGGAATAAAGGAGGCTCCTTTGTGTGCTCTTTGCTGCAAGTATTTATTTTACTGAAACGTTTTTACCAGTTTCAGAACTGAATTCCACTGGGAAAAACTGCCCATTGTTTAGTGATTTTTTGTACCGAAGCTAGACCACAATGCATTGCCATCCACGACTTCCGGTGTATCTCAAAAAGGCCTATGGTCTTCCTAGACTTAAATGAGGAGTCGCCTATGTTGCGACATTCAACCAGAAATTCATAATTCTCTGTCCCGACATAGCACCAGCCTGGTGAAACTGCGCCTTTCTCATTTGAAGTGTGTTTTTGTGACCCTTTGCGCGCCTGCCAAGCACAATACCGGTGTACAACAGTAACAGCAACCGAAAGAAACACAAGTCACGACTTGTTACGCGTCAGTCCCACTAAAATATGATTTTCATGATAATATATTATCTGCACTAAAAAGGCAATACAATACTCAGAAGAATATATAGATGAGTTACATTGATGGACAGGAAGCTTAATAGATGAGGAGATAATCTAGACAAAATGGTTTTCACTGCATTGAAGTACACAGTTCTCAACTTGTTTCGCTGCCTGATTGTAGGCGGCGAAGTGTTGTTTTTATGGCGAAAAACCCGGAAGTTTAGCGATCACTGCCGCCATCTTGGATTTTGGAGCGCGCGCGGTCTGAGTGGCTCCAAGATGGCGATCACGAATTCCTCAGGTTTTGCCTCAACAAAACGCGGTCACTCCGGTGTACTCATGTTTTGTTACGCACTTCGAGTGTAGGAGCCCGGCCTAATACAGGGATGTAACAGACATGAAACTATATATGAAATAGTTGCTGATAATCTATTGAGCATATCCTCATCTAATAGTTTCGTCGTGGAGACAGTATTATTTACATTAGCTGTATTCACACTAGAGACGGAAAACTCGTCTGAGACGAGTTTCTCATCAGAAAAAGTTCCTGTCTTATGACAATTGTACTCAGAAACACTTGCGTGTTATCTGTCTAAACTTTTTTCTTCAAAACAATTGTTTTCGCGTGATCACAGAAGAACAGGGAACCATATTCAAGGCAAGAAACTCGTCTCAGACGAGTTTTCCGTCTCTAGTGTGAATACAGCTATTATGTACAAGGTTCTCATTTCTTACAAAATTGTTACCATTGTTTAGTAATCTCAATGGCTAAATTCTAAGTAGTTTGCTTATTTGATGATGGTTTTCATATACCTATACCCATGCAAACAAATATTCATAGAGCATAATAAGAAATAACAGCAGAAATACACAAAAGATCAAAGAAATGAATCTTAAGGATTGTAGCGACACAATTTTCCGGGTATTGGGAGTGGCATCCTCGCCCACAGGCCCAGCATCAACCGAGAGCCTTTGCGGTCTACTAGCCAATCAGAGCAGCTGAAAAACAAAAGAAAAGTCGAGGCGCAAATGCTCCCGGTTAATGCTGGGCCTTTTATAAAAGAAACGTGCAGGTTACACGAATTTACGAAAACCGCACTATTTTAAGGGCTTGTCTTCTGTGTAGCCAATCGTCTCCGTCTCCGTGCGGCGAGAAGTTCGGTCCTTTCTTCGCGCGGCCAAAAAAATACGCTCATGGAACTTATCGCTGCTTTCTCCTTTTCCTATGTTTATTTCCTCTGAAAACACAGGGGGACGCTTGGTACGCAGGCTAGTCTTCCCTTGAATACAATCCACTTAGGGACGGACCATTAGAAAAGTGATGGGGGGGGGGGGGGGGGGGTGCAAAAAAAATCTTGCAAGCTCAAATAGAAGGAAACTAAATTCGAGCAGGGTAAAAAAAACATACCTGGAGAGAGTCATAAATGCCTGAAAAATCCTGCAGAGCCATCCTCCAGATGGTCCGACCCCTCTTAGTTTGCTAAATGCTTTCCTGCTTTAGCATGCGCGCACCTGACAAAAAGTTTGCATCCGGTATATGCAATAATGAGCACTTGCTGAGGCTGACTAATCCTATTGTACTAATGCAAAGCCGGTGACTGGTGGTCAAGTTACAATGCAAGCTGCTTAAACAAGCAACCCCAATCTCACATTGAGCAGCTGGAGGTAAAACAATACAACCTTCATTCATATCATTTCAAGATGTTGTTGCTAAATGGGCTGTAAATTGAGACTTTCTTAAAATATCTATCTCTAGAAAAAAACGTTTAAAGACCCGGGTTGTATTATAAAATCGCATCTTGTACTCTGCTTTCGAAAAAACGTCAAAGGTGCTGCTACTATAAGTATAGCAGATACGAATTAAGTATTATAAGTATTTAAGTATTATTCGATTCTTAGATGTTAAAAATGTTTTAATTTCGGATAATCGTGTAATATCAATTAAAAAGGTTAAAATGAGATGCACACCAAGAGCTCTCATGCGCTTGTAAACAGCTACGTCCGACAAGCAAGCTCATAGCCTTCTACGCAGCCACTGGGTGAAGGTGAAAGTGAAATGAGCGGCTGTGAAGGAGGCTAGTGATCCAGCCAACAACCTAAACACTATTCACATCCGGGGGGGGGGGGGGGGGGGGGGGGAACTCGCATATTTTGGTCGGGGATGGGGGACTCGCATATTTTGGTCGGGGATGATCGTATCTTTTAGGGGTTAAAATCACGGGTTTTTGTCTCTTAGGAGTGACCTTGATCTGCAATAAATTTAAGGGAGATTGGCATCAAAGGCAGCATTTTAATCAAAGACGGAAATTTCTTGCTGGGTAGTTTTAGGGTATAAAAGTATTTGAGCCACGCCCTGGCAAGAGGCTCGCCTCAAGTGAAGCCTAATACAAACTGTTCTGCGCTCACAGTCTGTGTCCGTGCAACGAAAAATCACAACGGAAACCTTCGATTCGTAATTTCTTTTTTCGGCGATTTCAGTCATTTTTTAAAAGCCGCAGAATTATCTGGATAACACTGTCAGCAACATAGAAAAACGTAGAAAATAATCCACCATTTTGGAAGATAGCAGTTAGGAAGCCGACTTACATTATTATGTAGTCCCTTCGATCAGAAACGTAAGCAGCCGGAATCTTCAATAGAACAACATGGCGAAACGAGCGGGTCGCCTACGTGCCTCTCTGACAATACTAGTACGGACATTTTGGTAATAAAGTGGCAACAATGCAAATAAAACCATAGCAATACGTCATTTTACCATATAAGGGCTAATTGAGTGCAGATGCCCAGCCGTTCTGCATGCAAAAGCCGTAACACACGGTTTGGCATTTGAATGGCTTCCCGAATCAATTCCCGTCGTGCAGTGTTTTTTGACTTGTGAATTTTCAAAAATAAAAGAATATAGTTCTGACAGAATAGCTCATTGGGATTGGTTTCACTGGCAACATAAGCATAAGGATCAAACTATGGTTTTCACTACGAGCGTAAGCATAAAGGCTCGTTCACACGGCGCGATCTTAGCTGCGATTTTTGTGGCGACCGTCGACGTCATATCGCGCGGTGTGAAACGGCCGGCGATTTGGCTCTGCGATATTTGTCAGTTTGATGGCGATCTCAAGAAATCGCACCCGCATCGCGGTGGAATTTGAACATGTTCAAAACGCCTGCGACGTCATCGCAAGAGAAATCGCCATCAGATCGCCGATCGTCGTCCGCGCGATATGACATCGCCATGAGATCGCCACAGAAATCACACCTCAGATCGCAGCTAAAAACGCGCTGCGTGAACGATTGAGTGCAGTATCAAAGGCTTCCGTTCTTCTTTAAGGCCCGTTCACACGGCGCGATTTCAGCTGCGAATGGAGATGCGATTTTTGTGGCGATCTCATGGCGATGTCATATCGCGCGGTGTGAACGGCCGGCGATCTTATGGCGATTTCACTTGCGATGTTGCCGCGACGTTGCAGGCGTTTTTAAACATGTTCAAATTCCACTGCGATGCGGGTGCGATTTCTTCAGATTGCCAAAAAACTGGCAAAATATCGCAGGGCCAAATCACCACCGCGATATAACAAAGACGATCGCCGCAAAAGTCGCAGCCAACTGAGATCGCGCCATGTGAACCGGGCCTTTATGCTTATACTTACGTCGCTTGTGTCGTAGTGAAAACCAACCATTAGATGTTTTTACATGCAATGCGGAGGACATTTCAATTCAATTCATAATCAGAAGCTGGGAATTTGTTTATTGTAAAATAGCTTTTTGCATCACAAAATCTGCGTGCTTGCCTTTTTCGTGTGACTGACACTATACAATATTTTAAAAACCCGCATAAAAGAACATGTGGTTTAAGAACACTCAGGCTGAAATTTGGTCAAAATGGTACCTTATACATAAGAACACATGCAGCCTGAAAAATGAAAATTGTTCTTGTATAAAAAAATTGCTGCCAGTTAGATTTGAGTACAGTAACCAACTTTGTGGTAGAGTACCCAGGAGATCAATATGACGTGCTAGACCATGCACACACAGTTCTACAGCAGGAATTCCAGGGTAATTTAGCAATTGTTTTTTAGACTTGACTAATTGTTGTTACCTTTCTAGTGTATGCAGTATTTGATGTTAAGAAACAACTTAAGAACACCTTGTCCTTAATAACATTTCAGGCTGATTTTGCAGAAGACACCCAATATACAAGAACAAAATCGGCCTGATTCCCCAAAACACCTGTTCTTTTATGCGGGTTTTTACTGTATTTTAAACGAGGCGATACCTTAAATTAAAGTTTTCCCATATTTCTCATATTTTACAAATGTAATTGAACCATATATCTGTATAGTGCCTGCACCTTTAATGTAACCGGCACTTTGTTTTTTGAATATTACAGTTTTGTACAATAGAAAACAATAACTTTCATGCAATCTTTTACAAAGGTTTAGCAGGATCGCTTAATAATCATTTTCCATGTTTTCAAGACTCATAAAGAAAGAACAGAATTCAATCTAAATAGTATTTAGCATTGCTAATAATTCTAATGAATAACAACTAAACTAATCCTATAACTATTATTAATTTAATTATATAGCCGCTCGAAATCCATTGTGGGCAGATTGATTTTTCTTGAATCGTCCAATTATTTTTTAATTGGATCGCGCGCGCTCTAATGGACAGTTCGCGCAAAATTGGACAGTTTGGGTTTGAACATGGATGTTATATAATAATAAAAACAGGACTCCATGCTTGCAATTAAGAAAAAATGGATGATTCTCGGAACAAATTGGACTCGGCTGCGGCCTCGTCCAATTTTGGAGTTCCTCTGAATCATCCAATTTTTCTTAATTGGACAGCATGGAGTCTATTATATATACTTATCTATTAACAATTATCCACACAACAAAACAAAAAAATCCATTTTATATTTACAACTTGTATAATTTCACTCCAATAGAGCTGATTTCACATGACTGTCAAGACTTGTTATGTAATTGCGTAGACTCCTCCGCATGCATCTCTCGAAGGAAGAGAGAGAAAGAGAATAGAAAGGATTCGGTGGGAAGTCTAACCCTCTTCATTTATTTGGAAAAGCCCAACTGCCACAGAGTTGCCAGCGGAGGAGGCTTGTAATTGCGACTGCTTTTCGTTCTCATTGGCTACTCGTTTTTTTTCTCAGCCAATCAAATTCTGTAGTAAATACAATTGTGTAATCACATAATTGGTTCGGCTTGCTGAGAAAAAAAGCCATTTAGGAGCAAGTCGTGATTTCTCTCGATTCTGATAGGCTAGTGATGTGAAAACCGCTCTATCTGCCAATCAACGTGATTGACAATCTTGAACTGGAAAAAAAAAACTCTGTCAAACACTATCTGTCTGAGAAATGCACTCCGACGGAAGATTGTCAATGAGATATCGTTTTATAGTTTGCATCATAAAAAACACTAGACTGGCAGACAAGCAGTCCTAATATTAATTACTTGAAATCATTTGTTTATTAGCAAATAAATGGACTCTGAAAATAATTTCAGTTATGGTCCTCAATAGAAAATCGGTACATTAATTTTGGTGGTTTTGTCGAAATTGACGTTGCAGTTGTTTTGTTATGATACCGTTAAATAATTAAAAGAAACCATATTGGCGCACTTGCTGCTGAACTCCCACTTCACATTTCCGAACGACAAGTGTTTTTTGGCCTCCGTCCATCAACGCATGCTCGTGGATTTTTTATAAGTTTCGTTTGAATTTTATGATGGAAAATTTGGTTTGAAGCCTAATAGTCATTATTAGTTTTTAAAAAGCTCTCAAAGCCTACGTGAAATTAACCAGAGCTGCTCGCTCGTTTCGATTAATGGAAGCCAAACAGCGGTTTGTTGTTGGCGTTGAGTTCGCAGAATTATGAAAATTGCAGTATGTCGTCTGATGATACTATACGCCCCAGGAATTACTTCTTTCTTGAAAAAAGTGAAATTTCTTAAAAAGCGTTATGAATAAGAAGCAGGGTGAAGCCGTATAATATGTATTTTCGTTTGAAAAACAGATAAATTGTGCATTTCCAGAGGCTGTGTGGAATTGAATAAAAAAATAATTACCGATGAAGTGAATATTTTCCTTGAAAGCGTCGGTTTGTCGTGAAGTGATTTGCCTTCAGCAATTCAAACATTCCAACAAAAATTATAAAATTTATCTCTTACTACGATCACTGGAATCAGTCTATTCAGCATTGCTTTACTAAACAGATTGAGAACAAAATAGCAGAAAATTATTGACATCAAAAATATTTTACCTTTGTCTTAGAAAAATAATACATCGATCGAGCATTCACTTGGGCGCCAAAGTGCTTTTAGACGCGTGGTCAGAGCGGAAGCAATTGTTTTGAGTATGTTCCGTAAAAAACACATCAGTTTACGCCATCGAAATGATAAAACATCGGTTAAATTGATTTTTAATAATTCTGGAAATTCCACATACGAAATATGTAGGAAATCAATGAAATAACATAATACTTCCATGCATATATTGAAGTGCGTTTTTTAACCAGGACATAACAAACACGGTGCAAAATGAAAACATTAATCAGAGTAAATGCTAGATACAAAGGTCTTAATGGTTTAAAACACAGTGTCCAGGTAATTACTCATTAACATAACCAAAACCACACACTAAGTAATTTAAATTGACTTTGTGTTTTCTGCAGCATATCAAGCCAGTGAAAGGATTATCCTGTTGCAGTTCCTTTTAATTTCTGTCAACCCCACATCACTCTAATTGTAGCATTGCTTGTTTTTTGTATTTCATGATCGGAAATAACGATCAGTTCAACCTTTTCTACTGCGACTAAACCTCTGTTTTACAGATAAGGGAATTTAAATGCATTTATGGAAAACCATAATTCGTAATGCTACCGAAATCTACTCTTCAAAGTGCTCAATCGACCATATTAAAAAACATACGTAAGATGCTTTCAATATTATTTTGATTCTGATCTTATGAAGAAAACTTGCGATGTCAACTTCAACATTTGTGGTTATTTTTAGATTAAGAATATGTATATCATATGACATCGAGGATACATAATGTAAAAGCTTTGTTTGTTGTTTTCGGGAAAAATGATTTCGAATCTGATGCTATCTCAATAGGCAAAGGATTTTTCAGTCCTATATTCTGCCCGTATAAAATAAGGCATAAACATAAGTTCAGACGTTTAAAATGCCCTACAATACTATTCTACAATTTACCTTATAAAGATGGGATAATTTCTCTCAATAAATAATAATTTGTCAAGGTTTGTGGGACGTGTTTTTGCTCTTGTTTTCGTTTTCGCTTGGTGTTTATGTGCACGGGTGTCCTGACCCCATGAGACCTCAGTTGGTTGCAAAACACTCCACAATTTCGTGTGGCCTCATGCACATTAAACTTTCTCCTCGTTGATAAATTCTCTTAGGAACATTTTCCTGCAGAATAGAAAGTGCAGTTTTTCTCGAGAGCCCACCATTTTCCCGCCAAAATTGGCCGCTTTCTTGTTCCGAGCGCGCGTTCGTTCGCCACCACGTGATTCAAATTACTCCTCTGGGATTACAAATTAATTGTATACAACGTGTTTTTCGCACCTCAAAGGAGCCAGAAGCTGGTAAAACCCTTTTAGCAGCATCTAACAAGTATATGAGCGCGCTCTGCCTCCTGCGTGGACCTTATGGAAGTGCCTTCTTCGATAATGACGACCTTCGTAGTTGCGATGAAAGGCTCCAGAATTTAGCGCTCGCTCGCGGTGAATGGCCGCTAAATCTCTTTCGCTTTCACTGTCATCCGTTACAGCCGCTAGGCCTTCCTCTTTAATATCGTCCAGACTCGGTTCATACGACGAATGTCGTCTAATACGGCAATGCTTTGTGCTGTAGCCGAGTCCATATTTGTTTTGAACTGGTTCTTCTTTTAAACTATCCCTTGTCTCGATACTGCTTGCAATAATGGACTCGTCTTGGGGCGAACTCTTGCTCGCGTAAACATTTTCCACGTCCAAGCGACGAATTATCGTCCACTCAGTCATAGCGACTGGTTGGTCGGGAATACATAGCATTGTAGAATCAATTTCAAAGGTTTTCTCAGTTATTTTCTTCGCTGACAGCCCCTCAGAAGGAACTTGTACGCTTTGGGTTAGCATGAGATCGATATAGATACAGCAGTTGTTCTGTCTTGCTTGGCTTGTTTTGGTCTATCTAATATGGAATAAAGTTCCACGTGGTATGAATATTAATGAACCTTTCGCGTACTTGTGTGTGGAAAGTCAAAACTACGGGTGCCCCTGTTGTCTCGTAGCGACGTGTACAAAACCATAGAAATAAAGCAATTATATAACTCGTACGTAAAACGTAGTAAATAAAGGTTTAATACATCACAAACCTTCAACGAACTGGCTATCTTCTGCGGTCTACAAAAACGCGTCAACATGCACGTTTGACCTCTGACGGACAGGTCAGTTTCTACCGTATCGAACGTAGGCGTTTTGGGGTAAACACATAAAAAATCACTGTTATGCATTTCAGTTTGTTGTCTACGGACCTATACGGCTCGAAGTGAGATCACGTATATCTGATTTCTCTCGCGGGAACAGAAAAATGTGCATCGAGTCGTTAAATTCACAAACATGATGTAGATTTAGTTTGACTAGTCGCGTGGCTAAAGTTCCCTTTTAGCGAGTTGTTATTTTTTCCCGATAAAATCTTTTCAATAAAAACATAATACCACGGTGTTCAATCACGCGTCGTTTCAAATAATTCGCCTAATAGGCACCTTTAAATGACGATCTTCATAAAATGTTGAAAAGTAATCGTTATTTTATATGTACATTTTGAACACATGTCTTCTCAAAAACAGACTGAAAACATGTCAATCTTACGGCATTATAATTACTCTTGCGTCATCGCGCCATCTAGTCAGCGGTGTTACCTGTAGGCTACAAATAGATCGTGAAGCTCATCATGTTTGCTTTGATTTACCGCTAAAAACGGGCATGTGGGGAACCTGGCCTAAAATGATCCTGCTGCTTTATTTGTGGTGGTCCTCTAAACGTGCAGCACAACTCGTTTTTAGGCCCTGGGGGGGGGGGGGGGGGGGGGGGGGGGGACTCCAATACTTTGGGTCGGGGATGATCGTCGCCGAAATTTTCAGTTTCACCCTAAAAGATACCAAACATGGCGGGCCATCGCGTGGCCTCAAAACAATTATTACCTAAAAGATGAGGTCTTATGTGCCAAGTAGGCGTGAAGGACACAGGTAACAGGGAAAAAAATACCCATGAAGACATTTCCGTGTTTGTTTCTAGTTCATCGTCTTTTCATCGAATAATCTCTCTTTCTAATACACGGTTTTTAGAAGCACCATCATGAGAAAAAGCAATTGGACACAGTTTCGGCCTAGAAAGATACCAATCTGGCTAAAATTTATTGAAGATCAAGATCACCCCTAAAAGAGACCAAACCAACGTGATTTTAAACCCCTAAAAGATACGACGATCAACCCCGACCAAAAATTATGGGAGTCCCCCCCCCCCCCACCCCCGGGGGGGGTCTCCCATGTAAGAGTGATAGGGGTGCTCGTCGGGACATCGGGAAAAATATACCCTAAAAAAATACCAGAACATAAAAAATCCAACCCCTAAAATACCTTATAAAACAAAATAACCCTCAAAAATACCCAACAATAAACCTTTTTGTTATTGTTTATTGTTTCTCATCTCAAAACAAGCTTAATTTAGAGCTATAAATGAATGGAGAAAGAAAGAAAACGGTTTACTGGGTTGAACCCTTTCATTATTGCGTACCCCTAAAAAATACCATTAATTAGTGAAAGCCCAATTTTTCTCCGATACCCCTAAAAAATACCTGAAATCGATTTTGACCCCTAAAAAATACGGCGAGCACCCCTATCAGTCGACATGTGGAAGAAACCACCCCCGCCCCCACCCCCCCCCCCCCCCCGGGTTTTTAGGAAATCAAAATCCGATGAGAAGCCGTTCCAAAGAAAGTGCTTCCAGTGTCACACATGTTTGGTTAAAAAAGAGCCTCTTATTTAATAGGAGTAACAGCAGATATCTTTTCAGAGTCTCTACTATAGCAAAACATTTTCCTAGCGTCCCCAAGTAACTAGAGCGATGGCATGCCGGCGAAATCAATGGGCAAATACTTCATTCTTCACACTTTATGATATTGTGCTCTCTCTCCTTTCTGCCTTTCTGTCCTTTCTGTGTGTTGCCAATTTTTCAGGCCGCATGCTTTTGAGGATTGACAAGTTTACAAAGTACTCGTCCACTTCCTGAAATTCTTAAGTTGTAGTATCATGACCTTGGCGGGTTCTTGCCATTGACACGAGAATATGATCATGAGCACGTGATCTTACTTCATTTATTTGAATAGCAGGTAGCGCGGAGAGAAAGAATAATCATCGGAACATATCACCTGTGTAAGCTATACTGGTGACAACGACAACACTTATGGCATGGTTCTGTATTAGCACGGATTTTATTATCTGTTGTTTTTTAAACTCGATTTTCGAGATAGCTTGTAGTTTTTCGAGTATAGGACTGTTTGCAGTTCCTTCTTTGGCGAACAGGAGGGAAAACCCAAGTAGGCTAGGTACAAAGAATGGTTGACCTGTCATCTTGAAAATTACACACAAGCATACCTGCGGTAAAACTCTCCAGTTTTCCGGAGTCTCCAGGTTTTTAACAAATCTCCCGTCCTCAAGGTTAAAAGCATCAATATCCCCGGATGTTTTCAACATATTCTACAGTTCTATGATTCATACAGTAGTGAGGAACAGAAAGTCACCGAAGCCGGCGCCCTCGGCAAAGAGTCGAGGAGAGTTTGGACGTTTCGGAAGGCATCGGAAAGGTTTCGGGAATCGGAGAAGAAACGATATGATTCCGACGAATTCTCCATTTGAGAACTTCAGGGGTTGTGACAGGTATGCAAGACGCGCGGGGACGAGGTTTCTAGTGGAGCATTTTGAGATAAAATTACTTGAAAAAAATTTGTTGTACTCTTGATCAAACAGGGGAACTATTAAAATCATATTGCTATTGTATCATTGTTATACTGTATAGTCCAGAAGGCCTGGAGAAGGCCCCAGCACGAGTCCTGATCACACATACGCTTTGTGTTGTTCCTTGCGCCTTAGCGCGCGGCGAAGCAGGGTAGGAATGAATCAGTCGTGAACTGATTAATCACTTTGTAGTCACTCTTATTCAGAATTAAGGTGTATAGAGCGGTTTTCACATGACTGTCGTGAAAGCAATTCATGAGTAATAGGCCACTTGCACTAACTGGGTCATGTGACCCAAATCCCATACATTTGATTAAAATCTTGAAAATTCAACTCGCTGCCATTGCTCCAGGTTTGAGATTTTATGCTTCGCTTCTAACTAGTATCAATTGGTCTTTGTATTTCTGGAATCGATTTTGACGAAACATGGGCTCTTATAAAGACAATAGAAGACAAAAGACCGTAGAACGAAAACAATAAGATGGAATACAATAGCTCCAATCCAAAATGCAATACATCTTGCAACACCAAGAAAGACCCGAAACATCTTGTTAAGAAGTATTGGGGTCACTTGACCTACTTAGTGCAAATGGCCTATTCACTAACCAATCAAATGCGATAGTAATTCCACAACAAACCAATCAGAGAGCGAGGGATCCACAATGTGTTTTTAAATCGTTTTTAAATCATTGAAGGGCATATATCCTGAAAGGCTGAAGTCTTTATTTGAGCCTACCTCTATGATACATTCTCATAACGTAAGGGGCTCTAATATCTTCATGCCTCGCCCTCGTACGGAGGCTGCTAAGCGCGCATTTAAACTATATGGGTGCTGCCATGTGGAATGGCCTCAATGAGGAGGTACAAAACCAGATTAATCTGCCTTCTTTTAAATCTGCCCCTGTCTCAACATTGTAAATAGTTAGATTTTAGTATTAAATAGTTGTTAGTTTATAGACAGTGCCGTATCTGAATGTCTAATGTACTTGTATTTTGATAAAATCGGCTCACTGGAAGAACATTTTAATGAAGTGACACCGAAATAAAGCTTTATTATTTTTAATTTATTATGTCTCCTTTTTGCGAGCGAAAAGAAATCACAAGTAATAGAGGAAACTCAAGTGATGACGTCACAAAAAAACAAATTTTCGATTGAGCAATATCTGTCATGAACCAATCGCAATTACCGAGTAATTTGTAATTACTCACGACAGTCATGTGAAAACTGCTGTAATCACTTGCGATTGGTTTCACTATAGTCATATGAAATTCGTTCTATTGTTATCATTATTGGTTAATGCCACTGTTATTGTGATTGTCAATGTTGTTGTTATTGTTATTGTCTTTGCAAGCGAGACAACTTGGATTTTCGTCTATTATCAAACTGTGTCGCGTAAAATATTGCAATAAATATACAACACCAAGCAAACAAAAATTAAAATGATGCTGTAGGTAACTTTAAAAATGCCTGGCCTCTTACTCCTAAAGTAGCTATAAATCATAGCTTATTTTGTGTTACTAATAAGGGCATCCTCGGCTTTTACTCAAGACTTTAATGGTTTGGCCTAAAGCAATGTTTAAAGTGCGCCAACAACTGAGACAACCACTCGAGAGCATTTGAATACTCAATTCTTGGTTAAAAATATCATTATGAGAATAAACAATAGGGTGCAAAAATAACTGTATTTGAAAACATGTTGCGCCTTTTTACAAGATGATCTGTATAATTTTTTTAGGTGCAACCGAAAATTTTATCCAACCTTTAAGGTGGCTGTGAACAATCGGCTGATGTTAGCGAGCTAAGTCTGATAATGTAGTGTTGACCAATGTCCCCTGAACACGAGGGGCCGACACGCCATTTATCTAAAAACGCCAGAACTTAATCAAGGCCAAAAGTGCGAACAAACTATGGTAAACATACTTGGTGGGAAACCATAGACGCAAAAAACTGTCAAATTTGCAACCTTGAGCATTTAAATCCTGGTGCAAATAAACTGCCATTCTCCTACACCAAACATGATTCCGGTACCAACATGCCCCCCTCACCTCACTTTCTCACTCGTGTGACGTCACCCTTCTATCACAGGAAGCCCGCCCAGAACGCCAGGCATTGTCATAAGCGGTAGTCGGTTCGAAAGCCTACATTGTAGCCCCTCCGGCCACCGTACATGAATGATTTTCGCAATATAAGTCAAACTCATTTTTTTACTGGTATCAGAACAGGCATGAGCCACTCAGATTTTGACCCGGAACACATTTTCAGACAGCAAAAGTCGCTGATAATTTTTTTTTTATCTAAACCATCCCCAATTCCGCTATTCTTTTAAATACCACCTGGATAAGAAACCTACATGAATTCCTTTCATTTATGTCCTTATTAGGTAGCCCCATACAATGAACGAAGCCTTTGTTTTTAACCTAAAACGTAAATATCAGCTTGGTTTCTGTTTTGACAGGCCCGTAGCTCGCACTCTTGAAGGGGGATTCGTTGTCCTCTCACCTTTTCAGAAAAAACCTGTATAAACCAAATTTATAGCATTTTGTCGTGTTTCCTAGCTGTTTGACCACAAACCTGATTTTTCTGGCCCCTCTCCCTACGGGCCTGTTTGAGCGACTCGCGATCAAATAGCACCAAAACCAAAGAGCTATTATCTCATTTGGTCAAATACCGACGATAAGAAAGAACATGAGTTGAAAAAGGCCTCCGAAGGGTTAAAAATTTAAGTGCAATGTTGCAGAGATAAATAACGTCTGTCAGTTCCACGTGCCAAATACCTGGAATGCATGGTTTTAAAATTATTCTTTAGACCAGGGAGCACCCATGCCACCCTTAACTATTTGCACGAGTGAGAAAATTGCTGTTCAAAATTTGTTCGATAAAAGTTAACATTCTAATCGGGTTTAGCTGGATTCTTCCTTTTCTTCTGTAAGCGTATATAAATTGTTCTGTTAAGGCGTGTTTGCAAACGTTGGGGGCAAAGTGTCCTTCAAGATCCTTCAAATACTTAGATAAAAAGATCAAATTATTATCACTTGCCATTGTGAATGTTGTGTAGTATCTCAAGTCACCAACGTTCTTCTACTTTTACGCATATTTACCATAAACGCGGCGAACTTTCGTGAAAACAGCTACTACATATATATAGCAGAGGCTTTGCTAGGGCTCTCCTGGAAGACTTCCATTGAATCTCGAAGATGTTTATTTCGTTAAAGCACGCGTTCAAGTGTTATGAGCCTCTTATGGCTACTTATAGCCCGGTGGGTGAGGTCATTTAGATTACTGCGATTTTCATAATTCTGTGAACTCTACAGCCGCGACAAACAGCGGTTTGGTTTCCGTCAATCAAACGAGTAAACAGCTCTAGGTGATTTTGCAGACCATTTGAGAAATTTGGTTGAATGATAGAAACGTTTAGCAAAGCTTAGCAAGGCTTTTAAAACAAAATGTAAAACACAAACGAAATGCGTAGAAAACATCCATGGGCCTTTCTTAAAAGGTTTGTGATTGACGGAAGAAGCCAAAACCGCCAGTTTGGCCCTAGGAAATCAGTGAGTGGGAGTTCGCAGAATTATGAAAATAGGAGAAAATGAGGAATACAAAAACTGCAAAGACTTTTATTTTTGATAAGTGCCATTGCCTGTGTTTTAGTTTTATCTCGAGTCATCATAATTCTTCTAATTTTACACATTTTACTTTATCTCAGATAAACCCGGATACTGAACTGATAAACCCGGATAACTTACGTGAAAACAGCTACTTAAAAAGCTGAGTGGTTCTTGGGGGTCTTGGAAGGCTTCATTGAAGATGTTTATTTCGTTTATTCAAGCGTTTACGAGCCAGCTTATAACTTTTATTAGTAGAGAAACCCATTCGCATACTATCACGAATCCTGCAATCTGATTGGCTCCGCTACTCACTATCTATCACGTAATAGATAATCGCCAGCGTAAAACTCTCTAAAACCATGAAAATAAATACGTTTTAGCAACAAGTCGAAGGTACTATGCTAGTGACTTTCTACTAAAGCAATTAGTCTACTCGTTTTCGAGATTTTTTCGTTTGCATGTATCTTGCCTTGTTTTTTTTCTAACGATGGGTAGTACAGATATTACAATACTTATCAATGGCTGACGTAATGTGTCGACTAAACAGAACAAGTTCTATTGGTCTTTTCAGGGTGTTTGTCAGGCAATGAGTAGTATTTTTGTTTTTGCCGTGTTTTTGTCTTTATAAGGGAGGAGAGCTGAGGGGCGCTCGATGTTGTGAATGTTTAAGGGCCATAATTTATGACCTCATGCACCCACAGAGCTATAAGCAGTTACGAGAGGCTCGTAAACGCTTGAATAAACGGAATAAACATCTTCAATGGAAGTTTCCAAGACCCATCAAGAGTCATGCTCAGCTAATTTACCCTTATTTTTAAGCTATGCCACTGTTGCCTGGGGGTACCTATAAGTGCACATTAAATACACTTGAAGTTAGACAAAATCACATTGCTAGGGTAATTTAAATGATATCTTGTATACAAGGTTATATAAGGGTTCTATAAGCATCAGAACCACCTAACTAAGAAATTGCAGTATGTTATCATATATATAATATATTTATTTAAGGTATGAGTATACCTTTGAGGGGTCTCGCGGGAGAAAAAATTCGTATCACGTCACATTTACACCACAAACGTCGTTCATATATCATTTTAAAGCTAAAAGATTGTTCTATCCGATGAATACTTTTGTTTTCGTTATATTGTACATGAACATATATTTTTTAGCTCTAAAGAAAAAAAGACCGACTTTCTTTGAAAAGTTCCATCTTCTTCCAATCAAATTGCACAGTTCCAAATATAAGCAAAATCTTATCTTTAGAAGGCGATCTAAAAAAGGGTGTGCGGGAATTTTGATTTTCCTTTTAAAAATATTTTATGCTAATTTTTGTGTTAGCATTGCCAAAAATATCTGATTTCAACCTTTTTACGTGATATTCCGCAAATACGTAAAATATCAATAATCCCGCCACACCTTTTTCAGATCGCACTCTAAGGAATACATTTTGCGGAAATCTGGAGCTTTTAACATTAATTGGAAGTGACAGGAACTCTTAAAAAGCAAAAATTGGTACTTTTCCTTTGAAGCACAAAACGACGAAAATGATCCATCAAATTACCGTTGCATAGAAATATACCACTTAGTAAGTAAGGCCGTTCCATAAGCTTTAAAACGATATATAATTGGCCCTGTAGTGTAAATAATGACACGACAGTGATTTTTTTTCGCGAAAAAGTGACATCCCTCGCGCAAAGGTTACTCATACCTTAAAGAGCCTCTGTCGGCCTCCATTTGTCAGCCTAACAACATACCGAGACAGAGAAAGCATCAATTTTCATCGGCTGATTTAGGGGATGTAGTGCAATATTTGCGATTGAATTCGATAAATGAAATAAAACTTGTTTTTAGAAGATTATTTCAAGATTTCTACACGTAATTCGTTGTCTGATATCGACTGAAAACAATAACAAAGGAGTGGCTGACTAGGGCTCTTTAATGATAGATAGTTAATGAGGCTCTTAGCGCCAGGTCGAGGTTTTGACTCATAATCTCACAGAAACGAGAACGACTGTTTTAGTAGAAACCCAGTAGCATAAAGCACCCTTCGATTTGTTGCTAAAAATGCAGTATTACGTGACAAACGAGCGAGTAGAGGAGCCAATCACATTACAGGATTTGTGATAGTATACGAGTGTAGACTACGAGTTCGAGTTTTCTATGAGTCAATAGATGGCGCCTAGCGCCGAGTTGACTATTTGACTCATAGAAAACGAGAACGAGTACTCTAATTGTTTTGATAGAAACCAACTAGCATACTACCTTCGACGTTTTTCAATGATTTTAGAAAGTTTTTCACTGGCGTTTTCGCTACTCACTGTCTATTACGTGATACATAGTGAGTAGCAGAGCCAATCAGATTGCAGAATTCGTGATTGTATGTGAGTGGGTTTCTACTAATAAAGTTATAAGCTGGCTCGTAAACGCTTGAATAAACGAAATAAACATCTTCAATGGAAGCCTTCCAAGACCCTCAAGCACCACCCAGCTTTTTAAGTAGCTGTTTTTCGCCGGTTATCTGAGATAAAGTAGATATGTGTAAAAACTAGAAGAACGATGAGGACTAGAGATGGAAAATAACTGTTTTAAACTTTTAAATTTGGTTTGTGTTAGCTATTTTAATGAAATTAAACATGCGCAAATGGTTAGCGCGGTCGTGGACAGAGATGGGAAAATATTGCCCACGATTGCGCACCAATAAGAAAACCAAAGGACAAATAATGCGTCACCGTGTCCTCTAGCCAAAAACAGAGCCTGCTTAATTGTAAAACCTTGCATTCTGTCTCCTCTTTCTTTTAACTTAGACTACGACAAATGAGTACCATACGTCGATCATGTAATGTTGTTTTAGGATACGCGAAAGATGACAGGAGCACTACGTACGCCAAACGGTGTGACAATACATTTGTACTTTTTTATGAGTCACATTCGTCGCCAATTATCGACATAAATGCAACTATATAAGGTTGACAGATAGTACATCGCCTGGCAAGTTTATTTAGATTTTAATCCACTTTTATGTTATTAGTTGTAATCGGTCAAATTGAGTACAACAATTTGAGCTTCGCATTAAAAACTCTTAATGCAGTAAACATGTTGTGTCACGTAGGAATGAGACTGTGCTGACGAAGCACGTACCTCCGATTCTGAACCACCTGTCTTATTGATATAAACCGCTGATATTAGTTAACATAGTAAAGCGAAGTCATTGAGTAGTATTTGCTTTGATCTATAATACAAAAACCGAAGTTGGACTATCGTAAAATATACGTCGAATGCCCGATGGCAATATTCCCACTGCTCGACAGAAATTATTCGAATAATGTGGAATAGAACAGAACGTTATGTACGTAATATCGATAGGTCGATCGATATAGGCATGGATATTTGACGGCGATATGAATAATAGATGAACTTTATATCGACTGGAAATAATTATTTTTCAAGGAATTGTCTCTGTTTACGAGTCTGTGCGATTCAACTAATTAAGGTGGCTCATGACAAATTCACCACCAAAAACACAGCTATGTAATAGTAAATGGCCATTTGCGTAAACTGGTGTAGCTTGATTTACTTCAGCCGCGATGTCTAGCGCATGTTCGATCAGAACGACTACTCGTATAGTGTCTTTCTTCACAACTCTATAGTTTAAAAATTTTGTACAAAACATTAGGTCACAAGAGGACAAAATAGTTGTGCTTTCATATTGGGTGTTCAGCGATTTAGTTATTTTATTTCCTTCGCCATTACAACAATAATAACAATTCAAAAGCATGCGCCAAGAAAATGAAAATGAAAGAATAAAATAAAGCAAAGTAAAAGAACGCAAATTAACAGGTTTGAAAAGGTAAAAATCGCTCCTTACTTTTACGGCCATTGATCTCTAAACAAATATCCCACTTACTCACAACTAGTGTGCTCAGGAAATCACCAGCAAATACGATGGGAAATTTGCATTTGACTCTATCTATTGTCAAACGCAAAAATACGAAATTACAATAGGTAATTTATTATCTGCTATAATTTGAACCCTTTTGACACATTCAAGATAAGTACTCCATTCATTTCCAGGAAGAAATAATCGCAATAAAGTTATTTTCCTTTTTCCAGGAAATAAAAGGAGCGGTTCTGTGTCCTGATCCTAATGAAAATAAATTAAAATTAACTGTGAACCAGCAATGCTTTGCCTCACTGGACAAAATTGATTTAGCAAACAGCATGTAGCTCGGTTGTTGACTAAAAGGTTTATTCATTATTCAGAGCCCAATCCACGGCGGTAATAGACCTTTATCACGCAATATTGATTAATAATATATAATAGTTATCAGAAAATGAAATCCAGTTTCCAATTCTACACATCCGTATTAGTAAAACTGCAAAGTTTCAAAAGAATTACTTGAAAACTGACTGAGATATGAATTTTCAAAACTTCCTATTCTGACTTACTTTTTACAAGGAAACGTATGGGCAATTACGCCAAGACGAGGATGGACGGGCATCGATGCCCGTCCAGCCTCGTTTCCATGTATTTTCCCATACATTTCTTGTAAAAAAATAAGCCAGAATACGAAGTTTTGAAAATTCATATCTCAGTCAGTATTCAAGCAATCTTCACCGAACTTTGCAATTTTGCTAATACGGATGTGTAGAATTGAATACTGGATTTCATTTTCTGATAACTATTATATATTATTAATCAATATTGCGTGATAAAGGCCTATTCTTTGTCCGATCTAAACACAATGCCACCAGCTGCTTTGAAGGCAAAATTCGCATAATTTCCAATCCTAGAAAGTGTGATTAATTTGAACAGATAGCACTGCCACAGGTGAATACCAAACATTACACTTTGTTTGTTAGATTCTTTGGTACTCGAAATACCATCAGACTGCCTGGAAATTCAACTTAGAATATCTAACATGAACTCTAGAAAATGGTATTCAAATTCATTTATCTTTTTGAGCTTATATAAGAGTTCTCGGTAAATTTACATACACTCTTAAACTACAGGTAATTAAAAAAAATAAATAAAGCTAAAGGCTACGCTTTTAGTTTCAATCTTGATGATCTAGTATTCCTCAGTTCTCCAAGGTCGTAATTCCCATTTTAAATCTAAATGCCGTAGTCGCGTTTTTTTAACCTTGAAAAAGAATCAACTCAAACGTGTTGGAAATTAAGAGCGATTCTGACACCTGAGGTGTCGCGATACAACATCTAGAGACAAAAGTCATGGGCGGGAACGAAACAACAGGGACACCAAGTGACATTTGAATGCTGAAAGACTAGATTCTCTTACCAACAAATTTAGTGCAATATCCCTAGATGTCTTGGGCTTTTCACGATGATGGTCACTCGCTGTTTGCTACACCCAACTACGAGATGCTGATTGATTGACAACTTATATAGGAGAGTCTAGCCACGCCTCCGCGCGTCATTCAACTATGTTCTCTGCTTTCAACTGTTTTCATTTGTGCCCCAGGAAATTGGACCAATCAATAGAAATTCCCCAGAGATCAAAAACCCAGTTTAGTGGCGACGTACTGAACCCATTATATTAAGAATTTCATAGGAGAAATCATCTGTTTACTCATAGAGAAAGAGTTTGAATGACAGCTGATATAGAAAATCTAGCCACGCCCTCGTGCGTCATTCTCTGTTCCCAACTGTTTTCATTTGAAAACATTCAATTGTGCCCAGGAAATTGGATGACCAGATCAATAGAAATTCCAGAGATCAAAAGACCCGTTTAGTAGCGACGCTTCCATTTCTGTCAGTCGTTTACCTTCTATTGAGGCCGTTCGTTCGCGTCGCTGGTATGCCACGTTGTAGTTTGTTTGGGGCAGGGTAACTATATTCAGAGTTTCATTCGTGAAAAAATATGTTTACTAGGAGAAGTTGTATTTCTCTGACGAAGGGTTAACGCTCGAAACTCTAGCACAAAAAAGCAATTTTCACGTGGCGCATAAATTTCAACCTCGGGTTGTTATTTGAAAAACATGTTTAAGTCCCCATGACGCAGACCACACATCGTTTTCCTGTAAAACTAGTCATACCTGTAGACACGTAGACATTCTCTTACCAAGAGCTCTCCGGCTCGTCTCCACGCGGGGGAGGCTCTGGTGACAGCTACTGACGCATGCGCGAGATTTGATACAGAGCCGCATTCTCGCAACCTCGTCCCCAGGGTCTTCTCGGTCGTTTTTCAAAATGGCGGTTGAGTCCAGAGAAGACCCTGGGGGAGGCTGAGTCACGTGACTATTGTTTGAGGACATGAGAACGAGATTTGTCCTTTGTTTCGAAACGGTCATGTGACTCAGCCTCCCCCAGGTTCTTCTCTGGAGTCAAACGCCATTTTGAAAAACGACCGAGAAGACCCTGGGGACGAGGTTGGCATTCTCAAACCCAGAGCTCTGGGTACGAGAATGACACAATCTCGTACCCAGAGCCCGTCATCTTTTGGCCAGCGGCAAAGATTCAGGGCTCTGGGGGAATCGATTTTTTTAAAACCCAGATTCTGGGTTTCCGGTTTGATTGTTGTATGAAAGTTCGTTACGTTTTTGACCTACCACGCATGCTCACAAATCGGATTCCCCCAGGGCCCTGAATCTTGCCGCTGGCCAAAAGATGACGGGCTCTGGGTACGAGGTTGGAGAATGACAGTGCCGTTGAGAGAAATACCTTTCTGCGCATGCACCAATGTTCAATCCCAGCCAATCAGCAAAGGTCCTGAAATGGATGTCACCAGAGTCTACCTGCGACTGCGAGGAGACGAGCCGGGGAGCGCGGTACGAGAATGACCAGAAAAAAGCGACATGAAAACTCAATATTATTGCGTTTTCACAACTGCAAACTCTGCATCGATTGTGTTTAACTTTTCAAAGCGTTCCTGAATCAAACATCTAAGTAACCCGGTAGCTTTTGCCAGACCTCTGAGTGATGCTTGTGCTATAGTGCTATTGTACGATCGAAGGAAGCTGCTAAAACACTCATTGACTGTTGTTTCAGTCAAACCACAAACCACGGTCTATGGGAATGTCCCAATGAGGTAACGGTAAGAGTAGTGAACTCAATCCCAGAGATGCCAACCTCAAGTGAACAAAACTAAGCGGGAGATTCCCGATTTTCCCAGAAGTATTGGCGGGAGATAAAAGGGAACATGAGAGAAAATCTCAGAAATTCAAGCGGGAGAAACAGCTAAAAAGCGGCTGTCTCTGCAATCCGTTTAAATCTCATTGAATGTCGATCCATCCTTTGGTGATAGAACGACAAACTATTGCTGTTATTTTTAATGTTTCTCTATCGCATGCCAACCCTGAAAGCTCCAAAACCTGGAGATTGTGTTTCAAATAACAACTGTGTGAGAAAATCTCAAGAAATTTACTCGGGAGACTCATACAGCCAATGTATGAAAAGTTTCAACTTTTTTCCCGGGAGACCAAGGGTAAAAACCTGGAGACTCTCGCGAAAACCTGGAGAGTTGGCAGGTATGCTATCGTTTTAGATCAACAGATTCCAACGCACCAGCAATGACCGAAATGGCCGCTATTAGTTTCCAGGTAGAGCTGAGAACGCGAAGGGACATCATACTTATTTTGGTGCGAAATTGACGCACGCTTTTCTAACCTGAGGATCAGACCCCCTCGTTTCCCTTGAAATGTAAAATAAATACAGGGAAATCTCGGAAAATAAAATTACTGAGGCCGAACGCTTTTCCTGCCCTTCGCATCTCTTTTATGGGATTTTGGCTCCCTGTGGTGTCTGCAGGTCTGAGTGGTCAGCGGTTCTTCTCGCGCCTTATCTGCCCGCCATTTTGAAGTGGAAACATTTGGACTCGAAATATCAAGAAAATAGTTGTAGGAAATGGTTGTTTTATTGTGTATATGTCATGGACCCTAGCTTAACAAAGGAACTGAAAGGTAAAGACTTATCATTTTCGTTTATTAACGTACAATCGAGGCAATTCAATTGGAGTTCTTGCATGTTTAGATTTTAGAAGGAGAAAGGCCAAAGCACAGGAGAAGGGAGATATTATAGAGGAAGCAAAACTGTGCAATGCCTGTGGCGAACTGCTTTCTCAGTATGGTAGGTATTCATAAAATAATAAGAAATTCATATAAGCTTAGGTAAGCCTCATTTATTCCCGGAGTGATCACTGTACACTTTTGGAAGCGATGAATATCCAATCCATGATGGATTCAGTTTGATTGGAGCTTCTGTGTGAATTTTGATTGAAATTTTGATTGAAATACAACGAGCAGCTCAGGATAGGTTCATTTGCTATTCTTAAGAAGTCTTGATCTGTTTCCATATCATTCTTTATGCTTGTTGAAGCTTTTTCAAACTATCATGAAATCATTGGGGAAAAATTGAAAGTTGCACCACATACTTACTTAGAATTCAAAATATAAACTTCAAATTTTCCAATTGTGTTTCATTCACAGTCCTCTGTTGATATACAGAACTCTTCATTTTACAGCTTCCTCAAACAGTCTGATGCTGAACATTTCTTATGTTAATGAGCTCAAGCTGTAAACAAAAAAAACATAAGCATAAGTCTCAATATAACCTTAGACAGCCAGAGTTTTCAGTACCCATGTTTGATACTATAAAATATGGCAAACACTTGTTACGCTACTTAGGGTCTAGGTTATGGGCAAGCTCTTTAATAACGTTTATTATTATTATTATTATTATTATTATTATTATTATTATTACCTCCTATTATTTTGAGTAATGAGAAGTGCTATTTAAGCCTTGGGAGTGAAAGGGAAACAAAATGGAATCATATCCTTCTCAGGATTCTATGAGAAAGCAATCAAAGAACACAAGGAAGAGGTTCAGCTATCAGAGGCAATTCAGGACACAGTCGGTACTGCAGTAGCCCACAGAAAGGTCGGTGAATGCCTATGTGTTCTTGGCAAGCACAAAGAGGCCCTATTCCACCAGAACCTACATCTTCAGGTTAGCAACATCAGGGTTTTAAATAATTTTTCAAAATCTGCTCATATTTGCCAGCTGTCACAGGGACTTTCTATAGAAACCCATCCATGGGAAAACCTGAATTTCCCAAGGCACACACACAGGAAGTGTTCGGAATTCTCATGGATTGCCATGGCAAACCCGAACAATTCCCATTCTTCTACCATGGAAATCAGCTTCTCAATGGATGGGCTTTGGCAGAAATTCCTGGTATGTGTGGACACTAGTGCAAAAAACAGCCTGGTGATTCCACATAGTGCCAGCTCAACCTTTAATCTCTGACAAGTGATTCAGTTTTGATACCTATTTTTTCATCCTCTAGTTGGCCAAGTCATCTAACAGCCTTATTGAGCAACAGCGGGCGTGGGCCACCATTGGACGCACCTGGTTTGTATATTCAGAAACTGTGAATGATCAAGTTGAGGTTGATGAAAGCCTTGTGGAAGCGCAGAAAGCCTATTTGGCAAGCCTTAATGTTTGTGATGAGTTACAAGGGGAGATAGGAGAAAAAGAGCTTCTTGAAATGCGCTCCCGGTTGTATCTTAACTTGGGATTGGTGGATGAGGCTTGCAATGATATAAGTGAGGCCAGGAAGTTCATGGACAAGGCTCTGGTTATTGCCAGGTATGTAACTCTAATGTTGCAGAGACATCAATACTTGATTTTTGCAGTAGTCCATTGCTCCTGGACAGGTAAGAAATGCTTCAAGGCAAGTCCAATCCACTTGTCTCAGGATCAGCAATAGCTTGTTATGAAATGGATGTTGTTTGAAATGGATGTTGTTGTCATCTAGAGGCAGGGTGGCGAGTGGTCAGAGCGCCGTGCTCGTGACTTGATGACCCGAGTTCCAGACCCCGCTCTGGCTCCTCAACCATTCTTTGTACATAGCCGACTTGGTTTGCCTCCCGGCCAGTTGGGATTCTTAAATGTGCTGCATATGTGTGATACTCGAAGATACTAGCTGTAATGGCTGTATATCAGCGGTTACAAGCTACATGTACTCTAAAATTTGAGTTAAAACAAAGTAATTGTTATTATTATTATTTTTTAAACTAGCATTGTTTTTCCATGCAAAATGTTCATACTACACACAATCATACTTTAACAGTTTTGCAGAGGCCAGTATTTGTATCCAAAATAACATATTTTTAGTACAAAATAACTGAACAACTAGAAACATTTCAAGCACAAGTAAATTTTCTGTTCCACTTCCACTATGTTGGTAGCAGTATCCTTTTCATTGTGCAGTTATGGCTAGAAATTCAGACCTACTATGTAGTCACCAATGTGAAGGTCATAGTCTCTGAAGGTCATAGGCTTTGTAGTCTCCTCTACAGGTATCTACTTAGTAGTCTCCTGGTCCATGTATTAGTACCACAGCAAGTATTTTGTATTCCTTCATAATTTTTTTTCTGAATGATATCTGCAAAGGAGGTTCATGATTTACTGTGAGAGCCTCCTTCACAGATATTATGAGCCCCTTGCACAGGTATTATTTATAGGAAATGAAGAAAAGAGCACACAGACCTGCTGTGGTACTAAAACATGAACCAGGTTGACAGTGCACTAGTAGGCCTCTTGCCTCACATCAAAAATGTCCAGAATATCTCACCATTTCTTTTCTTCTGTAGGGAACAAAATCTAGCAGACACTGAATTTCGCTGTGTCATCAGCATTGGTGGCCAGCTTCTAAAACTTGGACAAGACATGGAGGCTGTTAAATATCTCGAAAAGGCTGTGAGTGTGGCACAGACTAGTAATAGCAAGTTTGATGAAGCTGATGCCCTCATGTCCCTGGGTCAGGTATGGTGGTAAACTGTAAATCATTATCTCTATATTATTTATTTATTTTTCCAGACTGCATCCCCAGTAGTTCTGGAAAGCCAGAAATGTTCCACAACATAAATCAATCTATGTGATACACATCATTATTACCCCTCATAATTCACAATTCCCCTCAAAATTCACTCCTCTAGGCTCACTTGAAGATGGGTAACTTTGGATCTGCTCGCCGTGTGCTCAAAAAGGCCCTGAAAATCAGTAAGACCAGGCTTAGTGGTGATACAGAGACTCTCAAAAGAAATCTTGTGTCAGGTAGGTCAAGAAAAGGTGATACATCATCAACACAAACACCCACCATCACCAACCAGCCTGTATCACCACCTTCAACTTCTTCATTATCATCATCCCTATCCTCATCCCAATTTAGTCTCATGCCCATTCATTTTCATCCCAATTCTCAGCCCCATCCTCATCTTCTTATCATTCTCATCTCCATCCTTTATTCCCATCCTCATCCTTATCTTCATTATGATCCTTGTCCCATCCTCTTTCCCATCCCTTTTCCCATCCTCATCCATGTTTTTATTCTCATTCTCATACCATCCTTATAACCATTTCTATCCCCTTCCTTTACACATCTTTATCTTCATTATCATCCTCATCCATCATCATCCCTATCCCTATAACCATCATCATTCCCAGCCCTATTGTTATTCCCATCCTAATAACCATTCCTATTCTCATCCCATCCTCATCCTTATCCCCATTCTCATCCTCATTCCCATCCTCATCCTCCTCCTCATCCTCATCCCTATCCTCATCCCCATTCTCATTCTCATCCCCATTCCCATCTTCATTCCCATCCTTGTCCTCCTCATCCCCATTCTCATTCCCATCCCTATCCTCATCCTTATCCCCAGTCTCATTCCCATCCTCATCCTCATCCTTGTTGTTATCTCATCCTAATTCCCATTCCAATCCCCATCCCTATCCCCATCCTTATCCCCATCCTCATTGCTATCCTCTTCCTTATTCTCAGTCCTCATCCTCGTCTTCGTCCTCGTCACTGTCCCCGTCCTCATCCTCACCCTTCTTATCCCCATCCTTATCCCCATCCTCAACCTTATCCCATCCTCAACCTTATCCCCATCCTCATCCTATTCTCATCCTTGTCTTTATTCTCATCCTAATCCCCATCCTCATCCTTGTCTTTATTCTCATCCTAATCCCCATCCTCATCCTTGTCTTTATTCTCATCCTAATCCCCATCCTCATCCTTGTCTTTATTCTCATCCTAATCCCCATCCTCATCCTTGTCTTTATTCTCATCCTCATCTTCATCATCATCCTTGTCCTCATCCTCATCTTAATAAAAAAATATCATCACCATCCTTCTTCACATCATCATCCTCATCATCATAATCATCCCCATCTTCATTATCCTATCCTCATCCTTATTCTCATTCCCATATTTACTCCCAACCTCATATCCGTCCTCACATTCATCTTTCATCTTCATTATCTTCATGACCATGTTACCTGTTACCTGGCTACTTCGTGCCGAAAGGCACATAAGGCCTTCATCTTCATCACCATATCATGTCATTATTGCAATTATCATTTCTAGCAAAATGAAAGTTTGTTTTGTTGTGTAAAGAGAACCTCGTGACATATTTTTTAGTTCATTCTCTGGGAATTTACGGAAGTTTGGGACTAAATACAGCTTTATTACTTGACTCAGACTGGTGACAATAAATGTTTATCCGCTTCATTTCACTTCATTAACAGCAATCCGTGGCTTGCAGTTGGTGCATAAGCTAGAGAAGCAGTCTACCCTAGAGCCAAAGGACCAGATGGATCTGCTAGATCGACTGGGCGACTTGTATTCAAATGTGAATTCATTTGACAAGGCTCTGCGATGCTACAGTGAGGAGGTGATGTGAATAAAGAGCTAAGGGAAGAGGTCAAAACCAATTTGATGAGAACCACATCAAACAACCCGCAATGTCCTACCATTTTGTTTAATGCATTCGGATAGACCAAATCGGCTAATAGTGTTTACATCTTGTTGCCACCCAATTCGGGTCATGTGATGATTCCTTTGGGTGGATACTTTTGTTAGTTCTGCACATGTGCTTGTGCACTCGGTCGAATGGGAAAAATATGACAATTGTAACTACCCAAGGGAATCATCACATGACCTGAATTGGGTGGCAACAAGATGTAAACATCGTTAGCCGATTTGGTCTATTATGCCCATGCCCCCTAGGAAACAACTTTTAAAAGTGTTCAAAATCAGAGGGGTTAGGGTGGTACCAGACGGTGACTGCTATTGCCTCTCTGGGCCAAATTGGTTCCCTATCTGGGGCATGTGGTTTGATCTGCTCCCTAAGGGTTGCTTGGAGTGACAGGGTTTAGATTTTTTGTGACATCCCTTTGTGCGTTTACTTAAATTCAGACCAATAACATCCATTGTTTTTGCGCAGCTTGTGTTGGCCAAGTCTTTGGGTCTCTCGCCATCCAGGCTTTCTCCTATTTATGTCTCGCTGGCTATGACATACACAGATTTGCAGCAGTCGAGCAGAGCCATTGAGTGTTATCAAGAGGAACTGGAGTCAATTGCTGGAAACCATAAGGGGGTAAGTGCCCAGCAACACGTTGAAGATGGACGTCACATGTAGACCATAAAAGCATTGCTAATGAGGTAACAGTTAAAGTAGTGAACTAAATCTGTTTAAATCGCACAGAATTTGGTCAAACGTTTAACGGATATGTAGTCATAGAACAGCAAACTAATGATGTTAGTTTGAAAGTTTCTTACTACCGTATTTGCTCAACACAACATACAGATAATACAACGAATTCAAATATGGCGCCCAGTTTGACAAGCCATTGTTCTGACCACCCTCGAATTCGTGTAAAAACGCTTTTGTGTTTTCACGTGATTTCGAGATGAGTCAGTCCAGAACAGTGGCTTTACGAACTGGGTGCCATATTTGAATTCGGTGTATAACATTGTCACTTGTGAGACAGGTTTCCAATTTTCTTCGTTTTCCAAACTAACGAAATATTATTATGACCAAAACAAGACACGAAATTGTTGTTGCATAAATATTTCTAGCTGCTATAAATAGGTTGCGTTTTGTTTTAATTTCTCTCGTCTTCTTTAATGGCTAGCTCACACACGAACGCAAATTGCAGGGCGCAAGCTCAAAGCAAGTGTGAATAACAGCGACGTTAGCGCAAGTACAAGCCTAAAATCAACATAGATTAGCTTGCTTGCGCTTGCGTTCCCTTAATTCACACTAGACGCAAGCACAAGGGAACGCAACGTCTCGATTTTCTTGTGCTTGCGTCTGCGCTTACGTTCTAGTGTGAACCACATAAGGGAAATGTATGAGTTTGATATCCTGGCGCTTGCACTTGTGTTTACGCTTGCGTTCCAGTAAGAGCCAGCCTTGACGATTAGCTCGAGCGGGGTGACCATGTTGTGATCAGCGCATGCAAAGGAGCAAGACACTCAACTTGCAGTAAAACTTGCATCTTGTTTGGCCACCTCAACACAAGTGAACGCAAGTCCGGGGCTTAATAATTCATAGCAGCTTACTAACAGGGCTGGAAATTTTGACCAGGTGTTCGCCTGGGCGACCACAAATCAGGAGGCGACTACAAATTTGAACTTAGACCCCGTTCACACGAGACCGGTACAAAACCGGACCGGTACAATTCTGGTACGTTACCACCTGTTCATACGGTACCGGTACAATTTTGGTACGTTTTGCAACAGTGTTCACACGGGACCGTGCACGCCTAGTCGCGCCAAAATCGGTCCGGTACCGCAGGTCCCGTGTGAACGCGCGACGGTACTGTACCAGAATTGTACCTGTCCAGTTTTGTACCGGTCTCGTGTGAACGGGGTCTTAGGCGCCAGCTGACGACCAAATATTTTGGTATTCTTTTCAAGCTTAATGCCACCTGGCGACCAAAAGTAATGTTCAGGCGACTAGTCGGTTTTGCAGTTAGTCGCAAGCTGGTGACTAAGAAAAACAGTTCATTTCAAGCCCTGCTTACTTGCTCCTCAGATGTCTGAGACGTGGTGTAACATAGCCAACGTACATGAACAATCTGGGCATGAATACATGGAGGTTGAACATGCATACTTGATGGCTCTGGAGAATGCTACCAAGGCAAACCTGCCTAAAGCCAAGGTACTACCCTGCCTATGGACTCTCTTATAAAGAGCCTGTGTCAGCCGCCATTTTGTCAGCATAGCAACATACCAAGTCAGAGAAAGCATCCATTTCCATCTGTTGATGGAATGTTCCCGATTGAATTTGGTAAATCAAATCTGAAAATTTTTTTTTAGATGTTTATTAAGAGATTTCTACACGTAATTCAGGGTAGTAACCAGGTATATTATTTTTGGGGCGATCCCTGATCCCAAGGACAAATATTTGATCCCTGACCACCAGTTTTTGATCCCCTATCACAGGAAAATTGACATGGCCCCTATATCTGAGAGGATGATCCCGATCATTGCGATCCCTGAGACTGAGCCTTAAAATAGCGCTGATCCTGATCACATATACCTGGTTACTACCCTGAGGTAATTCGTAATCTGATATCTAATATGGCTGACACAAGTTCTTTAACTTTAGGAAGACTTTCACTCATGGAGGCCCGAAAATGATTTTTTTTCGATGTGCTGTTGGCGCGTAAATATTAGGTTGCATAGTAAGCGTTTCCCGCGGGTTTCGTAGGTCAGAGAAGCGTGCGAGCGAATCACACGGCCAAATCATCGAAAATGTCTCGTACTTCTTACCCACGAAACGCAGGCTACCATTTTCGTACCCAGGCCTTCCCGGCTCGTTGCCTCGTAGGGGAGGCTCTTGTAACATCCATTTGACGGCCTTCGCTGATTGGCTGAAACGGCTTAATCTCGCTTTAGTATCTGTCAAAATAACAGTGGTATTCGTTTCCTAGTCGCGTTTTCAACCTATGCCTTCGACTTGAGCTCAAGTAGCGTTCCGTCCAAGAACGATAGCGTGAAAGGCTATGGGGAATTTGAGTTATGCTTTGTGTAAAATTTTAAATTGTTAAATTTCTAAAAAACTAGTTGGCTTAGTCAACAAATCCTGGCTTCTGATTGGTTGAAATTTGTTTTTGACCGATTTCGTAGCGAAATACTTCGTTTGCAGTGCTGAATTCTTTCCGAATAGGTCTTCCGGATATTTTATAGCATTTCGTTGTTCAAGAAGAAAATCGAGTGTGAGCATCACTAGACGACCACTGTTTCCGCGGCCCTATTGTTTCCGCTATAGTTCTAAGACGGAGCGCTACTTAATTGTGATGTATAAAAACCACCATTTTCGTTTACGCAGGCGTCAATGGCTGTCACCATTCACTTTTGAATGTTTTATCATACTAGTTTGTTTGTTTTTTCTCTTTTTAAAATGTTACGCGCATTTGATCATATATACATGCGAATTTGCGCGCTACAAATTTAAATTATTCTTTATTATTATTTTTACCAGAGCCTCCCCTGCCCCCGCGAGGTGACGAGCCGGGGAGCTCTGGGTACGAGAATGCGAAAATCTCTCGTACTTCTTTCTCTGACCCTAAAACTCCACGGAAAAGCAAGTCGCCATAATGTGAAGTTTGGTTAGCATAACAGAAATCTGGTCGCC
This sequence comes from Scolanthus callimorphus, assembly GCA_033964015.1. Classification (NCBI taxonomy): domain Eukaryota; kingdom Metazoa; phylum Cnidaria; class Anthozoa; order Actiniaria; family Edwardsiidae; genus Scolanthus; species Scolanthus callimorphus. The sequence goes on from CM066917.1 coordinate 27,776,228, forward strand.
ATCTTTTTCTCTTGAACTAATGCTGTTGACAGCTAATTCTGAGAACAAGGGCATTCTGAAGCACGGTTGCCTCAGCATTACGGCGTTTGACTCCTGGTCGGGACAGAGGAAATTTTCTCGCCTTTCTTCTCTACCCAGTTTCAGGGGGACGTTAAAGAACCACTGGGAACGTAATAAACCCTCTGGCAGTGACCACCCTCAGTGTCTGTGCTCATGACCGCTTGGCTGCCAGTGGCGCCGTTGGGACTCAGCGTAATTCTTGCTTATGAGCTGCGAGCCTGGGGAGTCGGTTGCAAATACGTTTTTTTTTTCATTCTGAAAAACCTTCACACTTTATCAGTGCCTGGTCAACCTCGGCCTCGATGTGACGCAACAATTCAGGAACTGTGAAAAGATCTATTTCCTTATTTCGCAGCTCCGCGTTCTACAACTACTTGCTGATGCTCAAACGAAATATAGCGAGGACCAACTCCATGCTGAGACACGGAAAAAAGTGGAACAATTGGAGTCGGAGTATGGAATTGAGTCCGACAGTGATGGGGAGGGCAGTGGTGAACCCCAGGAAGGAGAGGGTGAAGAGCTTGAGGCAATGATAGAGCAAGAAATGCTCCTGCCTGATTCTGGTAGGTAACTCATGTAACAAAGACTGTTTTCAATTAATGAACTTGGCTTATAGCTGTTGTGGATTCCCTGCCTATTTTTGTGTTTATTGTATAACGTGTTCTGTTTTGAAATCTCTCCATGGGCGAAGCTAAATAAACTGGTCATTATCCAGGCTAGCTGGGAGGGGGACGAGGGACCACATACCGCAAGGGAGCTAAAACGAGGTCCAGGCTAGCTGGGAGGGGGACGAGGGACCACATACCGCAAGGGAGCTAAAACGAGGTCCAGGCTAGCTGGGAGGGGGACGAGGGACCACATACCGCAAGGGAGCTAAAACGAGGTCCAGGCTAGCTGGGAGGGAGAGGAGGGACCACATACCGCAAGGGAGCTAAAACGAGCGCTGCCGCGGTCTTCTTCCTATTTTAGAGTTGTAAAAAAAAGTTTTAGCGGCCTTTAGGTCGGTCCGTATAGGGAAAAACTGTGACCTCGGCCTGGGAAATCTCGGCCTCCGGTCTCGGTCAACATTTTCTAGTCCAGCCGGTAAATAACATGTTTACTTAGCATTATTCACAGATCTTGATAAATCTTATCAACAAAGTAATGCTTGAGCCCATAATCTGGAAAACGCCTTATTGTAAATCGCTTACAACTTTTCCATTTTTTAAGAAACTGTGCTGCTTTTTACTAAAGTTATGTGAACTCGTTTCTCTTGTAATGCCTATTGATCAATCTTATTCTGTTGGAAATCTATCTTTAGATGAAGATGAAGACGAAGAAGAACACAAACGTCGATCTTCTAGAGTTACAAGACAAAAGGTACGCTTACTGAAAAAAAAAAACTTTTTCTGGCCCAGCAAGCCTTGAAATTCAGCCATCTTGTCACCTAATTGGAGAGTTAGCTATGGCATGTAAAGAAAATTCACCAAAAACTTTCGACTTGCCGAAGTATTTTTCTCATTTAGCTAAAAAAGCAGAGGAATTCAGCAAGAAAAATCTCACCTTGGTCGCCCTTTTTTTCTCGGCCAAAAGACGGTATTGAAGAGCCCGAGGGCCTGAAGGCCCTGAGACGAGATTTAAAAACCATAGGCAACCCGCGCCGATTCGTTCAAAAACACGTTCTTGATATGGCGACCAAAACAAAAAACACACAAAAAGAGAAAGAAGAACTTAAAAAACGTGTGATTCTCACCGGCTGTTGACCCAACGTTGTAGAGTAATATTACATAATATTATAATATTATTCAAATTTAAATACATATATGTTATTTACCGGCTGGGAGGTCCGGATCGGGAAATACCGTGACCGAGGTCTTGAAAATACTGACCTCGACCTCCGGTCTCCGGTCTCTCGACCTCCGGCCTCGACCGGAGGTCGAGGTCAGTATTTTCAAGGCCGAGGTCACGGTATTTCACGATCTGGACCGACCCCAAGCCGGTAAATAATATATTTATTTTTTGCTTTCACTGAAACAGCATAAAACTTCACAGAAATTAGCTCGCGCGCGATTCATCCGGACCCGGGTCCGGATCGTAGGATTCCGGCCCGCTCGCGAGCCAATCAGAGCGCGCGATTTGATGGATACCGGACCGCTGAAAAAATAAAGCTCTAAATTTAGATGTAATCGTCCCCAGATCACTTATATCATTTGATATTAGACTTATGAGCAAAGCCTCCCCGCATGCTGTTTTTCTTTCTTGAGTAGAGCACGCCGGGATATTGGCTCGTGCACATTTGTATGAGATTCCTACGCGCACACACTCGTTTTTATGGGGTTCCTATGTACTCTGACACGAGAGCTCTCGAAAAAGCCCCAATCAAAAACAAGCCTCTGAAAACGTGCGCGCCGCGCGCCTACTTCATCAGATACAAAGATAGTATGCGGGGTAGTGGTAAGTTTTCCCGTCAAGACTGCCGATTTTTATCCAAGTTTTGATGTAATATTTCAAAAACGAGTTCAAGTGTTTCATTGGGTTTGCAAACAACGAGAAAACCATTGAAACACGAGCGGCGTAGCCGCGAGTGTTTTATTGTTTTCGAGTTGTTTGTGATCCCAATGAAACACGCAGAACGAGTTTTTGGAATTACTTCTCACACAAATAAAATACACAGTTTATATCATGTTATGCAATCACGCTTAGAATTTTAAGGAACAAAAACGTGATAACATAAGCCCAAAGACGCCAAATTAGCTGATTACATCAGACCTTTTGTTCAGGCAAAGAACATGCCATCTAATCAATTGCTAGATTGTACAACCTTGTATGCTAATTGAATCGCCATTTCACCTTGAACATGGCGCAGTCAAGGTTTCGTCCGCCTAAGACTGCGGAAGAAAAAGAAAGGATAGCGGTATCCGCCCAAAACTCTCTACCAAATCGTGTGCGAGATACGTCGGTATGTGCTGGAACGAAAGCCCAACCTGGATTTCAATTTCTTGGATGGCAACGACAAAGGTTAGTTTATGTTTATATGTCCACGTTTCTGCTCCAAGCATGCCATTAGCCACGATATTATCAGTGTAAAGTGGAGAGCTAGAAAGCAGTGAATTCACTAGGAGCAACCAAAATATTAGCCTACGTTTGTTAAGTAAGCTTTCGACTGATAAATTAACAGCGCTTTGCAGCGTTTGGTTCAAATTAAATCGGATGGAAATGGATTGCTAGTTTTGATTGCTGAAAATATTTTGGGGTCTTTGGGCAAAACAAGATTCGAGTGCAACAACGAACTGGTGTTTGCATGTTCTGATAACACTAGTCTTATTTATAACATTTTTGTTTTGTTAGATTTGCTCACTTCAGACGTTTGCTGAACGCAGAAGGGAAGGACGGGACGAGCGGGCAGGATTGGCGCTAAAGAACAAGAAAGAGAAGAAGCTGCCGATCAAGACAATTAAACATGTTATTGAATTGTGTTTGAGTAGTCTATCAATATGCTAATTAAGAACTCAATATCACTAGTGTTTGAAATCGTTTCAAACACTAGTGATTTTCAACTGGTGTTTCATTGGGTTTCCAAAGTCATACACCTGACCAAATGCAAGAACCCCATTGGTCTACGCCCTCATGAATAATTAATGAGCGCGCGCACACCAAATCCTTTCAATGTTATAATCACTCGTACAAAGAATGCACCTTACAACATAGCTATGAGAATATTTTTTTAATGGAAACCCAGTTTTGATTACAATTTTTGACTCGTACAACATGCTGGGTTTCGGGCACTGTGTCTAAACTTGTGGCCTTGGAACTTCGTCGATGAACATACGAGAAGTGGACTGCCAACCAGTGTTTGCATCACCTGGACTGCCATGCACACAGTTGCCAACCAAGAAGGACACGCGCACAAGGCCTTTCGGGATACCATAGCAATGCCCCTCAATGTGTCTAACACGGTGTATGTCCTGCGTTCCCGCTCCTTTCCACATGGACAGAATCCCGTCAATAGCGCCAGGGGAGTGGCACTTGTGGCCGTTGAACTTGAAGAACCATCGCTTGCAGCAGCCATTGCAGTTTGCGATTCGGAAGGCGCCATTCCAATACACATGGAGGGCGGAGTTAGCGAATTTTTTCTTGAAAACGCATTCCTTTAACAAATGAATACAAAATAGGAAAAACATTTGCCAATCGCCCAGATTATACTCATGCAAAGATTTTTCCGGGTAATTTCTCCCAATAAAATTTTTCGGGCCCTTGTTGGGGAACAACAAATGAAAACAACAAATGGAACCCAGCGACAACCCCGGGGAAAAGTTCTGGAAATTCAGGACAAGCTTCAGACATGTTTGTCCCAGAAATGTGGAATTATCTGTATTTCCGTGAATCAGCGTTTTTGTCCAACAAAAGAACGTTTTGTTTCGTGGCTGGTAAAGAGATTTCTCGGGTAATATTCCAAGAAATTACCGAGAACTTGAACCGGTATTGTTTTTAAAATGGAAAGTTAGAAAGTTGTTCCCAACTTCCTAACCTTAATTTGCCCGAAGTCTCTGTGGTCGTCTATGTTATACCAGGAACACTCTTTCCAGTTGGTGTACGCTGTCAGCTTAACGGACCCTGGTACTCCTTTGCTCCCCTTTTGGCCTCGCCCCCCTCTTTGGCCTGGCGCCCCAGCAAGCCCTTTCGCTCCCGGCATCCCTCGTGTTCCCGGTAATCCCGTAGCTCCTGGCTGTCCCGCGGGACCGCGCGGGCCTGTTTTTCCTGCCTGTCCATCACGGCCATCACGCCCAGGTGCGCCGGGCGCGCCATGCTTGCCGGGAATTCCCGGAGGCCCAGCAGAACATGTTTGTGCCTGTAGTGAAAAATGACACACGACTCGAGGCTAATTTCAACTTTTTATTTTGAATTAAAATCTGAAGTGGCGCGTTTTCCTCGCACCAGCAGAAAGAATGAACGCCTATAAGTCTATCACGAACCCTACAATCTGAGGCAAATCGGGGACATAACTTTTGTGTTTTTCCTCTATTTTCAGAATTGTTTGCAATTTCTTTTTAAATGTCTATCTAAAAAATAAAAAGTCTCAATGAAGCCACGTTTTAGGAAACCCGCAGGAACAGAAACGCGACAATAAAAATGTCGACAAGTTTTATTGAAATTTATATCACAACGACTCTAGCATTATACAACGAAAATTGACTGCTCCTCGTAATAACAAAATACTTAAAACTTCATTCTGAAATATAAATGTACTTGCATTGATTCGAAAACAAAATAGCAGCAAGGAACTCGCGCCTAATCTATGTTGTCCAAAAGTATAATAAACATCGTCATTGCAAATAGGTTATCGCTTCCCCCTGTGTTTGACTAATTTCGCAATGCATAGAACCAGCAAAGGACACCCTTTAACCGATGACGAACATGTCTCGTTACTGTCTGCAGTTTTAAAGCGACTGATTCCGCACATAAGCGGCTGAGCCTTTCGAATTTCTTTAATTTTGTTATGGAAAAGAAAAGGAAAATGACATCGCAAGTTCCTTTTCCTCACGCGCGCGCCAAAAAGCTAGGAGTTTAGGCGGGAACGTCGGACAATCTGACTTTCTAGCTAAAGTATACTAACATCTAACGAAACAGACTTTGAATGTAATAAGACATTTCTTCGCAGTACAGTTGTGTTACCTGAACTGGCGGGACGGTCACCATTGAAATGATGCAAAGACAAGAGAGGAACACTCCAACATATGCCATGGTTTCTGTCTGCAATCGAATGAGTGAGATGCAATAAATATAACAGACAGAAGATTGGGAAACATTGAAAAGAAAGGATGTTGATGCCGTTTACTCTCAGTTTGATCGCTTCTTTAGTACTTTTTGATTTTCAGAGGCATGGCTCATGCACTAGGAAACACTACCTAACATAAATCTCCTGCCTCTGCAAGCACGTTCTACGTTTCTTGTTCAAGCTACAAAGAACAATTAGTAGATAGTAGACATATTCCCATCATGAAGAATGAAAAGCGGGCACAGCAAACTAAAAGCAAATGTTTTACACACCCGTTTTTCGACATGTTTCGCCTTATTCTGGTTTCCAGGAATCTTTTTCTAGTTCTATAAAACCTAAAAGATAATGTCTTACCTGTGGTTCTGTTCGAAGACTGACTCACAATACTCTTATGGTTGAAGATACAAATCCTTGCTGAATACAGATTCTGACTTTCCAGTTAAAACATGTTAAGATCACAATAGGAAATAGGAACCTCTTGATTAAATTTCTTAATAAATTTAAAATTATGTATTTATTATTTATTTATTTAGTGGCTTCCATCACGCCGAGCACTATAAACTTATGATATATAAAATACTGCGACAACACAACAACAACGACAACAACAACAAATGGTCGTGATGCGGGAGAGCTAACGGACTCGCAGTCCCAAGGCGCGCCCCAACACAGTACAGCACACTACAAAACGATTGGACAATTAATTAATATAAATATGTAAATCTTGCTAGGTATCTAGCAACAGTCAATTCTTGTTGCCCTACAGTGGGGACACAAGGACTTCCAAGACCGGACCCGGTCACTGTCAAAGAATAGTTCAAGTTTACTAAAGTACAGACGGTTCAGTTTGTTTTTAAAAGTGCAGAAAGAGGGCGCAGCTCTGGTCTCAGTTGGTAGATTATTCCAAAGAAGTACAATTCTGTTAAAATAGGAATCTCGGAAAAGCGAGGTCCTGAAACGCTGGGGACGGAGATTCACATTTGTTGCATTCCTTGTTCGACCAGAATTAAAAGTAACAAACTCATTGAGAGGAAAATGGTAGAGCCCATGGTAAGCCTTATAGAAAAAACAAAGATCCTTTGCCTCCAGCCAATAAGAAACAGGAAGCAAGCGCAGCGTTAGCAAGCGCGCCTTGTAATTGGGTCTTTTATTTGGGTCTGGGTCGCAGCAAAGTATAAAGCGAGTAGCGCGGCGCTGAACTCCTTCTAGCAGGATTCTGTCAAGGGTTATTTTTAACTTATTGAGCTTATTCAAGAGAAAATGATATATCATTTTCATTGGCCGATTACATTTCTTATTTGCTTCGGGCATTTTGACTCAATGTGCTGAATGGGAAAATTGTCCATCGTGCCCGCTCAAGCGGCCTAACAATTTTTTTTTTTGCAATTTTTCATGTCATTTCAATCATGGATTTTGTTGACAGTGAATTATTTTCGATTCAGTAACTGGTATCTATTAGATATGTATTTATTTCAATAAAATGTGAAAATAAAGGTGATTCTGATTGCAGCCAGTTAGGCCTAGGACATACGCCGATCTAATCATGAGCCGTTCCTAACGCTAATGAACAAACTCTATTGTCTAAGTTCATTTAAGACGGCGTATGTCTTAGGCCTTTATTGACGATTCCAGCTATAAGCGCGCGCACTCCTTTTTATTCAGAAATGCCCAAGCCGTGTCCCACAACTACCAGAATGCAGCGCACGCTTTTTAACAGTTTGATTGACAAATGTCCCACATCTACCGACATGCAGCTGCGCGCGCGTGCGTTATAGCAGGAATCGTCCATTAGCCCAGCTCCAGACTCGTACACAGTCGCTAAAATAATTCAGGACAAAAAAGGGTGGAAAAGAATGCGATGCACGAAGGCTTCTGGGAAGAGACATGAGGGCGCGCAAGGAATTGTGGGAACGAGTCACGTGCCTACTGCATGATAGTGGTTTTACTTGGCTTGTCATTGAGCTAATTTTGAACTAAACGCAGCTGTGTAATAATCTGACACCTTTTGACAAAAAAGTTTTACATTATTTACTTCTAGGAAATTTCTCACTGAAAACAAATATTGTTGCGGGCTTCCTGTGTTGCACGCGCGCGCGTCAAAAGTGGCGCGAAAAAAATTATCAGCCAATCACAATATTTCTCCGACAGATGCTATGGATATTAATATATAATATCAAGCTCCTGATAATTAACACTTACTGGATGAGGTTGAGCATGATAGTGAGATTTGTCAAGGCCGAGGTTTGTGTTATCTGCCGAAGCGAAGCTGAGGCGAATAACACTAACTCGAGGCGTTGACAAATCTATCATGCGAAAACCGAATTCAATAATTGTTTATTATTCAGCAACAAGGAACTCTCTTACCTAGCTAAACGAAGTCGACGACGAGTCCTTGCAAGGCGAAACGGTTTTTCAACTTCAGCTTACGTCCATTAGTATTTTTCTCTTCGTATTCAATTCAAATACTTTGAGATATCCTGAGCAATGATCTCTCGGCAAAAAGCAAAGCAGATTCAACGAGAATATTGGCAAAATTGGCTTTCGTCTTCGAAATGAAAACCAAGATGGCGGCCAAAGCTATTGGCTTGCGTTATGACGTCGTTAGAGTGCATCAGTCCTAATGTATGGAGTTTGACGTCACGAACTGCGCGCCAACATGCTTTCGCTGTGCACTCTTAGCCAATCAGAATCGAGATAGTGGCATGGCTGAATAATAATATAGATTTTAGGTTCTTATATGCGGGTTTTACTGTTTACAATAAAAAGACTTACGCTTATCCACTATACTCCCAGGTGAACAAGCTTAACGAGAGAGGGGAAACACCTCTGCATGTGGCAGCTATCGGTGGCGATGCGGAGAAAGTTCGGACACTCATTGAACGGGTAAGTGTTGGAATGTTATGCGTGGAAAAAGGTTAAAAAAAAGACATAAACAACGACGCGCCTGGAACCGGATTGATACAAGTTCCCAGAATAAATAATAATTAGTATAATTAGTCAAGCGATTCCGCGCGCTGATTGGTCGAGACGTTAGGAATATTGATTGCATTGGGGATCTCGCGCGTACTTTCTTACGAGAAAAATGGCACCTAACCCGATTTTTTTTTTTGTCAAAATCTTAAAAGTCGCTTGAGTAATTATACTACAACAATTAGTCGCCTCAGGCTCCGTAAATATCGGCGAATATTTACGTCGCCTTCGGCGACTAATTGTTAAATAATGAGAGTCGAATTTAGCCAACGTTTTGAGCTCTTACATCGGTTTTCTTCAGGGTCCTAGTGAGTTTGTATACCCGTGGGTGGGACTTCCATATTTTTTGGTCGGGGATGGGCACTTTGAATTTTAATGCAGATCAAGGTCACCCCTAAAAGAGACTATAACCTGTGATTTTAACTCCTAAAAGATACGACGATCATCCCCGTATCTGGTAACCGCCCTGAAGAAGAGCCGAAGTAAAGCCTCGAAAGTTGGCTACCTCGTCTGTTTAGCCCTTTCTGGTGTCTCTCCAGGAATGCTATGCTTGATGTTCAAGGGTTCGAATAGAGCAGATTTCGTATGACTGAAAAGTGCCGCGCCGCGACCGTGCCGCGACTACGCAATTTCATTCCTTATCTACAGCAGGCCAGGTTCCGTGCGGCAACCGCGACTTGTCGCGGCCCTTTTTCACGGTCATGCGAAATCTGCTCTAGCCTGAAGCATTCAGCCGTTCCTACGCTCTCGATCGTTGCCTCACTTTAGGAAAAGATACGTCTGAATTCACCACGAGATTTTCTCATCCATTATGTTATCACAGCCAAGTAAAAACCCGTATTTTTTACAACATTCCCATGACAACGCACGTCTTCTTCAACTGGTTGTCTGGCTTAGGAGTTTTCGCGCGCTTTTTTGCTTTGGGGAGCGTGTGCTGTCACTCATTATGTAATTACAGCAAAGTAAAATTCCGTATCTTTTACAACGTTTCCATGACAACGCACGCCTTTTTCAACTGGTTGACACGCTTCGGGGGAGCATGCGTTGTCATGGAAACGTTACCTGCACGTCTTACTGTGAAGCTCAACCAATCAGATTCTACTGACGGATTTGGGGTAAGTAAATTACATAATGGATAAGAAAATTTCTTGGTGAAATCAGACGTCTCTTGTCGCAAAGTGAGGTACGATCCAAGAGCCAATGGACGGCTGAATTTCAGGCTAGGGCTCGAAGAATTCGAAAATAAACCCCATAAAACCCAAACGTTATGCGTTTTTTTCTCTATTTTTAGGGCGCGGATATCAACGCTCGTGATTACTGTGGATGGCAGCCATTACACGAGGCTTGTAACCATGGATACCTAGGTAAGCCTTTTAATTTTTCAACAATTTAGCCTTGCAAATACGCGTTGCGTGACGTTGGTAGTTGCCCATCCTTAGTGCAGTGCTTACAACTTACTAACCCACCACACTGACCAGGGAACCAATCATTATAAATAAATAATAAATAAACAAGGCATATTAGTGTCTTCATCTTATCGTCAATGGTCGCGTAAAGGCCCGTTTACACTTGTAATTTTTGCTGCAATTTTTGTCGCGCGAGTCGAGGCGATTTTTTCTCGCACGTACGCGTCAACTCAAAATCACTAATGTAAATTAAGTGCAACTCGGCGCGATCTGCAGCGATTTTTGTCGCGTGATGTCGCGGATATTTCAAACATGTTCGAAACTCTTTGCAACTTGATGCGAGATGCGAAAAGCGAGCACAGAAATCGCACCGGATTTGCATCTCGTTTACACTCATTTTAAATAAAGTCTTTATTATTATTATTATTATAGTTGGAATTGCGACTCGCGCGAGAAAAATCGCCGCGACAAATGCAACAAAAATCGCAAGTGTAAACCGGCCTTAAGTTGTCGCAAACTTAGTGAAAGTTTATAGTTGCCAAAGTATAAACCAAAAGCTTTATCCTTGTGACAACGGCTCGACGCGCTCCACTATATTATTATACGATAGTGACGTCATTTTAGCATATAAGGTCAAACTTTAGTGCAGATATGAATCCGTATTTACACGGTTGAAAGCCGTATTACACTGTAGCAAATAATTCCGTGTCCTAGTCAAAACATGTACGTTTCTAGTGAATCTTGAAAAGAAACGAACATATTTGTTTTGAGCTGCTGCTTTGGCTGCACCTTGTACTTTTGTAAAGAAATATGACAATAACTTGGATGGAAAAAAAGGAATACTTTCTCAAAAACTAAAATATCTGGTAAAAAAATTCATAAAATGGCACGAATAAAACGGTCTGAGTATCACTATAATAGTACAGCAGCTTGGTGCAGAATTGTGCAAATTAATGTTACAAGCATGAAATTTGGCACAATGACAGAGCTTCATACCCTAAGTAGTCTTGCTGCAAAAACCACGCCCAAACGTGCGTACTTTCCGTTTTACAGAGGTGGAATTAATTATCTTATGATATACAGGGCAAAATTACTCGATGCTGATTGGCTAAGAGCGAGGGCATTTTTTTCTTTTTTTGAGGGCAAAATTACTTCGCGCACGCCTGAATACGTGCAGTGAATTTTGACGGCTCGGGCAATTTTGGAAAAAAATTGAAAACACTCGTGAAATTAATCCCTAATTTTACTCGGCCCCATGCGATTACCTATACTTATATAAGAATTAAAGCCTGACTAAACGTTATCCAAATTCTTCCAAACTTCACATAATGTTGAGATTGCATGCCCTTCAAGTTTAGGCAGTCAAACCACTCCCAATTACGGTACTTACAGGTATTACAGTAACGAATGTGAAGGTTTACAAAAATAAATTAAACATGATAGTTATTATTGAAATCTTTTTGCAACCTATTACAGACAAATTACCTAGCACCTAACCACACGCCCAAATGCCTGTATTTGGCACATTCAACACGTCTTTTTTAGCTTTTGAGCTAAGTACACTTTTCTTATAGGAAAATGTTCTTTTATATAACTTTTCGAACGGTTTTCCACACGATGCAAGACCTCACCCACTATGAGCACCCCACTAGCCCGCCAGCTAGCGTAGAAGAAAAAGGTTGCCTAAAAAAATAAGCGTTGTCATGTACTGCTTTGTAGCAATTCAATGTCCTTTTGGTAAGATGTTGCTTTTGAAGCATGTTTTGTCTGCTATCAGGCGAAGGGAGGCGAGGGGTTAACTGAAATGTACAATCCACTAAATAAACTCTGTATATCTCCGTGTATCTAAAAATCATTTCACATTCTTTCTTCTGAAAGCAAACGTTTCTTGTAGCGAGTGCATTAATATTTAGTTCCACCATCCCTATATCCAACTTTGGTGACCTAAGTTCCTGCAACAAGTCGGACCTCACAGGATGGCTGGAGATGGTTGCCCCTACTGTTAAGAGTGAGCCCCCTGAAGTCATTGCAGTCGTGATTGACGGAGCCGCCGTTGTAATTATGCTAAAAGAAGGGAACCGTAAGACGTAAAAGCACTACGCACATATCATTTGTTTATTCTTTATGTGCGCCATTACTAGCAAACAACATGAAGAAGATAGACATTGCCTGGGACGTGGCAACAACAGTGTGAAGGTAGGCGCGAGAGTAAACGAAGTCAAGGAACACTAGAAGACGAGCAGAACGGCCCGAGAGCCATATCCCTAGACTGACCTATCTGATCGTTCAAAGACAAACTGCTCTGTCAGAGCATAAGAAAGACTCGTACCAGTATAAAGCCCTAAGGAATAAAGTGCAACGAGAATTCAAATCATCTAAAGCTAAATACTATACTCGCAAAGTGTCAGCTCTGACGTTACCCATTGGTACAAAGAGGTCAAGTCCTTGAGTGGCAGCACTGACTCATGTGATTGGTGGAAACAGAAGGTTGACGATGATGTTCCTTCCATCCAGGAATTATGCGAGAGCTCACTTCAATGTGTTCTTGTATGACCAGACATCAAGCATCGTCAGTTCTACTCACTGAAATTCGGAGCCAGTCCTCCAAGAGCTCCTAATCATCCCTGGTAGGGCTCACAGCTCTGTAGTATCAAAGTGAAAAAATCCTCTGGCCCTCGGACCCAGCTCCAAACATCGTATCGAAGGAGTAAGCCTTTGAGTGGCAAGGGCGGACATGTTCCCAGAAGACCAAAGATGAATGTGATACCTAAATTTATCGGCCCTAAGAAAAACAAATCCCTTATCGCAAGCTACATCTTTCAGTGCTTCAAATCAACAAAAAAGCTTTTAATAATTTTATTTCTTTCCCCACCCGAAAACGATAAACGCTACCTAATTCCTGTTTTGTATTGCCCAAAAAATGTTTTTGTTCTGGTCATTTGCCATTTTCTGGCTTTCACATCCGACACTTTTCGCTACTAGTTGGCTATAACTTATAGCCTACTAGTAGCTCAACCAATCATAACGCAGCATTGATAATAGACCACTAGTATGATTTGACTAAAACAATAACTATAGTTGATGTTCGCGGGCGTAAATGTGTTTTGGGCCCGACTCAGGCTCATTTTAGCCTGAGCGCAGCACAATGCTCCACAATGCTCGCCAAAGCCATTATAATAAATCTTATCTATTCTTGTCAATTTAAGAGCCGTGTCCGGTTCGTACGAGCATGTTTCATTTCCTATTTTCTTTTCCTTCCTCATTTTTGGTTATTGATAAGGATTTTATTTACCAGCTCTTCACGTTAAAGTTTCATATCCGGCTTTTAGGGTAAATGTGCGAGAATTTCAAGTTGAGCCTGTTTGGCTACTAGCGCGATTATAGCGAGTATCACTTGCATTGAAAAACCGCGATCCAAGGAGCCGGCTAACACTTTTCCTTGTAAATTTAATGCGCTGTTAAAGACGCTAAGTTTGGTTATTTCATATTTCTCTCCCGATTAATAGCATTTGGTAACTGCTAGCTGATTAAAGGCAATTTTAGCGGCGATTTACGCGTCTAACCTCGGCCGCGATTTAAGGGGATTTAAGACATTTGAGCCACGTAAAAATATCCGAGTATATAATCGATCAAAAATCGTTTATTTTAAGAATATCAGTTCCGTTCTTAATACCACCCAAGTGGAATGACCAAGTCCTATTTAGCGGGAGAGAAATGTGAAATAACTAAATCCTTTTTAATTTAGCGGGAGAGAAATGTGAATTGACCAAATCCTATTTAGCGGGAGAGAAATGTGAAAGAACCAAATCCTATTTAGATGTGAAATGACTAAGTGAGTATCACTTGCATTAAACACCCGCAGTCAAAGAGTCGGCTAACACTATTCCTTGTAAATTTAATGAGCTTTTAACGAGGCCGCAATTACTGGACGTTATGGACTAGAAATAGGATTGGGAATTCCACTTCTTTCCCGATAAATAGGATTTGCTCATTTTACATTTCTCTCCCGCTTAATAGGATTTGGTCATTCCACTTTGGTGGTACCAAGAACGGAACTGATGCCTTTAAAATAAAAGAAAATTTTCGATGGATTATATACTCTGAGAATTTGATTTGCATCAAATGTCTTAAATCCTCTTAAATCGCGGCCGAGGTTAGACGCAGTTTGCGTAAATCGCCTCAAATTGCCCTAAATCACCTTTTCCACCTGAGCTCGTTGTTTCTTGCAGCAAGATAAAGCTGTTGTTTCCTTAAATCGCCTTAATTCGCCTATTTCTCAGTACTAGCTGCCCCTAGATCTTCTTAAGTCGCATTAAATCACGTTTTCTACCTGCAGTGAGCCCTTTCTCTTTACTCATCCAAAACGAAGATTTCCGATCGATTATACACTCTGAGAATTTTAATTGCCTCAACTGTCTTGAATCCTCTTAAATTGCGGCCGAGGTTATAGACGTTTAAAGCGCGCCTAAAAATTCCCTAATCACCTTTTCTCGCACATTTAGTTGCAGTGGACTTTAATGGGTTTGCAGTTGGTTCTTAGCAAGATAAATAAGCTGTTGTTTTCCTTATATCGCCTTAATTGGCCTATTTTCTCAGCTATTAAAAAAACAATTGCAGTAGACCTTTCCCATCGCTTCAAATCGTACTAGCTGTGTCCCTAGATCTTCTTAAATCGCATTAAATCACGTTTTCTACCTGCAATGAGCCCTTCTCTTAATTCGCACAAAACGAATATTTTCGATCGATTATATACTGTCTTAAATTCTCTTCGATCGCGGCCGAGGTTAGACGCGTAAATCGCCTCAAATCCCCTTAACCGCCTTTTTTCACAAGGTTAGTTGCAGTGGGCCTTAATCGGCTTACAGTTGCTTCTTATTCTTGGGTTTGCACTCATTCCTATGGGAATAAAATCACAAAAGCGCGGCGGCCATGTTGGTGTACAGAACAAAGAGCAACAAATGAACTTTCTTTTGTTCCTGTACACCAACATGGCCGCCAATGACGTCACGTGCAAGCCAGCAATAGCAAGTAAAGCTGTTATTTTCCTTAAATCGCCTATTTTCTTAACTGTTAAGTTTCCATTAGGGGCCGACCATTTGACTTGGAGGGGCTGGGATGATTTTGAAAACATATCCTGCGTACGAGCATGTTTCATTTCCTATTTTCTTTTCCTTCCTCATTTTTGGTTATTGATAAGGATTTTATTTACCAGCTCTTCACGTTAAAGTTTCATATCCGGCTTTTAGGGTAAATGTGCGAGAATTTCAAGTTGAGCCTGTTTGGCTACTAGCGCGATTATAGCGAGTATCACTTGCATTGAAAAAACCGCGATCCAAGGAGCCGGCTAACACTTTTCCTTGTAATTTAATGCGCTGTTAAAGACGCTAAGTTTGGTTATTTCATATTTCTCTCCCGATTAATAGCATTTGGTAATTGCTAGCTGATTAAAGGCAATTTTAGCGGCGATTTACGCGTCTAACCTCGGCCGCGATTTAAGGGGATTTAAGACATTTGAGCCACGTAAAAATATCCGAGTATATAATCGATCAAAAATTTAAGAATATCAGTTCCGTTCTTAATACCACCCAAGTGGAATGACCAAGTCCTATTTAGCGGGAGAGAAATGTGAAATAACTAAATCCTTTTTAATTTAGCGGGAGAGAAATGTGAATTGTCCAAATCCTATTTAGCGGGAGAGAAATGTGAAATAACCAAATCCTATTTAGATGTGAAATGACTAAGTGAGTATCACTTGCATTAAACACCCGCAGTCAAAGAGTCGGCTAACACTATTCCTTGTAAATTTAATGAGCTTTTAACGAGGCCGCAATTAATGGACGTTATGGACTAGAAATAGGATTTGGGAATTCCACTTCTTTCCCGATAAATAGGATTTGCTCATTTTACATTTCTCTCCCGCTTAATAGGATTTGGTCATTCCACTTTGGTGGTACCAAGAACGGAACTGATGCCTTTAAAATAAAAGAAAATTTTCGATGGATTATATACTCTGAGAATTTGATTTGCATCAAATGTCTTAAATCCTCTTAAATCGCGGCCGAGGTTAGACGCAGTTTGCGTAAATCGCCTCAAATTGCCCTAAATCACCTTTTCCACCTGAGCTCGTTGTTTCTTGCAGCAAGATAAAGCTGTTGTTTCCTTAAGTCGCCTTAATTCCCCTATTTCTCAGTACTAGCTGCCCCTAGATCTTCTTAAATCGCATTAAATCACGTTTTCTACCTGCAGTGAGCCCTTTCTCTTTACTCATCCAAAACGAAGATTTCCGATCGATTATACACTCTGAGAATTTTAATTGCCTCAACTGTCTTGAATCCTCTTAAATTGCGGCCGAGGTTATAGACGTTTAAAGCGCGCCTAAAAATTCCCTAATCACCTTTTCTCGCACATTTAGTTGCAGTGGACTTTAATGGGTTTGCAGTGGTTCTTAGCAAGATAAATAAGCTGTTGTTTTCCTTATATCGGCCTATTTTCTCAGCTATTAAAAAACAATTGCAGTAGACCTTTCCCATCGCTTCAAATCGTACTAGCTGTGTCCCTAGATCTTCTTAAATCGCATTAAATCACGTTTTCTACCTGCAATGAGCCCTTTCTCTTAATTCGCACAAAACGAATATTTTCGATCGATTATATACTGTCTTAAATTCTCTTCGATCGCGGCCGAGGTTAGACGCGTAAATCGCCTCAAATCCCCTTAACCGCCTTTTTTCACAAGGTTAGTTGCAGTGGGCCTTAATCGGCTTACAGTTGCTTCTTATTCTTGGGTTTGCACTCATTCCTATGGGAATAAATCACAAAAGCGCGGCGGCCATGTTGGTGTACAGAACAAAGAGCAACAAATGAACTTTCTTTTGTTCCTGTACACCAACATGGCCGCCAATGACGTCACGTGCAAGCCAGCAATAGCAAGTAAAGCTGTATTTCCTTAAATCGCCTATTTTCTTAACTGTTAAGTTTCCATTAGGGGCCGACCATTTAACTTGGAGGGGTTGGGATGATTTTGAAAACATATCCTGCATGCAGGCTACGTCCCCCCCCCCCCCCCCCCCCCCCCCAAAAAAAAAAAAATATCCTGCACCCAGATATTGTTTTAGTGTTACGGCTTCCGTGTAGCTTATCGTTGTGCGATTGAGGGCTGCAATTCCCTGCTAGCAGAGGCCTCTTTTTCTCTACATTTCGCTGGCCCGAAAAGGCTCGGACATAAGATTTTTCAAATCCCTTTTTATCATTGCGCGATTTACTAAAATAATTTATATTCGAAATTAAAAAGAAACATAAAACACGGACAAAGGATAACCAGAGAAAATGTCTCCCAAAAAATAATGCACATAGGAAGATGTAAAAAAAATCCTGCATGTCGTCACGAGAGAAAAAAAAACTTGCCTACCCCTTGGGAAAAAAAAATCAATTTTTCTGTGTTTAGCTGTGTTTAGTTCAAAATATGATTGGTTGACAGAAATGAGCGACCAACGAGAATGCAAAGTAAACGAGTTTTCAACACTCAGCTGAAACCCGCTCTACTTCCTCGCCTGTATTAGGTTTTGGCACAAATTGCAACAGAAATCACACCCTTTCACAAGTCAACAAGCTGCTCAGTGGTCAGGAGAGAGTAATGGACTCATGCGATACGATGCTACTCGCGTCTGCCGTGCGCTAGTGATTCCCGTGCCCTCCCTCCCTGAGGTATGACTACCCGAGCCTCTCTTCCATGTGCGCCATGACATGTTCCTCAGACCTGAGCGAAACCTCTCGATGAATATGAAATAGATGATGGGATTGAGAGCAGGGTTGGTAATGGCCAGAAAGCGCGCGATAAAGACGAACGTGCGCCATCCACAGAAATTAGTGAAGCGTTTCCACTTGTAGACGAATGTCCAAGTGAAGAGGAGGGCGTTGTAGGGGCCGTAGCAGATCCCGAATACCACGACAATGGTAAATGCCATCAAGACAACTTTCTTGGTTTTCTTGTACCTGATTCGCTGCTCGCGAGTCGACTGGCAGCGGGCTACATCACCTTGATCCTAAGAGAAAGGAATCGGTGTCAAAAATGAAAAATGTACTGAAAAATGGTCTAGTAATAATAGTATACCAATCTCGTATTCATACTCCGTCATATTTTGGCCAGCGCCAAGATTTCAGGGCTCTGGGGGAATCAGTTTTTTAAAGCCCAGATTCTGGGTTATCGGTTATAAAAACAATTTTGCCATAAACCGATGTGTTCGGGGATCCTTGACCAGCGCCCTCTTCAAAAGGGATTATCATCTACTTTCTCAACGCCCATAAGATATCACTATTACAAAATTCACTAGTGGAAGAACGGCCCCCAAATCTCCTCTCCACACCCCCTGAGTAGGCAATGCCACCTCACCCACCCTCTCTCTGTGAACGATCGACATTCCCCTGCCCGATATAAATATGATATGACCAGGAAAACACTGATGCCACGAAATTGTTCGATTGATCGCATTGAAGTACCGCACCTCTCCACCCAGAGGGACAAAATCTCTAACCGTACTCCTCGACTTCCCCACCCCGTGCACTACCGACATCTCGTTGTTTGTTTTCTTAGCACGAAACGTCAATTACTGCGAAAGCTACCTGTTTTACCTGTTTGCTTACCTGTTTCTCAGCACCCATAAGATAACACTGTAGCAGCACAGGAGTGATATAAAAGGGATTATGGTAAAAGCTACCTGTTTGCTTACCTGTTTCTCAGCACCCACAAGATAACACTGTAGCAGCACAGGAGTGTGATGAAAGGGATTATGATAAACAGGATGCAAAGTAAGGTTGAGTGCACTATCTGCGACTTCAGGTGGTGATCTGCGTTCTTGTGCCATTTATTCTCGCATATTAGTACCCCATCCCATGACTCTTTGAGGCGAAAGCTGTATAAATACGGCGCAAAGATCATTACAGGGATTAACCAACTGACCGTTACGAAGATTGTCGTCGTCTTGGAACTCGAGCAGCGGCGGAGAGGGAACACTATGGCCGCGAAGCGATCCCACGTGATGAACATAATACTGAGGATCGAAACAGGCTGTGAAATATCAGCGACAAAGTGGAACAACTTGCACAGGGCCAGTCCTGCTAGCCCGTCCACGTTCCATCGTTGGGACATTTGGATTCGTCTACGATAAGTTTAGGAATGAATAAAGGGATGAGGAGATCGCTCGCTGCCATGTTCACTATCAGGCGTTGACTGTGTTTCTGAGCTTCTTGTCTCGGTAGACGATCGCTATTGTAAGGGTGTTGCCGATCAGAGCGGCAACTGCGATGAAGCAGTAAAATATGACTTTCATTATTTGCCCCGTCTCGGTCACGTCGTCCACAGTGCAAGTCCCCGGGTCTACAAAAACTGTATTGTTGCTTGTCGAATTCATGTTCAGTTAAGGCTCTTGATCTTCCGGCAAATTCAACTTTTGCCTTCTACATTTCGAATACCAAGGCAGCGTCTTATGCGTTCTTTTAGTCCAATTCAGCCTGGCCAGAGACAGGAAACTTCAATCTGTCCATATATTCTCCATCTTTGGCCTTTCTAGCAGTCGTTGCTTGCTGAACGGGGATCCTTTCCGTTCTTGGAGCAGGCAGTTACTCTGTTGGCGCTCTAGGGTCGTGTGCAGTGTGCAATCACTAACAATCTCTCGGCAGTTTCACCTCTATAAGTAAGCCGGCTTCTGATAAGTCAGCGAAGTCTCCGATTTTGTAGAGTGAAGCTTTAAAAAAGCATTTAATGAGCACGTAAGAGCTGTGACCTTGTTTCTTCAGTAGGCGTCGATGTGGCTGTTGACACTACGTTGTAGCCACCTCTTAAAATATAATTAGTAATAGCTGTGCAAGCAGTGCCGCGCGTAAATGACAAAGCCCCGCTGCCGCAACGCAGTTTTTAATACCAATTGCGACCATCTGGTGGAGGATTTGCAGGTTTAACTAAAAAGTGCCAGGCGTTGCTGCAACAGTCCGGAATCGGTCTTTAAATCCACTACTGCTTTTTACACTGGCCATTCGAGGCGTGCGGTGGTGCTTTGCGAAATTCTGTCCTTTCTGTCGACACCCTTTAAGCTTATGCTTATATTGCGATCAGTGATGGCAGATTAGAGTGAGATTTAGTGAGATTGAATTCCAATTACACGTCCAAATCCAAAGGGCCAAAATTTATAGCAATATTGGGTGTCGCGTAATTGGAATAATTCCAAATTCCCCAAGGTCGCTAAAAGCTATGATCATATTTTGATGGCAAAAGCCTCAGGGGCTGGTGGTTTTACCGCAACAAAAGTGTTTGCTTATAATTTACAAATTGGCGCCCTGATCTTTGATTTGACTGTACTTTTTACACGAAGACAAAACAACGAAAATAAGTGCAATTGATCGAAGAGCTGGATATTTTGGCGATAATCCCCTCGAAGCTGCTAAGCTTTCGCTTCGGAATCTCAGGGCAAGGGTTTTTCAATAAAAGTTAGGAATATCGTATAACAGTATCAGTGCTCAGTTTACTTGGCAATGAATAAACAAATAAAAATGAATTCCAAATATCCCTCAGCTCCCCTCGAAACTTCGAAACTTTTGCTTCCGAATCTCAGACAGGGAAGGAAAATAAAGGAATATCGTATAACAGTATTCAGTGCTCAGTTTTTCTCAGAAAAACATCGACATTTTTCTTGCAACCAGAAGTCAAGTTGACTTCTGGTTGCAAGAAAAATGTCAATTAATAAAAATAAATAGATAAATCCAAATATTCCTCCGCTCCTCTCGAAACTTTTAAGCTTTTGCTTCCGAATCTCAGTCAGGAAAAGAGCTTTTGATTAAAGGTAAGGAATATCGTTGTGCTTAGTTTTACTTATATAAATGGATTAGAAAATTGGGCAACCCAATATCACTAGAAGTTAAACTGGAATTCACCAGTTTAGTACTTAGAAGCAATTAATCAGTTAAGTAATTGAAACGTTACTTTATTTAGGGAAAATATACACGTAATCTTAACATAACTCCGCTTTTCGTTATTTGTTTGAAAAGCTAAATCGCCTCAATTGACAGGAAGTCCGTGTGCGCTGGAAGCGACGCATTGGAAAGACACAAAGGCTGACTACCCTTCACATTTGGCTGCTCAGTTAATAAAGCCTTAGGCAAGAAATCTAAATCACTTCTATTCTTTTAAATCACTTTGTTTCTTAATTCGTTAACATTCAAGAGTTAGAAGTCACCAAAACAGCAGGGACACAAAAAAACTCCTTTATATTAAAGTATTTAAGGTTTAGCTGGATAAAGTGATTCTCTTGAAACAGGTTTCAAAATCAAGCAAGAACTGTTTTAATTTCATGGTCAGACCTTTACAGTTTCTGATTCTGGGATTGCTCTGCTTAGTTAGATTAGCGCAGGAGTTATTCACAAGGTCGCAATTTCATGCAATTGTGACTATTATATATACTCCATAATCTTCAAATTTGGAGATCACTAATATATTTGCGTTGCGGGCTTCCTGTGTTGCACGCACGCGCGCCAAAAGTGGCGGGAAGAAAATCAGCCAATCACAAACGTTTCCCTGACGGACACTAAGGAAATCCTTCAAAATCGAATCGCAGCACAAAGGTCTTCAGGTCTCAGAAAAAATCAACGAACGAAATGAAAAAACGTGAGAACTCTTTTATTGAAATATGAGATTAAGTCTTTAGCAGAAGAATTGATCTCCCCGCTTTTAGGTGGTAGTGACGAAAGTGGAAGCACTGCGCCTAATCCTTAGATGACGTGGGATTTCGACCATATCGGCAGGCTACCTTACTGCCTAATCACTTAGGCGGATTTTATGTCTGATATCAATTTTGCTTTTCCATTGCGGTCAAGTATCTCGTGTCTCTTGGTTCTCCGTTCACCACGCCCAAACAAGAGGCATATTATTCTTTAATCTATGGTTAAGTGATATTAATCGGTGGTTTTCTCGATTAACGACAGTTCAGATAATTTAAATTACTGGTTTAAGTTTATTCGTATTTCTCGCTCTTAACGTCAAATAGTCATTTTTTGGTAGATAGAATTTTAACATTTCTAGGAGATTACGATAAATTTTATATTTCGATAAATAAATTTATATGATGAAAGGGAGTTGTTGAGACAATCTTGTTGTATAATTCCAATTACTGGTTTGATTTTTTTCTTATTTAAAGCTCTTAGACGTAAAAAATCGTTTTTGGAAGATTGCTTTTTTGTAGATGATAGATAGAGATTATTATATGGCAAGAACTTGATATCGTTTTTATTCACGAGTTTTCGTGTCATAACGCGAATGAGCGAGTCTTCGAGTCAGATACAATAGCAAAAAATAAAGACAAATTGCATTTTATTCTTACCGTCACTTCACTGATACGATTTTTATTCATGCTTTATCACATGGATATCTGGTCACAGTATATAATAAATTTTATATTCTATGGTCAAAGTGTATTCATCGCTGGTTTATCGATTAACGCCAGTTGAGATAATATTTGGTTATGTAATGTAAATTACTGGTTACGTAAAATTATCATTTCTCCTCGCTCTTGGACGCCCAAAAGCAGTGTTCTTTTTGTAGATAGAATTTATATTTCTTGAAGATTCCGATAAATTTTACACTTCTATGGTGAAAGTGTTTTTAATCGCTGGTTTTATCGATTAAAGCCAGTTGAGATAATATTGTTATATAGTTTAAATTACTTGCTTGATTTTTTTCTTATTTGTCGCTCTTAGACGTAATAAAGTCATATTTTTATTTCTATGTTGAGCGAGTTATTAATCGCTAGTTTTATCGTTTAAAGTCATTTGAGACAATATTATTGTATAATTCCAATTGCTGTTTTTTTTCTTATTTAAAGGTCTTGGACGTAAAATTATCCTCTTTTGGAGAGTGCTTTTTTGTAGTTCGAATTTTATATTTCTATGATCAGAGTGTTCATTCGTCGCTGGTTTATCGTAATGCCAGTTCAGTTAATATTTTATTATGCAATTTAAATAACTGGTTTAAGTTTTATTCTTATTTTTCACTCTTGAACGTCAAAAAGTCATGGGTTTTTTTGGTAGATAGATCTTGGAGATTCCAATAAATTTTTCGTTGAGAGAGTGTTATCGATTAAAGTCAGTTGAGACAATATTGTTGTATAATTCCATGTACTGTTTTGATATTTTCTTATTTATCGCTCTTGGACGTTAAAAATCGTTTTTTCAAGAGTGCTTTTTTGTAGAGAGAATTTTATGTTTCTATGGTCAAAGTGTTATCGATTAAAGTCAGTTGAGAAAATATGTATACTTTCAATTACTGGTTTGATTTTTCTTATGTGTCGCTCTTGTACGTCAAAACGTCGTGTTTTTGTAGATAGAATTATATATTTCTTAGAGATTCCGATAAATTGAAAAAAAAATCTTAATTTTCCCAGAAAAGTTTTTTTTTCAAAGTGTTATCGATTAAAGTCAGTTGAGAAAATATGTATAATTTAATTACTGGTTTGATTTTTTCTTATTTGTCGCTCTTGTACGTCAAAACGTCGTGCTTTTGTAGATAGAATTATATATTTCTTAGAGATTCCGATAAATTTAAAAACAAATCTAATTTTCCCAGAAAAGTTTTTGCGGCATCTTAAATTATTAAATAAGTGATAACTTTTTAAGAAGGAACAAGTGATAACTTTTTTAAGAAGGTCCTTCAGTAATGGCCCTTAATAATGTGATTATATTTGCGAATGCTTTGATAGGTAGCTCATGACTTGGGGCTCTGTCCTTTCTACAAATGACTTGTGCGGCAGAACAACAGTGTATCAATCTAGCTGTATATTTTGGTTCTATTGTTCTGAGATCGTGACTGCAGGATCGCAGACCGCGAGTTCCATATGATGACAAAACGTTTGCGAACGGCGGTCAGCAATTTTGGATCGCTTGCGATCTTACAGATTCAGAGCTTATATTATACAGATTTAATTCGCAAAACATCACAGTCTTTTTCTAGCTTCCTTTTAGAATAAAATAGCTATATATATTTAACTAAGCACGCATTATTTAAACCCCTCCACAAACAGTTGTCACTGGCAGGTATAACACACTGCTGCGAGTGTTTTGAATGGCTTCAAAAACGCTCCCTGTGGAACCTTACCAAATACATTTTATCAATATAATCATACTTTTACGCACAGCTGTTTCGGGACCGGGATTTTCGTTATTAGAGTCTGAGCATGCGTAGCGTTTGCGGGCTCAAATAACCAGCGGCATTGCACAGAAGCTTCAAGATGGCGGGAGTTTTGATTTGTGACTAGCGAGAAGCTGACACTTAAAGGCGAGTAAAAAAATATTTCACGCTGTTTTCACGTATTTTCTTTTATTGCTCCAGTGAGGGAAGTCTTTAAACTTTCATATGGGCAAAATACATGACCAGATAATGACAAAGAAACTATTATGAACGCACTTTGTTTGGAGCGCAGAATTTCGCGTTACTATTTAGCGCTATTGATCAAGGAAGAAAAAAGCAATCTCCTTCGGAAGTTCTGAAGTTTTCTCGAAACAACGCTAATATCGAGAATATAATTTAGGCTTTTGTGGATACATGCGAGCTGAAAAAATTGTGATACGCCGACTGGATTCCTAAAATAATTTTTTATTTCTTACGATGCAGCGCCTTCATAGAACAACACGTCACTTTATTACATGCGTAGTGTCGCTTGTGCGAAATCAACCGAGCCATCTGCGTCACAGATGCACCGAATATCTCAGCGAGTTAAATGAAATATGGATGATTGATAAAATGTCAACTTATATTTCATTGAGAGATTGTCTATACATTCCACATATTTCTGCCCCTAATCCCTGGTGCATTTTTACTTACGCCCCCCCCCCCCCTCGGTACTTGTTAAAGACAAATTTGAGGGGAAGACATCTATAGGAATCACTATCGTAACAGGAGGAGAGCTCAATTAAACGGCATGTGAAAATCAGAGGAAATCTAGAACATTATATTTTCCTTGTGATTATAGTGAAAACATTGGCTGAAAATTTTCAAGTGGTGCATTTTTACTTATGCCCCCCCCCCCCCCCCTCCCATGAAAAATGCATATGCCCTCCTGGCTGCAAGCAAAAATTCCTACAATTCCCTCCAAGTTATGAGCTAAACCTATCAAACCCTCCCTGGTTACATTAAGAACCCCTTCAGTTGTAATTATACTATGGGATTAATGTGCTTAGGCATTTCAAGTTTCTGAAAAAATTCACGACAGCCATAATCAAAATGCTGTGTAAATATTGTTACTACTTAAACATGGTATACTTTTCCTGTCAATGTTAGAACTCCCGCTGTAGCCCCTATGGCTAAGCCTAGGGCTTAGAAGTAGGACTGTACAGTATTACAGTCAATACATATGGTGTACATTTTAGGCTCAGCAGCTATGGTAGCCTAGTATCAAGTACCAATGGTGCATAGAAAGCACAAGATAATGAGAGTGAAATAAAACGTACACCATATGCATTCTTTGATGAACTTCCCACAATTATCTATAAGTTTTAGATGCCCATGAAATGCAATGTACATGTTGGAGTGAATAGACCTCAATGACTTGCCTGTTTCTTTTGCCCATTCAGATCACGTGGCATTCCCATGAGCATTCTTTCTTTGTTTTTCTGCTGCACACCGTAGGATATATGAATATGGAAGCAGCCCAGACAAAGAAAGAGTATTCAAATGAATGCGACGTAATCTGAAATGGGACACCATTACTCCAAGCCGAGGAGGTCAATTTCATATGACTTTTGGTGAAACCAATCACAAAGTGATTACCCCAATTCAAATAAAACCTATAAGAGTAATTACAAAGTGATTGAAAATTGCTCCTTGATTCCAATCCCAGTGGGTTACAATGTGTATGTCCTCCTGGCTAGAAGTGCTTACGTCTCTACAGTATTACAATGATTGTGTGTAAAGTACTGTAAAGAGGCAAATCCAGGATTTTAGAGAGGGGTGTCTGTTTTGTTCGTTCACTCCTTCGAAGACTGATATGGGTAATATGATATGCCCATGTGTGGCCTTAGTATCACAATAAAGTCCTCATTGGTTTGGTGCATAATGCCTTGATATATTTACTGTAAAAGAAGCTAGCTCACACATACAATTTATCTTTGATTCAGGCTAGATAACTTGCCATGGCACTATAGAACCATTTCTAAAAACAACATTTAAATAAAGCTGGGTGGCAAAAGGATTAGGCCCATGAAAGTTTCAATGTCCCCCAACCCCATCCAAATGCAGCAGGCATTATGTTTGTATTCACTATCTATGAAAGTCTACAAAGGTGTTTGCTATCTCCATCAATATTGTCCCTGGCCCAATTTAATCAGCAGAAGCAGGATGTAGCTAACAGCTCCAGCAACCTGGAAGGAAGCATACAATGAGTCAGTACATTATAGTACATACAGGTGTAGAGCTGATTTCATGTGATGCAGTAGTGAAACTAAATCCAATTTAAACAAAAATTTATATGATTGACTGCATAGTTATTGTGAGTTATGACAGCCATCTGGAATATGCTCTATTCCAGAGACCATTTCTGATATAGGGTACTTAAAAAAACAGGCAAATTTCCATTCAATTATTTTTGTTTTCAAATAAATTTGTAAATGCAAACTCAGACCCTGCTTAACCTTATCATCACATCCAGCATGGATATTCATATAGCAGTAAAATAATGTTACCCGCAGAAAACAATCCACTTTGTCTGCAGTGGATACAAGATCAAACTCAGACTGTTCAGCGACTGTTCCAGTTTCTTTGCAGAAAAGTAGTCCTGTAATAGTCCACACTGTACCCTCAATGCATCATAACACACTAACCTACTACAAATACTTGGGAATCCCACACTAACCTACTACAAATACTTTGGAATTAATTGGAGCCTTGCTCTGTGGAAATTCCCCCACAATGTGAAAAGAAAAATTCTAGAAACTTGCATTGACATAATGGCTACATACCAAAAATAGATGCCAGAAGAAAAATTATTTCCCAAGTTGCACCATATGACAGATCACATTAGTCTGGTCTTGGATTTGGCTGCCATATTACTGTAAACAATTGTAAAGGAATTATAAACTTTCATGACAATTCTAAAATTCATTTTATCTCAGAAATACTCTCACAGCTCCCCTAAAATTGGTTAAGTTGCTACAAAAATTATAAGTCAAGACAATCAGGAGGGAAGCACTGCAAGCATGCAATAACTCCAATTTTGAAGATAAGCGAATAACCGAAAAACTGAAAACAGCACAACAAAGCGTGACCAGAGGGCAAAATTGTAGATAGAAGTTTGGAACAACAAACAAGCTAAATGACATGAAATTTGCAAGAAGATAATACTGAATTGACATATGTAAAGTACAGTAGTTTCAAAAATTACCTGCAGAAAATTCTGTCGGCGTATCACGGATAAGTTGGTCGGTATCTCTCGGAGAAAGATTGAAGATTCCAGAACAGTTGGCGAGGTTGTTGGGAAAACTTCAGGATTCTCACAGTTTCTTGTCGAAAATTCGACTTCTGGAACTAGCTGAAATCGACACCAGTACTTGGAGAAGACAAAATATTGCCTTAACAGTAGAAATATAGGACAAAATCATATCGAACAGTGAGATTAATTCTCTGACAACATCCAAAACCCGTTCGAACTGAAATCGAACGCGCGAATACCACGATTTTCCTTGTCAAACACCAGGCCTTCTTCTTGTCACCACAGGGAGACCGAACGCACTCAGCCGAAAGTTGGTCTGGAAGGAGGGTATTTGATGCGCATGCTCAAACTCTATGATTAGTCAGAAACAGCTGTGTACGTGTAAAACGTTGATTGCGTCACTAGTCGTGCGCAGAATCATGTGCCCATAAATTCTGTCTCACATGGAAGTCCAACATGATCTCGAACTTAAAATGAGGATTCTCATCAATTGTTAAATGGTCTTGAAATGAGGATTATCATCATTTGGGGACATGACTGTATTCCAATTAACATGATTCAAAACAGTCTGAACCGAACATAATAATAATAATAATAATAGTCTTTATTCAATAATATCTCCAGACAGACGTGGAAATTTACAATATACAATAATTAATTACAAGTAGGAAAAAAGGCAAAGATTAATGAAAGAGCTGTTAAACCGCTCAGTGCGTACGCGCGGAAGCAAGTAAGGATGCCCCTCCTCCTGAGCGTACGAGCTCTCAGTGGAGGAAGGAGGTCATCCAGGGCTGTAGGAGTCGGCCCTGTTATTACCTTCCACAACTTCCGGTCCTTTTCTATCAGAAGCTCAGTTATCGTGTATTTGCGTTTGAACATGCAGTCGGACCCCCCAAAAAGCAGCGCCTAACTTCCACACAAGTCTACTACTTCAACCTATAACCATGTGGGAAACTCGCGCATGTCAAATAACCATATCACCAGATTAAGGATAATCCTCATTTTAACAATTGATGATAATCCTCATTCTAAGTTCGAGACCATGTCGGTGCATGTGATTCTAGTTGTAGTCTGTAGTAAAACCCTATGTAATCGATTTCTCTCGGAGAGGAGACCTGTGTAGACATAGGACTTCTCAAAAGTAGTCCCTACAGACTGCACTACGCAAAGACCGACTAGTCATGTTCACTAGTATACTTTATATAGAGCACACTGATAAGCATGGCTTTATCGGGTATAATGCGTATGCACGTGATCTATTATACGCCCTTCTACTGGTCAGTTGGCTGATTAATAATTCATGCGTTTTTTTGCTCGTATAGGTAAGCAAATTTTATTGTGGCAAATTATATTTGCTGTAAAACAATCCTGTAAGCCTTGCAAATGAATTCGTTATTTCGCGCTGCGCCTTTCAAGACATCGATTTTAGCCTGCGAGCCAGCTCTCCAGCAATCTCGTTTCCAGAGCTTACTCCGCTGTTGTTGTTTGTCGTAGGGTCTGGCAGCAGACAATCGTAGCCGATTCTGATTGGCCGATATTCCCGCCCACCATTTTGAAATTCGCCTAACCGACAAAGACGGTCACCATATATGGAAAACCGGATGTCCTAGATTCTAGGACATCCGGCTTCGTCTGCGTCCAGAGCCTCCGAGTCAACATGACCGAGAGGCTCTGGGAACGAGATTGGCTCTCCAGTGTTTTTTTTTTTCAGTTACTTGATTTTTTGGCGCGCGGGATTCCTGTGTTGCGGAAAGGACACAGGAATCCCGCGCACCAAAAAATCAAATATCCCCCAGGCTACATGGATTTCGCCTCTGGGATTTACTTTTTCCCCTTTCAAACCACCTGAAGATTTAATTCAAGGGCACATCACACAATAGCACATTCAGATTCATTCTCACATTCTTTCACTTTAGATGTGGTGGAAGTGCTGGTTCAGCTTGGAGCCGATGTCAATGATCCGGGGGGACAACACTGCATGGGTATTACCCCCCTTCATGACGCAGCCCAGAATGGACACTTGCAGGTGGTCAAACTTTTGATAAAGAATGGCGCCTCAACCAACATTAGAAGTAAACAGGTGACTGGTTCCCTCCGTGTCTCTTTTCATATGTTGTTGTAAAGCTGTAACATCCATCCGTTACATGATCACAGACTGCAGAGCTGGAAATGATTTTTTTACTTGACCTGACATTGTCCGATCAAACTCCTTGTGTGGTCGGACATATTTGCTAACCGGTCGGACATAAACTTGCAAACCTTAATTTGAAAAAAAAAATAACACAACATGGCGGAAAGTAACGCTTGTTTATTGTGGTTTAATGAAATTCTTGCTGATATTGAATTCGTATTTTATTCTACACCATCTCTTTTTGTCTTAAGTATTTTGAAAAATTGTCTGGTAGTGTTTGGAGATAAATGGTGAGAGCTTACATTATTTCTCTGATAATATATTCTCAACTCTCACCTCAAACTTAAACAGAGAAAGAAAAGCCTCGATTGACCGGACATTCGGACATTTTCCGATTTTGATCAGACAATGTCCGATGTACCGGCAGTAATTTGCAGCTCTCTTTCTCCTGTTCCTCTTCCTTCTACTCCTCTGCTACCGTTCGTCCCATTAATCACCCGGGTGGAGGTGGGACAGTCAATTCAATTATATTAAGATTAATGAGTGAGTTTTTCAAGTATTGACCCTATTAATTTTGATACTTTTATGTCTAATATCAATTCATTGGCGATATTTTACAGGGTCTGACGGCGTTAGCTGCTGTTGTCGCGGCGCGTAAAAACGATGACGAGGCCGAAGGAGGGGAAACTGATGAGTCTCTTGGAAGGCGCGAGGTTGAGAGATATCTGCGCCAACATGCAAGCGGTAATGCCACGCCCAGTATGAGGGGTACTGTTGAACCCCAACAGCGAGGTGGTAGGGGGCCCACTGCAGCTGCTAGAGAAAGGTAGGAAAATCGCGCACAGGAGCTATTGTATTTAGTTTGTGGTGGAACGACATGGCCATGATGATAGATAATGATAGCTATGATGGTGGTGCTGGTGATAATGATTGTAGACAGTGCCAAATTCTATAAATGATTTAATTTTATAATTTCATTGCGCTGTATAGTAGATTGTCAGGCCCGTCTTTTGAAAGTGGTTCGTTTTCCTTACTTTTTCAGAGAGGGGGGGGGGGGGGGGGTTCGTTTTTGCAGCTCGTTTTCCTGGCTTTGCGGCGAGTTTTGTAGGTTTTTGGTTAGTTTATGAAGTAAAGTGTATAACTTTTTGGTTCCATGCAGGGGATTCTTTCGATTGTACCTCCTCTTTTATTTATATATTTCCAGTATAAACGGCATCATAAAAACGCAGCCTAGTCCCTGAGTTTCTGGGTGGGCTACCTGTGGTGGGTAGGAGATAGGAAGTGCGACGTCACATTAGACCCTGGTGAGCTCGGCCTAGCTCTCGCGGTTCATCTCCTAGCACAGGAAGCCCGCTCAGAAGTTCAGAGACGAGGCTGAGACTGACGGTGTTTACCTCTCGTTGCCACCCAATGGACGATTCTAGCTATAACGCACGCGCGCGCTGCATGTCGGTAGATGTGGGTCATTTGTCGAACGAACTGTTAAAAAAGTGCGCGCTGCATTCGTGGGACATGGCTTGGGCATTTCTGAATAAAGAAGAGCGGACGCGCTTATAGCTGGAATTGGCCATTCAGAATGCGATTTTATCACGAGGGTACAATTGTACAATTTCTTACAGATGACCGAACGAACGCAAGTAAAGTGCAAATGCACTACGAAATGAACAACAGACAAAATCGGCTAACAGCGTTTATATCTTGTTGCCGCCCAATTCAGATCATGTGATGATTCCTTGTAGGGGATAATTTTGTTAGTTCTGCACATTCACCCGGGCAATCGGTCGAGTGAAAAAAATTCGACAATTGTAACCACCCAAAGGAATCATCACATGTTCTGAATTGGGTGGCAGCAAGTTGTAAACACCGCAAGCCTACTTTGTCTGACTATTCAAGTAAGATGTGTAAAATTCTATATATTTCTATAGTTTCCTCCGCCAACATGATCGGTCCACGCCCAGCGGGAGGGGTGCTGGCGTTCCTTCACAGCAAGGAGGGAGGGGGAAGTCTACTGATGGGACAGAGCCAGAGATGAGGAGACGGAACAGGATGATGCTTGAAAGTGACAGCGAGGACGAACCGCTGTCTGTCGAATGCTTTACCGACAGGTAATGGAATGAAACACAACTTTGGGGCCATAACATGGACTCTGGTTGATGATAATGATGAAGTTGATGATGTTATAATTTTTGATGATGTTGAAGTTGATGATGTTATAATCAAGTTATTGTTGATGATGTTATGATGAAGTTGTTGTTGATGACGTTATGATGAAGTTGTTGTTGATGATGTTATGATGAAGTTGTTGTTGATGACGTTATGATGAAGTTGTTGTTGATGATGTTATGATGAAGTTGTTGTTGATGATGTTATGATGAAGTTGTTGTTGATGATGTTATGATGAAGTTGTTGTTGATGACGTTATGATGAAGTTGTTGTTGATGACGTTATGATGAAGTTGTTGTTGATGACGTTATGATGAAGTTGTTGTTGATGATGTTATGATGAAGTTGTTGTTGATGATGTTATGATAAAGTTGTTGTTGATGATGTTATGATGAAGTTGTTGTTGATGATGTTATGATGAAGTTGTTGTTGATGATGTTATGATGAAGTTGCTGTTGATGATGTTATGATGAAGTTGTTGTTGATGATGTTATGATGAAGTTGTTGTTGATGATGTTATGATGAAGTTGTTGTTGATGATGTTATGATAAAGTTGTTGTTGATGATGTTATGATGAAGTTGTTGTTGATGACGTTATGATGAAGTTGTTGTTGATGATGTTATGATGAAGTTGTTGTTGATGATGTTATGATGAAGTTGTTGTTGATGACGTTATGATGAAGTTGTTGTTGATGACGTTATGATGAAGTTGTTGTTGATGACGTTATGATGAAGTTGTTGTTGATGATGTTATGATGAAGTTGTTGTTGATGATGTTATGATAAAGTTGTTGTTGATGATGTTATGATGAAGTTGTTGTTGATGATGTTATGATGAAGTTGTTGTTGATGATGTTATGATGAAGTTGCTGTTGATGATGTTATGATGAAGTTGTTGTTGATGATGTTATGATGGAGTTGTTGTTGATGATGTTATGATGAAGTTGTTGTTGATGATGTTATGATAAAGTTGTTGTTGATGATGTTATGATGAAGTTGTTGTTGATGACGTTATGATGAAGTTGTTGTTGATGATGTTATGATGAAGTTGTTGTTGATGACGTTATGATGAAGTTGTTGTTGATAATGTTATGATGAAGTTGTTGTTGCTGTAATGGTGATGTTGAAATTGTTGATGATGATCGTGATGAAGTCTTGTCTTGATGGTCTTGATGATGTTGAAGTTGTTGACGATGTAGTTGTTGTTGATGATGTTGAAGTTCATGATGTTGACGATGAAGTTGATCATGATGTTATGACGAAGTTGTTGATGATGAAGTTGTTAATGGTTATAGTGTTGATGATTTTGAAGTTGATGGTGTTGACGATGAAGTTGCTGGTGTTATGATGTTGTTGATGATGTTATGATGACGTTGTTGATGATAATGGTGATGTTGAAGAAATTGATGGTGATGCAGTTGTTGATTGTGGTGTTTCTCTGTTGGCGTAGCTGTTGTCATCAATGCTGCTGCTGGTGTGAGTGGGGAATAACAGGATACAAAAGCGTGCGCTTTTGCAGTATAGGATTATTGCAATTGAATGTGATGATGATGTCTTTGTTGATGGGTGATGATACTAGCAATAGTGTGATTGATGGTTGTTGCTGGTGTCAGAACTGATGGTGGATGGTTGTGATGATGTTAGATGTTGTTTATGGATCATAGTAGCAATAGCGTTGTTGATAGCGAAGCTGTTATCTGCTGCTTTTGTTGGTATCAGCGACGAAGATAGGATGCTTGCAATTGCATGCATTTACTATTTCTTTTTATATTTCTCCATTCCGCAGGGTAATACTAAGAGACGAAACCCATGAGAACCCACCAACTAGAGTATTGAGCTCAGAAAGTGAAGACTCAGACACGGAAGAGCTCATTACTAGAGGCTTAAACTCCACAGCCAATCAGAACGCCAGAAGCCTAAATTCCACAGCCAATCAGAACACGAGAGGCTCAAACTCCACAGCCAATCAGAACGCGAGAAGCCGAAACCCCACAACCAATCAGAACGCGAGATCGTCAAACTCTACAGACCATGCGCATGACATTATAGAGCCACCCAGTACACGAGAAGTTTTGGATGATCTTGAATCCTCGAGTGGAGACGAACTTAGATTCGATGATAATTTTGATATAGAATTTGTCTCCGAAGATCGCATTAACAACCAGAGTAAACGCAGAAGAAGCCTTGAAGTACGCACGCAGGGTGCTGTGACGTCATTTGTTGACGTCATGACAGGCAGACGCGAGGATTTGGACCTTGCGCCTGCGCTGATTCCCGAGAGAGAGGTCAGCGTCCATTCGAAGGATACCTCGTTATCTGATTGGCTGGAGAACGATATGCCAGAGTCACGGCCACATAAGCGGCGAAAAACCGCTGGCAGGCAAACAACATTAAACACGCACGTACGGAGCAGTTCTTCGTCTAGTAATCGCATGAGGCAGCCCTCCTCTAGTACGAGAAACAGAACAAGCGGAGCAAACCCATCCCATCGTGCCTCGCAAGCCAGGCAAACGCGCCTAGAGGTTAATAGAACACCTAGCCCCATCCTAACGCCCATGGGACATGACAGCAGGGACGTGATAGCGGTGTCTGATAATGTCCCAGGGCCCAGCATAGGGGGCAGTATTAGGAGACCCCAGCAAACACCCACTGAAACTGTCCCGTCTAGTGCTCCTCCACCTATGAGATTACGTGTTCAAGTGCAGGGGAAGACGTTCCTGATTCCTTGTCCTCAGAAGAGCGGTGATGAATCGAAGTCTATTAGTTGGTTAGCAGAACAGGTGGGACCGCCAGTTAATAAACCCCTGGCTAAACTAGGACACATGTAGCGCGCAACATTGTAGCCGGACACATGTTTCCTTCGCTATGTTTCCCTGTTTAGCCACGCGAAAGACAAGAAACATTTCATGTGTCCGAGACACGCGTGTGATGTTTCCTAGTTTAGCCACTCGGGAAAACAATGCAGGGCACAAATGTTGCGCGCTACATGTGTCCTAGTTTAGCCATAGCAAGGGATGAGGTACTTCTTAGGTATCCAGTCTTCACATGATAGATGGGGTACCACCCCTCCTAATTTTGAAAGCCTGTTTTCTCGACGCACGTATTAGGGGCACCTGAGTTTAGTTCATAAATGTGTTGCTCTCCTTCAGTGGTGTTTGATGACAAATTCGCGAGATGTTTGCTGTTAAAAATCAGATGTACGGGAAATATCGAAAAGGTGCTTTGTCTCGGGTGGGTACCCCCTTAAACTTGATTCCTAAGAAATGCAGGGTCGCCCCCGTTCTTAATAGACCTTTTTCCAAAATGGCCGCCGCAAATTCACATGTCTTAAAATTAAACTGGCTGAAAATCAGACACTGGCACTAGAAAAAGCATAATCACATTAGTAATCCTTCAAATTTTCGTTATGCCAAATGCCATGTCGGCTGAGAAAGCAGAGACTGAAAATTGAAATTTTTACAGAGATTTGTATGACTGGGGGTATGACGCATACCCCCAGTCATACAAACATCTGTAAATTTTCAAATTTTCAACTTTCGTTTTCTCGGAAGATATTGTATATAATACAGCGAAATTTTGTAGTTTTACTAAAGTGATGATGTGTGTTCTAGCGCTGGTGTTCATTTTTAACAAAAATCGATTTTAATTTTCGGCGGCCATTTTGGAAAAAGGTCTATTATTACTGCGATTTTCATAATTCTGTGAACTCCCACTTCACATTTCCGAACGACAAACTGCGTTTTGGCTCCCGTCCATCAAACCCTACAGGGGCATGAATTTTTTCCAAGTTTCGTTTGCATCTTATGGTAACAAATTTGGTTTTGAATCCTAGCTAGCTAGTCCTTATTAGTTAAAAAACTCCCAAAGCCTGCGTGAAATCACCCAGAGCTGTTCACTCGTTTGATTGACGGAAGCGAAACCGCGGTTTGTTGGTTGGCGTAGAGCTCGTAGAATTATAAAAAACAGTAGTAACTTCATGGCCCCTTTCTTCACAGGCTGCCATCCGATATTATTCCACATACGGCCTTCGTCCCGTCCTCGCCTTGCAGACCAGCGAAGGCGCCTTCCTCTCGCCCGAGGATAAGATTACGGATGTCTTGTCCAATAACGAACAGGTTATAGGTTGTCTTGAGTCTTGGGACTTGCAGCCCCTTCATGACCGCTATACCAGTGCCTGCCTTAGTGCCAACACAGGTTTGTTCTACCTCCTCGGTTTGTTACACCTCGGCGCAGATCCTTAAAGGCTCATAAGCACCCAAGCCGCATTGCAGGCACACAAGAATAAAACGCAGTTGAAAATTCGATCTATTAGCCAATCAGAGCAGTCGAAAAACAATGGATCAATTTGAAAACAAAAGAAAAAGCAGGGGGCGCAAAGTCTCAAGTATTTTGTTCGACTTCTTGCGTGCCATTCTCTAGAGTATTTTCATTTTGTTCGACTTCTTGCGTGCCATTCTCTAGAGTATTTTCATTATAATTGCAAATTCAAGTGAGAAAGTGGGGAAGTGAGGAACTATCCCCTTTATAGTAGAACCTCGTGTTTAATGTTGAAGCCAACTCCCAACAGCTTTAGATGATTAGAACTACAACTTATTTCACGACAAATCCTTTTTAGAAACTCGCAAAGACGTCTTGTCCATGATGCAAGCCGATCCTCAGTTGTCAGCAGTCATCCTTCGAAACCTGTCACTCACCTCTGGTCACGCGTTACCGCTGATGAGAGCGTTACAGTGTCACGACAAGCTGGTTAAACTGTTGCTGCCAGGCAATAGAATTGGTACGTCAATCACGCCTTACAAAATAATAGTCATTTTCCTCTTGCGCGGGGACCCTGTGGTTTGTTTCCTGTTCCCCCAAATTTTTAAAGAGGATTTACAACTCTACATTTATAAAGTCTTGAGTTCGTGTTTATCCACATCACCAGATTTCTATTATGGCGACCAAACGTCACTATTTGGCGACTAGATTTTTTTATTTAGGCGCCAATGGTACCTCTCGAAAAACATTAATGTTGGGTCCTGCATACGCATACGCCCATTGGTGTTACTAGTTTCCTTGTAAAGCGTTACATTTTACAAATAAAAGCATCGCAGGCGAGAAATATAGGCCGAAATAGACCTTTCCGATTTAATGGAATAAAGACGGAATAGGAATATAATAATAGTGTAGCGGAACATGAGCGCGGAATATTATATTCCTATTCCGCTAAATCGGAAAGGTCTAATTGGGATTAGTATAAACGGTCAAGTATAAATGGTCTATTACAAATCCTGCATTCTGATTGGCTGAGCTACTAATGGTCTATTAGTGATAGACCGTGCCTGGCAAAACCACCACCTTTCTTTGCAAGAAAACTTGATTTTTTCAACATAAATGATTGAATTCATTGCCAAAACCGACCAACTAGTTGGTTTATACTAAAACAATTAGACCTCTCGTCCTCATGTGCTATGATATCAATAGACCATTCGGCCTTCGGCCTCATGGTCTATTCATCATAGCACATTCGGCCTTGAGGTGTAATTGGGAATAACTGGAATGGCCCATTAATCTTTGATGGTTGTAGGTGACAGTGGAGTTGAGCACATAGCAGCGTCCCTAGCCACACTACCGAACCTTGCAGTGCTGAGCCTGCGTTCTAATGGAATCTCCCATACTGGTCTTGTCCACCTTGTCAGCGTACTGACACGCGCGAACCCTGAACCTCAGGTATACCTTTCCACGTATACAGCAGATTTCGTATGACTGTGAAAAGTGCCGCGAAAGAGTTGTACCGCGCCGCGCCGCGACCGAACCGCAACTACGCGATTTCATTCGGTATCTACAGCAGGCCAGGTTCGGTACCGCCACCGCGACAGTACCGCGCCGTGTCGCGGCACTTTTCACAGTCGTATGAAATCTGCTCTATCTGGAACTAAACGCGCGATAGTGATTGCACATAGAGCAGATTTCGTATGACTGTGAAAAGTGCCGCGACAAAGTTGTGCCGCGCCGCGACCGTGACGCGACTACAGTCGAAGCTCTCGTAAGCGACCACCTCGGGAACTGAAAATTGCGGTCGTTAACGGAGCTGGTCGCTTACGAGAACGGCTCTCGTAAGCTACCACCAAGCGGCTTCCTACTTGAACAATAGGTGTCTCGCTTACGAGAGCTTAGTACAATAAATCTATAAAACATCATGTGATACTAATGCTTAAAATAGTTTGATTTATTTCCCAACTTTAATTAAGAATAGATAACCGCAAATATGTACATAGAAAATAGCATTTCACCGGTGCAGCTTGTATCAGTTTAGATATTTATGAGGTGATGACTGATGTTTTAAAGACAAAAAGTACTGTGGTCGCTTACAAGAGCTTAAAAAACAATAGAAAATCTCTGTTGGTGATTTGAAATTGTGGTCGCTAACGGAGCTGGTCGCATCGATAAGGCGGTCGCTTACGAGAGCTTGAAATAACAGAGTTTATGTGACATTTCAAACGGGGTTTAGGGAAAATGGTCGTTATGGGAGCTGGTCGCTTACGAGAGCGGTCGCACAGAGAGCTTCGACTGTATGCGATTTCATTGGCGATTTCATTCCATCTACAGCAGGCAAGGTTTCGTGCCGTGACCGCGACCGCGACAGTTGCCACGCCGTGTCGCAGCACTTTTCACAGTCACACGAAATCTGCTCTAATCGGATTTAAAAAGAGATTGGATATAGGTAATTGTGGCGTGTTACCTCCTAGTAATAATATAATAAATAATGGGTTACGCTAACGGCCTCACTAGGTAGCCTTGCGGGACCTGCGGTTGTAATATGCTGCATTACCTTCTCCTCGATTATTAAGAAAAAGACCCTGAGTGTTGGTCCGGCTGGGGTTTGAACACCCAGCGC
The DNA here is from genome assembly GCA_033964015.1 of Scolanthus callimorphus. Classification (NCBI taxonomy): domain Eukaryota; kingdom Metazoa; phylum Cnidaria; class Anthozoa; order Actiniaria; family Edwardsiidae; genus Scolanthus; species Scolanthus callimorphus. The sequence goes on from CM066917.1 coordinate 27,815,047, forward strand.
TATACACATGAGATAACGGTCGACGATCAATGGACTCCTGTGTCAGCCACTCCTTTGGTGTTGTTTTCGTTCGATATTAGAAGACTAATTACGTGTAGAAATCAACATCTATATACCAACATTATTTTCCAAATTTAATCGAGAACAATGCTCTATCTTCTCTAAAACAAGCGATGGAAATGGACGCTTTCTCCGACTTGGTATGTTGCTATGCTGTCGAAACGGCGGCTGACACAGGCTCTTTAAATAACTTCTTCTTCGCAGCTACTGAGTAATCTAAGTAATCGGGCATATTTTCTTTTGCTTGCAGGATACTGGGGCCACCCAGAGCAAGCTCGAGGAGTTGGACTTGTCGTATAACCCTCTTGGCGATCCTGCTAGTTCATCACTGGCGACTATTATCAAGACCTGTACTCAAATGAGTACATTAGATTTAGCGTCATGCGGGTTGTCATGGCGACCACTTCAGGTTGGCGCCCCCTTAACAGAGGCTCTCAGAGGTAGGCAGAGGAACTAGTGTTTTTACGGCGTTCATAGAAAATGAGAGCATTGAGATGTGCGACCATTTTAGTCTTCTTAATTTGCGCAGTTCTTTGTATTGAGAGTGCGCAGCCCTACCTTAGTGAAACGTATTTTCTTTTATTTCAGCGTCGACTCGTTTGAAGGATCTGGGTCTTGCCCATAATTCCCTGGGGCCTCGCGGCATCCGGGATTCGTTAGCTGCCTTACCACGTCACGCAAGTCGACTGGATGTGAGTTGCGTGACAGGTGAGGTCCCGGATCTAAAGTGGGACGAAAGCTTGCTACTGTGTAAGGTAGGACGTTCCTCTGGCATATATTTTCTATCACACTGACTATCAGCCTGCTTGCAGGAAATGGAGCGTTTGTTTTTATGGCGAGGGGAGGGGTCTCGATTTTTCTCCTCGCCCCCAGACCGCGCGCGCTCAAAAGTCAACATGGCGGTGACGAATGTAAGAAATTTGCATTTTAAAATACGCGATCTCATTGGCTTAGAATCTTAAAACGTTGAGATCACAAGCTTAGAAAAACCTTTTAAACGAATTTCAGGGATATACACGCACATTTTCGAATTTGGCACTTACAAACAGGATATTCAATTTTAAAAGATTACATACCAGGGGAACGTATTGTGAAATGCTGAATTCCTTTCCTTTGTCTACTATATTCTGATTGGTCTAGAGACATGTTATGATCGAAATCATCGCAAGCAATGCCGAAATTAATAATTGCATGCCTTTTAAAACTAGCCTATAAAACTTTCTGTGGTCAAAAGATGGGACATCATCGTCGTCTCTTCCCGATTGGCTGCATGGCAGCCTTTGGACGATCTTCCTCGAATCGTGTTTCAAGGAATCTCAAAAAGTCATCCTTGTTCATCATCTGGCGTCTCACTTGCATCTTATCGATGCCAAGGAGACGCTCTACCTGTCCCCGCATCCTTCCCCATTCCGCACCAAAAAGCACGTGCTTTTGGAGGGAGTCCATCCTGCAGACATGCGCCAGATGTTTTAGGTGTTTTTTTAACACAAAAGTCACGAATAGGGAGAGTCCCAGTAATGTTACGCAGTTGTTCGTTAGAAATGTCCAACCTCCAGTCAGCTGGATCAGGGTCATCATCCCGACTTTTAGACGTTTTCCGATCTGGGGCATCTTTACGTCTGTAACCACCTCTTACCATCTTCCTCAAGAAGCCATGCCAAACCACTTCTACTGTTCTCAGTTCCTCTTCTGTGAGCTCCCAGGCTTTAGTCCGGCGGATTAGAGCAAATTTTCGAGGAAATTGCGCATTTTAGGCTAAAGCCCCAATTTTTTGCCAGGTGATAGTTTTCAATGTATTTATTAAATGTTACGATCAGTTTATTGTGAATGTTTCGAAATGTTTCGAATTTTTATTGTAAAACAATAGTCTGACTGAGGTTTGATAAATGTTTCAAGAATGACCAGCAAATTCTAAAAAAAATCGAGATAATTGGTACCTCATGTGTCAAATGTGTAAAACGAAGCTTGTCTCTAAAATTTGGCATGATATTTTATTCCTAGTACTGTGCTATACTCTATAAACACGGACGATGGATGATTTCACTAAGTGCCGCAGAGCTCATGAATAACTAAGGATTCAAAGATGGCTGCCAATGGCAAAACAATGGTTCACATTAAAACTATTCTAGTTTTCGCTACGAATAAAATTTAGCGTGCCTCCATATCCTATCTTCAATAAAATACTAAAAACTATTGAATTGACATGCAAAGTCTAGAGTCTTTAGCCAAAAGTGCGCAATTTTTAAGATAATCCGCCGGACTACTTGGACACAGTGTACAACAAACGTGATCTTACACATGAATTTAGGAATTTAACTCTTGTTGCTAGCTGAATACGTCTGTCCGTTAGCACGTGTTTCAGCTCTTCCCATTTCTGGAAAGCAGCCCCTATTCTCGTATAGAGGGATTGTGAGGTTTTAGCAGAGTTAGTGATTTTGCATCCATGATACTTGAAATTCCTGACGTTTTTCAGCTTTTTTGTGCCAATAGTGACCAAGCTTTCTTTTTCCATCATCATTTCATCTACATTGAAGATCATGGTTTCCTTTTGTCATACGACATTTGCAGGGCAAACCGTTTGAAGCTCTTATCATAAATCACCAGCACCTCTTGTAGCTCTTCAGCAATCAGAGTCTACTTAGACCCCGTTCACACTACACCGTTTTCAAACGAAAACGGATACTTTTTGCTCCGTTTTCAAAAAGATTTGCGTCCACACTTGTCGTTTTCGTATCGCTTTCGGTGTAGTGTGGACGGGGTCTTAGGATAGCCCTGACGTCGTAGACGGACAGTCCTATCATGAAAGATTGTCACAGTTTCTACTTTCTCTTTCAGGATCTGCGCAAGCTGATATTGCGTGACTGTTGCTTGGATACAAGTGCCGTTGAAGTGCTTTTGTCACACCAGAATCTTATGCAAAGTGTTCGTATGCTAGACTTGAGCTGTAACGCAATCCAAGATGATGCGTTAGCTTCCTTATGCAGGTGAGTTTGAGTTTACCGGATGAATTTTCGACTGAACAAATTTTGTTTTTACCATAACAGTTAGCTTTCTCGCAAAACAATTGGCTGATTTACCGTGGGAAATAAGAGTCCATACCACTACCACTCTACTCGCATCAGCTTGCGCGCGCGGCTCAAAAAGACAGGGAAACTGTTCGAATGCGCACGCTATTTGCAACGGAAAATGATATAACATTTGGCATTTTATCATGGTAAAAACACTTTTGACGCCATCTTCGTGGTCAAAATTTGTTGTGGATTCACTCGCCTGTTCGGCTCGTGAGTCCATAACATTTTGACCACGATGATGGCGTAAAGCGTGGTAAATAAGAGTTCACACCACTCAAAACCTCTCAAATTAAGTATTCAATTTAAGCGTGTTTTCATGGCATCGCTCAATAGTTCGACCGATCAAAAAATCCAAATTCGAGCAGTTGGCAGGTCATGTTTTCGTCCGACAAATTTTTTCCCTCCGTCCGCCGCTTACCAAACGGACGCCCCTAGTTTCATCCACAGCCCCAGCGGTAAGAGTCACACAACGCACCCCATTAGAGTCACACAACTCTCAGCGTCCAGTCGAAGAGAAACACACGGAATCCAACTAATGCAATCAATCATGTATCTATCTTTGTAGATTGCTGCAGCTGGAGGAACTCATCCTCTCAGGGAACTCACACATAGGACATCCCACCCTGACAACGCTACTAACCGCCCTGACCAGAGACGCCTCAAGTCTAAGGGTACTGGACCTTTCGGCTTGCGGGGTGTGCTCGCCGCTTCCTTCTGAGCTCCCTCCGTCCCTCGAGGGGCTAAGGAAGGGCGTGGCCGGGGGAAGCCGAATCCAAAGGCTAGACCTCTCCCATAACCCCTTGACGTCAGTGGACAGACTCGCTCTAAGTAAGGCGTGGCGCGCGAAGGAGGATGGAATGAGTGTTATTACTGGGACAATGTGCTACCTGGACTTGAAGGATAAATAGACGTGTTCGTGCTCTCAGTGCATCATGGCAATATGGCGGAATATTTCAGAATCGTTGAGGAAAAGGAAGCTGAGAAAATCATCACTCAAAAGTATAAATCTTAGACTTCTTCCATTCCGGACATGTCTTACAAGAGTTAAGAAACATTCCAAATCGATTTGAAGTTTATGTAGCCTGCATAGCAAGCGTGAGTTTTCAGGGAAAAGAAACCCAGAAAATAATAATAATAAATTTTTTTAAGCTGTTTGTTGACCTTTCATCATAATATATATTTGGCGAGACGAGCGAGTTTTTCGCCGCGCGAAAATGGAGCGAGCTCAAAGCCAAAAACTCGCCCGTCGAACTTCTCGTCGCTTTCTTTTCCCTGAAAACACACGGGAACGCTTGCTACGCAGGGAACTATGATAACCCGTGATGCATCTCGGGGCGTGTGCTTGTCGCATGTTAGGAATCACACCTTGGTCACTGAAATCTGTCAACTAGGGTTGAAAGGATTAACATCAATATAATGTGCTATTTGTTAATAAAAATGAACTTATGTTATATAACGACATAGTTTTCCTGTACAGTTTAACATTCGTGAAAATTGAATGCTCAAGTCTAATGAACTATTCCCTGCTATCAGATCAGAGGCCTCTTTTCCTTTGTGTTTGCTGGGCTGACAAGCAAAAGGAAAAGAGGCCTCTGCTAACAGGGAAGATTAATCACCATGGGTAAATAAAATCACTTCTCTAGTCACTTTGAACGTCGAGGAAGAAGACAAGAAACACATTGACAGGATGAACTACTTGGCAAACACTAAATCTTCATATGAAATTGCTTAAATATTCGCGTGTGTGGACTGGAACTCTCGAAAAAATCTCAAGTTGTCGTAAGGGTGAAGAAACGAGGTTTCACTTTACGACTGTATTTTCGCGAAATTAGTGTCATTTAAAGAAAAAAAAGTGTTCAGTGACCTTAACGAGCCTTTGTCAGCAAGGCCAAACCACAGGTAGCCCAGTCATGGGCGGTAAGAGGGCGGGTCGAAATTTTGTCGTTCCCAGGACTATCAGGGCACTTCCGGGAAGAAGCTCGTCCAGGAGACGCTAGCAAAACATGGCGTCCCCTACAAAAGGACTCGACAGTTTTCATCAAATAGTCGCCGACGAGCTGTCCTGTCCTATCTGTTTTGAAGATTTTGAAGAGCCAAAAGCATTGCCTGGATGTGCACACAATGTTTGCAAGGCGTGCTTGTCCCAGTTGGTCGCAAGAAGTGGAAACCGTCCGATCGAATGTCCGCTTTGCCGCGTGAAATCGCCTGTTTCACCCACTGGAGTCGATGGTTTTCCAACTAACACTCTTCTTGTCAGACTTTTAGACAGCACTCCCGGCAGGAAAGAAAGACAGGCTGTTCAAAATGCTGTGGGGAAGTATAACGAACGCCTTAACTTGGCTGAAACTAAGCTTGAAAACCTGAAGAAATCACGGCTGGAGGTTCAGACATGTCTGGCCAAGGGAGACGACCTGAAAAACGAAATTTCGCAGTATGCCGATGAGATTGTTGAGCAAGTACGGGCACATGAAAAGAAACTATGCTCAGAGGTTGATGACTGCTGTGGTCATCTTAAAGACTGGGCTCAAATGCTAAGTGAAAGCGAGCAGAATCTACAAGCTGTGATGGATCAGGGGGGCCAGTGTGTGCAGCACGTTAAAGACACATTGATGAAAGATGACACAGATGAAATTATCAGCATGAAAAGTGTTATGGTTGATCAGCTACAGGAATTTGTGACAGCTCTAGACGTTGGCGATATAGATGTTGATACAGAGGTTGTGAAGTTTGAGATGAAATTTGAAAAAGCAGGCAAGAAGTCTGGTTTTGAGCTTCTAGGGAAGGTATCCTCCCCTCAACAGATTACTGAAGTGCCAGCTAAGAGCACCGACGGACCTGCAGAGGCTGCTGGATTTTTTCAAGTTACTGATATTCATGAAGTACTGATGGAAGCAGCACCACAACAACCTGAACCTCTACCTCCATTGATGTGTGAGCGAAATGTTCAACAGCGCATCAACTTCAACTACCAACCAACCAGTTTTGCAGTCTCACAAAACACTGGTGATATAGCCATCCTTAATGCAAAGAGTCGGCAAGTCCACCATTACAGTGCTAATGGTGTATATATGCACACCATTAACATCAAGTTTGGCAACTTAAAAGATGTAGCTTTCTCAGCAGACGAGTGCATCATTGTTGTCAACCATGCAAATAACCGTGTGCTCTACTATGCCAAAGATGGTATATTTCAGCACAGATTTTTCAAAGTTTATGTATCCGATGTTAGGATACATAACGTTTTTGTTGATCGCAATGGTCGGCTGATTTTGACGTCAACTCCTAGCGATGATGACAGTGGTGAAGGAAAACCATGTGTAGTTGTTTTCAATGCTGACAGAGAGTTCAGCTTTTGCTTGGAGAAGGAAATTTGGATCATCCTTATGGAAAAGCATTATACCAGAATGGCACCTTCTTTGTGCCTGACAATGGGGGAACAGTGATCAAGTTGTTTGCAGAGAATGGTCACTACCTACGCAATTTGGACACAAGCCAATGTGCATCAGTTGCCCTGCCTTGTATGGTAATTAACCCTGTCAATAGTGCCATTTTTGTGTCAGATAATGCAGATAACAGCATTAAGGTAATGAACTGGGATGGAAGACTAATGGGAGGAACAATAAGAAATCTAGGTGACCCACCAGGGCTACTGCAGTTATATCACGAGCCCAGATGCAATTGCCGAAACAACATCAAGGTGTTTGTATTTTACCCTGGATCTAGATTTATTGATATCATGTCATATGAATTTCCTTAAGATTTCATGATCTACGACATGAGCCCTTTGTGTAATTCCAGGAAAAAGATCCATGGAGGGAATTTGAAATTCCAGGGGGATATACCTCTTACTTCCCATGCAATCAGTGTATTTGTCAGTGGAAATTCCAGGGAGATTGTGGTGTTGAATTCCCCCCATGATGGGGGCTATGGTTTTCGGGAATGACACATTTTAAAGATAAAACAACTTCCATATGCTGAGCAAGTTATCATTAGAAAGGTTTTGATGCCGAACAGGGAAGGTTGTCATTCACAATATAAGTTGCTCTCTTATTACCACTTGTTGCTGCTGTCTTATACTCCATTCACACCAAAACTTAGTTTAAGTGGCGGTGTGAATAGGGTATTAGAAGCCTGAAGAAGGGAGCCTAATCTAGATAACTTGGCCTGTAAAAGAGATATCTCATGAACTTGCTAGGTTATTTGCTCCTAGTAATTGGCCGCTGTCTGCTATTGTTTTTAACAATGACAAATGTGATTTTGGCTGCTATTGAAGTAGTTTTTTTCCAGGAAGTAGAAGTAGTTTTTCCAGGAAGTAGTAAAGATGGTGAGTGTTTGGAAAAAATTACTTTATCAGTGAAAAGTCTGAGTTATTAAGTAGTTTATTGTAGTTCATTTTGTAGTTTTGTAGGAGATGGATACAAAGCTAATGATTTTTACTGCAATTTTCATAATTCTGCAAACTCCACCTCGTAGGGGAGGCTCTGGTGGCAGCCATTTGAGGGCCTTCACTGATTGGCTGATTTTGAACATGGTGCATGCACAGAAAGTTCTTTCTCTCAATGGCATACCTGTCAACCCAACTTCATCAAAAATCTTGAGATTCTCCCTCGCGTGGCAAATAAATACAGAAAATGTATGAAAAAATCCTGAGGGTGACAATGCGGGTGATATACAGTAAATGTATGATTAATTTTCGCAAACATCATGTGGGTGACAGGCCTCAAAATCTTGTGACACCCACCTAATGCGGGTGAGTTGACAGCTATGCAATGGCTCTGTATCAAATCTGGTGCATGTGTCAGTGGCTGTCACCAGAGCCTCCCCTGCAAGATGGTAATCTATGAGCATCGCTATAATGCAAAGCAAACAAACAAACAAAAAACACAGGAAGACCCTAGTCAAAAACTTAGGGAAACCTTGATCATTTTTTAGAAGTAGGAACAAAAGGACATTGTAGAGATCTTGTCTTTGTATTAATTTATGGAAAATTCCAAAATATTATGTACTAAAAGTGAAACACTTGTAAATTTTATGTGCTTCTATAACTGATATTAAAAGTGCAGTAGTTCCAAAATATCTGTATAGGTACACCTATTTCAGAAAAGGTTGTATCATCAAAACTGTGCGTTGTAGCCCACGATGCACCATGCATAGGAGGAAATAGGTTAACCAAATCATAGACACTGTTTTTTATGATAAATAACCATACTTATCATCCTGCTTATAACAAATGATTTTAGAAAATAACACCTATGTTGTATTGTGAATGTGCGCATTCTGATTGGTTGAAAAGCGTGTTTGTAAGAGACCTGAGAAACACGATTGTCACGCAACGCTGTTGCGCTAGTGTATGTTATTTTCTAAAAGCAATAAAAATACTTTCTGCGTGCTCTCTGGTTTCTTACAAACACTCGGGGAATGTTGGTCGAACTGATAAAACTTGAAAGACACTCGCCTTCGGGGTCGTGTCTTTCAAGTTTTGATCAGTTCTCCCAACATCCCCCTCGTGTTTGTAAGAAAGCAGAGAGCACGCGGAAAGTACTTTTATTGCTTAACTACAATAGACTACATCGCTTGCAACACATTTTGCGCTTGATAACACAAGAATTTTGTTCTTCCTTGTTTCTCCCATGATGCACCGCGGGCTACAACAGGCAGTTGTTTCTGAAATAGGTGTATAATAATAATTCTTTATTCCATACAAAACCAATTACATGGTAAATAGGATACACTAACAATATATAGGTACAAAAGAAAAAAATACATAAGGCTTAATGAGACTCATTAGATTCTTCAGCATCTCGAACCATCGCATTAAAACGCTCGAGAATATAAAAACAAAATTTGGCAGTTACTTTTACGACAGACTTGTCACACATCGATAATAAGTAAACGCATAGATTGCGCAAACCTAGTTGTATATATCACACATTTTATTAGTTTTAACTTTGAGTAGTTATTAATTTGTGGACAAGGCTTACCAAGCTGTTAGCACTAAGGGCCTTAGCATAGTTAATGTAATGGGGTGGCTAGGAAACCACTTTTTCATCACTTTCTCAAACCATGACTCTGCACAAGCAAACGATAGCGCACATATTTCAAAATCCATCCAGTGAGATCCAAGTCCAATTTCATGCAGGCATATAATGTCAGCATTAAAGAAACAAAAAAATTTGCATCCAGACGGTTTCCCAACAATTCCACTTAATTAACTATGGCCAAACGAATAGAATTCTCCGGGACATATCCAGAGGGAGAATCTCAAGATTTGTGACGAAGTTGGGTTGACAGGTATGTAAATGTATGGAAAAATTAGCAACAGAAATGGACGCTACCTCCCCCTCTGAGCCCCCCATTAGCATATTGATTCTTGTATTTTTTTTTTTAAAGGTTAGGGAGTGCCCAGCTTTTCTAGTACAGATATTGTCTTGCAGGTTTTCCATTTTTGTTTTAATAGTTCTTAAGTATGAAATGATAAGTACTATGTCAGGTGCTTATCATCCTTGAAGTGTTTTTTGTCTATCTGATGTTCACTAGGTTTCTGAGGTTTGCTGCAGTGCGTATCTGTATAAGCCAAGTAAAAACAGTTAGACGTGAGGCATGAGACGTTGTAAATGAGATTATGTTTATAGGAATAAAACAGTATTGTCATATTTGTTCTACATGAGATTTGACTGGAATCGTATGATATCTCTTTTGTGTGTAAATTGAGGACAAGGTATCATACGATTCAAGTATATTCAAAGTCTTCAGTCGGTAGATTCCGCCGAAAATAGCACTCAAAAAGGCAATATCGCCTTTTAGTCAAATCACACTAGTGGTCTATTATCAATGCTGCGTTCTGATTGGTTGAGCTACTAGTGGGCTAGGGGTGCTCGTCGCTGCGCGACTCGTGCGATATCGCTTTTTTCGCGCTATTTTCTTAGCGGAATCTAGCCTCCTGAAGCTAGCTCAATTCTTACGCGCGCGTTGATTAGCTAACAGAAAACGAGCGAGATTTAACAGGGAATTGGATGAAAGCTGAATTCAATAAAACGACAAGTAACCCATGCGCAAAAAGTTATATCAAATATTTTGCTATGGGATTCAAGAAAAAAATCATCATTCAACTCTAGAATTCCACGTTAAATTTACCGTGGGATTCACTCGTCATGTGATAAATTATCTACAGTATTGATATCACCAGTGGCTTACCTTAAAGGGTCATGGTCACCGAAAACATCAAAATTATAATATCACAAATAATAAAAATAACAACTCAAATTTGTAAAGAATGCTTTCAACTTGACATGGTGAAAATTTGAGGTCATTTCGATGTAGGATTGCAAAGATATTCGCGGATTGTAATTACAGCTTGCATGAGGAAATGCGACTCTTTTGAAATCGGTTTACCTCAATCCTTTTTCAAACATACTAAATTTGCCATCTTAATTTGCTCATATCTCGGCAATCCTTGACCGTAATCCAATGAAATTTTCCCTACTTCTTTCTTTAAACTCGCTCTTTCAATTTCAGAGAATATTTTTGTATTTTGTGACAATAATTTTTTTAGTGTTTTCTAGGTGACCATGTCCCTTTAATTAATGGGGTTGTGCAAAGGAACTCATGTTTTACACAAGTGACCTAGGCTCAGTCAGTGGAATCCTGAAAAAGACCCCTAAAAATAAATACCTACAATCGCCACAAATTTTCTAACCTAAAAATACCCATTTTTGTAGGATAACTCAACATCCTTGCAGTGATCAAAATTAATCTCATCTCGTCTCCCTCTTCCTTTTTCCTTCTCTTTCTCCCTTTGCGCTTGCTGCGCAGGCATTTTGAAAACAGATTTTTGGCAAAAAGACAGGCAAAAAGACAAATCCACTACCGTCAAAACGTGGTTTCATTTTGCTTTTTCTGTTCTGTCAGCCTCGTGCAGGCAACTGGGCGCGTTTTCGAGAGGACAGAAAGCCAGACGACTGCACAAAGGACAATAAACAGGGCAAGGACATGATTGGCTTAGATTGTTTGATTGGCGGAACAAAGAACACCCTAAGACGCACAGCGCGAAACAAACGACTTCATGTAGCTGTAAACACTGGAAATGCATCTTGTTTGTTATTCGGCGAGCAGTGACCTCCAGGCCACTATGAGTCTGCATTCCCGCCATTTTTCGAATGCCATCTTCATCTCTCGTGTTGAAATCCTTATAGACATGATAGATTTGGTGACATGACAACAATGCGACGAAGCACTTAGCAAAGCCGCATCTAAACAATCAAAAGTGCGAATTAATTTAAGCACAGAATAACTTTCATCCGCACTAGCAAAACTTTGTGGTTGTTTCCCTTAATGTGGTACACATTCGAGATAAGACAAACGAGGATCTATCCCGGAGTTTTGACTTTGATGCTCCTTTAGAATTTGGTTACATTTTTAAATGCATAGAATTCCCGGTGGATGTTTGAGATCCTTCGAGCTCAAGGCCCCAATCAAGCTTAGAAATCATGCCTGATTCATTAGATCACGAATTTAGAAACCTCGATCATTTTATATACGCGAGAAAGAAGGTCTTTGTTCTGAAACCCGGAAATATCTGAGGTATACTGCAAGCCTCCGAGATCCAGGTTACATCAGGGTCACACATACACAGTAGAGTTTCAAGGAGCTCGAAATATCTCTTGGTATTACTGCGCCTCGTCGCGTTGTGGTATGGCTTATGATGGACACAACAACAACTGCGTTTTCACAGGTAGGTTATTATAATTCAAGACTGAACACTGGGGCTATGGACCCAGCAACAATTGGATCTTACTGAACCTAATGTTGAGTGTCTCTTCCATAATTCCATGACGTTCGAGATCCGTCTTCAATCTATACGTTTCTATGTTGTTACAGCCCGGTTATAGCTTATTATCCCTTTAGTGGTCCTTGATTCGTAAAAGCAAATCATTGTCCAATTTTCACCCAATGAAGTCTAGTTGCGTGGGAGTTTGACTGCCTTACTCGTCGCGGCCCAGGACCCCACAGCCCCGTTTACCCCAGAGAATGAAGTAGATTTGCGATCAGACTTTTAGGCAACTTATTCTTTTCATTTTTCTGAAGTTTTATCGCGAAAAATGCGTTTGCTTGTGGTATATTTACAGCCGGAGAAATTTAATACTTCAAGTAAAAGAAAAAAACCTTCAAACTACGACGGCGCAATCTAGCAATAACATCCATAACGATGGCATTACATTACCACAGACATTCCCATTTTAGTCATATCCCACTGTAGTCTATCCTCAATGCTGCATTCTGATTGGTTGAGCTACTACTACTAGCGGGAAGTGTCGGGTTTGAACCCACCAAAATGGCAAATGGCCATCTGTATTATATAACTAAACTTCTTGCTTTAGGCTAGAATTGGCATACTAGATGATTTGGCCAAAAGCATATGGATTATTCGGCCTTCTAGTCGGGCTCTAGCCCTGGGTGCCATGGACTTGAGAGAAGTACTCGCAGGGATAATGTTAAATATTTCTCATAACTCATAGACAAAAGGATTATGTTATTTAACGAAAAAGACAAAGCGAAGGATTTAGGCTCACTTAGACCCCGTCCACACTACTCTGTTTTCAAACGAAAACGGATACTTTTTGCTTCGGATACGGCTATCGTCCACACTACAACGCCGAAAACGATACCGAAAACGGATCAATCCGAAAACGCTATTTTCTAGTTGGACGGGCGAAAACGATGCTGAAAACGATGACGTCACCACAGCAAACCCGACCAATTTCGCGGGCCGACAGATCGAAATGCCCACTGAATGCGTAAGAGCGTTTTCGTACGAATACGCGTTGTAGTGTGGACGGGCGAAAACGATACGAAAACGATAAGTGTGGACGCAGATCTTTTTGAAAACGGAGCAAAAAGTATCCGTTTTCGTTTGAAAACGGTGTAGTGTGGACAGGGTCTAAATGTAAGTCTGATTCTCAGCCGATACGGTAGAGTTCGTTGGCATTTCCTACCTTCGCGGAGGTGGGAAGTGAAAATCAGAATAAACACAATCGTCGGGTAGAAATTAGAATTGCAATAGTAACCAGGAGCAGGATAGTTCGTTCCTGAATAAGACTTTTCTCTTTTTTTTAATCTGCTTTCCAGAAACGTGTCATCAGTGCGGATTGAAGATCCGAGGGTGTGATTCAGCTTGTCATGCCATGGGAAACCTCTATCACGCACGGTGTTTTATCTGCAGTGTTTGCGGTAGGTTAAAGCGCTCACAGACCCGTAGCGAAGCGCTCACAGACCCGTAGCGAATAGTCCAGTAAATGAAAAAATATTTTTACTAAAGGTTGGACAAAAATGGTAACAAAGGTTTCTCACCAGGAACATGTTTAGTAGTGTCCCGTTAGTACACAAAAAAAAAGTCCACCCGAATCCACCGATGGCAACTTCCTTTTTTTGAGTTTTGAAAATTCCTCATTTTCAGTGAAATCTAATAGTCCAGTCAGGCCGAAAAAGAGCTCAAAATGAAACAAAAGGTTTTTCTTCTTAATATTGTTCCTGACACTCTCTAGTATCACAGGAAGAAAATCAGCAAAAATCAGATCATGCGAAAAGTAAAAATAACCGAGTTTTTTTTGGCAGCTTGTTTTAACCTTTGTTGTTCGCAGCACTTAACATTTTTCCAGTTTCTGAGAATGATGAATTTTATAGAGTGTAGCGCCGGCCCGGCTAATCTCTGAATGTTTCTGACTTCCAAGAATGATCATTTCACTTTATTTAGTAACTCCTTGGCAATAAAAATTGCTTCAAAATACATTTTCTGGTATGTAGGGAACTCATATTTTCAAATCCCGTACGAAATATTGAAAGCGTGAAATAGCGTAAAAAATCGAAACTAAATGCCAAAAACCTAGATATTTATTTGTGACGTGGCTAGCGATTTATAAATCAAGTCTGTGATTCAAACCATGGCCCATGGGGCAGAGAATATGGAAGTATTTTTGATATACACACTATAGAATATCTTCTGGTTTGGAAGGCTCAAGTGCCGGCAAACTCATGAATAACAATGGCGGTAACAATTTTTCAAACTCAAAATAAGGAAGTTGCCATCGGTGGATTCGGGTGGACTTTTTCTTGTGTACTAACGGAACACTACTAAACATGTTCCTGGTGAGAAACCTTTGCTACCATTTTTGTCCAACCTTTCTCATTCATTTACTGAACTACAAGCGCTCACAGACCCGTAGCGCTTAGAGGGGCCGGGGGGATGGGTGGGGGGGGGGGGGGGGCAGTTTTTCCCCACACAATCCTTAAAACTTCTGATTTTGCACCCTGCATATCAAAGTTCCCCAAACATGCGGTAATTGCACATGCTGGACTCTGTCGTGCCCGGCCCTCGCCCTGTTTTGGGAGGCTTGAATTGCTACGGCCCATGTCTCAAGCCTACGCCCCATTGAGGTACAAATACGGTAGTGTGGACGCGAATATATCGATGCGTTTTCTATCACCGAAGACGGAGTTCGTATCACCGAAGACGGAGCTCCACACGAAAACGCACTATAGTGTGAACACTACGTTATATGCGGATTTTTACTATACCTCGCCAGACCAAATCGGCTAACGGTGTTTACAACTTCTTGCCACCCAATTCAGATCATGTGTTGATTCCCTAGGGTGCATGGTATGTGCAGAACTAACAAAAGATCCACCCAAAGGGATCATCACATGAGTGAAGTGGGTGGCAACAAGATGTAAACACCGTTAGCTGTTTTATCTATTCTCTAACTGCGTAGCAAGCGCAAAGGGAGAGAGGGGGCACGCGCGGCCGGGGGCGGGGGGAATGCCCCCTCTCTTCCTCTCCCTTTGCGCTTGCTACCCAGGCTATCCGATTCTCCTGGCGTACATGCCACCAGTAATGTTTCCTAGATGTTTTACAGATAATGATTTGTGCTCCAATCATAGGCGTAGAGCTGAAAGGACAAGCGTTTTATCTAATAGACGAGACAGTTTACTGTACTGAGGACTATAAGGTAGGCATTTGAACTCTTCCCTTATGTTTGTGTTAGCACGAGGGACATACGTTCCGGACATTTGAAAATGCAACAAGATCATCGGGGAGCTCTTGGTCATGCGTACACAAACTTGCTTTTGAAAAACGTATATGCTAGTCGCCTTTTATGGCTCCCTTTTCTATACTCTACAAATAATTTTGAGGCGTAAATAGGCAACGTTCTTATAGACATGCCTCGAGCCGTAACTTATAGTCTCACGTACGAGAATGATGGTGAGATTAATCCAAATCTGCGCAGTTTGCGCATAAAGCCCAAGCGATGATAAATTCGTGGATATGGTTGGGAAATAACATGGGTATTCACACTATCATTCTTTTAAATTGTTCTGTTTATTTCATTTTTTCCTGTTTTTTGTTTGTTTGTTTTTGTTCAGAAAACCAAACGACATCAGAACCTGCGCCGGTGTTACTCGTGCAGAGAGGTCATCGGAGAGAGGGTGATTTCCATCGCTTGTTTATAATTCCCGCCCATCTATTAGTCCATCACCTAGATCGGTCCGAGTACCCATCTCACGAGAACAAGCGAGCTTAGGCTCATTTGAAAGCTTATTTATTCAGGTTCTTAAAAATGTCCTGCCGGACATTTGGAATGGTAGCTTTCATGTAGAAAATCGAGTTTGAAGTGACCTTGGTCGATCTCGCACACGGCCGCCATGTTGTACCTCAGAGGAAAGCCCACTTATGAGCGAAAGTTGCACGTAAACGCTTTGTTTTGCTCGAAAAGTGTTCTTTTTAATATTTTAAATCAATTATTGGGGAAATGAGCTGTATTTTTTGTTTCTTTATTTGCATTTTTTTGTATTTGGAAAATTTAACAGCGATTTTGAAGATCGCGTGATTTGATGAAGTCATTGTTGTGAACTACTATAATTAGGCGCCCCGCTCACAAAGTTTGTGTTTGGTGTTAATATTGTATAAAACATATTATTACTAATTTAAACGATTCTAAGTAGAAGTATGAAATATTATCTCAGACTATTCGCTGGTAAAATATCGGGGTAGAATGTTCTCTAGTGATCTGCAGTTTGTTAGGTATTTGACCGATTGTCTCTGGAAATGCCAGTTGCTACAGGGAAATAATACTGTCGCTTTGTTTCAATCTAATTTAAAATTATGACATAACAAGTCGACTTTCCCATTCTATCTATCTGAGATCTAGCTAAATATAATTCAAGCCTCTGACTGTGTAAACATTTGTCAAAATTCTGTTAGGAAAAGTCGCAAATGTTTTCTCGGTAAACTTTAATATAGCAGAGCTAATAAACAGTGTACAGAATGGTCCTTGGCTTGTAAAACTCGCAATTTGAAGTTTTCGGAGCTTTGGAAATTTCGACTCAAATTCAATGCGGGCTTGAAAAAGACGAGGCTTGCTGCTCGGATATTCACGGATCAGGAAAACCTCGCGCTCGGATTCTAAAACAAGGGGCTTAGAGCTCGGGTTTTACCATTCTGTACCTCTTGCACAGTACGAGAACGCACTCATCTGATGCCGCGCAGCCTTTCAACCAGGACTCCATTCAAACTTCGAATCCCTTTCGTCCTTGAACCATCACAAGCACAGGCCAGCACCGAGAGATGTGGTTTTTCCTTATTATCATGTCGTGCCTTGGAGTTCTTCACTTTACTGCCAAAAAAAAATTATATGCGTATTATTCGGCACACGTGAGGTCGTTATCCCCTTCCCCCTCCTTTCTCTTCTACATATAATTTCATTTCCGTTTCTACCTTTTCTGTCTCCCCTTTTCCTGTTTATTTGCATCTCTTTAACGGACATAGGCGTGACAAGAATCACGGCCACTTGTCAGCCGGCCAGCCACGCGATTAACGGGCGTGGCTGGTTAAATCTGGATATGGGGCGCACCGCGCACTTATTTCTTTTCCAAACAGTCTTAAAGTAGAAAGGCCGATTTATCATAGAAATATTCATACAGAGTAACAAATGTGTCATTGACACATAACTAGTGGCTAGAATAATATACTTACGCAATTATGCGTGGTAGCTTCCCGTTCAGTTGAAAGAGATAAGGTTCGTACTTGTAATCTTCAAATCTGTATGAAACACCTGTGAAAAGGATAATCGTGTGTCGGTAGCTGGTTTGGAGAAGGCATTATATAATAAAGCAATACTTACGCAGTTATACATGTAGTAGCTCCCCGTTCAGTTGAAATAAATAAATAAATAAGGTAAATAATACTTGTAATCGTCAAAATCTGCAAGAAAACAAAATATAAAAAGAATTCAACCGTCAGTATTTGGTCTGGATTTTTGGAAGCAAAAATCAAAAGCTCACCGTGAACATTATTACTCTTCGCCATCGTCGTCGCTATCACTCTCCCCATCCGATTCATCAGAGCTGTCATCCTCACTTGCCATATTGTCACACACGACGCTACACATGTCAGTGCATTTCAGACCAGCCTTCAGACAACAGCAAGTCTCTCGAGAGCAGCCCTTTTTGCAAGTGCACGACAGCAATTCCAGGACCTCCTCAGGAGCGGGTTTGGATCCTAGCCACTCGAAATCCAGTGTGCCACCATCTAACTTCCATCCATGGCCATGCGGCGAGGGTACATCAGGAGAGGCCTCAGTCGCCCTCCGCCAAATTGCAGCCTGGTAGTTTGCACGTGACAGGTGAAGGCGCAGGGATGTCTGACATGGCGGTAGGGCTTCAGGCTCTATCTTGCCTCCTTTCGCGCAGTGTAGGTCATAGCGTAAGGCGTCTACGCTCTTGGACTTCTTTCCATACAGGCTACACACGAATTCCTCTGCAACCTTTAAAGTGTAATCGGCGACGGCCCAATCTCTCCCTATGTCCCGCATGCATTTGACGTATGCCGGGTTCTTTAAGTACTGCTGAAGTGGCCGATACTTGCCTTTGTTTGAAAAAGCCGACACCGTATCACACCCTGTAAGAGCGTGCAATCCGATCAAGCCCTCGCATGCGTCTTGAGAAGTAACGCCAGGAGCCACCTGCTTGGCGAGATCGTCAACTAATTGCGCCACTTCTACGACTCGGCTGTTAGATCCCTTTCCTTTTTTCACATAGCACTCCCCAAGGTTGTGCGCATGGCTGATGAGGAGTACCAAGACATCGGTATCTTCAGAGTAAATTAGACACTTGCCGCCGGCATGTTGTGCATGTAAAAGCATCCGCGTGTCGGCCTCCTCGTGATTGCACTTCAATTCTGGTGTCAGACTAGCACATCTGGCGGTGATCCTCCAGCAATCTTCCTCTGAGGTAACGTAAAGAAGCCTGTTGTCCCCGAGCCTTTCACGATATGATTCATCTCGCCATTGATTCACTAAGAAGCGCACCAGCTCAGTTTTGTTGGCAGAGACGCTCAGAAAGGTGCTCCAGTTCTTTATCTGATAGTTTGGTAGAATGTTCCTGTACGTCAGTCCTTCGTGGCCAGTTGCGCGCTTAACCCTCTCAACAGTCTTGATGGATGTTTCCTTGTATACGTCGAACACCATGTCGATGCGATAACTGGAATTACTAGTTATGAGATCAAACACTTTTGTGGCAACAACCGCAAATGTGGCACCTGGTGGTGGCTTGAACGATTGGAGAACAGCCATGCCATCAAAGATGCTGGCGGCGTTCTGTGGGATGTCTTCGCTGCATCGCACTCTCTTTTCAAGCTGTTGAGCAAGTTTGGCTTTGTTCGTTTTCCTCGGGAATCCGTATGGATCCGCTAGCGCCCAGGGAAGAGGACCAAGGGGATATCTGAAAACGGTTTTCATGTCTATCTTTCGGAACTGGGCGAGCAAGGCCATTCTAGCGAACACTTCCCGGTCTAGGCGGATGGGGATAACAGCATTCTTTGTGCGCACTTTACTGACCTTTTTGAGATTTCCGAAAGTCTTAAGCTTCAGCTTTTTCAGTGTAACAAAATAATCCAAGGTGGCTGACGACGAACAACGCTTTGATACGAAGTCTCTGCAAGCATTCTGACCTTTTTCTTTCGCGTTCAATAAATCTTCACGGATCTCAGGCGTGACAACTAAGCCAGTGGACAAGCTTGTAAGCTCGGCTTCTTCAGCCCAAGGATTACAAAGGACATTCTCTAACACGTTTATTACATTGCTTACGGCTTCCATGTCTGTCTTGATTCGCGCAGGGGCGAGTTCCTTGTGTGAGATCGTTTGACTGGAGACCGGCGAGGAGGTGTGCTCACGCAAGAGACGCCTATAGGAGGAACGTCGGGTGTTGTTCAACACCCACCTCTGAGTGGCCGCAAAGTTGGTACTGAAGCCAATATAGCCCCCTGATGTTTTGCAGTCTCGATTGACAGTGTTTCCTATCGTCTTATCGGCCTCATTCCTCCCGAAAGGATTATCGGCGCCCATCTGTACACTAAATTGACCATCAACGAAGGCATCATACACCTCGGGCATTGCTTCCTTTAGAGAACGCATGTCATCTAAATATGGCACTAGGTAGCGCGCGTAGTTTTGCCTATCATAGGCAAAAGCCCAGGGGATAACTTCGTCGATGCAACTAAGGTATAGCTCCCAGTTGCCCGTCCGCGTTGCATATACAAGATTTAGTAATAGTTCACAAAGTTCTAGGTATGTTAGCCAGAATCTTGCAATTTCAGAGTTTTGCTGCAGCCTTCTAACGTAATCGCTGAGATGTTCTTCCCATTCATTTAGCTGTTTGCTTTCTAGTATCTTGGAAAGCTCTTCGTGGCACATGTTCAGCTTCAATTCTCGTACTTGATCTTTCACCAGGCTAAGCATTGCTGATTCATCTCCACTTGTCAAGGAGGACTCGAATGCATCAAGAAGGAGTCTAGTCAGTGCCTCGTAGATAATTTTATGCAGTCTCATGGCCCTGTTATAATGTTTGCCATCGAGAACTCCATCGATAGACCCTTCTGCGACAACTTCACTTTGAATGGCAATGTCTCTAAGGCCAGCATCGCCAAACCGCGTACCGATAACCCCTAGCACCATCATCAACAGGTGGAAACCGCCCATCATGATTATCAGGCCCTGGAACTGTGTTTTATTTTTCCAGTATACCTCCATTGCCTTTGCATAAAATGCTTGGTCGAAAACACATGCTACTGCTTTCAACTTGAGTTTGTCTTTGATTTCACATCCCCTGCATAAAACCTCGTAAGCTGTTTTCAGATCCGTCGCAGGAGAGTCGAGTGTATCCAGATATCTGATAGTGCTTTGCACCACAACAATGTTGTCGTGCACTTTGATGTTGAAGCCTGTCCATCCTGGCACTAGTAGCAATGGATGAGTGCTTAGCTTCCTCATGGATACCCAGACGAGATACTGCATTCTAAGTTTCTTGGCCTTCGCCGCGTACGAGGAGGTAATACCTAGGTACTGCACGTGAGATAGAACTCCTGGGCCCACCCTTCTCCCGCCATGGTACTCTGGTATTTCTCTTGCAACTACCTGTGCCGATAAGGAACGCTTACATTGGCGTTTAGCTGGTGTCGGTTGATCGCATGGGTCTGGTTCTTCTTGGACATCTTGGTGTGTGCTCCCCCTGCCTTCAGTGACGAGAATGGAATTGACCCTGTGAGTTGTACCTGCACCTGTAACAGTGCACTCGAGATTGTCTATGTTATCAGCGACCATTACTGCGACAGGTGAGCCGCTCTCGCCACTTACATGGCACTCTTCGGGGATGATAACTCGATTTAGGCTCTGCTCGTTAATAATGTTCAGTGCAAACTCGGTTTCAATTTCTGTGACAAGGTTATAGCTAATCCCGTGACCAAACCTGTTTATCATTTTCACAATTTCTGTGTTGTTGCATAATGCCTTTATCACTGACGGAAGAAGTACGTTTTTAGGAGGCTTGATATGACCGTTAGAAACGGCATACACAATATCTTGCGCAAACGAGCTTTTAAGCCTAGCTATTCTGTCAGACACACCCCTCCCCCTGTCCAAAGGCTGACCGGACAATAAAACAGTGACAAAAGTGTCCAGTAGTGGAGGTATGTATGAGCTTACTGCCCCGGGCTTGAGGTCTTTCTCCTCGGGTGGCCAGGCCACGGTTACCTTGTGCTCTTTGACACTATTATGCAGCAACTTAGCGACCTTAGTCACGTCTTTCTCGATTTCAGAAATTTGTTCTTCAGATTTGTTGTTCGCTTTTAATTCAAAGTTCTCTATCACGACACTCGCCAGGCTCAGAGTTCGGGGTAAACTAGTACACTGTTGGCCTGATAGTTTATGAACTCGAGTTCGGGGTATTTGTTGGATACTACTCGTAGCAGGTGCTTGTACTGGGATTGTGTCACAGACACGCCCAGTTTCGCAGCCTCGTCAGACATGATTTTTCTGATTACTTTGAACTCGACAATCTTTGGTTCGCATATAAGGGTGTCACAAAATGAGAACACCGCGTTATATACCGGCTGTATCTGCTTCTCGTTCTCGGCGCTTTCTGCGTCGCTGTGTGCAGTGCTTGGGTATGTAATGCGCACAAACGCGTTATAACAGCTCGAGTGGTACCTTGCTTCACTGCTTATTAAGTCTTTAGCGCAAATGCCAATTATGTACTCGGCTACTGTTGTCATATTTGTGTGCTGTTGGATATGAAGTGTTGCGCTTTTCTTAACTGTGTCGTTAGCCCTAAACTCTGAGACACAACGCGTTTTCTCTCTTGTTTTAGAACCTGCTATGTACTTAGCCTTTTTACAAAAGATACAGTGGTTTGGCAATATTGCCGCGCTAGTCCCGGCAATCTGGGAATCTCTAGC
The DNA here is from genome assembly GCA_033964015.1 of Scolanthus callimorphus. Taxonomy (NCBI): domain Eukaryota; kingdom Metazoa; phylum Cnidaria; class Anthozoa; order Actiniaria; family Edwardsiidae; genus Scolanthus; species Scolanthus callimorphus. The sequence goes on from CM066917.1 coordinate 27,836,959, forward strand.
ACTTCTTCTTACTACAGGCTGCTCCTGTGCTAGGCTATCTGTTTTCGAGAGGGCCTGCAACGTTTTCTGGTTAACAAAATTTTTCCTACATTCTCTGTGATATTTGACAGGAGTTTCAGGACAGTCATTTTCATTAGATGACAAATCTAATATTCCACGGTGGTTTCTTATAACTGCGGCGCGATAAAACCTCACCCAAGATTCCCGATCCTTGCATTCCGCTAAATCGGAACCAGGCTCGCCACATATGGCACACACCGTTAATACTTCAATCTCAGATTCCATCGTTCTTGAAAAATGGACGCCAACAGAAATGTGATCTTGAAGGTTTGGTCACCAAGCAGATGGTTAGACAATTAAATCATGTCTGGAAAAAAGTTGTGGGATTGTTTTCATTCTGGACCGGGTTAATGCAATGTAAACACTTGAAAACCAATTCTTAACTTAAAAAAGCAATTCACTCGTCGCAGGCTCACTAAAAGTCTTACAAAATGACTGAATGAATATATTTCTATATTCTTATTTCTATTTGAATTCGAAATTTTTCAGGCTAAAAGCAGCACTCGTAGCGAAGAGCAAGTTTGATATTCACTAAAGGTCACAATCACGAATTCAATAACAACATTAAACTTATAGCTAAGAATTTAGCAGCGCTAATGCGGATATTCAATCTTATTCTTCCAGAAATATCTTTTTAATACGAATAAGCTTATATCTAGCGTGTTTCTTGTTAGATTTATAGCATGGAAAACTACGGAAGAATTAATTTGGAACTTGAAAGTTGAGAGTGGCTTAATTAGCGGCGTTAGAGATGTTAGTGATAACAGCACGCGAACTTGAAAATTACCTCAGATCTTTAATAAAAACTTAAAATTTCAAAACAAACCCCATAAAAATACGGTATATCGTCTATATTTCCACTATAGATTAAAAAAAGGACAATTCAAGCGAAATTAGGCTTTTATTCTTCACTTTAGTTTCAAGCGGGCTTTCCTCGGAGATACGAAAATGCGAACACATGGCGGCCGTGTGCGAGATCGACCAAGGTCACTTCAAACTCGATTTTCTACATGAAAGCTACCATTCCAAATGTCCGGCAGGACATTTTTAAGAACCTGAATAAATAGGCTTTCAAATGAGCCTAAGCTCGCTTGTTCTCGTGAGATGGGTACTCGGACCGAATTTTCGGGTCCTAGGTGATGGACTATATTCTCTTCACTTTGCGAGAGGAGAAGTGAAAATTCACCAAGATCTTTGCATCCTTTATGTAATCATTGCCAAGTAAAAAGTCATTTTAAAAGAGTTTAAAAGGTTTCGAAGAGAACGCCTTCTTCAATAGTTTGGCGCATGGGTCTGCTCGGAAGTTCTCGCACGCTTTTATTCTCGAGGGAGCGTGCGTTGTCATGGAATCGCTCACCTGCACGTGCCTCTAGCGTGCGTTGCCATGTAATCGTTCACCCGCATGTTTTTTCCGAGAAAGGTCATAACAAACCAGCCAATCACATTCTACTGACCAATTTTGGGTCTGATAACGTAATGGATGGGAAATTCTTGTGGTGATTTGGGGGTGATTTAGCCGTCTCCTCTCGCAAAGTGAAGCGCGATCGAGAGCGAGAGAGACGGCTGAAATTCAGGCTATTATCTGTTTGGCTCTTGCGGATAGAGCGGATTTCACATGACTGTCGTGAGTAATTCGCAATTACTTTCTAATTACTCCCATACGTTTCAAACCATTTTTGCATCGCAAACGGGGCTGCGTCCGCACCCAAAGCACCACCCCTGGATCCGCCACTTACGTGACATCATGCATGGTTAATCAACAGGGTCATGGAGCCGGGGTGCTTAGCATTACGCAAAAAAGCCCGGGTTTTCAGGATGGGATCTCAATTTTCGGAGGCACGATTGGCGCCGCCAGAAAATTCTGAATAGACCTATTTCGCTTGGGCGCAATGTTGTGCCCATTTCAGATCACGTGGCATTCATTTGAATAATCTTTCTTTGTTTGGGTTGCTTCCATATTCATATATCCTTGGTGTGCAGCAGAAAAAGAAAGAAAGAATACTCATGGGAATGCGAGGTGATCTGAAATGGGACAACATTACGCCCAAGCGAAAAAGGTCTATGACTATTGGGTTCAAGGGTTGCCTAAAGTGTCCCCTCCTCCTCTCTGGAATTTCCAATGAAACCTGCAGTGATTGTATGGGAAATAAGAATAACTGCGGAATTTCCAGTTCCCTCTCTGGTAGGTAGATTTTTTTTCTGGAATTTACACATTACAGGTTTTTAATCGAACAGTTCATGATTATTGTCACTATTTCCATGAAGTTTAACTTGAAGTAGGAGATGTAGCAGAAGGAAATCAATAGCTGTATTCACACTAGAGACGGAAAACTCGTCTTTGTGTGAAGCCGGGACGAGACGGATGTTTGACGTCAAATCTTAGTGTGAAACCGGGACGAGACGGATTTTTGAGCGGAAATCGTCTGATTCATATCAGACGGAAAACTCGTCAGACGAAAAACCCGTCATGAAGAGTTTTCCGTCCTCTAGTGTGAATACGGCTATTGTCATCATCTTCAACTCGTCCACTATTTGGTTTAGATTCTTGAGACCATTGGGCGAAGTTATCACCCGGAGTGTTTTCGGTGCAGCGAGTGTAACAGGTCCCTGGATGGCGTGCCATTCACTGTCGACAATGAAGAGGTGGTTTATTGTGTTCCCGATTATCATAGGTGAGACACAAAACAATGAACGATCATGACGCAGAAAACAAAGGCAACTGACAGACACTAGACTGCAATAGACCAAATCGGCTAACGGTGTTTGCATCTTGTTGCCGCCCAATTCAGATCATGTGATGATTCCTTTGGGTGGATACAATTGTCAAATTTTTCTCACTCGACCGAGTGCACGAGTGTATGTGCAGAACTAACAAAAGTATCTACCCAAAGGAATCATCACACGAGTGAATTGGGTGGCAACAAGATGTAACACCGTTACCGAGCTATGGGTACAAGAAAGCAAACATCCGTAAGAGAGAGAAAAAAACTTGAACAGTGCAAGCACGAATCTGTTGAAAAGCGGGTGCACCAACTTTACTGTGCGCCTTCAACGTATGCATAGCCTGCATAGCAAGCGCAAGGGGAGGGTCCTGTCGTCCAAAAGGCAACGATGGTTTACGAAAGGGAAAATTGCCTCGGCGCCCCTCTCCCATCCTCTCCCCAACTTGCGCAGCGTTTGGACATCTATGACATGCATTCACTGTGCCTAATTATTTCCTCACTTGTTTTAATGGCGTTAATATTTGAAACATGCAACATGTAAGGGCTTGGAGTCTTCACAAACATGCACTTACACTGACAGTTTGACAGACAGGGTTTGTGATCAAAACATTTGTGACTCATTTTCAGGAAGTATTCACCTAGATGTGATAGCTGCAAACAGCCAATAATCCCTCAAAAGGTAGAAACGCGAAATCGGATACAGTAAATCAGGTTCTGGAGAATTCGAGCCATCCCAGGGAAACTAGAACACAGAACAATATTTTTATACCACAACGCGTGCGTTTCTCGAATTTTGATTGGCTCTCAGCCATGGGTACATAAAAGTATATACCACGGAACGCTCCATCATCAGCGCGCGCGCTAAAAAGAACCAATAAAAACACCGTTTATTTTTGCCTTTTTGTTGTGGTATAAAACAAATGTCCTCTGATAATCTCGGCTGTGCCTCGTGAGTCCACTACATTTTGACCACTTTATTATGTATATAATGAAAGGGGTATCCCGCCTTTTAAGGCCAATATTTGGTATTTAATATGGTTAAGGGGTTTTAGGCCAATATTTGGTATTTAATATGGTTAAGGGGTTGAGAGGCTGGGCCAAGCATCTCTCTACAACTTTGTTCAAGGCGCTTTGGGAAATGCATCTCGTCAATAACTTCATTCTGTTTCCATAAAATCCCACCCATGTTTATCGCGTTTATAGGAATCAGATGAAATTGTCCGTATCCTCTGTCTTGGAAAGCAGTTCCATGAAAAGTGCTTTAAATGTGAGGTGAGAAGAAAACACTTTGTCGTTTCAAACAAATAGCACTGTTCAAGCTGACGTCATCCATTGTTCAACCCATCTCAGTACGGATTATAACCAGTTGAACTTGCTGTTGCAACCCCCCCCCCCCCCCTCCCTCCCCCCTTCCTGGGTGTCATAGAGTTATGATACTCTTTGCCATCAACTGTGCATCTATTCAGTACTCAGATGCAAGGAAAATGAGATCTATTTAATAATATGTACAATATGATGTAATGGCAGCCCATTGTGTACTCTAATGAGTTCACTTCAATTCCAGGGTTGTGGAATCCAGCTATCAAATGAGGAAGGGAACCAATGTTATCCCCTTGATAGAAGGCTGTATTGTTTGAAATGCAATGAACACAGGCAGTTGCTCAAATCTACACCAAGCTCCTCCAGCCATGGATGCACAGAAAGAACTGTAAATAACCCACAGACCACTACACAGACTAGCAATACAGGGTGGAGTGGAAGATAATAGAGAAATGACACAATTAATACATTGCATGAAATAACAATGATGTTTGTCAGTTTGTCAAATTGGTATAATAATAAGAGGTTAAAATAGACACACAAGGGATGTTGACCCTAGGAATTCAGAAATAGGTTGAAACCTTGGAATTTCAGATGAAATATGAAGGTCTTTTATGAGAAAGATCAAAGAAAGAAAACTGTCAGAAATACAGCAAATACAGGAATTTTTGCTGGGAGACAGGATAAAAAATCTTGAAACTCCTAGCAAAACTTGGAGAGTTGACGTCCCTGGACACAGTTGAAATTCCAAGAAGTATTATAAATCAAGGAAGTAATCATGTGTGTTATGCAAGAGAGGGGAAAAAGACTATGTGTGAAAAAATAAAATGCTTTTATTTACAAAATATCATAGCATGGCAACAAAAGAGTCTGTCAAGCATGTCTCCAACTCTGTAAATAGAGCTGTAATTTGGCCCCCAGGCTGCAAGGGCATGAATTCGGCCACTATATCCCTTTCTCTTGCTGTCAACCTTGTTCAGGATCAAAACAAGACTTGAAATTGTTGACTATGAGTGAGAACCAATCTCCTACCCAGAGCTCGCCAGCTTGACACCTCAGAGCCCCAGATGACTTCCATTCAGTGCCATAGCCCAGCAGGGGGACTGCAGGGGCAGTTGTGTCAACATGTGGGTAAAACCCTGCTTGCTTGCCCCCCAGCAAAAACAAAGGATTCTCCCTGCCTGACAAACATTTCTAGCTACGGCATTGCCATTTGAGTGCCTTTTCTGATTGGCTAATTTTGAACTTTGGAGTATGTGCAGCAAGTTCTTCCCTCAACTGTATTAAATCACATGCATGCAGCAATGGCTGTCATCAGAGCCTGCCACCCAAGAGCTCTGGGTATGAGAATGAGTGAATACTTGATAGCAGTGGTTGGCTATCTGTGTGAAGGCAGCATAACTTTACAAGCCTCAGATTTGAGGATTAGGGATTATTGGATCACTAGGGACAAAGCATGCACATTATGTCACCCTCGTATTGGTTCTGTTTTGATAATAATGGGCTTTGGTCTGGTTTTGAAAATAATCTTTCTCTTCACAAGTGCCACTACATTGTACTCTACACCAGAGCTCTGATTCAGTTCATTTCCAGTTTCCATTGGTTCCTGGCCTTTGGTATTTTTCTTCATCACAGCATAAGGTTTGTCCAGATTCATCACTTTGCCAGTTAGAAGATGGTGTCCTATTATGAGCTGAGGAATGCCCTGTGTATTTCAGGAAATTGGCAGTTCATAAATCATGAAAACACAGTTGCATTGGTAGATTCGGGGAAGAGTAAAAGGGGGCATCCCTTGTTTCTGAGCATTTTATTCTACTTGTAGGCATTACTAAACTTTATCAGACAAATAGACATAAAAGCTTTATTGGTACCTGGGGATGGGGAGTCAAGAACCCTCCTTTTTTGCACAAAAATCGAAGAAGCATTTAGAAAGGAAAAGCTTCAGATGCACTGACTATACATTTTGCTAGAGGCTGGGCACTGACAGACCTAGGGGAGGGGCCAGGGAGACCTCCATCCCCCCCCCCCCCATCATGTTGTGTCATATTTTTCAAATAATGCTGCTCCCTCCTACTGCAAAGTACACCTCTCTTCCAAAATTTCTGGATCTCCCTAAGATATCTGTTTGCATTAGGGAGGGTTTCAAGATGTTTAAATTATAATGTGTATTAAGAAGCTCAAGAAATCTCTATGAAGGAAGGAAGATAAAAAGAAATTGATCCATCATTCACCAGGAGCATTTCTGCCCCATTTTCTTTCAAGAGCAAAGGCTCTTGGTTGATGTTTTTTATTTTGTTAATGACACAGCTTCTGGAAAAGAATCCACTCACCATGCTGTCAAAATGCAGGTCTCCAATATCCTTATCCTCCAGGCTGGCATCGCCTCGAGTCTCAAGAACACCCTGAAGCTCTACTATTGTCCACTCCTGGGCACTGGGGTCCCTGTGGTTTTAAAATAATTTCAGTTGAATCGATCTTCCTTAACATTAATATTTTCTCACCTAGTATTGATGATTTGTGCTTAAGGAATGAATTACAAAAAGAAACCCCTTTCTACCTCACCTCCTTCAAGTTTGAGGATTTACAAAACACATTCAATAGAAATTTATTAGAAATGTTATTTGTATATACAAAACTGCTGGTACTTTACAGAGGTTGGCCAGGGGGGAGGGGCCCAGGGGACCTGTCCCCCCTGCTAGCAACCATGCAGTAAATGTACAGGACATATTTAAAATACACTGGGAGAAAATGTTTTACGAAGGACACTTGTGCCCCCCTCCTATTGAAAATCCTGGCTATGACATTATTGCAATGCAGTTCATAATTATTTTATACCTTCAGTATTACAGTACCACTTTTGCAGGAATCTTTTGGAGTAAGGTTCTATGCTTTCTTTGCTATCCCTTTCACGAATAGTAAGAACTGCCAATTTTTCTCTAGAACAAAACTGCATTTTGAGGGCACGCTAATTCCATCTCACACCAAACTAACACAAAATCGTCCCTTGAGAATACGAAAATGGTAGTGGATGTTACTAGAGAGAGAACAGTTAGACTTTTCTCCCTTTACACCTTCCAACCCTACGGTTGATAGCATCTCTAACTTGAGTTCCTCGTCATATGTGATTTATACTTACATTCTAATGAATAATTGAACCATATCCTCGTCGATTCTTCGTAGAAACGGTAGAAACTCTAACGCTCTAGACAGAATCCATGGTGGCCGCCATTTTGCGATTCCCGCGTTTTTTGGAGCATCCGCTGATCAACAGTACTGATGGCTCGGGATATAAATCAACCACGTTTTTTCCCCATTTTATCCCCCAGATCAATAATTGGATCGTAGTTGTTTATTTATTTTTTGCTTTATACTTTTATGCATTCTTTATTGATATGCTAAGATCTGACATATTCTCCTTTCTTCTCCTTTTTGGGGTTTTTTGTTTCATTCTTTTCTTTCTTTAGTTTTTGATTCTAGTTCATTTTTGCTCTTGTCTATGATTGTTTTGCTGTTGTTTCTTAAAGCATTATTTTCAGCAACTGTAGATCGAGCTTATCCCCACATTGTCTTTCGTTCGTCTCCCCTCTCAGCTCTCCGTCGTGCTGCTAGCTGGCGAGAAAAAAAAAAGATCATAAATTTCAAGGCTTTTATCTCTCGCACTCCTGAAGGAATTTGCAATGTCATGGTGTTTCTAATTAGATATGACATGATGACATAGATTTATCAAACGTACAATGAGCTTGCTGACAAAAAATGTTATTATATTCTGATCTGACGCTAAATTAATAAATGACGTAAGCTCAAGCTCTAGCTACAAGTGACGTCACATTTTAATCAGCACAAACTATGTCACGCTTTGGCGTTCTTTGTCATGCACGGTTGACTTATAATTTTGCAACTGACAAAAACTCGTTTACCATTTACGTTGGGAATACTTTCCGGTCAGCGCTATTTATCCAGCAGCTACATGTAAGGAAAATGGTGTGTGGGCAAAAATAGACATTATGGACATTATGGAGGCGGCTCTGAATTTCCATCTGCAACGCGCGTTGTCCTGATGCGACATTTCACACCATTTCGACCGTGATCAGTAGATTGAATTATCTTTTAAGAATCGAAAGTAAATATGTTTTGATTCCATTTGTTTTCGCTTCAGCGAAGTGACAAAGATCTTGTTTTCGATTTCCACTCGGAAGGTTGTTATGGGTTCCCGAACGCTACTCCGAACAGTTTCGATTATTTAGCCTTATTTTGATGAGCTCTGATGGCTGCCGAATGAAAAACATACTTCAATTTATGCTAATTTATGCGTGCTTGTCAAACGTGGGCTCATCGGAGAGTCGCTGTGAACTTCCCTGCTACCAGAGTGCAATGGAGGTCCAATTCTGCCATTTCTCTCCATGTTTTTAATGTAACCGGCCTTCAAAACCTGGCTCCCTTTTCACGATGGGTTGCACATTGAGTGCAGAAGAAAGGGCTGCCATTGCCAGGAGTAAAGCGATCGAGAAAAACCTTAAACTTGAAGGAGCTCGGGCGGAGAGAGATGTGAAACTGTTGTTGCTTGGTATGAAGAGTTTGCCTGGTATTTTGGTGTATTTAAGTCTGGGATGTTGAATTTTCGGGTTGGAAAGAAGTCTACATTTGGCTCAGATAACCTATGTCTCTGTGGAACCGTTAGGCGACTGTAAAGCCAGTATCCGCTCAGTTATCCGGCTGGATTTGCTGCAAACTTTCCCTTACTTGCAGTTCGGTTTATCAGTTACGATTCGTCGGTCGAGCCACTAAGGAGGCGTGTACTGCCCTCTTGCAAGGGCGAACTCAACGAGTTTGGACATTATTTCATATTTACATCTTAAAATTAAGTCCTAAACAGCTTTAATTTCATCCTTTCAGGTGCTGGAGAGTCAGGAAAGAGCACAATAGTCAAACAAATGAGGTACACCTAGGTTGTTTTTAACGTAGATTTGAATGTTATTTTACAACTTTTCATCTGTTTACGACTAGATATGATATAGTTCTCGCTGACTCTCGGTGTTTCTTTCTAGGATTATTCACGATCATGGTTTTTCTCCTGAAGACTACATCCAGTACAAACCTCTCGTGTTCAGCAACACTATATATTCCTTGCTTACAATAATAAGGGCTATGGATAAACTACGAATTGACTTTGAAAACGATGCTAGATTGGTAAGGGCCGAAGTCGAGTTTTCCTGTTTCCAAAGGTGCTATCCCAAAGATTTCTACACGGTTATTTATGTATCTGGTTAAAATAACTATTCGTTTATCCGCAAAGGTGTAAAGACTGTTATTTTTCATACTAGATGGACGCCAAACTGGTTTTTGATGTAATAGCCAGAGCAGACGATACAGAGCCGTTCACACCCGAACTCACTGAATCTATGGAGAGATTGTGGCAAGATGCCGGTGTTCAGCAATGTTTTCGCCGATCGAGAGAATATCAGCTCGGAGACTCAGCGAGATAGTAAGTAAGACATTAAAAATGCACTATTTTGGTGTCCTTATATGTCCCACAAAACCACTGAAATTTCCTTTACACAGCGATCAAGTTTCTTGAATATGCACCATTCAAGACACTGTTATTGTTATCGCACGAATTTGGTTTGTTTTTGTCGACGATGAAAATGTTCTATAAAGAGATGCAGACTTCCAGTCTGATATTTTTGACATATAAATGCTATATTTCTTCCCAAATTCCACAAGTGTTTTAACAAAAGTCACAATCTATTTTTCTGTCTATTATTTTTAAATGAATAAACGAAATAATTGTTCAGTGTTTTCCGCGTCCATTTTTAAGGTTGTCAAGTTGGTAACATTTTTTCTTGCGAGTTTGCATGAAATCGTTCGAGGCGGTTATTTATTAGGTTATTTTCTGTAGTTTCATTGAAACAAAAGCTATTTCCTGTTTACCAGGCCAGAGTAATGCCGAGTTAAGAAAATCACTGTGGTTGAAAGGATCAAAGACCACAGCACAAAATCGATGTTGTTTACTAAACTTGTTATTGGAATGTGAAACCAACACGCCGAAAAATCAGTATTATTGTTGATTTCAATGCATTTCGATTTTTCGTAGCTTTTATTTTTGCAAAAATGCATAAAGTCTCTAGAGAATTAGGAATTTTCCAGGCTGTACACGGTTAGAGGTGTTTTTCTGGGTGTAATATGCAGTAGGGGATTGGGAACTGACCAGTTGTTTACTGCTGAAGGATCGAGAACGCATACATTTATGACATAATCGATTAAAACTTCATAAACCCTTCCTTCAGACCGTTTATGTTCTTACAGATAACATTAACTGTCATGTTCATCAATAAACAACTGCAAATGTTTGGAATTTCAAATTCATGCTTGAAAGCTTTTTGTTTATTTGTGAACTGTTTTTTTCTTTGAAATTTATAGATCTTTTGTAACTGCTAAGTCAAAAATATACATACATCTTGCAAGACCAGCTTACAAATGCTGCATACTTACAAAATTGTGTTATCTTACAGCTCTTGCCTGCAGCTGACAATGCAGATTTCTGTGAATTTCTTGCATTTTATTTCTCTTTGTTTTACTCAAGTGCTACCAAGCCTTTTTTATAATAACAATTTCTAATAACAATTTCCAAGATAGAATCATTTCAATGAATAAAGGAATTTTTCTATTAGGTCTTGATTTCAGATATAGACTTGAGTTATACATCTAAAGAAATTGTTTACAAAGACCTATGTTTCTTTCTTCTTTTTTCATTTATAAATGAACAAAAATACTCTTCATAGATTGCATCAAAATGCAACCATTTGTACAGCAATTGAAACTAGCTTTCAAAGACTTTTCTGAAGAGCAAGGTTGGACATGGCAAACAGCTACCTTACATTATTAATGTTTTCCTCTTCTGGCTGCATATTCTATCCATTAAAATACTTATTGCACCAAAATAACAAGATAGCTCTTTGTTATGTCTAGAAGTGACAAAAACAAGGCTGCTAAAATGAACAATAATAGGCTTTTTTTTATCAAGAATAAAAGTAGGCAAATTTTCATTTTAGTTTGTTATTTATTTAGATCACTAAAAGTGCTATTTTGGAAATGCAAACAATGTGCATTGGAAATCAATCCAATAGACCATTTGCACGATGACATCATTTGACTACAACTACCAGAATCCTTTTCCGTTTCCGTTTCTTATTCAGATCAACAAATTCCTTTGTGAATAAGAGCATAATAGCTATAATTTTTTACACAATAAGCTGCCACGCAAAGGTTTCTGGTAGTTTTAGTCAACCACGTCATCATGCAAATGTCCTATTGTGGAGAAAATAAACTTTTCAAAGAATGCATTGAAGTTTATTTTTTTTAATTTATAGCTTTCATTATTGTAAGGGGACTGCAGGAGATTTGCCTCTCATTGCTAAAGACATTTCACATCATATTATTATACGCCAGTATTTTCTATCATTTTGGTAAATTTTCAGCTTCTGAACTGGCCAAATTACCAGTTCTCCAAAACAGCTATTTAATGGATCATATCAACAAGAATCTTGTCGGAATGGTAGGATATGAAGATTAGTAACATTCTGATTTGTCTAGATTGTAAGAATTAAGCAAATTGAGTAAATACGGCATGCTCAAAATATTTGACTGATGTTGCATGACAGAAATAGCTTCAGTGATACCTCCGGAACTAAGTGGCAGAAGGTGCCAAGATTTGTGTGATGACTACTTCAGTAGAGTTATAATCAACATTGAAAGTACATCTCCGTAGAGGTTTTTACTTTAGAAGTTAGCATTTTGATGACGTCATGTGAAAACCACCAATATTTTTTGGTGATAATTTTAAGCTTAATTAAAAAAGTGTAGCATTATTATTATATGTTTCCAGGAAAAAAACATAATCCCTATCCATATCCACACCTTAAAGGCAATGCACCAAGAAAAGGAAATGTAGTATTTGTCCGGGGGGCGGGGGGGGGGGGACTCCTATATTTTTGGGGCGGGGGTGCTCGTCCGGAACTTTCAATTTTACCCATAAAAGGTACCAAACATGGCATCACTTAGTTTATTTCGACCCCTAAAAGGTACCAACAAGACGTATTTTCCCTCATAATTTTCTCTCAGATTTTTTACGAGGGAAAATACATCTGAAATTCAGGCTACCAACAAGTCTGATTTGCTTGATTTGTTAGAACAGACCTCTAACAGGTACCTATCTGCTAAAAATTACAAGTTTTCGAATTTTACCCCCTAAAAGGTACCAGAGGCCTGATTTTATACCCTAAAAGGTACGACGAGCATCTCCGCCCCAAAAATATGAGAGTGCTCAATAGGCTGATCCTTGCTGACGTCATTGTTTACATTCACGAAACTATCTAGCTTTGAAAATGCAACGAAAAGCTTAAAACAAGTTTAGTTTTTATTCTTAAAAAAGTCTTGACCTGTTTCCTTTCTTTCTGTTTCATTTTTCAGGCTAGTTGAAGCTTTTCAAATTGTGTGAAATCATTGGGGCAAAACGCTTATTAGCTCACATGTTTTCTCTAAATTGGACGTTGCACTGCACGCTTAGAATTCCAGATATCAGCTTGAAATTTTCCAATTATGTTTTATTTACAGTACTCTATTGATATTCAGAATGCATCATTTTATAGCTCCCTCGAACGGTCCGATTCTGAACATTGCTTATGTTAAGGAGCTCAAACTATAAGATCAGTTTTTTTTTATTGCATAATTCATGCTACAGCTAGTGATACTAAATAATGCCTATCAGCTAATTTTGGAATGCTTTCTGTTTTCTGATAATATTTATTTTAAAATATTTTATAAAAAATCTTCACAATCTTCACCTCAAATTTCAATCCAAGGGAAAGCTAACACATGATTGTGCATGAGATAGAAATTGTTTTTATTGTAAAACTCTTAATCAATCATTATAATATGTTCATCTTTTCTGTGGGCCCACAGTAATCAGTGTAAAATATTGAGGTGTCCCTGCATGTTGTGTGTTGTTTGAGCAGGGACTATCCATGTGATTACTCTAGACCAATGGGAATGCACAAAAATTAAGCCCTGTACTATAAGCCCACTTAAATTTGCCCTAGTTTATTATAACTATTTCAGGGATGCCAATCTCTAGTCTTTCACATAAGCCCGTCCTTTATGTCAGTCACACTCAGTGTTTCACTCCCCCACAAATGGGAGGGAAGCATTGCGTGATTGACAGAAATGATGGGCTGCACAGGAGATTAGCCAACCTCTGAACTTTGGAAACTGTGAGAAATTTGGAGATTTTGGTTAGCACAGAGAAACTCTATGAGAAAAACAAGAAAGTATTCTGGGGAAATGCAAAGAATTAAAACATCTTTGTCTTCTGGCAAACCTGGCTATTTATAGAACAAAGCTTATTATAAAAACAGCTGTTAGCTGGAGGGTTCAATGTGGACACCAGAGTAATGGCTTCTAATGGATATCCATGTATGATGTCATTCAACATGGAAAACGTGAAATGTAAAGTGAATTAAATTCACACATAATCTCTTTGCACATTTTTAGTTACCTAGATTCCTTGCAAAGAATAGGTGCAACAATATACGAAGCCACAGAACAAGATTTGTTGAGAACAAGGGTTAAAACTACAGGCATTGTAGAAGTCCAGTTTGATTACAAGAGGCTTCATTTCAAGTGAGTATGATCTGTAAATGGTTCTCATTTGTTTTTTGCCCAAAGTGTGGTTGCCCTGTAGATGCCTATGCAGCAAGTGTTTGTGCAATTAGTTTGGAGCAAGTTTTGGGTCACATGAAAAATAGGGACAGCCACAAAAACGGCATCCTCCATTTTCCCATGGCCAAAATCTCTGTTAGTACTCTACACTGTCTTATATTGGTAATATATTTTCTAGGTTATTTGATGTTGGTGGCCAGCGATCTGAACGAAAAAAGTGGATCCACTGTTTTGAGGATGTTACGGCAATTATTTACTGTGTAGCTCTTAGTGCATATGATTTGACATTAGAAGAAGATGAGTCCACGGTAAGTGAATTTTAATTTGTCCACTAGAGTTGACAATAACTTTCCAGGGGATGGATCCAGGAACTTTCGAAAGTGGGGCATGAAAATTAAGGGGGCTGGCATATAAAATTTCCCTTTGCAAATAAAGAAGATGTATGGGAAATTTTCTTTAAAAAGGGAGCGTGGATCCCTTGGCACCCCATTAATCTGCCCATGGCCAGTGCAACAACAACAATTAAGTAGCTGTGTCACCCTGGTGTGTCACCCTGGTGTGTCACCCTGGTGTGTCACCCTGGTGCCCAGAAGGCCTGTCATGCTTGGTTATGATGTCACTAGCTTTTGCTACCCATGAGAGTGGGTACCATATTCAATATGATAATTAGTATTGTCAGCCCAAAGCAGATTAGCCAAGAAGAAAAAGTAGCCTGGACATGAGGCTAAGCAACAACTACCAAAACAACAGCCTCTTTATTTTGTACATTATAAAAAAAGCAAACTCCAACTCTACCTCGTGACGCATAGCCTGCTTGCAGGCGGTACTGGGTGTTTTAATCGCGGAAAACCCGGTCCGTTCACTGATTGGGCACCATCTTGGAATTTTGAGGCACATGGTCCTGGGATGAGCGCAAAAAATGGGCGAAGGGGATTTCTGCGCTCGCCCCTGGGAACACGCGCCTCAAAATTCCAAGCTGGCACCGACCAGCAAATAGACTGGGTTTTCCATAGACCAGGTTTTCCGTGATAAAAACACCCAGTACCACCTGAAAGCAGGCTATGTGAGCATAAATGATGTGTAAATGTGAAGTTGCCCAGTTTCGAAAGTTTATCCCAAACATACCTTAACCTGGGTACCAGGGTCTCAAAGCTTCACTCCTTTACTGGCACACTGGTAACCAGAGTAGCCATGCCTAGCATTCTTTCGCTTTTTTGCTTTTATGGACAGTTCCATGCTTATCTCTCCTTTTGTTTTCAGAATCGGATGGAAGAGAGTTTAAAGCTGTTTGAATCAATAATAAATAACAAATGGTTCGTGGATACTTCAGTTATACTATTTCTTAACAAGAAGGATTTATTTGAAGAAAAAATAGAGAGTTTCCCACTCTCAATATGCTTTCCAGACTATGAGGGTAAGTAAACTTACTAAGTTCTGATTCTATGGCTTTCATTACTATGAAAGGCCATAATGTGCAGCCAGGGTACACAGGATTTATAAAAGTAAAAGGGGAGGGGGGGGGCGAGTTTCCACAGAATAGTGAAAAGCGCAGTAACATTGTAATGCCTGGTGCACACTAGCGACATAACGACTTATCGACATGAGCATGCGCTCTCTCATGCTCTTGTGTACAAGTGTGAAAATCCGACATAACAACATAACATCGACATAACGACTAGACATAACGACATAAGAGAAAAAACATGTTTTTCTCTTATGTCGTTATGACGTTATGTCGCTAGTGTGCACCAGGCATAAGTGCAACTGAGTATCAAATGATTTTGGGCTAGACTGCAGAATATCCCCTCGCGTATAGCTATACCCTTTAATAAACGGGTCACTAATTAACAATTATTCCTCGAGCCCATAGCCCGTGAGGCTGAAGGCCGAACGAGAGGAATATTGTTTTAGTCAAATCAAACTTTTGGCCTTCAATGGAAACGCGCCGCAAGATAGCTAGGTTAACAATGTTATATAAAGTAGTTAATGGCCTTGTTCAAATAGAACTGCCTCCAGATATCAAGAGACCCACTACACCAACAAGATCTGCCCACCCCAAAAGGTTTATTAACCCTATTAGCAGCTCGAGTAATACTCATAAATTTAGCTTTTTCACCAGAACTGTAAAGGAGTGGAATCTGCTCCCTAATAGCATAATTGAATTACCAACTTTAAGTACTTTTAGGGCTGCACTGGGCAACTACCTAGCTGTTTGACATTTACAGTGTATCTTTTATTTTATTTTTTTCTTCCATTTTTTGTTATATCCGCGTGATGCTAATGCTTTGCGGATTAATGAATATAAATAAAGCTAGTAGGTCATTTGTATTTTTATTGCCAAAAAAATGTTTTTGTTCTGGTCATTTGCCATTTTCTGGCTTTCAAATCCGAAATTTTTGCTACTAGTAGGCTATAACTTATAGCCTACTAGTAGCTCAACCAATCAGAACGCAGCATTAATAATATACCACTAGTGTGATTTGACTAATTCATTATACACATAGCCTCGTTCTACAATGCGCTTTTGACGTGTTGTCAAGTTGATAAGTTTACGGACTGAACGAGCTGACCAGAGGACGGGTTGACACGTTGACCTGCAGCGGCGTAGCCAGGAGTTTCTGAAGGGGGCTGGGGGCGGAAAGTGAAAACATGGGACGAAAATGCGCAAATTTTCTCCAGCAAATACAGTAAATGTATGGGAAATTTCCGAGAAAGGGGGGGGGGGGGGGGCTGGACCCCCCTGGCTACGCCCCTGACCTGTTAGCAGGTTGACCAGTTGACGCGTATAGCTAGGTATAGCTATACACGAGGGGGCATAGAGTCCTAGAGTGTGACGTCGCAAATTTGAAGAATTTTGAATTTTAGAATCGGTTGAATCGCGACCGAGATATGGCCCGCTGAATACATAAATTTCTTTAAGAAATCAGTGTATTTTAGACATAGTTCAAAACTTTATGAACTGAACTAAAAATACAGTGATTTGTTAAAGAAACTGTTGTATTCAGCGGCCATATCTCGATCGCGTTGCAACCGATTTGCCTCATATTTGGTGTGCGGCTTTTATTTGATATGCCCTTTCTAAACCAGGGCCAAATATTGCTAAATCGAAAATTTGGTTTTTGTGACGTCATCACTATAGGACTCTATTCTGCAGTCGCGCCTGATTTTGATTCTCTGTTTTCTGTTTTCAGGGCCTAACTCGTTTGATGAAGGTGCAAAATACATTAGGAAACAATTTGAAACCAAGAACTTGAATGATGAGAAGGAAATATACACTCATTTGACGTGTGCGACGGACACACAGAATATTAATTTTGTATTTAATGCAGTGACTGATACAATTATTGCCAATAATTTAAAGGGTTGCGGGTTATATTAAGAAGCAATGTTGACACATGTGGGACCGAGAATTTTTAAGAGTGAAGTGGATCAGAGCTACTCGTTGATGACGTCACAGCTGAACTGCGAGCCAATGATATGAAGGGAAGGAACCGTATCTGCTGGATAATCAAGATGGACTTAATTGGAGCCGTGTACCACGATAAATATATTCTGTGGAGGGATACGCAGCCATCAAGAATTATGATAGCCAAGCAAGGGACATGAAAAGTCGAAATACGCATCTTAAAACTTTAACACAATTCACAAGGATATTCTAATCCTTTACTAATAATCTATATCTTACGCCCTCAAACTCGCCCAAAAGCATCATTAAATAATTACATTCCTTTATTTTTTAACGAATTGAAAAGAATGATTTTAAATTGGCGTGATGCTATACCAAAGCATACAACATTCTTTCTTCAATTATCAGAACTCCTGTAAAACCTTCCTTAGTAGTAGAAGTTTTTTATGGTGTAAATATTATTCTGTGAGTGTAAGAAAGAAAATGTGCATTTTTGAAGTGTTGGGTTCGTTTTGTCTTCATTATAGTATCAGGTCAGGGGCCCGAATGGGCCCTTCGTGAGACAATTTCTCGAGTATTTTTAATTTTGTCCCGTGCATTTACTGTATTTGTTTTTGGTTTCGAAAGGAGCTTGGCCCTCCCCCTCGCTACAACCCTGCAGTTTGGAGCTGTAGTGACGTAATAAAATTTTCAACCAATCATATCGCGCGAAGTCATTGATCCATATCAAGAAAATTTCGCCAAAACTGTCGTTTTGCCGCCGTTGCAAAACTTCAGGAAATCCCCCTTACCTTATTTGGAAGGACTGTAAGTACTTTTCCTCATATCTCAGCGAAACAAGCAGGAAAATTTACCAAAACTTGCAGATACTCGAGAAACATCGTTCTCCTGGCCGCCATCTTGTTTTTGCCCCCGGCCGGGCCTGAGACGCGATTTGAATACCACAGGCAGCCCGCGCGGATTTGCCATAAAAACGACAGCACTTTCTTGATATGAACCAATCAAAATGCTTAGACACCACGGCACAATACCATCACGGCGCGGAAGGGACGGAACCCCCCCCCCCCCCTCCGCCCTTGAAATGCAAATTGGTTTAAAACGACTAAAATGTAGAACGGACCTCTAACAGGTACTTATCTAGAAAAATTGCAAGTTTTCGAATTTTAGCCCCCTAAACCCACCCCAAAAATATGGGAGTCCCCCCCGGGCCCTCTGCACATCAGTATTTTCTATAAAAAAGTACGTTCAATAGAGCCCACCGAAACACCATTATAGTATATGATACCAGTAAATGTTCCAGCAAATTATTCAAGTAATTATATAGCCACCTCAAAATCCAAAATTGCCAGCATGTGGATTGTTTTCTAATTTTGACAACTGTACTGTACAATTTCTCCTAAATTGAATCGCACGCGCTCAAGTTGGACAGTTTGGATGGAAATGAGCGCGCTTAAATTGGACAAGTCTGAAGGGCTAATTAACAAATAGATCTCGTTTTGCGCAATAGTGTACTGCAATAGATACACAGATGACGTCACAGAATGTCATGAACAAAAAGGTACGCAACGAGACGCAGTCCAGTTGCGTGATTGTTGTTCATGACATTCTGTGACGTCTTCTGTGTATCTATTACAGTACATACGCACAAAAAACGAGATCTATTTGTTTTATACAACAATAAAAGCGATTTTTCTAAAGATGAATGAGCTGAAACAAAGCGCGCATTTCAAACTCGGTTTTGCTTGCATGCACACGCTATGACGTCAATCGTGCGTGTGTACTCTAATATAACACACGGCTTAAGTGAGCCAATCAGAGCGCGCGTTTTACTAGTGTTATTGTATAAAGCGAAATACTACCGAAATCACTAAACTGCCGGCACCCTCGAAAATTCGATCGATCGTTTGTCAGTTTCGGTTCGCTCGTCGATCGAATTTTCGACGGTGCCGGCAGTTTAGTGATTTCGGTAGTAGTTCGAAATAGAAAGTGATAGGTAATGGGTATGCTTTCTGGATTTTTTGAAGGATGTTTAACAAATTTCCAGAGGTTTTGAGTGGTGTGGACTCTTATTTACCACGCTTTACGCCATCATCGTGGTCAAATATTGTGGATTTACGGTTCTGCAGTATGCCACTTGAAAGCAAAGCATAACTACAATCCGCGCCAAAACTAGTTAACACCCGGGGTTAACACACTTCATCCATTTAGTAACGCCAAAAAATGCTCACAAGAACAACGTAAGACAGCACAACATTAATGCGCCACCCCCTCTCCCCCTGTGCAATGTTGAACCCCAACTGCACCGCACAAAGCTCTTGGCGGGGATTGTAGTATTTGTCACTCGAAGCATTGTATATAACATGAATCCAAGGCATTCATGAAACCGAGGTCAGCAAGTCGTTGAATATGTATTCAACAACTTCTTCGTGAACAAGCTTTCAGCACCCGACGAACATCGGCACATGTATGTTCATTTGTTTAAATGCATGTTCAGCGATATTTAACTTTATTCAATGCAACAGTTTATCGCTTTCTAAACCACTGAGAACGTTACTTCGGGAAAAAGTTGAATCGAGCTGAACGGCCGTGTTGAATCGTTTTCAATAATGTTGAACCGTTCAACATTCGTGAAAAAGAGCCGTAAAAATACAAAGTTCCCTTCGTGTAAAACAGTTCAAATCTTCACAAGTGCTATCTTTTAGCCATCGTTAATAACCAAAGCTATTAACAAAACAAAGCAATCAACAAATTAATTTCATTTATTTCTTCAATACAAAATTTCAATAATTCAGCTTCAAATTCAATAGACTTTTTCCGCTGGGCGGGGCACCTGTGGCTACGTTTGTCCAGCGATCAAAAGTAGTATTCCACGGAAACATCCCTTGTTCTCTCAAGAAGATACTGCTGCTGGAGGTGGTTTGAGTCGATGTTCCTTAAAGAACGTAGGTGATGCCTCAAGTAGCCAATCAGAACTCACAACGCAAAGATCTCTCATGTAGCACTTGGAAGTGTGTACTAGCTCGTTATACACCACATAGGAAGGCTTAGACATGAACAGCGCCGAGGAAGGATGGATAGCGACTGTTTGTCGATGAGCGAGTGTTTGATATGTCCCATCTAACTGCAGCTCCGCGGAATTCATGAACAAACCACGTGACAAGCACTGCCTTAGCACCGCGGTCTCCTTGCCGCAGGATTGCAGGTTCATATCTAAGCGAGTACAGATTTCACGCAGTTGTTTTCGTATATCCATTACAAGCTTCATGACGCGCATGTTAATAAAATGGTCTGCACACCAGGTTTTGTTCATCCCGCAAGCCTTGTAAGCCCGATAGATGTTGAGTAAAGAGATCTGGTCGCCTTCAGAGGAAAGAAATTTCTTGCGCACGTAGTTGACATGGTCACGCTTGCTGTGTGGTGTGTACGTGATAGAATCTACCGATAGCAGAGCCACGATAGTCAGGATCTCCTCGGTACAACCTAGACTGACCGAAGATAGGATCACCTTAGCAAGGCGTGGCTCTAACGGGAACTGGGCCATCTTGAACCCAAGCACTGTCAACTGGAAGTAAACAAAAGGATGTTTGAAAATAGAACAATAAAGGTATTTAACATGATGCGTGATAGGGCCGGATATTAGCTTTGATTCAAATGATTCTTGAGTTTATGCTTTCATAGCGTTTCAAGCTGATGTTAAACATATAAGTGCAAACATAAACGCTTGCCTCACTAATCAATCTGATTGTTTGTTATTCAATTGGCAGCCTGGAGCAGTAATGCGTTGTATGAGTATCTCCTGTGGTATCTCATTGAATATTAAAGGTGTCATGGCAGAGAGATCCCTAGGTTGCTGGTTCCAATAGGGCTCGAAGGACCATGTCATAAATAACATTTATGAGGAAACTCAGGTAGATTTTTTATAGTGATCCTTCGGGTTAACTCCGGTGTAATAACCATTCCCAGAGGACACCTTTGTGTTCAGTTCTTATTTCATCCTGATTCGTTCTACCAAACAAAGGAAGTTTTGTGACGCAGTTCGTGAGCACTCACAGGTTATTACACCGGAGATAAGCCGATTCTTCTGAGTACAGACTAATTATAATGGTTTGCCTATATTACGTCATCAATTACAACAATATCAGTTACCACAGGTATCCTGAATTCACAACAATAGGTGGTACTGTATCATGGTGTTTTTTCAAGAAGATCTGTACTGGATACAGTGGAGGGTCCCAGCAAGAGAGCTGGTCAACTGGATTTGAGGGAGTTTGATGCATCCATTTGTCACACCTCTGTGTTTAGGATGGATAATGGATAGCGAGTGTGTGTGAAGCTGATTTCGGCAACACATTGAGTGTAATAAGACCAATATGTCCAGCCAGGCAAGCATGTGACTGGTCAACTTTCAATTTTGGGCAGATATTGGACCAACTCTTATTTTAAGCCTCTGATATTTGAGAAAACATTCTGAGCTCCCACCAAAACAAAGGTATCTACACCAACCTGATAGCCTCCCTGCTGTTTTTCAACAGCCTCTAGTGTCACCAGCTGCTGCAGTGCACCATCAATCACATCTGGCGAAGGCTTATCCATGAAGTCAAACCCAGCAACATCACTGATTCCCAATGCCATAAGCTGTAGGATAACACTTGCAAGGTTGCACCTTTGTATTTCAGGTACGGTCGCCTCCTCTAATTTATCAAACTGGTCCTCTGTAAAGAGTCGATAACACACACCACTGCATTCCCGCCTGCCCTCCCCAGTCGCTGACGTGCCTGGGCCTTGGAGATGGGCTGCACCCTCAGCATGTCGAGGCCAGTCTTGGGGTGAAAGCCTGGTGGGCAGATATTAAAGGGGCACTCGCACGCTTAATATTCGTCCACCGTGGACATAAAATACGTATAAAATTGAACCATAAATTGCCCGTAGTAATCAAAATAATCCTCCAGATTAATAGAAAAACCTTTCAAGTGTTAGACAAATGCAATTCTAGGTTGTTTTGACCTGTTATCGAGCGGATGGAATTGGATTGCGGTTTGAGCCATTTTCTTGTCAGAGAGGTGGCCAGCAAGCGTGCGAGAGCCCCTTTAAGCACACAGATATTAATCTCCAGAGCACTCTGGTTGACCCATAACAACACTGACAAGTAAAAACTGCTTGAATCTGCACCCCTTGTTGATTTCAGCTACCCATCTGGGAATTCCATAGCTATCACCTGAACAGCTCACCCACATTCCAGTAAAATTCATCCCAATTTTCCAATCAATGTTAGTTAGAGTTTCTCTGAGGTAATCAATTTTACTTTATTTAAGAAACATTTAAGAAAACATTTAAGAAAATGTACTTGAAAATAATTAAGTGTACAATTCCCTACCACATCCCACCAGATATTCACAGGAGATGGGATGTTTTTAAAACTCTCCCAGATATAGCCTAAAATCTCTGATTACTTAAAAATATTTTATCATCAACATTGAGAACCCCTAATGGAAGGGGTTCAAAAATGTGTAAGGAAAATTTGGTAAAATGAAACATTCTCAAGATCTAAAACATTTGAAAGACAATAATAATAATTATTATTATTTATAATTGTTATTCTATTGTTATCATAGAATCTATATGGCAATACCTTTTGCCTTGACATATCCAGTATCAATGACATATTTCACTCCAGGGATGGTGACAGACGTCTCAGCAATGTTGGTGGACAGGATGACCTTGCGCGCACCCGGTGTAGCAGGAATAAATACTTGCATCTGTTGCCGTTGAGGTAGTGCCGCAAACATAGGACACACAGTAAGCTGGGGACAGTCTGATGGAACATAATGCAGTGGTATTGTAAAATGAAGTAGTATTATAGAGCCATTTTCACATGACTGTCGTGAAAACAATTGCAATTGAGCAATCACTAGCCAATCAGAATCGAGAGAAATCACTACTTGCTCCTAAATGGCTTTTTTCTTAGCCAATTGCAAGCCGAACCAATTACTAAGTAATTACACAATTGTATTTACTACAGAATTTGATTGGCTGAGAAAAATGAGTAGCCAATGAGAACGCAAAGCAATCGCAATTACATAACAAGTCTTGACAGTCATGTGAAATCCGCTCTATAGCACTATGAAACTTGGATAATTACATTTGGGACCATATTATTTAGAATATTTTGCAAATTCTCAAAATATTTTTCATGGATTACATTTTTTGTACAACAGTGAGACAGGCAGGCAGGCAGCCAGGCAAATTGGAAGACAGACATAACTTACCTCCTGGACAATGCAATGCACATTCACTAACCAGCTTGGTAAGGGATTCTATTTCATCTTGACCAGTCAGAAACACCAAAATATCACCTCTGAAGTGCAGAAAACCAAAAATCAATATATCTAATAATCAAAAGTAAGGCACCATAACTCAGCAGGACACACTGCTGCCAAGTACAATTTGTGGGAAGACATCTACTCTGGGCCATTCCATTTTTTAGCTGCACCCCCCCCACATAAGAGTTTTTCTGAGGGGGTATAGCAAAATGGCCTTTTCCGAGGGGGTCAAACCGAAAAAAGGCTCTTCTGTAGGTTTTTCTGACAGGGTGGAATAAAAAAGCCTCTTTCGTGGGTTTTTCCGAGGGGGTGCAACAAAATGAAGCCTCTTCCGTGGGTTTTTCTGAGGGGGTGCAATCCCAAAAAGGCTCTCCTGTAGGAAATTCCGAGGGGGTTAAGCAACAATTTCCGAGGGGTCACTAAAGAAAATGACCTCTTCCATAGGGGGTGCAGCTAAAAAATGGAATGGCCCTCCAGGTATTTCTACTTGTTTGCTTACCCAGCAGGCTTTGCCTGGTGTAACTGCATGACCGTAATTAGTGCAGCTTGCATATAGTCCATCTGCGGCTCAACAGCATACATCAGCTCAACTGGGTGCTGCCGCCCTTCAATATATAACACCTCTGCTTTGTTGAAATATTCAGAAAAATGTTCTGCCTCCAAAGTTGCAGACATAATCACAATTTTTAACAATCTCAGGCCTTTCTCCTTACGCAGTCTTTGAGCAGTTTTCACAACACCAAATAGCACATCAGTATGAATTGTCCTCTCATGAGCCTCATCTAGTATCACAACCACATATCTTTTTAGCAATGGATCACCAATTGCTTCCCTTAATAACATGCCATCAGTCATGTATTTTATGTGTGTCTTTGAGGAGGTCACATCTTCAAATCTCACTGTGTAACCAACTTCCTCACCTAGCTGAACGCCCATTTCCTTGGCAACTCTCTGGGCAATACTTATAGCGGCTACTCTTCTTGGCTGAGTGCAAGCTATCACTCCATTATTATGTGCAAGCTTGCCCTCAAATAAATACTGTGGAATCTGGGTAGTTTTTCCACTTCCCGTTTCTCCTACAACTATAACATTCTCCCTGGATCGTATCTCTGTGATAAGACTCCTTCTAGCCGAGCAGATTGGCAAGTTGAGTCTCTGTCTTTGAACTGAGCTGAGTGAATGACCGTGGCCATTTTGTCCGGGACTGCCATTAGTAACGGAAACCGATCGAAAAGTTGTCCTTTTCGCAGGAGAAGGACTACCAGATTCGGAGAGAGAACGCTTTAGGCCAGGAATAACCGATTTACGAAGGTTAGCCATGCTCATTGGCTCAGATGTTTTACAAAATCGTCAGAATTCTTATTGTACCAACACAGTCGCCATGATTCTTTCCACGTGGTCTACCGCTGTGTGACAGCTGGCTCAGTGTGCAAGCTCCCTCTGCCAATGCCACAAAGCGCTTTTTTTTTGTTTCTGTTCGCGATGAAATTATCATACTCTAGATCTGCAACGACCTGGGGCTTTTTTTTTCTCTTTAAAAAATTTTCAGGGCCCTAGCTATTTTTCCAAAGCCTTAGTTTTGTCGTAGCTGACACACCCATCTTTCCTTCCATGTGGGTTACCTGTGTCTTCGCAAAGCACCACGGATCTCCATCCAAGATGGCGGTGTTTTTATTTCGTTCTGTACTTGCAAAGCATCTTGGCGGAATTCGCATTGGGATTTTAGGTATATTAACATACCGTTCCATGGTTTTACTGTCTTATTGTTACATTTGTTCATCAAAATATCTGGTAATCGTTGAATTTCTCAACATACAGAGTGCATTGCCATTTAATATTTGTGGAAATGTTTGCGAAATTTTTTGGTCAACACAATTAAGCTTACATCCTTACATAACCATTTATGTGATTGTGCTTTGTTTTCGTTGTATATGTATGACATTCTAATACAGCTGAATTTTAGGTGATTTCAGGATAATTCCACCTTGGCCCATCAGTCAAACAGCTTCCAAGGATGAAAGAAAATCCCCTGGGGATATTCTTCATATATTTCAGGGACACCAACTCTCCCAGTTTTGCCAGAAGTCTCAAGATTTTTCACTCCTGTCATTTTCCTGGACTGCCATATATTTACTGTATTTCTCCTTTCTTGTAATTTTCTCATATAACTTTTTGTATTTTGCCGGAGATCCCAAGGTTTCTCCCAGTTTCTGAAGTCCAAGGGTTGACATCCCTGATACAAGGACATCAACTCTCTGGGTTTTGCTGGGAGTCTGAAGAATGTTTTGCTCCGTCTCCTGGGAAAAATTCAAGACAACTGTCATACATTTACTGTGTTTCTCCCAGGAGAATTTCAGGAAATTTCACCATTTAAAGGCAGTCTCCAGATTTTTGAAGTCCTGGAGTTGACATCCGTGCTGATATTTACATAATACTTTTATGCAGGTGTTACAAGAAGACAATACCTAAATACAGATGGTGGTAAGACTGGTGAAGGAGAAGGAAGTGAAAGCTTGAATAAAAAACTGGACAGTGAAAGGTGGGGCTGTATAGCATTTCAAAAATACTGTTGCGCACTTACCTGTTATTGGTGATTGATCCAGCAGCAGGGGTGGATTTAGGTGGGGGCCGTGGATACCCCTTTCGTGGGAGATTTTCCCATACATTTACTGTATTTGCTGGAGGAAATTTGAAAATGTTCGTCTAATGTTATTGTATTCAACTAAACAGTGCAAGTTAAATGAATCCTGAATCCTATTAAATTTGCACCCATCCAGTAGCAGTTCAGAGTCAGAGGCATCATCTAGTAGCAGCTCAGAGTCAGAAACAGAGCAACAAGCAAGTGAGAATTTCTATGAAGATGCTGGAGAATATGGCACACCAGATGATGAAGAAACAGACATCAAGAACAAGATTCTCACTGCATCATTAGACCATGTTCACATGCATGGATGGACTTCAGCTTCCATTTCAGCAGGAGCTCAAACAATAGGGTTGTCAGCAATGGTGGAGGGGCTTTTTCCCAGGGGAGGTGGGGATCTGGCATTATTCTACATAGAGGACTGCAATCTCAGACTTGCTGAGTACCTGGCAGAACAAGCGCAAGCACAACATGATATTCCAGATGCACCGTGAGTTGACATTTGTATTTTTTCTCACTAAAGGGTCGCAGCAATAAGATCTGCATAAGTTCTCACCTGCCGTGGAAATGGAAATGGTATATATTTTCCTTTATACTTTAACACAGAAAACACAGCCAATCAGAGGGCCATTCCATTTTTTAGCCCCCTCCCCTAGGGAAGGTCAATACCTTTAGTAACCTCCTTGGAAATTTGTCTTACCTCGGAAAAGCTCTTCTGTATGGGGGGGGGGGGGGGGGGGGTTGCAGGTAAAAAATGGAATGGCCCAGAAAGCAATGAACTGACTCATTGATGTATATATATCTTATTATCTTGTTCGTGTAGTATGGGTGGACATTTTTGATGAACATGTAGTAATGGGAAAATTGTAGACAGTACTTCATCAGTGTAAACAACAACAGAGGAACAACTTATTGAGGCTCTTAATTTTAGACCATTCCATTTTCTCATTTGTTTTGTTTACAGACGCAAGCGTTCTAGTGCTTTAATACAAGATGCCGTAGAAACCAGACTGAGGATGATTATACCCTATATAGACTCATGGCCAAATGTGAGTGGAAAGATACAATTTTAGTACCCCTAGAAATAGTTCCATCCTGTTCCAGGACGTTTGCTAGGGATTGTAAACTGTTGGTGATAGTTAAATATTAAGAAATTACGATGGAATCTTCATGGAAGTCAATTAATGATTGGAAAAATATCTTGGAAAAAGATAGTTTGCACCATGGTGTACTAAAGGTGCCCATAATGATATGCATTTTTCCAATGGTACACTGCATAGTTTGCACCATGGTGTACTAAAGGTGCCCATAATGATATGCATTTTTCCAATGGTACACTGCCAGAGTTGGATCATTCACCATCGGATCCAGTGGTACGACCAGTCACCATTGGTTGACCAGGATAATTTCTTAAAAAAACAAAGGGCAATAATCATTATGAATCCCATGGGACAAAGGTGCCCTCATGAGTTGACTGGCTCTCAACTTGCAGAACAGTGCATGACTTGTGCAACCCATGAGCCTTTGGTGATAGGTAGTAAATTTGCTCAGGTCATTGTTTTTGAAAATGGTTCGCTTAAAGGGGCACTCGCATGATTGCCTGACAAGCAAATTCAAATCGCAATCCAATTCCATCCTCTTGATAATAGATAAAAACACTATAGATTTGTATTAATTTAACAGTTAAAAGGTCATTTGACAAATCTGGACTGTTATTTGGTTATTCCCAGTAAACTTAAATGTATTTTTGGTGATTAGAATTAGACTTACTTTTGACAGATTGTACAAAAATTAAGCATGCAAGTGCCCCTTTAAACTCACATGTTTATATGTCTAGGCAATGCAGCTGATGTTGCGACCAGAGAATGCACCAGACGCTATAAAAAATCTGGCCTACATGGTGGACGAGATATGGTATCATGCAGGGATACTTCAACTGATGTAAGTAAGTTTGACATGGCACATGGTTGTACACCCTGAAGTAGATGATTCTGATTTGGTCAATGCTATGGGCATAGGCTAAGGGAGCAGTCATTAATTACTGGGGGGGTGGGCCGGTATTTTTGCAAAACCTGGGCCCAAAAATTTTCACCCCTCCTCAAATTCAAGTCACCTCAACTTCATCTCTGTGACTATTAGACAATAATCATGTTAAATATAGACCTTGATGTGAACCTAGCATTTCATTCTACCACGCTATACTTACTTGACCTCCTAATTTTAAATTTCATGGCCTGTGGAGAGGGAGGGGCTGAGGGCCACACCGTTTCAGGAATTTCATACCTTTTGTAGCATTCAGAGCCCTACTTTAAATTGTGATACATTGTTGTATCTGTGCATTGTTCAGGGAAAAAGCTTAAAAAAGAGTTCCAAGTTAAGAAGGTTATCTATTAATTTACTATCAGTACAACTGGTATACCAAGCGAGGTATCTTGGCAGGCTTATATGGAGCTACGGAAATCTTCATGATGCAAGACAGATCAGATGACTTTATCGACACCTGGACCTTTCTTGATAACAGACTTGCTGATATACAAGCCCTGGTCAAGATGAGAGACTCGGTGAGTGTTGCGAAAACAAAGTTCAAATGTGAACCATCCCTGAAGGTCTGTTCACATGGTGCGATCTTAGCTGCAATTTGAGGTTCAATTTTTGCGGCGATCGTCAACGTCATATTATGCGGTGTGAACGGCTGGCAATTTAGCTCTGCGATATTTGTCATTTTGTTGCCGATCTGAATAAAACGCCCGCGACGTCCTGGCGACACCACAAGTTAAATCGCCATAAGATCGCAGGCCTTTCACACCATGCGACATGACATCCCCATGGGATCTACACTGAAATTGCACCTAAAATCGCAGCTGAAATCATGCCGTGTGAATGGGCCTTAAGACAGACACCTGGTGTTGGTCCCTGAAAGTCATCACTAGACAAAACATTGTACAGTAATCCAACTCTAAGATGGAATCCTCTCTAGAATCACAGTATGGAGCAAGGGGGATCCAGGGGGCTGAATAGGGGAGCAAACCATCCCCATTTTGTTACAGTCATGCACATTGAACCGTGGCCACCCGAGCAAAGTTTCTTACAATTCCCTTTCTGGGAATTATTCTGTTTCGGGATTATTATAATTGAAAATAAAGAGAAAAGATATAGGACATGAAAAGCCTTCAGTTAGTTGCTTAGCAACAATAACTAAGGAGATAAACTTCTCAAAAACTTGTAAGACTCTTTGTCGGGTGGACACAATTCAACGGCCATGACTTCAACTTTTATTTACTTTTCAACTTCAACTTTTATTTTATTTCCCAATAATTGATAGTCTATACAAACCGGATGCCGCATTAAGCCTAAGGCTAGTCGAGGCGGCCTGGGTACTAATAGTTATTATATTACATTAATGGGAAGGAAGAGTTCCTTGATAATGAAAAAAGAAGAGGTAGGGAGATAAAGGAATACTAAATATATGATTAAAGTCATTCAATTGAACTTATGTTGGATTGAATTGGAAGGTTAATTTCGATTTTTAAAATTCATTATAATATATTATGAGGAACTGAGATTTTTTTTATTGTAACAGCTTTTATTGTAACATTTTTTATTGACTGTAACATCTGCTATAACCTTTACACTAATCTCCTGTCATTCTCTATAACACCACAGGGCGCCCAGATCCCGTTAAAATACCCTCTGGAATATGTTTAAACCATAAACTAAAAACAGGCTCTAAAAACGGCCTGTTCTGTCCCGTGCCCCCTATCGTTAAAATATTGTCAAGTTTTCAAATAAAACAATCTTTCTTCTATATATTGTCTATATATTGTGATGCTTTGGAGTTCTTTGTAGTCCAGAAAGTTCCTCCATATTGCGTAACACAGCCTGTGTTTTTTTCTTACGTGGGGGGAAGTGGTGTCAGGAACTTTGGCTTTACAGGCTGTTGACGTTTGTAGGACGTTTTTAGAGCATTTTAACGATACAGGGGGCACGGGACAGAACAGGCGTTTTAGAGCTTGTTTTTAGTTTATGGTTTAAAACATATTCCAGAGGGCATTTTAACGGGACAGATTTCACAAACATTTATCTTGGGCGCCCTGTGATAACACTACCATTCCCTGCCTTTTTAGCATTTCTTGATTTTCCTCTGAGGAGTGACCACATAAACAAGCTTTATTTTCATTCAGTTTCAGAAGGCTGGTGGCGACTCTGGGCAACTCATATCTTCTTTTATTGAAACAGTAAGCAACAATTGCAAAACTTTCAAGTTTGATAACCCTTATCTCCTGTTCATCTGTCTATTTATTTATTATTATATATTTTTTCAGGCTAGGAACATTGCTGGCTTTAACAGAAGATCAAGATAAACGTATAAGTTGTTTTATCTTCTCGGACAGGACAGTGAGTGGCTGTGCTAAACCAGAAACATATGTTTCTGGCTAAACTTTTAGAGCAGAGGAAAATAACGCTGTTTTCTTAGAAGTATTTAGTACGCTCATTATCCGACTTTACAGAGTACATGTATGTCAAATGAAATGAACGCAAAATGATGCCTAGGTACCTTATCTTCTTTAGAGAAATTGTTGAGAAAGATGTTTCATTTTCCTATATTAAAATAGGCTGTATATTTAAAATAATATAGGTCAATGTTAAATTCCGGACAGTGGTAATGAATAGAATAAAATAAAAGATGTATTCATGTTCCATTCCTTATATCCTGGGAACCAAAGTCCCATACTAACATGGCAACATAGCTAAGAATATAACAGAGCTTTATAACAAAATCTATACTATGTATATGTGAAGAACATTTATGAGTGGCTGAATTGTTTCCGCCTTATTAATTGTTTTTTGAAAGCATTCCCTGAATCAAACATCTATGCAAACTGGTAGCTTTTGCAAAACCTCTGAGTGGTATTTGTGGTTGTCGGTGTAAAGCCGGGGAAATACAAGGCAAAAAATCATTCAACTTGTCGCGCAGCATTGTTGCGTTGAATGTTTTGGGTCGATGTTGTCATGCTTGGAAAAACTTGTTGCGCAAAGTAGAGCGCGGGTCTACTTTGAGCCACAAATTCTGGCTTTGTTGCTCGTTTTTCATGAACACACAACTTTTCGCGCAACATTTTGCCTTGACAATTCAAATTGATTAGTCGGTAGAAATGAGATTTAAGGGCCAAAATTGCTATTTTCTATGACACTTTTAATCAATACAAAAATGAGTAATTCTAATTTTGTTAAGTGGAATAAATGAGTTATTCTCAATTTTATTAAGTGTTCATTTCATATTTGATAATTGCTAATTATGTTTCCACAGCTTCGATACTATTTGTTGTTGTGCTATTTATATATTAATCTTTTCTAATTAATATAATCCACCAGTTTCTAACAAAGTTATTTACTTGCAGGAAGTACTCATCTATACTAAAGTATACAGCAATTACAAAGTTTTATTTTTACTTTTTCACTCTCTTAGACATAATTCACAACTCAATTGAGAAAAGTTATTTTCCCGCATTCACGTTTCGTCCGTGAGACCAAATGTTCTTACCGTTTCCAAGGCACTCTCTCGCGCATCTAAAATTTTTAATAAATCTGCTCAATAAACACTTCGCCTTTATTGGTTTGTGAAAAATATATTTAGAAAACTTGGTAAACACTATCCACCCTAATACGTGTACTAAGAGTTGGACACAGTCACATCTGGCCACTTCTCGGAGCAGTTACAAACAAAGCTACAAGACTTGCAAGTAAGTAGATATCTTAGTTTGGCGAAAACTGTAAAGTTTTCCTGGAACTTCCCCTACGTAGGCCTTTGGGCGTAGGCTTTGTCGACATTTTAGAGATTGTTTTTGCGCTTTTTAACTGTCTTAAACCCAATCTTGTAAATTTTTATTACGTGTTTTTTTTTTTTTACTTTTTACTTTTCCCTTTGCCGCGGTATACGAGAGAGAGCCTCTTTTTAAAGCGAATTTTTCCAAAGCGAATCAGTCAGGGCTAAAAAGAGTTCTAAGTGACAGAAAAGCATGTCACTGCTCACTTCATTTTCACTTGATTTGATAGACGTGTGTTTTATCCTAGATTGAAGCACTCGTGCTGATGAACAAATTGCCAAACTGAAACATTACTGAAACATATGAAAATACAAAGATCCACGAGAATCAACATTTTAGCTAAAATTTTATTTGCTACCTTGCCTTTCCTATATTGCCATCATGGCTGAGGGTCGGCGATTCTCGGCGCCGCATACGTACTTCTCCAAAGTGTGGCTCATGAGGAAAAATGCCTATTGTTCTAGCGTCAAAATCCCTCAGGCGCGAAAACCAAAACATTGCGCTCACGGCTGAGTGCGCCCACCGCTGATTAGCTTCAGGCTTCAGTGATTGGTAAAAATCTGCTCAACTTGGCTGTCAATCAAACTATCTGAGCTAAATAGTAAACAAAAGCCTGAGATTTTTACAAAATTATTTAGAAATAACAAAAGGTTTCGAAGTAGAGCTACTCGCGAAAGAATTTGATCTCATCTTTGAATACGGCAACGAGTTACACTTTCCTGGCAGAAAATAAATAAAGCTCAAAAGTAGCCTTTTATATCTCAAACTGTTGAAGGCAAAAGCGCAGTAGATCGGCATTTAGCCCCCTATAAATGTTTGAATGATGTTTGAGTTTAAAGTTATAATAATTAAAGCACGTAAACTTCGCTACTGACATTTTAGGCAAAAAGTACAATGCGTAGTTTCACGTAGAGACGTAGGCCCGTATGAATTTGGCTCCAATTCCGAGTGCCAACCATTTTCGAATTCGGGTTCAAAAAGAAACCCTTTTAAAATGACTTTTGATCTTGTGTTAACCTTATAGAAGCGACTTTATTCATAGCATTTCACTGACTGTTTTGTTGCTTACTTCGCGGTTTGGTTGTCACGCGTCGTCTTCTTTGTTGATATTTAGCCGTGTTGTGTTCGCACTAGTTCCCAAGTCAGACTCAAGTACGCGAAAATCCGAAGTCGTAATTAGAGTTTCTTTGTTTCCCGCACTGAAAGTAGACCTAAAGTATACTCAGTCCCAACTTACGGGCGCTAGTGCGAACACAGCTCTTCTAAGGACTCGTCTTGTGAATTCAAGGAGGCGAAGTTATGAATTCATTCTTTCCTTCGCGGGAGAACCAAATCCTAATTAATATTCTAAGTTTTCAGTGAGTGATAAGGTGCGAAACTTCTTCGTAAATTTTATCCCTCGAAAACTCCATCATTTTACATGAAAAATGGAGGAGTTATAGATTCGATATGCGAAAACAATATCCAAGGGCCGTTTGTTTCTAAGTGAAATGATTCGCCCGAAATAAAGCACTGAATTGCTAGTCACTACAAAGTTCATATGTTTTGAGGCCAAAAGTAAGCTAACTTCAACTTAGATTTTATCCCTTAAAAACTCGCACAATTTTGCCAGCAAAAAGCGAAGATTAATCTTTGGTATTTCATCTACTATTTCCAGGGGGCCGTTGTTTTCCAAGTGCTACATAAGAGTTACAATCGAATGATTAATTTCGGGCTTAGCGGGGTTTTGAACAAATTCCTTTGTATTTTACACCAGTCGGCAAGGCCGCTCATTTCAAATCAAGCGCGCCAGACCGTGTCACGTGACATGAAAATGTCGCTCGATTGCTCACTATGTGTGGTGTCGTGTGCTAGCAGTGGCGGATACAGGGGAGGGGCGTTGGGTGAGGGCGCACTTACCTTCACGAAACAACATTGGTTTTAAACGGCAAAATGTAGTCCTAAAGCCTAGGTTCTAGTAGCCCTATTCACAATCTGGCTCTTCAAATCAGAACCACACGCCTTTCCGAAAACCTGATCGCCCTTGTACTAGTACAGAGTAGCATTCGAAACCCCGGTCAGTTTATTTCAAGTTTTGCGCCATTTGCTAACAGTACATTGTTTTGATTATTTCTCTAGTCCTGAAAATGAGGAGCGTTATCGTGTTTGCATTTATACTTGTGCTGGCATCTGCCGCCCCAGTTGTCGAACAGCAGGAGGAAAAACCGGCGGCGACAGAGGTACAAGCACCCAAACTCGCAAAACAAGACCAAGATGAGATCTCCAACAAGCCATCTCTGATACTACAGACGAGGAAGAACAATTGGTACTGGAAGATCCTCTAGAAGCAACAGAACTAGTCGGGGCTCCGAAATCCGCGGAGAAGCCTGAAAATAAGGTATGACAGGGATGGTGGAAGAGTTTTCTAAGTGGGTGGGCTCATTAGGAAGATTGTATCGCAAGGTGGGGGAAGGGATATGAGCCCCCCGGCAAAGTGGGGGAGGGGTATGAGCCCCCCCGGCAAGGTGGGGGGGAGGGGTATGAGCCCCCCGGCTCCGCCGTCGCCGACCCAACTGTAGGGCTCTCGAGCAGCAATGTGCTTCTGTGATCGGCCTGTTTTCACGCATTTTCAGCCCTTCTGCTTGGACCGACCGACTAGAAGTCAGTGCTGTCATATTTTTCTCGTACCCAGACTCCCCGGTTAGCCACCTTTGCTGAATCACCATTCTTCGGTACCAAGAGCGCCCTGCTCGACACTTTCGCGGAGTTTCTGCAGTGTCAGCTATTGAGGGCAAGTAAATTCTTTCCATCAACGGTGTATTAAATCTCACACCATTCTCGAACCAGAGCTCCCCCGTCTCGTAACCTCGCGGGGGAGGGGGGCTCTGATGACAGCCACTGACGCATGCGCGAGATTTTATACGGAGCCGTTGAGAAAAAGAGCTTCATGATTCATGCGCATGCTCGAACGTTCAAAATCAGCCAATCAGCTAAGGTCCTCAAATTCATATCACCTTTGCGAGGTTACGAGCCGGGGAGCTCTGGGTTCGAGAATGATCTCACACATGCTCTGGTAACCGTCACTGATACATGTGCGAGATT
Source organism: Scolanthus callimorphus (assembly GCA_033964015.1). Taxonomy (NCBI): domain Eukaryota; kingdom Metazoa; phylum Cnidaria; class Anthozoa; order Actiniaria; family Edwardsiidae; genus Scolanthus; species Scolanthus callimorphus. Next base: position 27,872,049 of record CM066917.1, read on the forward strand.
TGAACATAGCCGTTGAGAGAAAGAAAGCGCATGCCCAAAGTTCAAAACCAGCCGATCAGCGAATAGCCTCAAATGGTTGCCACCAGATCCTGCAAAGTGACATTCACATCGTGTTGGTTGCTTCTAAGTGTAATTGATACTTTTTATAGAATGGCGAGGAAAACTCTCGGGACGAAGCCGAGGATGAAGAAGAGCAAGAAGACGAGAAAAGTAATAACGAAGACGTGGAACTCGCTCGGGATGAGGAGAAAACGTTCTTACATCAAGGCATTTGAATACCCAATCAGGAAAGCAAGTCGGGGAAGCAATAGAATGGTGTGACTACCAGTTAGTTATGTAATTATGGGCAAACAAACGAGCAAACTAGCCACAGTAAGGGGCCGACCATTTAACTTTTGAGGGGGGGGGGGGGGGGTTGTCGGTGTCGGTTGTCGGTTCCAATAAAAAGAAGGGTTTAGTCACCATTTTGCTGTGCAGGAAATTTTTTTCGGCCCAAGGATATTTTTTTCAAAAAAGCCCCCCCCCCCCCCCCCCCCCGCAAAAGTTAAATGGTCGGCCCCTAATAGAGACGGACGCGACCAGGTGACAGACGGGCAGAAAGCAACCAAACAGGTACATAACGTCTAGTAGCTGACATGAAGATATTTGTAGATTAGAAAGACTTGCTTGACTGACATAAATTTGCCGGAATAAACTCGATAATTTGTCGTGTTGAGGATCTGTGTTATTCACTGCTCAGTCGAAAGGCCTATGGTCGCCATGCCTAAGTAGCTTGTTTGTTTTTGTATTTTGTTTTGGGCAAAAAGAAACATTTCCGAATAACCCCACTACCGGCTTGCAGGCGGCGGTTTGTGGGTATTTACGGCGGGAAAGCTGATTAGTTCGTGATCGCGCGCAAAAAATCAGTTTGTCGCTCCCGTCAGATTGAGTTTTCGCGCGCGTTGGCCCGTTCACACGGCGCGATTTCAGCTGCGATTTCTGCGCATGCAGAACAAGAGAAGTTTTAAACAAAGATTCGGACTAAAATCGCATGCGCACTGGCACGCTATTTAAACTCCAACGGCTTATACAAGTTCAAGATCCGAGTATCAAAGGGCTCAAAACAGTGGCAAAATACAAGGCGCATTTTAAAACCTTGTAAGTACCCAGAGCTCCCCGGCTCGTCTGCTCGCAGGGGAGGCTCTGGGGAAATCCATTGTTGGCTAAATCAGACATAGCCTGAATTTCAGCCGTCTTTTCTTCCTAAATCAGACAATATTCTGCAAAAATCGAGCAGGATAATGGTTTCATTATTCAGCACATCGATAGCACACAAAAAATCCCGGAAATGATTTACTTTTGCGTATTAATACGAGCTCAACACATATTTCCCTCAGAGACGCGGATATCACAGGATATATACCGTTTCCGGGATACGTTGTCACCCAAAAAGCCTATAAGCTTGGTGCGCTAGGGAGTATGGGTAAATATTTATTTAAATTTCTGTAAAATATTAGAAACAAACATGCTTGGAAATGTACCGAAATTTAATCATTTCACCTGTTTTTGCGATAACTGTCTGAATTCAGATCAAACAGTAGCAGTTTAAATGCCCCATCATCCTTTGCGCTTCAAGCTTATAGGCTTTTTAGGTGACAACGTTTCCCGGAAACGGTATATGTCCTGTCATGTACAGAAGACAGCTATTGGCGTTCCAATGACCATATTTGGGCAGTGCATCGATGTGCTGAATAATAAAGTGTGTAATCGTTTGTGCAATCACTTGACGCAACCAGTTATTCAGTAACACACCGTGTTCAATTTTTCCATTTTGTTTAGGCCTCCTGTCACTAATATCATACCTGCCAACTCTCCCGGTTTTAACCCTCAGTCTCCCGGGAAAAAAATTGAAACTTTCCATATATTTACTGTATATCTCCGGGTAAATTTCTTGCGATTTTCTCATACAGTTGTTGTATTTGTGACAAAATCTCCCGGGTTGAGACAAAATCTCCCGATTTTGGAGTTTTCAGGGTTGGCAGGTATGAATATTCTACTTGACAATATTGTTTATTAATATAATTTCATTGCAACTATATTAACATGACATCATGTAACTCGTCTCCAATAAACTGGTTAGCGCCTCTCTTAATATAAACGTGCGCTCCGCCGCACAGAATTGACTGTATTCGTACTGTTCCGGACATCCAGGAAGTACTATAGAGGAAAAAAAAAAACCTGGAACCGAACTATTTTGCGTCGTAGTGCGCAAACTCACAAGCCACTTCGCTGCGCCCGCATTCATTAGTCAGCGTCGACAAAATAACGCTCAAAGAACCTGTCACGCATACACTGTAGATCGAAGAAGTGTGATTCTTCTTGTCCTTGACGGCCAGACTACAGATTTTTCAATAGTACAGTACAAATTTCTATCTTAAGTATTTATCGTTTGTTATAAGACCAGGTAAGTGCTTTTGTTTTTCAGTCGGACATTTGATACCTTATTTGTCTTAATATTTCCTCGAACGAGTGGAACTTGAGTGGAAGGCTTATGAAATATTATACGCCATATTGCGTAATATTAGGTTTCAACAGTCAATATGTCGTTCCCAGACTGTGTCGTTCTGGGGAGGCTGTGTCGTTCCCATCTACTATACAACGAGGTTTTATCCCCGGGGGGTACTCCCTCCTATGGGGCATGGTTTTTGGCTCCTGAGCTGAGGTCTGCGATAGGTTTGGTCCCGCATACATGGTCACTGATAGGGTATGTATTTCAGCATGGCTACACTACAAACAAATTCTGATGAAAATTGTGCTGCATTTTATTGTGAGAATAAAACCTCCTAATAAAACCTCCTTGCTATAACCCTACAGTACAACATGAAAACTGTTCAAAAGACATAGCTTTCTAGCCTCCTCCACAGTCATCTCAACCTTGTTCCCAGGTCTTGTGGGCATTTTCAAGATGGCGGTTGGTCGAGCACCAAGACTCTGGGGAGGCCGAGTCACATGACCACTGTTTGAAAACATGGGAATGAGGTTCTCCTTTGTTTCGAAACGGTCATGTGACTCAGCCTTCCCCAGGGTCTTCTCATGAGCTAACAGCCATTTTGAAAATGACCGAGAAGACCCTGGGGACAAGGTTGCAGTCGTCTCTGTGTTCTCCCAGAGCATTTCTTTGTCTTCTGGAGCAAATTTTGCTATGCAGGTTTCCTGTGGCGATGTCAATTTGAACAACTGTGGGGATGGGATGAGCAAAATTAAATGTTGTGAGAGTAGGGTGCTCAGGCTCAGCTCCTCACGCTGCCCGCTCCTCACTTCGCCATAGGATCCCGCATGGCCTGACAATGTGTGCTGTGTGTAGGGTATGTTTTTCCACTCAAAAGTCTAGGATAGGTGCCATAAATAAATTTTAAAAACCATACCCCCAAGTTGAGGACACCTAATTTGTTTGACCTACCAGACATTTTCAGTTGAGATCCCGGGGGGGGGGGTTCTCCCATGTAAGAGTGATAGGGGTGCTCGTCGGGACATCGGAAATATACCCTAAAAAATACCAGGACATAAAAAAATCCACCCCCTAAAATACCAACACTAAACCTTTATTGTTATTGTTTATTGTTTTTCATCTCAAAACAAGCTTAGTTTAGAGCTATAAATGAACAAAGAAAGAAAGAAAACGTTTTGCTTGGTTTGTGACCCTGTCATTCATTTGCATACCCCTAAAAAATACCATTTATTCGTGAAAGCCACAATGTTTCTCCGATAACCCCTAAAAAATACCTGAGAGTTGATTTTGACCCCTAAAAATACGACGAGCACCCCTATCAGGTCGACACGTGAAGAACCCCCCCGGGGTTGAGATATTTCAAAATCGGGAAATGCCCTGGACACTTTGTTGATGTACCCCTGCGGACAATTTAAAATCGTTTTGGTCAGGACATTTTGTTACTGCTTAGCACATTCCCTGTTGGTCATTTTGTACAATACCCCATGGGAAAGACCCCCCCCCCCCTCCATTTTGCAATAATAACTCAATAGGATCAGGGTTTTGATGTAAAAAATATGTATGTGGGATAGGGTCAGGGTTTTGATGTAAAAAAATATGTATGATGTTAAGGCAGCACACCCCTACCCTTAAATATAACAAGTGCTCTCCTCCCTCCCTCCCCTGGCCAGGTAAGCTAATCAGTTCATCTGGAAATTCTAGTTTACATGGATTGTTTGGATACATATCAAGCTCGGCCACTTTTGTGGTACATTGTGTGTTTCCAAAAAATATCCATCCCCCCCCCCCCCCCACACACACACACACACGGAAGGGTGTTGAGAATGACCTCCCCACCCCTCTTGAATTTCCGAAGAAAAATACAGTATTTGTATGGAAAATATCAGGTAAATTGACCCCCCACCCCACCCCTCTGGAATTTCCAATCCCTTCTGGGGGGGGGGGGGGGGGGGTATGGATATTTTTGGAAACACACATTGTTCTTATAAACCCCATCAGGGGCGGATCCAGGAATTTCAGGAAGGGGGGCCTGACAGTATAGGGACAAAAATTTGCAAATTTCCTTCAGCAATTACAGCCTCCCCCACTAAATCCACTTGCCCATGCAGCTTCTTGAAAATCACACTTGAGGTCATCATGCTTTAATAGTGTGCCTATAGCAATTACGGTGTATAAAAATATGATACGTTTTTAATTATTTGTATTATATGTGTGCAGTTATTAAAGAGTTTATATGACTACTTTTTTGCAAGGCATATATGAAGAATGTTACCCTGCTGGAATAAGAGAAGGCCTCCACATAGGCCAGACACTGCCTGGTCTTGGCTGGTATGCATATCTGGGACTGTATCTACAACCGTTATGTTAGGACATAGCAATTCTTTTGCTGTAGTGATGCCAGTATTACTTGAAGAATTTAAAAGCACAAGGCAATCAGTAGGTAAAAATGCTAAGAATTCTGTCATTTCCAGAATATTAATGCATCCCTCTGTATAATATACATGGAAGGATGGAATATGTTCAGATTTCCCAAAATCCTTCCCACCAAAAACCCTTACCAACAACCCCACCAACAACTCCAATATCCCCACCAAATAACACTACAACCTCAATCACTACCATCACTTAACCACAGTCACGATACTACAAAAATAATGATTATTATAATAGTCATTATTATTTATTGATTTATTCCAGCTGGGTAGGATCATTGGCAACAAGCCTGACCTTCTTTGCTGCGCCAGTGACTGGCATGTTCATTTCATGGCTGGGGTTCCGAATCACAGCAGCATTTGGCACAATAGCATGTGCGGCAGCCCTTATTGAATGTCCTTCACAAAATCAATCCTTCAGATGTACTTTGTGTATGGTTTGTTGTTTGGATTTGGTTGCTCCTTCGCCTTCATCTCCAGCGTTCTTGCTGTTACAAAATACTTTAAAAACAGCAAGCTTTGGCTTTAGGATTGTCACTTCTGGTGTAAACATTGGAGTTTTAACACAGGGCCCATTACTGCAAGTTTTAATTGACAAATTTGGCTGGCGAGGGATGTATAGGATTTTAGCTGGTATCGTTATTAGTACTTTGGTACTTGTCATGTCCTTTGATCCTAATGTAGCGGACGAGGTATCTGTATCAAATAGACAAGAAGTAGTGGTCAAAGAAGACACAATCAGCCTGCAAGAGTTCCTGGATAATTCACAAGCTGTTCACCCAGCTCCTGCACAGTCAAAATGCTCTATGATTGGAGAGACTCTCAAAACTCCTATTTACACAATTGCAGTGGTGACTTTGTTTCTGGAGCTATTTGTAGGAGGTGTTAATTATGTTCATCTGGTAAGTCAACATTAGATTTGTAGCTAAACTTGGAGGGGGAAGCAAGAGCACCTTGTATTATGTTAATGCCTTCCTGGCAGGAGCAGGGGCATAGCTAGGGGGAGGTCCTAGGAGGCATGTGACGTAATGGGACGAGGGGGCAAAAAATATAGTGAACATACGAAAATATGAACAAAAATATCAGAGTCCTCATATATTTTCAGTAGCTCTGATCCTCTTTCACAAAATAAGCTACTCCCAAAGGAGGCACAGTGTTACGACTTGAAATGTTTAGATTGCACCTTTATTTCTCGCATCCCAATTTCACATGCAACGAGATTCTTAAAGGGGCCAACTCCCATTTTTTTTCCATTTTTTTAGGCTGCCAAAAACATCGGATAAATATAATTTCCCTAGTTTTTACTTGTTTATGTGTTGGAACCATACTTATTTAGTATTTCTTTTCCAGGTTGAATATTGTAAAGAACTGGGAATACCAGTCCAGGATGGCTCTAAACTGTTCATATATTGGGCATCAGCTCCTTAATATCATCTATTGTGAGTGGGCGCATCTTAGACATACCAGCTGTCAATCCTTTTCACCTCAATCAAGCTGCAGCCATCATCATGGCAACCAGCATGCTTGTCCTCCAGTTGGCTACAGAGTATAAGCACTTTGTGATCTTCTCGGTGTTTATGGGGATTGGCCTTGGTTGTTGTTTTACAACTATTATATTGTTGCTAATAGTTACTGTGCGACCCCACCTTAATATTGTTTCATATCCACTTGGTGAGATGATGATTTCAGTGGGGGGTCTGGCAGGACCTCCAACCATTGGTAGGTTGGTTTAAATTATTTTATTTACTTTTATCGAACTATAAACACTGTTATATGAATATGAATGCACCATTTATTCGATATTTGTCTTTTTTAGCACGCGGGAATTTCTTAGTGTTTGATATCTACTATTTCAGGAACCAATCAGAGCGCGCGAAAATGAATAAAAAAATCGAGTCCATTGAACCTAAAGCCCCCCGGGGGGGGGGGGGGGGGGGGGGGGGGGGGGGGGGGGGGGGGGGGGGAGGGGCACCTATTTTTGGGGCGGGGGTGCTCGTCGGGAACTTTCGATTTTACCCCTAAAAGTCACCTAAAATGGCGTCGGTTAGTTGATTTTGACCACTAAAAGGTACCAACAGGACGTATTTTCCCTCGTAATTTTAATCTCTTGACGTTTTTTTTCGAGCGAAAATACGTCTCAAATTCAGGCTTCAAACAAGCGTGATTTGCTTGATTTGCTAGAACGGACCCCTAACTGGTACCTATCTGGAAAAAAAATGCAAGTTTTCAAATTTTACCCCTAAAAGGTACCAGAGGCCTAATTTTAAACCCTAAAAGGTACGACGAGCACCCGGCCCCGCCCCAAAAATATGGGAGTCCCCCCCCCCCCGGGCCTAAAACACAGGAAGCCCAACCCTTCATTTCTTTGGAAGCCCACCCTGCATTGCTTTAGCCGCCACAAGAGTTGCCAGCGGAGGAGGCTATGTGGATTCCACGTTAAATGTCACTTGAAAAACGATATCGCAACGTGGAATGTCACTGCATGGGTTTAGCGCACTATTCCTAAGCTGACCAAAATAGAAACCCAATGTCTTGGTTGTTCTTTCCTCAGGTCTCATAGCAGATATCTACAGCACCTATAGACCCGCCTACTATACTGCAGGAGGGGTCATGCTGTTGGCCATGTTCATACCCATTTCTCCAGTACTGCTTTAAGCCTTGGAGACAAAGTCGCAGTATGTCAAAGGATCAGAGTGAACTTATGGTTGTGAGTGAACAATCACAGGAGCGACAAGCGAGGCGGCTCGCAAATCACACTATTTAATTTTATGATAGGCAGGGAGTGAGACGTAGTGCTGGTATGAGAGGACGCTTGCATGAGGGCCGTGAGAATTTCTTACCCCTTGGGTCTCCAGCTTCACTTGTTTGATTGTGTGTGCGAGTTGAGAAGAAGACGACTAGTAACTAATGACAAAATCTGATTACAAAAAAATTTAAATGGACCGATTCCAGCTATATAAGCGGGGACTCTCTTTTCTTCAGGTCCTTCAGAAATGCCTTTGGAGTAACACAAGTACCAGAATGGAACGCGCGCATTCATATACCAAAGGTCTCGTCTTTTAAACTCGCAATTTGAACAAGGTGCCATCTAAAATATCAAAAGTACTTCTGCATCGCGTTTTTACGACACAAAGATATACCAATTCCGGTAAAGAGTGGCATCACGTTTTCCCACGATTCTCCAACGCGACTCCAGGCTTACCACACGATGGCACAGAGGAATCTACTCACGTTTCGTATAGCCTGCATGGAGGCGCTAGTAGTTTGCTGGTGAGCTGGATGCTTGGAGAAAAAGTCTGTTGCGGGCGAAATGGAAATCCGCAGTCCTACATTATTGTCGCCTGGTTTCCTAGAGTGCGCGCTTCGCGCACCCGACTGTAACAGCATGGTAGGAAAACGTAGAAAATGCCACTGCTTTTGTTTTTAAATTTTGGGGTCTGGAACCCCCTTTCTTGGATCCGATGCCCGCACAGTTTTGACTCAGTCACTTGTTTTTCTCCCGCCTTTGCACTATACTACTGACATGATAGGCAACACAAAGTCGCTGATAGATGTGACGTCACACCATGCCTTTGTTCTCTCTAAAAAGCTGTAAAGATGTTACAATGCATCAATAAAAAAGAGCAGGGGGATGACACCCTGACCTGGGCAGGGTCGTAGCCAGGATTTGGGCCAGGACCGTACTGGGCGAGTTACTGTACCTTTTTTACGTGGCCAAGACGGTCCTTGCAAGGGATATTGAATGTTCTGAAGTGTGACCGTCCCCTAAATGGACGATGCCAGCTATAAGCGCGCGCGCTCTTCTTTAGTCAGAAAAGCTTTTTCTATTGTCCTAACATTTTCATAATCAATTCACGAGTCATCGAACCGTAGAAAGCTACGTGTACGTGTACATCTACATCTACTTTATTGACTGATAAAACCATCCGGTATCACATCAGTATAAATAAAAAATATACAAATCTATCTAGATAATATATAATACATGGAATAAATCTATAAATAATAATTTAAAATACATTCTCTAAAACCAGTGGCCATTGTCAATTAAATATTTCGGAGCTCTCCTTTAAATCGGCCCTTATCCTCTATATCAGTAATCGAGCCTGGCAGTGTGTTCCAAAACCTAGTACACCATGGAAAAAAACTATTCGCATGTTGATTGCATTTTGAATGTGCTCTATGGAAGCGCTTGGAGTTGCCATTCCTTGAAGGTCGGTCCATTGGAACCAAGAAGGGCTCTCTCTCAATGTCCGCAGTTCCATAAACAACCTGGTGGAACATGGACAATCGAGAGAGAGTCCGTCTGCCCTCAAGGGATGGCCACTCCCAACTCCCTCAACATGTTTGTTACAACCCCTGGTTCCCTCAAATAATGAGGGCTTACCGGAACGTCTTACTGTTTATATGACCTTATATAGAACAAACTGGGCTTTGTTTACGTGGAAAAATGCATCTAAATTAATTGAATGTAGCCCTGAAATGTTACGAAAGGTTTAAATGAAATATATTTTCTATTTAAAGCAAACTGAGCCTAAATATTTATTTTTCATATTTAACCTGTGTGCGTGAATCACTGCCGTGCGAAGTGTGTCTCTGGTATTGAATCCCTATGGGTTGCGTGACAAAAAAAGGCCGCCTAAAAATCACCAATAACTACACTTTGGATTTTTAAATTTTTCACTTAATTCTATATAAAGAGAGATATAGACAGAAGCCCGAGTTCACGTAGTTATGCGTCTAGTTTGACAGTTCGTTCGACAATGTCGTCCCACATCACCGACAGCAGCGCGCGCGCGCGTTAATATAGCTCGGGAATCGTGCGAGGATTTGTGAAAAATTCCCCCAAAATATGTTGGAAGGAAACACCAGAAAGCTGGCCTCCTGTAGAAAGTAAAGAATTGAAAAGAAAAAAAAAACATGACGCCCGATAAGGGGCTCGAACCCTTGACCCTCAGATTAAAAGTCTGATGCTCTACCTACTGAGCTAACCGGGCAAGTCATGTTTGTAAAATGAAATTTGTTTTATACATTCTAAAGCCCATTTTGGTATCAACTTTCCCTTTGGCCCATGGGTAATGTGAGCCTCGTTCCAGTGCGGCGATTCCGTCCATGTGCGTTGGTAAAAGAAAGCTTCTAGTTTGAAGTTGTTTGATGCTTTTAGGACTTAAATCTACATAAAATGCATCTTATGTATTATGAAACCGACGAGGGAAAGCGTATTTATACATTGAAGGTGAGAAAAGCATAGATTGATATGTTGAAAGTGATTTTGTAGCGAAGCTTTGGAATACGTTGTGCAATGTCTTTCTTTCTTTACAGAAATAGATCCTTCTGGCAAACCAACTTTTCTGCACATCCTGGTAAGTTTCACATAATATCTCATGCTCGTAACATGGTATATGAGCTCAGGGATCAAAGCCCAAATATGACCGGGATCAGGGTTCCAAGGAGCGGGCTCTGGATCAAAATGGAGTTGGGATCAGGCGGATCAGATCCAGGTCAGGGATCAGAATTTTTAAATAAACTAGGGACTAGAAATTCATGTGAGGAAGTAAAGTGCTGGGTGCTTGAGCCACGGGGCTGCTAGTCTGTCTGCAAAAGGCTTTTTGAATATTGTCATTTAACGTCAAGGGATATGCGATTTTCAAGGTCCAACATATTTTCGCATAAAGTCAGCCATTTTTGTCAGTCCACTCGAAGAATTGGATACATGTCCAGTAATACATCAGTCTTTGTTTTAATCAGTATTTTCTTGTATCCAGCTAATATCCTACTTGAGAGAGAATTAAGAAAGCAAGCAATCAGTGCCTCCATTTAGCCACAACAGCCCGTAACAAAATCGGAAATTTCATTCTCCTACCCAGAGCCCCCTCGTTCCTTTGACCAACATGGAATCGAGGCTGTGTCAGAGAGAACGACCCCAAAGTTAAATGTGCGCTGGGTTGAATAACAGTGCTGGTTTGATGGGTAGATTCAAGTACAGTAACCTTCTGTGATTGCTAGACCATTGCACACAGAGTTCTACAGCAGAAACTGTATAGGAATTCCAGGGTACTATTGTTTTTAGACTTGACTAATAGGCCTTATCACAGTTTCCACCACCATTTTGTTCAGTAGACAAGCCGTGCAAAATCTCACATAAACTCTGCAAACACAAAGTGAAATCGTTGCAAAAATATTGCACAAATCAACAAAGTACTTAGTGTAAAGTAATTCTACTTGGCCAAACAATCACTCTACTAAATTTCAGTTTCCCACATCTACCTACCCTGTATTTTGACAGGCTTTTTACGCATCAATGCACACAGATTTTACAGACATCAGTATCAAGAATTAAAAAACGCAATTGCTCGATTCATACAGTAGCTATAACCTCCAAACTGTACAGGTAAACTGTTTCAGCCACTATCTCAATGCTACGATACTTATGTCTGTAAAATCTGTGTGCATAAATTTTATGGAATATGTTTGATATTTTGCAATGATTTCACTTTGCATTTGAAGAGTTTATGTGGAGGGACGATAGCTACGTGAGCTATCCCTAGCACGTTAGACAACCCTTCATCTCGGGACGTCATGTAAAAAGTTTATTGCGTTTTACAAAGAAATGTATGAAAATGTATTGCCCCAAGTAACTTGGCTAGGAGGGTTATCCCTTCTTCCCGGACCAACTTTCCCACATAAACAGGTGCTAAGATGATGTTTTTGAATTGAATTGGAGTTCTGAAAGATCAATGACCAGAATGACGAGAAAAAGTATTGAGAAATGCCAGTAGAAAGCTTTCAGAATTATGAAAGCCACACAAAAGATGTCCTGTGTTTGAACTAATGTGTGGAAATGCCTGTCCTTTGTAGCTCGCTTCTCCCCTGACGACAAGTACTCAAGGCATAGAGTAACACTGAAGAAAAGATTTGGGATTCTACCCACGCAACAAGACAAGCCTGTTTACTGATCATGCCCAGTTTTATATATTGAACATTGTGAACAATTCTGACATGTTGGAACATTGTTGATCAAACAAAAAACAGCAGGATTGTTTGCTTCAGAGGCATCAGGCATCAGTGCCTGTGGATTTGAAAAACTGTTAATACTGTTGGAATGTGTGTTCATGTTCATCATGATATCTTGGACTAAAAGCAGGCCTCCAAATCACATGACCCATACATGACCTATATGAGAAATTGCAAAACTATTATAGTCTCAGACCATTGAGCAACACAATCAACATACAACATCAGGTGGCTTAGAAGTCTACATCCAACCAAGCACATATTATCAATTCCTCTTTTGAGACTTATCCCTATGGAAGGCATAAATATATTGACAATTAAAGCAGTAATTATTGCTTGACTTGTATATTACCAGTGTCCATCGTATTATCGTTCAGCTTTTGGAACATATTGTTTTATACCCTGCGAGCAGTGGTTTCCTCCTCTCTTCATTCTAAAGGGCTGGGTTGTCAAATGCCTTTTATTTCCTGTAGAACCACTGTATTTCTCACTGTGGGTTTCTTATCTCAACCCTTCTATGTGAAAGTTGTTGATGTATTCTCAAGTCTCACAATTCAGCAAAAGATCTGCACAGAATCTCAATAAAACTATGCAGCATCTTAGCAAACTAGTAGGGCACCATCTATACATACCTGGCTGTTGTTTGTTGTTTGCAATCCTTATTGCCCTTTATAGTACAATGCTAATTTTGGTGCATAATTTCCATTGGTTGAGTGATCAAATGACAGAGAAAGTACCAGCATTTGTGGGCAACTATTAGCCAATGATGGTGCCTGTTTAGGGAGCGTTCATAATTTATCTAGAGGGGGGCTATGATGATTTTGAGGGGGGCCTCTCTTTTTCCCTAATATCATTTAGGGGGAGCTATGGAAATTTCCAACAAAAATAAAACCAAGCATAGGGGGGCCAACCATTTTTTCCAGAAAAAAGTAGACAAAAATATATTGTGCACTCTTGTAATATACCAAATCGGCTAACAGTGTTTACATCTTGTTGCCACCCAATTCAGATCATGTGGTGCAGACTCCTTTGGGTGGATACTTTTGTACAAAGTTCTGCACATACACTCGTGCTCTCGGTCGAGTGAGAAAAATTTGACAATTGTAACCACCCAAAGGGATCATCACATGGTCTAAATTGGGTGGCAACAAGATGTAAACACTGTTGCCGATTTGGTCTATTCCTGTTTTTTATTTTATTTTGAGCTCGCTCTCCTCACTCCATGTTTCGCCCAAGACAATGTTTGTCTCCATTGTCATCATCATCACCACACCTCTTTTTTCAGCTTCCAGAAACAACGTAAATGGAGTTCTGCCCTTCAGTAAAAGCTGCTCTTCCCATTTGTAATCTTTGGGGGGGGGGGATATTTTTTCTTTGATTATTTGACATCTCTTGAGGGGGGGTCAGGAAAAATCCCTGAGATCATCAGGGGGGGCTTCAAGAAATGAAAAGAAAAAAATAGGGAAATCATCATAGGCCCCCTCTAGATAAATTATGAACACTCCCTTAGCTCAAAATTTAGCACTGTACTATGTGGGATAGTTTTCCCACAGATTTGTCCTGGAAACCTCGTATAAGCTCTCAAGTTATGCTCTTTGGTAAATATTTACTGTGAACATCAATTTACTTGGGAAAGCTATCCCTACATATTTCCTCCACTGTGAAAAAAAAGGTGTTTCTTAAAAAATCCTGTTTATATGGTTGGACCTTGAACTCACTTCTAATTATTTTACCCACTCCCACCAGTCTTGTATAAGATTTGCATCTGGCCTTCATAATTCATATTATATTTCAACTGGTATTTTTCTGGTTTCTGATACCTTGTTGTGTCTTGCTTGTTTTTTTAATATTCCAGTATTTTCTTTGTTAAGTTTTTGTCTTTGTTAACTTCCCAGCACACACAGTTGGGTTTTATGGTAACAAATAAATGTTGACATATCAAATTCTAGAAGGGTTTCTAAAAAAAACAAGTTAGTTTAATTTGTTTTAGGCCAAGGTGCCTGTAGATACTAGACGTGGTTAGAAACTATTTATATATAGACTAAATTAGACCTGAACATTTTTACAATTTTATGCTCCAAGTCAAACAGGAAGTGATTGATAGACAAGCGGCAGGTGTGTGATGTGCGAGGTGCGTGTGACGTCACTTCCGCTAAGTGTCCAAATCACTTCAGTTTGTCGTGTCTTCGGTCCTAGTCGTCTCGTGGTGAATTTGTAAATTGGTGAAAATTAGCGTAAAAATTAATTTGAAAATGAGAACAAGGTTACATACCGTTAATTTATCAATGGACCATAAGAAAGTATTCCTAAAGGTGGCGTTCAAAAAGTTTTCAACACTTTCAGTATGAGATTTGGGCAGAAAGTTTTTGTTTTGATGCGTGAGGAATTTCACAATGTCGGTGGTTTTCGAGGAGATTTCTTTTGCTCGTGAGTAGAAAACACATCTAAATGGACCACATAAGAAAGCTTTTGTTAGCAGCTGAGCATGGCAATGCCTCGCTGGTGTCTAACCTTTTGGATCAGGGAGTACATGTCGATTCTACAGATGAAGAAGGAGTGAACGCTATACACACCGCAGCTGCAAACGGCCATGAAACTGTGGTCAGGTTGCTGCTCAGTAAAGGCGCGAGTTTAGATGCGAGAAACTGCTATGGCTGGACTGCATTGATGTTAGCTGCTCTTTATGGGCACATAATGGTTGTGGGGATCTTACTTCAGCATAAAGCCGAGATTTTTGCCTCCAATGATCTCGGGGCGACCGCCTTAGATTGTGCGGCACGTTGTGGCCATGCTCAAGTTGTGAGGTTACTAATCGAGGCGAGCGAGCTAAACCTGGCGGGATCACAGCAATCGTATCTCAACGATACCTGTATGAGTGCGTTAATGAGTGCTGCACAACATGGACATGAGACAGTAGTAGAACTACTGTTAGAAAAGGCACAGGAGTAAGTTATAAGAATGGAGTAACTGGCTGGAGCCCTTTGATGGTCGCGGCTCTGAACGGACACATGAAAATCGTACAGGACCTCTGCGAGAATGGAGCTGAAGTGAACTCAGTCAATATTCTGGGACAAACTGCGCTTGAAATTGCCACGGTTCGACAGAGAAACGACGTACAGACATTTCTTGAAAGCAAAACTACAATACGGCCACAAATTAGAGGTAATTGTTCAATCATTCAATTCATACTTCCTGCATATAAAGAGAGACATTATTATTGTGCGAAATCTTCGAGCGCGCGCGTTGTAATGTAAATTTCATGCTGAAGTTATTTTGTAGATTTCGTGTGTTTTATTGTTGTATATCGATAGCCCTGTTACAGGCTTATCTTGTTTTGCTTTTGTGTTTGATAATCACCGAACAAAACGGACTCTCACAGGGCAATGCTCTACGTCGTTAAACATCCTCAATAAACACAACAAAAGCTGCAATTACAATTCAATCGGTTTTCTTACGACAATAGGGTCATTGGAGTGAAACACATTGAAACTGCCGAAATGAATCATTGAAGCGTGATCACGGTTTGTTATAGCAGTACCCGCATGTATGGCGTGTTTTGCAATAACCATATTTCAATCCAAGCTCAAGTTCCAGCCCTGACCGGAAATAAACATTGTCAAATGGTAGGACATTGTTGCGTAGTCTGATGTTTTCGTGACCCCATTATGTATTCTGTGCGCGTTTCAAATTCCTAAAAAAATTGGTCATGAACCTAAAATTTGCTTAATAATTAGTTATAAATTTTAATTTGATTCAAGAAATTTGATTTTTTTTACAGCTGTTTTGAGTATTCTGCGAACTCTTGAGATCGATTTCCAACCGTAAACCGCTTTCTGGCTTCTGTCAATCAAACTTTGAAACTCTTTGAAATATAAAGAAATCAGTTATTGCCATCCTAGTGAAATGCTCCAACACACAGCATCTTTTACTATCTTTCTCTAAATAAATGGCCTAACTTACAGTCGGCTAAGACTCAAATTAGACCTCAGAGTTTGATTGACGGAAGCCAGAACACCATTGGACGTTGAACACGAGAGTTCGCAGAATACTCAAAACAGCTGTAAAGGGCGGGGGAGGGGGGATTATGGCCATCCTTGCCAATCATAGTAGTGTGGTCACCATGGTGCTTTTACCCTTCCTGGTTTTTTTTACAGGACAAAAACCATTCCGGCCCAGTATAATTGAAGCAGCCAGAAACGGTGGGTATACTGCTGATGTAGTCTGAATTTCAGTTGTCTTGGTCTCCTCTACAAAAACTTTTCAAAGTAGGGAAAGACAGCTGAAATTCACGCTACTGCTAATGTAGTTCTGATCAAAGTCCAAGTGGCAAAATGGTTATACTGTGAAAGCTAGAAATGTATTCTTGTCTGGAAATGTGAAGTAGCATTATTTTCTGTGAACTGGGGTTTTATATTATTAGACTAAATTGAATGTTTTTTACTCAGTAAACAAGAAGGGATTATTATATTTTGATATGTTGGATAATACTATGATTTTTATAGCGTTAATGGTATCCAAAATAAATAATCATGAAATAAATTAGAATATTTTGCCAGAATGTTTATAATTTTGTTGCCAGTACATGACAAAATTAAAGGAGAGTCAAGTGGCAGGTGGCGTTGTCTTGGAGATCACTCTTATATGTCACTCTAATGATACTCTCCCCCTTTTTGTCAGATATACTTTTCAGTGGTTTTCATGGGCATATGGGAGTCACTGTCTACTATTAAAACACAATAATAGCTTTTTTACTACAGGCCATAGAACTTGGTTTTACATCATTCAATCAAATTCACCAATCATATAAAGGGAAAGATTTCTTGGAAATGATGCTATGGATAATATTGACTGTTTCATAGAAGCAGGTCATTTCTGCTATTAGTGCTCAAATTTCAAAATGCACCTAATTGTGTCTAGGGCACAAAGTTGCAAGGCATAAATCCCCAGGGGGGATTGTTGTTAACATGTTACGGTTTTATCTGTAATAGAACATTAAGCTTGTTGAATTCCTTGAAGATTTTACTGGTGGTCTTCATTATCATACCCCGTTTCTAGTGGACGGTTCCTAAACGGTACCCCGTTCTATCGGCTGGAGGAAGAAATCGGGACCTTGTTTGGCGGCACATACCTGTATAGCTCTTGTAAGGGAGTACCCCCCCGGGCATAATTCATTCCTGCAATTTGAGCCAAAATAAGAGGGCCAGAATACGTAATAAGGGGCTCCCAAAAATAGACATTGTGGCTATCTTAAGAACATTTGTTTTATATTTACAGTACTTATTTAGACAATAGAGCAGATTTCAGATGACTGTCGTGAAAGTCATGAAAGTAAACGCAATTGTGTAATCACTAGCCAATCAGAAACAAGAGTAATTACAACTTGCTGTTTGAATGGTTTCCAGCCCAACCAATCAGGAGCCAAGCCAATTTCAGGATTACACAATTACTCTCAAATTTGATTGGTTAGTATTCCTTGCTTGTAATTATTCGCAATGTGATTGGTTGGTAGAAAGAAGCAGCCATGAGATTCAAGCAACCAATTGCAAACACAATAAATTCATGACAGTCATCTGAAATCTTCTCTATTGAAAAACATTATTGCTAAAAGAAAGTTATGGCTGTGAGTTTGCCTTTAGCTGGGCCCATGTATTTTTAATTTGGTGTGAGCTACATTTAACCACTGGGTACAAGTCTGAGAATCTATAAATCAAAGTTCCGTTTTTCTGTCTTTTTTTGCATGCTAGGTGACATCCTTAATGTGCAAGATTTGTTGGACAAAAGTGACGTGGATGCCAATGCAACAGGTAAAGTGGTTTCTAGTTTATTCTCTCCTACCATCAGTTGCACTACCCATCTACATGCTCAGCGAAAACATGTTTAGTTCTGTTTCCACATGAAACTTTTGGCAGTTGAACTTCAAAGTTTGCCCATCCATGTGCGAAGCTTTGACACAGCTCATGAATGGAAAAGGTAAAAAGTTTAGTTGGTTTCTTTCTGACCAGAAAAACTAAAGCTACTGGAATACTAGCTTATTTTCATGATTATTATTAAAATGGAGTTGTGGACTTGGCAAAAATTTTCACTGTCAGAACTTTGAAGTTTCATGCGCAGACAGAACATTTTTTATCGCTCTTGTAGACAGGTAGCTACAACCAATGGTAATTGTTTTTACTTTTGTCATATCTTGTCTTTAATGTGTGATTCCAGAAAACCTTTCCGCATTCCCTTCTTGAAGGCAATTTACCAGTTATTTGAAAATTTGCAAACAGCATGATCTTAGCTCTGCGATCTGTGGTGGGATTACTGCGGCGTCCGTTGATGTCATAGTGTATGGTGTGAATAGCTGGTGATTTGGCTCTGAGTTATTTTGTCAGTTGTTAGGTTATCTGAAGTCACAACACTTGAGCATGTTCAAAATGCTGGGACATCACAGTGACATAGCAAGTGAAATTGCCATAAGATCGTCAACCGTTCACACCGCGTGATGTGCCATCACAGTGATATCATCACAGAAATCACACCTCAATTGCAGCTGAAATCATGCTGTGTGAACAGGCCATTATAAAAAGCATGTTTTTTTTGTTCTAGATGATGATGGTGCTACTCCACTAATGTTTGCATGTATGCGAGGCCATCAAAATGTTGCTCAGTTATTGCTGGACAAGGGAGCAAATATCAATCTACAGGATAAGATTAGTGGTTGGACGGCATTGATGCAAGCAACTTACTATAGGTAAGGATTAAGTTCTCTTGTTCTTAGATAGAGGATATTACATGGCCGCGCAGAGATAAATTTTTTTTTGATAAAGCTATGTATGTTATCTTCATTTTTGTCCCAGCCTTGTTTGATGTATTGCACATACATTTCTTTGTAGAAAAAAATAGGCCGAAAATAGGCTGTTTTAAAAATTCATATCTCAGCCATTTTCAAGTAATTCTTCCTAAACTTTCCAGTTTAACCAGTATGGACATTCTAAATTGAATACTGGACTATTATCAGAATATTGTTAAGCAATATAACGTGATAAAGGCCTTCCCACACCACATAAGGACATAGGGATTCAAGGTGGATGAGGTTACTAGGCACTGCTTTTTCCCATATGGTCACTGTTTTTTCCATAGAAATACCTGGTGTGAGTTTGTGTAAGAGGGAAGGGAGGGGGGGGGGGGTATGGGGTGTTGGTATGAATTTTTCTGGAGGCACAGAATTATGAGATGATGATATTGAGTAACCTGCACTCACTTAGGAAATCTCATTTTGTACCTTTCATTGCCTTACTATTTAAGCATTAGAGCACAACTTTCTATGACACTTTATCGGCACAATAGAGCACGCGTGATGTTGGGAGAGACACGAGAACATTAACGTTATTATAAAACGTTTTGAGTGTCTCTCCCAACATCACAAGTGCTCTATTTGCCGATAAAGTCATAGAAAGTTGTGCTCTAATGCTATTATGATATAGCGGAGAAGAACCCATTACTTTATCTGTGTAATAGAGCATAGATGTGGACCAATCAGAGCACGCGTATATAGTAGCTATATTATAAAAAGAAATAGAATGAGTTTATAGCCTGACTCTAAGTGGCTCAGTGTTTCTTTTGCTGGCTATAACACCTTTCAATGCTTCCGACTGTTATGGCAGCTTGTCACTAATCACTTATAGGCTGTTAATCTTATGATTGACTTTTGACATTTTCAAAGACTACACATGTAGCACTTCTGTGACATAGTAATTAACATGATAGAAACATGATTCAGTTGTGATAAGCAAATGATATCATCTTAAAGTAGAATGACTGCTGTTTTGTTAGGGAATGTCATTTCCGGTTTCACTGTGTGCTTAGAATGCCGGAAACTGTGATACTGCTACAACCTGATTGCTGTCGCAATGACTATTTTCCTTTTCAAATTAAGTGAGACCTATACAGCTCCCTGTGAAACTCTTTATAATTGAGACTGCTTCCAGTGTTTTTATTTGTTTATCTACTAAGGCTAAGTTCAAACATCAAACTTAATTATATTGTGTTAAATTAACTGGGCGAACTAGCTAATAAAAACTAATTTTGATGCAAGTGGATTATGAGGCTAACAAATGAAGATTTCAACCCTGATTTGAAGAGCACAGAAAGATTTCTGTGCTCTTGTACAATTGCAGTGTATTGGCATGGCAGATAGTACCATTCTGAATGCAAGTGAGCTTGAGACAATAGCTCTAATCAAATAAATGGTAAATTGACATTAAGTGTGACCAGAATTATGTTTTTAAACTGGCCTTAGAGTTCTCATAATTCCTTTCATGGTAAAGGAATGGAGGGGACAGCCACTGATGTTGCAGGCACTACCTCCCCTTATCCAAACAGACTCTTGCCGACATGTGTTGATTTCAGAGATGCCAGCCTCTGACCTTCAAATGCAGGAGATGTTTTGGACCGTCTTTTGCACTGTGAAATCACTTTACAAATTACAGTATTACTATTAAAACAGGAGATTTGGACCCAAGGCCGGAGAGCGGGAGTCGAGCCCCAAAAGTTGGAATCTCCCATCAAAAGTATGAGAGTTGGCATCTCTGTTATTTGTAGTTGACCTTCAGTAATTTTTTTCTAATTATAATTTATGTATATTTATGATATAGCTAAACGATATAACGCTCGCTCTGATTGGTCCAAATCTATGCTCTATTTCAGCAATAAAGTAATGGTTCTCTCTCGCTATAAATATCATAAAAGCATTAGAGCACAACGTTCTATGACTTTATCGGCGAATAGAGCACTTGTGATGTTGGGAGGGACACTCGAAACATTTTAAAATCACTCGCCTGTGGCTCATGATTTTACAATGTTCTTGTGTCTCTCAAATATCACACATGCTCTATTGCACTGAAAAAGTCATAGAAAGTTGTGCTCTAATGCTTAAATATATACTAATTCCTTTAATAATATATCAGTTTTGATGGAGGGTAGTATACTAGAAAAAGAAGTCAAGATTTGAGATAAGTAAGGCCAAGTACATACGCCGCTCTTATCATAAGCCGATCCTAATGCAAAATCTCAATAAAACAATATTTTTGTCCATCTCTCGTCTGCTTGTAGCCTAAACTATTCTAAATCAAACTGGAATGTAGAATCGATTTTAACGCCGCGAGTTTCGAGTATTTCATGGTAACAGGTTGGTACGGCTCATGATAAGAGCGGCGTATGTACCAGGCCTTCGTCAGGACTCTGACAAATCTGGTTTCAGACATTTAAGGTTACAGGATACATTCGCTGGTGTGCGTTTTCAAAACCTTGTCGCAGCGCAAATATTCATCGCATCGCCATATCCAATACATCATTTTAAAGATAAAATGTGAAATTTATCTGCTGTTAAGCTTTTGTAGCAGTTTCATGAAAATTATTTACGGCGCACAGCAAAAACCGCGTTTTCGACCGCCCCTGATAAACGCTTTGATAGGCCGCGGCAGTTTACAGGCGTGGCAAATCTGACTGCGCAATATCAATCAGCATATTGTTGTCTCTAAAAGTGTGTCGGGCTTTTTCAATTGAAGGCTTTGTTTAGGAATGATCGAACGATCAAGTTGATCTTGTGTTTAATAGTTAACTGGGACCCTATCGTGATGAA
Source organism: Scolanthus callimorphus (assembly GCA_033964015.1). Classification (NCBI taxonomy): domain Eukaryota; kingdom Metazoa; phylum Cnidaria; class Anthozoa; order Actiniaria; family Edwardsiidae; genus Scolanthus; species Scolanthus callimorphus. The sequence continues at coordinate 27,893,605 of CM066917.1, forward strand.
TAATTTTTGAAATACTTCGAAATTCACAAAAGCCCGACACACTTTTGCTCCCCAACCATTTATCTATCTCATGGCAAAATTTCAAAGCATTCCGTTAAAACCCTGTTGGTCTATCAAAGCATTTATACATTAGATTTAGCGAAATTTTAGAGGCGAGTTTTGGGCTTCTAAAGTTGTGTAAACATAAGAGGGATTAGTGGCGAATCTGTCATCACGCACTTCACCTCCAGCCAATCACGGCAGGCACCCCCGGTGTGCCAGCAAGAACATAGTTTTTCGCGCGGAATAGATAATGAGGCTTCTTTCCGGTCTCTTGTATTAAATTGTCAAAGCGAACATTTATTATCGTCTTGGAATTCGAATCAAACGGTACATATGGTTAAGCCGCGTCCAAAACTGAGTTCTAAGAAGTGCCCAAACTTTGAAAAGGGAAAAGCGAAACCAAAGCAAAGGCGCGCGCCGAGAAAAACGACAAAGACAAACCGCTTTGGCTTTCAGGCGATTCTTTATCAAGTCCAAAATATCTTTATTCTCGAACTTGATGCAATTGGTGGATCTTCTGTCCGCTGTTCTTCGTCTTCAGCATTCTCCTTGGATTTGGGTTGATCGAACCACGAGCCTTTGTCAGACAGAGCGAGTTGTTCTTTCTTGTTCTCCTGAAAGCTTAAAGATTTGGCTTTTTTTACTCCTTTCGCACGCTTTGAAACCCAAGGACTGCGGTCAACTTTTTTAGCTTCCCTATGATTGGGAATAGAGAATTTTCAGAAAAATCGCTTCTACACGATACTTATACACTAAACCAGAGAACAACAATATGTGACAAAATATGGCGAACCATAACAGTCACCTAAATGTCCCGTATGTTTTGCGAAAATGCTAATCGAGTAGAAATCACAATAGGATTAAAGGATTATCTCGCCTGTATTGAAAGACATATTTCTCGGGCATTTCTAGTTTTCTATACATTTCTCACGTTGCTTTTAAGATTTCAGGAATTTTTTTTTCGAGAGAGTAAAGATCAGGCCTCGATGCGGAGAACTGTGATTTTCGAAAATTTCGCAAATAGAAGGCCGCGAATGTATCCTGTAACCTTAATTCCTCTAAGTTTAACCTCAATTTAGCTTACAGGTACCTCTAAGTTGTATCAGGGTGTTTCATTCCATGCAATTGCTTTTGGTTTTACTGTTGACCAGTACAATAAGTCTGGCAATAACATAATGCATGCAAAGACCAGGTTTGCCAAGAGATTCAAGAGCTTTCTCCTCTGCTTCACAGACTCAGTTTTTCTGGTATTGTTGACATATTATTTGTGGTATGCACTTCATTAAGTATGGTATGCTATTTTTGTATGTTATGAATGCCGTAGAGACCAAACTCTGACCTTCAAAATTTGAGATGAGGCTGGAAATATGAGAGAGTTGGAATCTCTGCTATTTAGAAATGTATATAGAGAAATAATATATTGTATTTCAACAAGATACCTCAAGATTTCCATAGTCCAGGGTTTGGCATCTAGACTACAACATCCTGCTACGAGATAAGATGAAATTCAAACATGTCTGCAACTTACTATATTTGCTGCTACATTTTAAGGTTCTGGAAACAAGACTCTTATGTATTTAGTAGGTCAAGGTTACCACATGGTTTGCCAAGGTTCTCACTCCGTATGTGATAGCTGATGTGATAGACAGAGCGGAAATGACCAAAAAAAATGTCTAACTTCGCCATATTTTAATATATAAGCTCAAGATTCAGTATACAAAGAGTTTCTATGGCCAAAAGCTTAATTCCAAATTTTCAAGAAATTTGAAGAATATGAATTTTAGATATGATTGAACAAAATTTGCAGAATTCCTGATCAAAGTACTAATTCTCCCATAAATGGTACAAAAACCAAAGTTGAAAGCCTAATATCTCAAAGACGGATCCATTAGAAAAATGTCATTTTTGATATTTTGTTTTTATTCAGGGAAGGAGTGTGTATGCAAAAATCAAGCTTATCTGAGTTAACCTGGCCTTATTATTTGAAATTTAGTGATCTAAGCAGGTCATTTCCGCTCTGTCGATGTGATACAGACTCCAGTTTGAGGGCTATTTGGATAGTCTGATTTCTGACAACTAAGGGACCGTTCATTTTTTATCAGGGAGGGGGGGCTGGTGGAAATGAGGGGAGACCCTGTATTTTTTGGGTGGCCCCCCCTTTCATGTCCGTATTTTTTTAGGTGGCCCCCCAAAATCCAATGTATTTTTTCTTGTGCCCCCCCCCCCCCCCCCCTCTTATAAATGCTTGCCCTGTAAGATAGACTCTTGCCTAAGTGATGCAGTCTCATTCTTCTTAACGTTTTTCTTACTTCTGTCAAAGCTAAGGAACCGATCCCCCCTCAGAACTATTAAACGTTTTCGTGACACCCACCTCAGGTCCACTATTTGACCTAGTAGAAGACATTTTACATAAAGAGGGGTCACATAATTCTTTCTTTGCGCGCGAAGCGCGCCCAACTTTTGATAACCGCATTTCATCAAGCCTCAGAAAAGGGTAGATGGTTTTTTGTGTATAGTAAACATAGCCTGTCAGTAGCCCAGGAAATACGCTAATTATATAGGTTAGATGAAAGCTCCTAGTGAAGGGCTCCTGAGCCTTTAGGTAATATTTTTCATACGCTCCGCAAATGAAGAAATTATTATTATTCATGTGCTTGAAGCGAGGCCCAAATGACTAAACGTTGAACTCACGCTTACCTAAGGTGTGTTCTTTCAAACATAGAGACTGCCCGGCATGCCTATCAGTGCATATGATATGCTAAATTCTGCATGCGTGCGAAGCGCGCCAAAATTTTGAGTGACATTAGTATTGAGTGACATCAGCAACATATAAGCGAGTTGAAACATGTAACAAACATATTGCATGCTGTAAAAAATACAAACTTTTTGTTTCCTCCCTGTTATGTGCTTGTGTTTTTTTTTTTGGGGTGACCCCCCCCCCCCCCCTTTAGTGGCGTATTTTTTTGGGTGACCCCCCCCCCCCCCCCCCCCCCCCAAATTCTGCCCTATGGCATCTAAAAATGTTTAGTTAGACGCCATTGGCACATTACAAAAAGTTAATGTCGGGCCCTGCAAAATGGCCATTTTCATGCTAGAGACAGATAATTGGACCAGATGACTTAGTGCGATGATTTTTAGTATGTCTCTTGCTTTGTCAGTTGCTTCGTCTTGGGTGAATACAGACAAGAGACAGATAAAAGGTCCAGACAAATTAAGTGGCTTAAGTGGTGGTCCGAACTGACAAACTAAGGCATTTAATTCGCCTGGACGTTTTATCTGTCTCTTGACTATATTCACACAAGACAAAGCAACTGGCAAAGAGAGCCACTAAAAATCATTGCCCGAAGTTGTCTGGACTAATTATCCATCTCTAGTGTGAAAATAATAGCCAATAATAGTGAAAATGACATGAAAAGTTGTGATATTAATTAGTTCACAATCATGTTTGATTGCTGTTTCTCCAGCCACCGACAACTAGCAAAGTTACTGATAGACAGTGGGGCAAATGTGAACATTCAAGCTAAAGATGGCTCAACTGCTTTTGATATGGCCTCCATTATTGGTATGTATATTAATATTGTTTACATAACCCTTGGTTTACATAATCAATCCTGAAATTTTAACCTTAGAACTGTTGTGACATGTATTGAAAAGCAATCAGGAAAAAAACATGGCAGAGGGGCCGGGTCTGACAGAGCTTTATTTCACCAACCCAAAAAAATACACAAGCAATAAATTTCATACCCCCCCCCAAAAAATAAATAAATAAATAAATAAAAAAATTAAAAGGCCACAGATTTCGTACCCAAAAAAAATACAAATGTTTGCTGATTAATCAAGCAAAGATGGGATTGGTCTATTGCAGACAGTTAGCTATTCGCGACTTACATGGTCAACATTGCTTTTGACCACTCTGTCATCCTCCCCTCCTCCAGAATTCCTTCTGTTACATGCACTAGCATTTCAACATAGAAGAATATTTAATACATGATTTTTCATATATTATCACAGGTGACACTGAAATTTTGCGTCTTCTAGCATCTGTAAGCATGCAGTTAACTTCAAATCGTGAGTATAGTTCTGAACTTACAGTGCTTGATATAATTGCAAATTTTCATTATAACACTTAAAGCATGGCCACTTTTTTATGTACCATTCTAAAACTTCCATTTTAAGATGAGAAATTCTATCCATACCGCTCCCGCGGAAGGGGTTTGAGATATGTCCCCCATCATGCAGAGCTGTCAAAGCAAGCCTGCGACAGCAGGCGGCGACAGCTGGAGCTCCGGCGGCTACTTTATGTTTAATCCCCGACTACATTTTAGCCGAATGTGAGACACAAAAACGTTCAAACCACAGAACTTTGTTAAATGCAGCCTGAAGCTCACTTCATTGTTTGCAAAAATAAAATAAAAGCTGGAATCCTTAAATTGTAGCTCCTATAAAAAATCTCCCAGCTCCGTGGTTATGTCAGAATTGACTTGGAGAAGAAAATAACTTGTTCCTTTTAAGATACAAAGTTTGCATGTCAGCCATCAGTTTTTCTTTTGCAGCCGGCTACTTTTTTAGCAGCCACCTTCTTCAAAACATTCCGACAGCTCTGCCCACCCCTTTGGAATTTCCTTTGATTTTATTAAAGATAAAAGTAAAATTGAGCAAGTTGTGGGTAGCATCTAAAACATTTGAGGTGGTCGTTTTAAAATGACATGAGCAACATTGGGCAATTCCAGAAAATAAAGGTACCCTCCCCACGGGCGGCACTAGTTTTTGACCCCCCCATGCATCCAGAATTTCCAAAATGGTTTACCCCCCCATGCATATAGAATTCCGGGCTGGTTAAAGAAATCCAGCTTCCAAAACCCCCCTTGCAATCAGAATTCCGAGCTCTTAAACCCCCCATCCTATCGGAATTTCCAAATGCCGCCCGTAGGGGGGGTACCTTTATTTTCTGGAATTGCCCATTATTGTGAAAAATCTTTGGGGGAAGGGAAGGGATGGGCTCTCTCCCTGGTGAGTAGGTATTGTAATGACTCATTTCTGTTGTCTCTGTTACAGATGGTGCACTGCAATGGACAAGCAACAAACTTAAAAGCAACTCTAAAGAAAATTTCAATATGGAAATCCCCATACATGAACTAGTTAAACTAGAAGGGTATGTCTTACATGTTCAACGTTACATGTATAACATTGTATATCAACATGTCCTCTTATATACACCACGGAATGACGTAATAAAGTGGTCAAAATGTTGTGATGCGGCGAGTGGATCTGCAGTACATACAGGCAAAAATAAATACAAAAACAGCGCGCGCGTTCAGCCAAACGGTGTTTTCATTGGTTCTTTTTAGCGCGCGCACTGATGATGGCGTGTTCCGAGGTATATATTTTAAGCAATAAAAGGCGGATTTCCGTGGTTTATAATAAATGAGAAACGCACGAGGGATATCAAGTGTTTTTCCAGCATCCCAAGTGCGTTTATCACAGTATAAACCACAGAAATCCGCTTTGTATTACTTTTTATAAAATAGCTTTGCATCTGCCTATTGTCTATTGTCATTCTTAATCCTATTCAGTTATTATAATTGCACACCATTTGAAACCTCGAATTAATATTTGAAACATAGATACTCTCAACCTCATTTATTTCTGACGAGTCGTGGTGGCCAACTCGAAAGCTTGTGCTACTTTGGCCACCATGCACAATTCCTTAATTCCTTTTCTATATTATATTTCAAAATCCAAATTATTTTCCTTATTTATATGTGCTTTTAAACAATGTAAATTAACGAATAATATAACGAATGTGTGTAATAAAATTGAATTGAATTGAATTGAATTGCCGTGCGTTTATAATGTGAGAATGCACAACTCTTAACCAATCAGAGCGCGCATACTATCTTAGCTATTTTATTAAAGAGCCCTTGTCAACCACTCCTTTGTTATTGTTTTCAGTCGATATGAGACAACGAACTACGCGTAGAAATCTTGAAATAGTCTTCAAAAACAAAGCTTTATTATTCATTCATCGAATTCAATCGCAAATATTGCACTACATTCCCTAAATCAGCCGATGGAAATGGATGCTTTCTCTGTCTCGGTATGTTGCTAGGCTGAGAAAATGGAGGCTGACAGAGGCTCTTTAACTTTTATGTGCCCTAGTATAACAGACAATGTCGTCCTAAATTGAAAGTTAGCCTGCGAGCCAGTTCTACAGCGTGGCGCTCGGGATTCCTGTGTCAATTCTATCCTCCCCCGCAACACAGGAATCCTGCTGCGTGCCCAAAAAATCAAATATCCGAAAAAACCCACTGGCGACCCGACTCACATGCTAATTGAAAGTTGACCAGTCATATCTTTGTCTGGTGGGATATTTTGATATTATGTATCCATTTATTTATTTTCCTTTTTTCATTTCAGACCGGATCTTATTAAAACTAGTCTAGTAAAGGTTAGTACTTGAAGACTATTCAGCCTTGAGCAAAGTTCTGAGCTCCCAGATGGGACTTGAACCCCCTACAGGGGATCATCCCCGTATAGTCAATATATGGGAGTACCTCCCCCCTCCCCTCACACACACGTATTGGGCTTGAACCCGCGACCTTCCAGTTACCAGTGGATGCTCTACTACCTACTGAGCACTTTGTTGTGAGCAGTTCGCTGGAAAGTCTTAAATCAGCGTTGTCTCCTTTTCTACCTGCTGGTGCTCTAAAATGTGTAACCACCTTACAGCTGTTTTGAGTATTCTGCGAACTCTCGCGTTCGACTTCCAATGGCGTTCTGGCTTCCGTCAATCAAACTCTCGGGTCTAATTTGAGTCTTAGCCGACCGTAAGTTAGGCCACTTATCTAGAAAAAGATAGATAAAGATGCTGTGTGTTGGGGCATTTCATTAGGATGGCGAATAACTGAATTCTATGTATTCCAAAGAGTTTCAAAGTTTGATTGACGGAAGCCAGAAAGCGGTTTGACGGTTGGAAATCGCAGAGTTCGCAGAATACTCAAAACAGCTGTAAAGACTGTTAAGTGTTTTTTCCTTTTCTTCTAGGTCTGGTGGTCTAAAATGTCTAGCAGACTACGGAACATGACAAAAGTCCGAACTCTGCGTCCACCACCCACGCGACTACGCGAGCTTGCAACCAGTGATTATAGCAGTTGTAGCAAAATAAGCGACACAGATATCTCGTCTTATAGTTCTGCCGCCTCCGTGGCAAATTCCTCTTTTGATCCCTCGCCGGTGAAGGCGGGACAGTCGTGGTCACTCAACAATAGCGCGGGATCTGGGGACGGCAGCATGACTCGTTCCCTAGCAACAGGTGAGAAATTTGTTGTTTTGGCGGGAAAGTGATAGTATACGTGGTCCGGCACCTTTAGATTTTCTTAGAAGCTACCTTATTTTATGGATAGTATTCGCGAGTAAACATTATGTCCCAAATGAAGTTTCTAGGATTTTAAGGCCACGGCGAAAGCACTTCTTTTTCCTGTACATACGTACATTCATGTCGACGAGGGACGCAGTGTGACGCAGTCAAAACAGCAGGATAATGATTTTATGGTTCAGCACATCAATAGCTCAAGAAAATCCCAGAAAAGCTTTACTTGTACGTATTTCAAGAGTTTTACACATGATGACAGATATCGCAGGATATATGCCATGTACATATTTGGGAATGTACATATTTGAGCAGTGCATCAATGTACTGAATAATAACTATATTTATCCTCGAATTTCCATAGACTAGCTTTGCGCAGCTGATAGTCGTGTTTTTTTTTTTACTAAACTTTCCCCTGTTCTTTCACACAGTGGTTGATTCGGCGTTGAAAGTTGGTGGGCACGACGTTAAAAGGCCAAAGACTTTAGTAAGTCCGCCTTAATTAATATTTGTCTCGGCTTGAGCGTAATGTTTTCCCATTTCATATCACGTGCCATTCATTTGAATAATCTTTCTTTGTTTTGGATGCTTCTATTTAACAATTATTCCTCGAGCCCGAATGGGCTCTGAGTCAATAGGCCATGAGGGCGAGAGGAATAATTGTTTTAGTCAAATCACACTAGTAGGTCAATTTGTATAACCAAAAACGTTTTCTGGCCTGGTCATTTGCCATTTTCTGGCTTTCAAATCCGAGACTTTTCACTACTAGTAGGCTATAACTTATAGCCTACTAGTAGCTTATCCAATCAGAATGCAGCATTGACAACAGACCACTAGTGTGATTTGACTAAATTCATATATCCTTCGGTGCGTAGCAGAAAAACAAAGAAAGAGTACTGTTGGGAGTGACACGTGATCTGATATGGGACAACATTAGGCCAAGGTTTAAGAGGTCTATTCATCATCTATTCATCATCTTGAAGTGCAAAAGACATTATTTGTTGAACGTGACTGATCCACTGCCAATCACATTGGTTTGACACCCCGTTCAACATCAGTCAACATGACGAGTTGAATTAAATGTGGAATTTGTTTGGCCTCAGTCTATCAGACATTCTTGCGTTACTTTTAATCACCTCATACTACTTGCTTACGTCACAGGCGCTAGGCTCACCAATGGCGAGGCTTCCTGATGACGTCATCTCTCCTGTTGCCCCGCCTTCGATGCCGGCTCCAGCCTTCGAGCTGACGAGAATACAGAGAGAGCCTGGGTCCGATGATGATGAGACCGCTGCACGACGGGTAAATTAATGATAAATAGAGCAGATTTCGTATGACTGTGAAAAGTGCCTCGGCACGGTCGCGCTCGCGGTGCGGCACGGACCTAGCACGGTCGCGCTCGCCGGTGCGGCACGGACCTAGCATGCTGTGTAGATACGGGATGAAATCGCCCAGTCGCGGCACGGTCGCGCTCGCGGTGCGGCACGGACCTAGCATGCTGTGTAGATACGGGATGAAATCGCCCAGTCGCGGCACGGTCGCGCTCGCGGTGCGGCACGGACCTAGCATGCTGTGTAGATACGGGATGAAATCGCCCAGTCGCGGCACGGTCGCGCTCGCGGTGCGGCACGGACCTAGCATGCTGTGTAGATACGGGATGAAATCGCCCAGTCGCGGCACGGTCGCGGCACGGTCGCGGCACGGTCGCGGCACGGTCGCGCCGCGGCACAACTTCTTTGTCGCGGCACTTTTCACTCTCACCCTTATGCACTCTACTCCCTGTGTTTCGGACCAATAGGTGAAGTAGGCGATGGAGGCTACTGTACATGGGCTCCCTGTGCTTCGAACGCCCATCAATATGTGAAGTAGGCGAATGAGGCTACTGTTGATGGGCTCCCTGTGCTTCGGACGCCCCCTTATAGGTGCAGTAGGCGATGGAGGCTACTGTTGATAGGCTACTGATGGCGGTTGGCTTTACAGTCTGAGCCAATGGACGATTTCAGCTATAACACATGCGCGCGCTGCATTCGCCTTTGTCACACATGCGCCATCTTGAAGCTGCGATTTATGGCACAAACGTTGACCAAGCTACCAAAAAGTACTGCTTATTTGTTTAAGAACCAAATAATTGATTGGTTCATTGCTTTTTCGTGCTTTGCCGGGTCATTCTTGAAACAAAATGGCGGCGCCGTGACAAAGGCGAAGTCGGTAGATGTTGGTCATTTGTCGAACAAACTGTTAAAAAAGCGCGCGCTGCATTCTGGTAGTTGTGGGACACGGCTTGGGCATTTCTGAATAAAGAAGAGCGCGCGCGTTTATAGCTGGTATCGTCCATTAAATTGCGTTGTTGTGATATCATATAATATTCTTTCAATTTTTAAAACCTTGTTTGTTGCCCTTCCAATGTCAACCTTTTACGCTCTTGTCTTCAGGTTCCGTGTGTGTTTGTTAATGGTAAATCAATCCGTGATACACAGCCATCCAAGCGCTCTAAATCACTGGCTGATAACCTGGATTACATTGTAAATATAAACAGATTATCTTAAATATAAATTATAAAAAGTATGAAACCCTATTAATGCTGCTGCTTCTTCTGTCATAACGTTTCATTAACGGCATAGTTACATCAAAACTGAACGGAAAAGTTCTATGATAAATGGACGGAACAGTTCTATCATAACTGAACGCAGGGTCCCTGCTTAACGGAACAATTCCATCATAGAGCGGATTTCAGATGACCGTCGTGTTTGCAATTGGTTTGCTTTCTCATTGGCTGCTTATTTTTATCAACCAATCAAATTGCGAACTAATTACAAGCAAGGAATTACTAGCCAATTGGTTCGGCTCCTGATTGGCTGGGCTGCAAACCATTCAGCAGTAAGGTAATTACTCTTGTTTCTGATTGGCTGGGCTGGAAACCATTCAGCAGTAAGTTGTAATTACTCTTGTTTCTGATTGGCTGGGCTGGAAACCATTCAGCAGTAAGTTGTAATTACTCTTGTTTCTGATTGACTGGGCTGGAAACCATTCAGCAGTAAGTTGTAATTACTCTTGTTTCTGATTGGCTAGTGATTGCACAATTGCGTTTACTTTCACGATGGTCATCTGAAATCTGCTCTATAACTGTTCATCGACGGATGGCTTCATTGTCGTTTGTTGTAAAATATACAATATAAACTTGTCCTTTCCTAAGACCTAAAACGCCAACCTGAAAAGTTAAACGTATTAAGCTAATTTAGTCGCCACGAACTATTAGTAAGTAAAAACTTGATAATAACGATTCTTAAAATGCCTTTTTTGTTAACGAAATACTATCATATTGGATGAACTCCGTCAGCTGTTTACTGTTTACACAATAAATGATAAAGATACTTAGTAAATTCAATTTCCCCTTTAAACGCTACGATCCGTTAATTTTCACGGGTATCCGCTAGTAAATGATAAAGCAGGACGAAGTTTTACCAGCAAACCCAAACTCGCACCTCGTCTTTTGAAAATGGCGGAGAGGAGACAAAGGAGGACTGTGGGAAGGGTGGGAAAGATGCGCAAAGAACGATGAAGAGGAAGAACCGAGGAAAATTGCTGTCCTTATCATTTACGCTCTCCAGCTCTGTCACTTGTAAACGAAAACAGGGTTAAAGTGATGCTAAACTTGTGTTAAACTATCCCATTTCTTAACTCTCCTATAAGTTCGCATTTATCCACGCGAAATTTTTTTTGAAAGCTTTCATCAGGTCATGTCATTCATATGTTTTTTTTTTTGCTTTTTATGCAGATCAGTGACAATGGTTACTCATCATGCCGTCGTCATGGTAACAAGCCTATGCTCAATGGCGGGCATAATTTCAGTGGAAGCCCCGAGTCGTCGTACTCGACCGCCAGCTTTCTGTCATCTGTCTCGAACAACTCGGGCAGTAGGTACGATTGAAATGAAATGTTGCAAATATTGATGGGTAACTCCCCGGACTCGCAGCTCGTAAGCTGAATAGACCTTTTTCCAAAATGGCTGCCGAATATTCAAATCGATTTTTGTTAAAAATGAACACCAGCACTAGAACACACATCATCACTTTAGTAAAACTACAAAATTTCGCTGCATTATATCCAATATCTTCCGAGAACGTTGAAAATTTGTATGCGTCATACCCCCAGTCATACAAATCTCTGTAAAATTTTCAATTTTCAGACTCTAATTTCTCAGCCGACATGGCATTTGGCATAACGAAAATTTAAAGGATTACTAATGTGAGGATGCTCTTTCTAGTGCCAGTATTTGATTTTCAGTCAGTTTAATTTTAAGACATGTGAATTACACACGCCTAAATCGAGGAATGCTCACTGGCACTTAGAATTTTTTCTAAACAAGCGCTCACCTACAGAAATGAAAAAAGAATTATGAAAATCATCAGGTTCGAACCTGTAACTTTCCAGTTACTATACCCAAACCCTAACCACTACGCTATGAGTGAATTCGCTGGTTCGGACAGCTCGTTTTATTGATTACGTACCTTAATAGTATTAATCTTTAATAGAACGAGGCATATACTATAAAAATATACTAAAACAATGTATTAACCCTTATCCTGACAAGTAGTCTTGATAGTTAAGATATTTTGAATGTTTTTAGGTCAATTTGAAGTAATATTATCAAAATATCGTTAAATTATTCATGGTGAGCATTCCTCCATTTAGGAATGACGTGTGAATTTGCGGCGGCCATTTTGAAAAAAGGTCTATTGTGTCCCATCGCTCTTGTAGTCAAGCGGCAATAGCGCAGATACTGATAGTCACTATCAGAGGGTTTATTACGTGATAATAATAACCAGAGGGCTTATTACGTGGTTTATACACTGGTTATTTCACGCCCCTCCTGAAACTGGGTAGGAACCCTTAAGGGTACATTTGCTGTGGACCACACCCAGTTTGCTAACCCCTAGGGTTGGAAGTAAATTTTCCGATGATATCCACGCATATTTTTAGAGGGAGTCACCCCTTCCTCCTCCCCCCCCCCCCTCCCCTCCCCTGAATCTGAAATGCCCAATTTGATTAATCTTAAACCGTCTATCGGAAAGGATTGATCAGAAATGGATGGATTGAGCAGGTAGACATCGGCCCACTCATGAACTTCCAATGTCTTCAAAGCTATTCAGGCACAAAGTATCTCAAGTATATGTTTCTTAGGCCATAATATTTGGTCCTAGCTTTACCACGCTTACAACCTGCTCCCGGCCGTTATGCGTGGTATCCCTGTGTAAGGGATGACGACGGGTGACGTCACATTTACCTAACCACAGGGAGCCCGCCAGGGATTAAGCTGCCTCGTTTATATTCTCAATCGTCTTGTAGAACCCTCAAGGCGACCAGCCCTGCACAAGTAGACGCCATGCCCTTTTTACCGACATCCATGGCGTCACTTCGTCAAAGACCCCCCAGACCTAGCCCAAGTCCTTCTCCAACTTTAATCTCAGTGGGGACTTCATCTTCAGCCCCAGGCCGCCTCCAGCCCCAACAAGGGTTCCATAAGCCCATGCGGGCGTCTGTGCCACATAGTCGCGTGTACGGAAATGACGTCATCGAGCTTCGAGGCGGGATCCCTTTGGAGAGCGCTAATGAAGGTATAGTGTACGGGCAACAATAGGCTCTTCGCTACGATCCTATGAATAGACCTCTAGATTCCCAAGGGTAAATCAACAGAGCATAACTGGTCTTTCGCTTGAGCGTAATGTTGTCCCATTTCAGATCACGTGGTATTCATTCGAATAATCTCTCTTTGTTTGCTACTGTACGTGCCAGGGTAAATAAGTAACGTCGTTGCTTCTATTTTTGTTTTTTTAGAGGAAATTGCTGATATTCTCAAGAAATTATCCCTGGAAAAGTACAGTTCCATGTTCGAGGAGCAAGAGGTACGGTTTCCTAGCTAGAGCTTTGCGCACCGATAGCCCACGGAAAGCCCTGATATCATACCATATGGTTTGTGTTTGTAGGTGGATATGGAGGCGTTTCTAACTCTAAATGATACAGATCTTAAGAGTCTTGGGGTGACGCATCGTGACGCACGAAGTCAGATTCTTGCTGCCATTGCTGAGTTGAACAGTGGAAAAGTAAGATCTATAATTGTATAACAGACGGCCAGCCTCGTCTCTGGCGTTCTTTGCGGGCTTCCTGTGGTCGGAGAGGAAGCGCGAGGGCTGGGCCGAGCTCAGACGCCAGGAGAGGGTCCCGGGTGACGTCACATCTCCAACCCTACCACAGGGAACCCACCCAGGAAGCCAGGGACTACAATCCTGGACAAAATAAATTGAAAATCAGGACCCTACCCCTCCAATCAATGTTGGGAAAATGGCGGCTTCTCGTGTTCGCGCGCTTCCAGCATTGGTTGGAAGGGGGAGAGGAAGTAAATTTTTCTAATTTATTTTGTCCAAGATTGTAGGTTATCGGACGCCATATTAAACTGATTCATTGAAAGTTGAAAGAAATGTGCCACAGACTGATATTCTTTGTACTGGCCCTTAGGACCGTGAAAGGCAACACTTCCATGAAGTAACGAGTGGTAAGCGAACAGAATTCTTGCTCATTTACGATTTTAATCTGTCTGTGCTATTTATTATCCGGGTCGACAGAGGCAGACATTCACATAGGCAACGTAGATGGATACAGGCATCAAGGGTTCCAGAATCGCGGTGCGCGAACAATGCATCATTGGTGTTCAGTTGAACAAAGGAAAAACATGATCCCCTTGCTATCAAAAACAGCTTTGGGCTCACTTTTTTCCTTTGTTCAACACTAATGATGCATTGTTCGCGCACCACGGGTCTGGAACTCTTGATGCCTGTATAGACAGACATGACAGAGGAAGACACACGGAGAGACATGACAGACAGACATGACAGAGGAAGACACGAGGAGAGACATGACAGACAGACATGACAGTGGAAGACACACGGAGAGACATGACAGACAGACATGACAGAGGAAGACACACGGAGAGACATGACAGACAGGTGACAGACAGACATGACAGAGGTAGACACACGGAGAGACATGACAGACAGACATGAAAAAGATAGCACGGCGAGACATGACGGACAGACATGACAGAGGAAGACACGGAGAGACATGACAGACAGACATGACAGAGGAAGACACACGGAGAGACATGACAGACAGACATGACAGAGGAAGACACACGGAGAGACATGACAGACAGACATTACAGTGGAAGACACACGGAGAGACATGACAGACAGACATGACAGAGGAAGACACACGGAGAGACATGACAGACAGACATGACAGAGGAAGACACACGGAGAGACATGACAGACAGACATGACAGTGGAAGACACACGGAGAGACATGACAGACAGACATGACAATGGTAGACACACGGAGAGACATGACAGACAGACATGACAAAGATAGCACGGCGAGACATGACGGACAGACATGACAGAGGAAGACACGGAGAGACATGACAGACAGACATGACAGAGGAAGACACACGGAGAGACATGACAGACAGACATGACAGAGGAAGACACACGGAGAGACATGACAGACAGACATGACAGAGGAAGACACACGGAGAGACATGACAGACAGACATTACAGTGGAAGACACACGGAGAGACATGACAGACAGACATGACAGAGGAAGCCACACAGAGAGACATGACAGACAGACATGACAGTGGAAGACACACGGAGAGACATGACAGACAGACATGACAGAGGAAGACACACGGAGAGGCATGACAGACAGAGGCATGACAGAGGAAGACACACGGAGAGACATGACAGACAGACATGACAGTGGAAGACACACAGAGACATGACAGACAGACATGACAGAGGAAGACACACGGAAAGACATGACAGACATACATGACAGAGGAAGACACACGGAGAGACATGACAGACAGACATGACAGAGGAAGACACGAGGAGAGACATGACAGACAGACATGACAGTGGAAGACACACAGAGACATGACAGACAGATGTGACAAAGATAGCACGGCGAGACATGACAGACAGACATGACAGAGGAAGACACGGAGAGACATGACAGACAGACATGACAGAGGAAGACACACGGAGAGGCATGACAGACAGACATGACAGAGGAAGACACACGGATAGACATGACAGACAGATGTGACAGAGGAAGACACACAGAGAGACATGACAAACAGGAGGAGGTATGGGCAGGCAGTTGGAGACAAACAGACAGACAATGAAGACAAACTGAAAGAGGACAGACATAAACGGACAGACACAATTTGACACTTCATGGTATAGAAAGATATAGAGAATTCAGATGCAAATTATTTATTTAGTTTCACATCCAGGACAAGAGGATAACTTACAGCTTGTGAATATCAAAATGGAATATACTTAGCCTTTCTCCACTCTCCTCAGGATATGGTTCCGGCTCTCCTAGCACAAGCATGAGTATGTCAAGATGGGCGTATCCCTCGACCAACAGCAAGCACTCCAGATAACACAAGGGGGCCCCAAAATATTGGGCAGACTCTCAATCAATTTTTGCAAGTGAATATTTAATCCATAATATATTGCTCAAGTTTTAATATGCCAACGAGGATTATCTCAAAAACGTCAAGTATGCTATTATACTAATTTTATTCAGCTAACTTCTACTGGCTGGTTGGCCGGTCACATGAAAATCCCACAAGCCTGCGGGATACCTGTGGGATTCCACAATGGTACGAGACCAATGGAGGGATTCCAGGGTGGATTTAAATTAGACCTGAAGGCCGAATGTGCTATTTAACAATTAGACTACGAGTTCGAGTTTTCTGTGAGTCAATAGATAGTTAACGAGGCACGTAGCGCCGAGATGATTATTTGACTCGTAGAAAACGAGAATAAGTAGTCTCATTGTTTTAGTAGAACCCCACTATCATACTGCCTTCGAGTTGTACGTGCTTATATAGCGCTTACATCATTGGATAACTGAATAGATGTATGGCCTATTAGAAATCATGGCCCATGAAGCCGATAGGTCTTATTGTTTTAAAGAGCCTCTGTCAGCCTCCATTTTGTCAGCCTAGTAACATACCGAGACAGAGAAAGCATCCATTTCCATCGGCTGATTAAGGGAATGTAGTGCAATATTTGCGATTGAATTCACTATTAGAAGACTATTTCAAGATTTCTACACGAAATTCGTTGTCTCATATCGACTGAAAACGACAACAAAGGAGTGGCTGACAAGGGCTCTTTAATATAAACCAACTGGATAGTCGATCACACAAAATGAAAAATAACCAATTTCCTAAAGAAGGTCTATCACTAATTGATCATTTGTAGCAAATTTAGTCCAGTGGCAAGTTTAGTATATAGTCCGGCGGATTAGCGAAAAAATTGCGCACTTTTGGCTAAAGGCAAGAAAGTTTGCATGTTAGAGTGGTTTTCATCCGGCTGTGAAATAGATACTAACAAAATACGCACCACTATGCACTATGAAAGTATTTTTATTGTATTCTCCTTTTTAATTATGACTAGTAGACAATATTAAACACTGACTATTAGTTTTGTTTCACAGCCGGATAAAAACCACTCTAATAGTTTTCAGTAGTTTATCGAAGATAAGCTATGGAGCCACACTAAATTTTATTCGTAGCGCTAAAGAAGTTTTAATGTGAACCTTTGTTTTGCCATTGGCAGCCATCTTTGAATCCTTTGTTATTCGTGAGCTTTGCGGCACTTGGTGAAATCTTCTATCGTCATGTTTAAAGAGTATAGCACTGTACTAGGAAGTAAATGTCATGCCAAAATAGACAAACTTCTTTTACACATTCGGCACATGAGGTACCAATTATCTCGATCTTTTTCAGAATTTGTTGGTCATCTTGAACATTTCATCATTTGTTTTACAATATAAATTATAAACATTCCCCAAAAAATAGTCGATGCATTAATAAATCAACGGAAGTCAGACAGCTCAATCCATAGTTCAGAATTAGCAAATGCTGCGCTGCTATGGCTGTGTAGTCTCGAGAACAACCCGAAAGTTCATGAATAACAAAGCATTCAAAATGGCTGCTATTGAGCAAGACAATTGTTCACTCGAAAATTTCTCTAGCTTTCGCTACGAATGAATTCTAGCGTGGCTCCACATTTAAGATGTAAAAAATACATTGAAAACTATCACCAGGCAAAATGTTGGGCCTTTTGCCTAAAACTCGCAATTTCCTCGAAAATGTGTTCTAAGGGTTGGTTTTCACATAGTTAAAACTAACTATGGTTTTCACTACGACATAAGCGACATAAGCATAAGAAGAACGGAAGCCTTTGATCCTTATGCTTACGATTATGTCGTAGTGAAAACCGCACCAAAGAAAATAGTTAGTTTGATCCTTATGCTTACCCTTATGTTGCTAGTAAAAACCAACCCTAATCCGCCTGACTAGTAGGCAAAAGAGGCTATCTACTTGTCCCTTTTCACCGTATAGGTAAATAAATGCCTTTATACCTAGAGATAGCTAATCCACTGGTTGCAGACACATGCCTCTAGCTCATGTAGAGTCTACAATATTGTAACAACTAGCCTAACTTGCCAGGAGTAGAAATTCAATCCATTTTTCCAGTTGCAACTCAGAATCCCTATCCTCAATTCTTACGCTCGCGTTGATTGAATGAGTGAGCCAAAACACAGGTACCCGCACGCAAAGAAAAGTTCAAACCTCGAAAAATTCAACTAATGAATTCCACCTTAAATTTCACACGAAAAACGATGTCGTGGAATTCATTCGTCATGCGATGAATTTATCTAATATTTGTTTCGTCGCAGGGATATGTTTGCAGCAAATATTGCGTAACGAGTTGCGTGAAAAATACTTCGTGTATAGTAACGGCAGCGCGTTTTTTATTACAAAAATCATTGAATAAAAATCGAAATGATGATTGTGCTTCTTTTTCTCTACGAGCTCTACCTGTCCGTCCGTTTGTTTGTTTGCCCTGTTTGTTTGGTTGTTTTGGTTCAATATCCAGCTAGCGTGTGCGAGGCGAGGTCACGTGACCCTTTCGCCGAGATTTTGCTGCACATTTTGTGTGTGTGTGTGTGTGTGTGCTCTTCGACGCTTTGATTAAAGTGATCTATAAAAAAAAAAACACGGAAATGTACCTGATCCGAGATACACCTCCTCGGCTTTGGCGTAATGTTTTGCCCATTTCAGATCACGTGGCATTCCCATATTCTCTTTGTTTGGAATGTTTCCATATTCAAATATCCTTCGGTGAGTAACAGAAAACGAAAGAGAGAATACTCATGGGAATGACACGTGGAAAACATCACGCCCAAGCCGAGGAAGTCTATTTCTAGCTCTCCTTGTACAAGCAAGTTCCAGAAATAGTCTGTCTCGTTGAGCGGATTTCTCCTAGCCCCCCCGAGAATTCGCAAACAAGCTACCCAAAATCGCAACAGAATTCGCAAACAAGCTACCCAAACTTCGCCACGCCAGCTATCACAAGCGGATTTCTCCTAGCCCCCTAGAACTCTAACTAGCGCCTATCATTTATAGTGAGTGATCTCTCTTTCGATATAGTTGCAGTGGAGAGTCGCTAACAAACTTCGACAGCTGCATCATACCGGCTTATAAATCGCAGCAGTTGCAACCAAATTGGTGGCCGCAGCCGGGGGGGGGGGGGGGAGGATTTTACCCCCTAAAGAGTACCAGAGGCCTGATTTTAAACCCTAAAAGGGACCGTAGGTTTCCATTGAAATTTCGTGTCGTAGCAGTCGTGAAACTCCAGTTGCAGCTGTCACAGAGACTAACACGGGCGATTACTGCAACACGAGTTGTAGCAGTCGCAAGAGTCGCAGAACAACTGCGACACGGCTGCGAGAAAAAATAACGCGGGATCCTCTATCATCAGTATCATTATGTACCCTTTTGAGTCCCCTTGAGCATCGAACACCCTACTCCGGGTTGCCTGTGGTACTTACCGGTGCCCAGGGCATGGTAACTAGAGTAAAGCCTTTGAGCTTTTTGAGGGAAAAAGTGTTTTGTTGATTTTCCTTTGACATCAGCTTAATGTTTCTCGTTGAAAAGTGTTGCTTCTTTTCAAACAGTGATGTATATTAAGTTATCTTTCTGACGATTAACTACAAAAGTTAGTGCTTCATTGTGGGGCGGCGATATAAATCACGACAAAATGGCGGATGACAAAACGAAAGGAGACGATATTTATACAGTAATTCTGGACGATACGGTGAAAATCAGAGCTGTTTGTGACAAAATAACGATAGATGATGAACCATTAAGTACCTCTGGCAGCACTGACAAACTCAATGATGTAAAACAGAGTTCTAGTTCAAGCGAAGGAAAACGTAGCAGCCACCATCAAAATGGTGAAGCAGCGAAGCATTCTATGGTGAGATATTCTAAAACTAAAGGGCGCAAGAAAACGAGAGATGTAGATACTTGTGATTCAGAAGAGCAAAAGCTTCTTGGTCCAGATTCCAATCTTGAAGATCACCTTCTCAGAGCTGAAGGAAATGATTGCTGTACTAAACAATCTGATGAAACTAGGGGGGAATCAGATGAGCTATCAAGCAACAATACGCTTCAGGCAGCTACAGGAAGTGATTCTTCTAGTCATAGTCTCTCAGACAAAGTTGATGGGAGCAGTGAATTACCAAGTTTTGTGTATAAACCTAAGAAATGTGCTATCAGGTCTCGTAAAAGTTACTCTAGAGAACTAAAGCTTGAGGTCATTGCATGGTATAAAGACAATGGATGTAACAGGAATCGTACATGTAGGAAGTTTGGAATACCAAGAAAGTGTGTTACACAGTGGCTACGAATGGAGGAGATTATTTATGGCATGGCAGAGGGTAAACGAGCAAGGCGTGGGGGGAAAGAACTATGGCCAGATATGGAAGAGGCTTTGTATAATAAGTATTTAAAAGCTTGCAAAAATGGGGAGAAGGTTCGCAAAAGTTGGTTTGAACAAGAAGCTGTAAATATCATGATGGAATTGCACCCTAATGCAGATTTCAAGTTCTCGGCTGGCTGGTACAGGAGGTTTAAAATAAGAAAAAATATATTATAAATTTTGCAGCATTCAGTACAATATTAAAGTAAAATTAATCCATATCATTATAGTATGCCAATTACAGCCTATATTTCATTAATCATGCAATTTCATTAATCATGCAAGCACATCACACAAATCTGGTGGCCTTCCCATTCAAGATGATAGCAATGCTTGTTATGTGATATTATTATACATTGTACTCACTATCTCGATTCTGATTGGCTAAAAGCGTGCGCTTTACTTTGGGAATCACACACTTTAAGGGTCTCCAAGAATCAGCATGCTGATTCTTGAAGAATCAGCTAGCTGATTCTTGATCCTACGCGCGCAATGTTTCATGGGACTACAGTCCTTGAATGTTTCCCCTATTTAACAAGGCGCTTGTGTAAAAGAAATTGCTTGACAGAAAAAAAATATTTTTTTTACTGAATCAATGTATAATAAAACAATTATTGAATTCGGTTTTTGTGATTTCTAGAATAAACAATATCTCGCCAAGTGGAATCAGGCTCGGCCTTACGGCCTCGCCTGATTTCACTTGTCTCGACATTGTTTATTCTGGAAATCACAAAAACCTCATCCAATAATTGCTTAGAATGTTGGCACTTGGCAGACTAATTGAACAATTTTCATATAAAAAAATACAACTTGAATCCAAGGCTAAGGTGAATAAAACAAAAGAGTTGAATTATTCATTCAGAAATGCCAGTGGGATTTCTTTTGTTTATTTCCCTAAGACTCAGTTAGAGTTTTAATACATCGAAAGCTGAATATTGGGACACAGCGGTCTTGGATAGAAATTAAGGCCAAGGGAAAGAAACAGTTTTAATAATTTATGGGTAGAAAGCCCTGAAAAGTTAACACTGAACACCTTTGTGATTAGCAAGAAAACAAACATCAATGTCTAAACCGTTGTATAAACAAGATTTTGGGATTTTTATAGACTGCTAGCAGCCCCTACTTTGCCGCACCCCCAAAGAAGTGCACGCAAACTTGGTCTTTTTGATGTTTATTTTCCAAACCTACATCCCCATCACTTTTGCCTGGAATCTATTTGAAGGACAGGGTAGGTGCTCCAGGGTGTGTCATGAAATCTCAAATATAGAATTCTGGTGTGGGAAACCACCCCTGAAACAAAAGGTCTTCAAAACTCATGTCTTGCAAATGGATAAGGGGATGCTGTGGATGCAGCCTTAGTGATTCACATTATATTAGATAGGTAATAATTTGTATAAACCAAATTGGCTAAATCAGATCATGTGATGATTCCACTAGGTGGTTACAATTGTCAAACTTTTCCTCACTCGACCAAGTGCATGTGTGTATGAACAGAACTAACAAAAGTATCCACCCAAAGGAATCATCACATGATCTGAATTGGGTGGTAACAAGATGTATACACTGTTAGCAGATTTTGTCTATTGAGATCAGTACTGTCACCAATATGCAAATTTCCTTGCTTCTCATTAACTGCCTTCTTGTTAATGTGCTCATTTTATTGGTAGAAAGGTTATATTGATCATCTCTGGGAATGTAAGCGGCACTAAGCCAAAAAAGTATTCCATAAAGTATTTCTTCCTTTTTAGCTAGCAGAGACATTGTATTTACTATAGCAGCAATAAGTTATTAATTCATCAAATGAATAACATTAAAGGCCCATCACCAACTGGGAGCCTTTGCGCCCTGTGTTCTTTTGTTTTCAAATTGATCCATTGTTTTTAGGATGCTCTGATTGGCTAAGAGTCCGCAAAGGCTCTCGGTTGGTGATGGGCATGTAACTGAAAGCCAACTTGCAGGAGACAGGTGCAATTAGTCTCATTCCATAAAATGGTGTTCCTTGACATAAGCAAGAGAAGAACAAGCTATTTCTTTCTCTAGATTCTTTAAATTCTGTAAAATAGAATCTGTAGGAATAGGAATAATGTAGTAAAATTTCACCACTTGAATTGCTCTGTTGTCTTTCGTGAAGAAAAGTTCCTCTGTCCAGACTTCCCTCCTGGTAAAAGGACAGAGACAAGAGCAGTCTTCTTGTATGGGTGCCATAATATCTCATTGTTGCCTGTAAATTTGAAGTGAGCTTGATTACTTTTGTTCGGCGTCTTTTAGGTCCTAAACTTTGACATGCAAATTTCAACGCATTCTGCCTTCCTTTGTTTTCATCTTGTATTTTCACCATCCTCGCCAGGCAAAGCTATTCATGATGCCCATTTCTTTAGCTGCTCCTGTTCTATTGGAATCTGGCACCATATTAACGCCCGTATTCTTCATAAGGCGTTCCACGGCTCCCTCAATGACGTTTTCGCGTTCCGTTTTGCTCAATACTCTGTTGTCCTTTCTCAGCTTTCCTTTTGCTAGTTCGTCCGGCATAGTTCAAAGTATAACAACGACCAGATTTTTCGGAAACTTTCTGACCCAAAGTTTGATTTCCCGTCTCATTTATGACGTCATCATTAGTGTCATCTGACTCATTAGTTGATGACGTAATGTGCACGCGCGATATCCTAATTTTAGCACGCGCTTTGCCAAATCGGGAAAAGTATTTGAGACCCCGTCCACAACGGCGGCGTTTTTGTTTGAAAAATGCAACTTTTTTGTTACGGATAGTTACGATCGTCCACACTGATACGATAACCGAAAACGTCTGGAAGGACAAATCGTCTCAAGACAAACAAATCGTCTGATGTGAAAACGGGACGAACAAATTTTCAGACGAACAAATCGTCTAAATTTGTTCGTCTGTTTGGCCGTCTAGGAAGACGATTTTTCATAGACGATTTCAGTAGACGAACAAGTCGACTAAAGTCAGACCTAAATTCACACTAGACGTACAAAAGACGAACAAATCGTCAGATGAATTGTCCGTCCAGACGATTTGTTCGTCTTCTAGTGTGAAAACGGCCATTCAGAAAAAAGTATGAACGATTTTTGTCAAAAAGAAACTAGGACCATATATGGCGACCTAGCGAAAAACGCTACCCTACCGCAGACCTCAGGAGCTCAAAAACCATACCCTGTAGGGCGGCACATACCCGTATACCATATATTAGGAACAGTATTATATCCAAACCGGCCTTTGCTCCACGGATCACTGATTTAGAGATGGGAACAACAGACTCCATGTCCAGTAACCTGAGCAATGGTGTGGATCCGTAGCAAAGGCCAGTGTGGATACAATACCAAAATGGGGGCTGGGTGGGCGGGTCTCTAAATGGAGCGTCATACCCCAAAGCTATAGCCCACCCCACCTCTCACTTTCCATTCATTCATGTCGTCTCAAAACACCAGTAAATCCGGCCAGCACTCGCAAAATGCGAGAAGAGAGTGAGCAATAGGATTGCTCGCTCTTTTATTGTGTTCTAGGTGAGCATAGCTCACATTTTAGTGGTTTCCGTGCTTCTCAGTGCCCGTGGAATGTTTTCGGCCGATTCGAATAGTATTATATCCAAACCGGCCTTTGCTCCACGGATCACTGATTTAGAGATGGGAACAACAGACTCCATTGTCCAGTAACCTGAGCAATGGTGTGGATCACTCCGCTGTCCAATGCACCCACATCCGGCGGCACCCCGCGCCCAGCCCTTGCCCCAAGGGAATATTTGAGCCATATGGCTCCCCCATATCTCATCCATATCTTATCACCCTCTACTCATTCCCCAATACTGTCACCATACCCCGTATACACTATCAATAGGAAGTATACAGCATAATTTGTGTAAGAGCACAGCACGGCGCCGTCACTGTACGATTTCATTTGTGCGTCTGACTGGAGCTTCTTATTGTTCTCACAAGGGGAAAGCTAACACAAATGACTAAATTGAGATCATGAACCTCTCTCGAGACAGTTTCCGCTACCGGGTGTTACTCATCTACAATCTCGGATAGACTTCTCCCGCACGGAACCAAGAGCAGAATCAGCCAGGACTGGTTCCCCCGAGCTGGTCCCCGGGAGCGTCACCCAACTCACCGTTTTGAGATACCTGATAGGCCGCCGTTTCGATTAAATCTTTCAACCCCTTCCCATTCTGGAAGGACGAAATATTGTGTACGTCATCGCTTGATTGGCGGCTAATCGTCCATTATAGAAGAGAAACAACGAAGCCTGTAGAGTTGAGCGACACTCCCCGGGATCAGTAGGAGAACGCAGTCCCGGCGCAACTGCAAGAGTCGAGCACGAAGGGCCTTAGATGACCCTGGGACTGTGAACCCTAAATCACCCAAAGCTTACGTTTTTCTCTTTCATGCCTTTTTTTTTTTTCCTTATTACGCAATTATGCGATGACAATTCCACAAGTAAAATCACAGATTCCACTCTTGTCTTTTCTTTTTCCCATTACTATATTGTCATGTGCCCGGCTCGAATGGCACTAAACAGACAACAGTGTCCCTACCGAACCGAGGTCCATATAAGGCCAAATAAACACAGGGCACCTGAAACTATGCTTCCGTGAATCGTACCCGCGGCTCGAATGGCCATAATAAACACTAGCTAATTTTTCGTACCGAACCGAAGTCCAGTATACAACCAATTAAATTCCTACAGGGCACCTGAAATATGCTTCCAGTAATCGTGCCCGGCCCGAATGGCCATAATAAACACTAGCTAATTTTTCGTACCGAACCGAAGTCCAGTATACAACCAATTAAATTCCTACAGGGCACCTGAAATATGCTTCCAGTAATCGTGCCCGGCCCGAATGGCCATAATAAACACTAGCTAATTTTTCGTACCGAACCGAAGTCCAGTATACAACCAATTAAATTCCTACAGGCACCTGAAATATGCTTCCAGTGAATCGTGCCCGGCCCGAATGGCCATAATAAACACTAGCTAATTTTTCGTACCGAACCGAAGTCCAGTATACAACCAATTGAACTCCTACAGGGCACCTGAAATATGCTTCCAGTGAATCGTGCCCGGCCCGAATGGCCACAATAGACACTAGCTAATTTTTCGTACCGAACCGAAGTTCAGTATACAACCAATTGAACTCCTACAGGGCACCTGAAATATGCTTCCAGTGAATCGTGCCCGGCCCGAATGGCCATAATAAACACAAGCTAATTTTTCGCACCGAACCGAAGTCCAGTACACAACCAATTAAACACTTGCGAAGCCCGAGTGGCTACAGCAAAATGTGCAAAGATAGACAGAGTAAATCGGCCACTTAACCACCAAGAACTCAAGGTAAAGTCTACGTGTGGTCTGCTCTAAGTGGCTGGTTGGCTTGAGCCAGCGCTGGAACAACAGGAGCTGGAGGAACGGCTGGGGCTGAACTGACGCGGTTGGTACAGCAAGAACCAAGAACAAGTGTTGGGGCACAACGGGGTGGCGGGGCGGACGGGAACTTGAGCCATGTCACAGGAACAAAACACCAGCAAATCCGGCCAGCACTCGCAAAATGCGAGAAGAGAGTGAGCTCTTTTATTGTGTTCTAGGTGAGCATAGCTCACATTTTAGTGGTTTCCGTGCTTCTCAGTGCCCGTGGAATGTTTTCGGCCGATTCGAATAGTTTTGTGATTCAAGTTTTCCTCTCACTACAAAATTCAAGCTGCCCGGTGATCAAAACACTGGTATGCCTGTGTGCCCATGATGCATTTCGATATCGTTCATCCAATGACGTCATTGGGCTTGATGTTGTTTGTCAAAGAGCGAAAATAAGCTGACAAATTTCCGCCATTTTGACGGCGAAAAAACCCATAGTTATTTCACTTGTACACTGGTAATCAGCAGGAAATCGTTTTTGCAACAACATCAAACAATTTTTGCAAGTTTTTCTTCGAAATAATTGCAGTTAGGGGAAGAATCGTGGAAATCTACATGCCTTCTCTTGGAGATTTCGTCGTTGTCGTTTTGTTTGGTGTCACTTTTGGAAGAAAACCTCGACATATTCGGTCGTCTTGTGTAATTCCGAGTAGTATACATCGACCGAACTCTGCACATAGAAACTAAAGGACTAAATCAAGCTGATCTAGTCGACCTGTGGTCCGGATTGACTACAGCGAACTCCAAAAGGCCGAATCTTCGCGCGATATTTTTCGCTTGTCAACAAAAGCAGAGCCCATCTATTTTACTTTCAGACCGAAGAGGAGATCTTTGTGTTTGGCACCGATATTGAAGATGAAATTCTTGGAAAATGCTCGTTTGGATACGATAAGTGCGGCGATATCCACCGATACTGGTGACAGTAGAATCGAAGGAAGGTTAGTTGATGTTTTGATTATTAACTTAAGTTTCTTATTGGCGAGCTAAGCTCGTTTGGCGCGAAATGTATGTTATTTGACCTTCTAACTTATGGCTCTCCTACTTAATCTGGGAGGGATACATTTGCCTTGTAAATGTTAGATGATGAAATTTATATTCGGGAGAGTGAGAGTTCAGAGTTGTGTTAAAGAATTTACTAGTGAGCCAATACAAACTACCAGGGAAAAAGGAAATTAAACAGAAAGCTCTGGCTGGGGAGACACAAATTGGACAGGTCAGAATATGCGAGGTATTGATGAAAAATCAATAATTTTGTTGTCCAGGTTATGGAAAATGATTCAGAAAGGTACCCATGGGGTTGAAAAACTGCCAGGAATTACTAGTATGTCTGAGGGGTCCAAACATTGGAATCTGAATTTTTTTAGTTCTCATTGACTACATTGAGGAAATTTGCTATCCCAAAAGGGCATACTGCCACTATGTAAATTACATCATAATGTTTATCTCAAAAGCAATTCTCCAATTGCTAATGAGGATACAAATTTCTCTTCCTCCATTTGCTTTCCAGGATTGAGAGTTACTCTTGTAAAATGGCTGGTAATGACAAGAAGCTGTACAAG
Organism: Scolanthus callimorphus; assembly: GCA_033964015.1. NCBI lineage: Eukaryota > Metazoa > Cnidaria > Anthozoa > Actiniaria > Edwardsiidae > Scolanthus > Scolanthus callimorphus. The sequence goes on from CM066917.1 coordinate 27,920,903, forward strand.
TCTCTCAACGAAGGTTCTGCTCCTAATGACCTTCAAGCCCTTTCCCCACCACAGACAGTTGTTACTCCATCAAGTACCTCTCCGACCCACAATCCTTTTGTCTACCTCAATCGGCAGAGGACCGCAAGTAGTGGTAGCCAAGAAGAGGCAACTCTTTGTGACACAATCTGTCGTAAGACACTCTTTCATTTGATATCCACACTCAACGCATCCTTCTATCCTGACTATGATTTCAGCAATGCCAAGTCAGATGAGTTCAGTCGTGAGCCAAGTCTTCAGGTTGTAATGGATGGTATTAATGCTAATCTGGCAGCAATCATGAATGAGCAGTTTATGGCACTTAAAACAGTTCTTTGGGCTGCTATTGATGAGGAGATACAACTGGTGGATTGTGATATTTTCAGGTAAACTGGCTAATCAAATCAATTTATAGCTTTAGATCTTCCCTGGGTTTCACATGCTTCAGAATGATTTCTGATCATTTGAAAGGTTGAAATTCTGTCACTGTTTTCCCGACATGCACTAAAATGAGCATTGTGTGTATAAGGACACATGTAATAGACAGTAAAATATTTCAAAAGAACCCTGTGTTGTTAGTGCTTTTGAAACCCTCACGCATGTTTCATTTGTTGTCCATTCAAAGAAGGGGTGGATACATACTTGCAGAAAACTATATGAGTATTCTTGAATGTTTGTCTGATTCCTGTATGTTATGTTAATCTTTACTTTCCAGTTACAATCCTGACCTGGATTCAGATCCGTATGGTGAGGAGGGAAGCCTCTGGTCCTTCAATTACTTTTTCTACAACAAAAAGATGAGAAGAATCCTCTTCTTTACCTGTCGTGCTACCAGGTTAGTTGGATGCTGTGCTATATGTTTTAGAAACCACCATTGACCTATGTGATTCATGCCAACAATTTTCTCAATTTTCTGTTATTGGCAGTGAAACTAAAACTCCTAGTACCTCAAACAATTTTTAATCCCTTAACATCCTTAGTACCAACAAATCGCAACATAACATTGTTGTGATCGGGTCCTCGCCCAATACTCACAGTGTATCAGCTACACTGTAGCAGTATTTAGCTGTTGTTTGGGAATCTGAAACAGCCAAATGTTGACCGAACTTAGTCAGTAGAAGTGTTATCCAGGTATAAATGGTGTAAAAAGGTGGGAGATTCAGGATCAAGCTCCAAATCCAATGCAAAATGTGTGGGAGAAATACAGTAAATGTATTGGGACTGGACAACAATTTTAGCAGGAGACAAGGTCCTAAATGCAGGAGGCTTGTCCAAAAAGTGGGAGAGTGTTGGCATCTCTGAAGTGTGGAGTACTACCTTATGCATAAGAGGGCTACATCAGTGTTGTGTTTGTTTAACAGTTTAAGTGCTCAGTGCGAGTCGGATGACGATGAGCAGTTTGTCATGGAACCCATGGAAACTGGGCTCGAGGACGACTTCAACAGGTACTGTGTTTAGCCTGTCCTGTCAAAGAGAGTTCAAAGAGTTCTTCTTAACAGTGACATGTCCTAGGTTAAGCAAATTGAAAGACCCAAGCATTCTCAGGGCTGCAAGTTGTGCCCAAGGGGGTCGCTTTTGCGACAAATTGTTTCTCTTTTGCGACTAAACTTTGTCAGTCAGTCAAAGTTTTGCGACTCACTTCTTGTCTAACTCAACAGTGCAATAAACAAAGTATCAATTTTTCGAGTTTCTTGCCTTTGTATTCATTGATTGTGACCTTCAAGCGTTACATCAAATGATCAAACAGGGAATCTGAGATCATGTTTTTACGAGCAATGGACGCCACACAGCAGTTTCCTAATAAGCAGTAGCGCGGGTGCATTATTTTGTGTGAAGCCGCTGGTCATGGGCTGACAAAATTCATACATATCGCAGGCGAAAGTTCAATTTTTGCGACTAACATTTTAGAAAATGTGACTAGAATTTTGAAACTAGTTGCAAATTTTCGACAGGACTTTTTTTTAATTTGCAGCCCTGATTCTCAGCTGTCTTGTTACTTTTTGGATGCATGCATCTTTGTGTGAGATATTTTTTTTATTTGATGAACCCAACAGGGGATATTATAATAACTTATACTAGGTTATCTGTTCCTAAATTTTAATTAAAATCATGTGGACTACTTTTGAGGTAATTTAATTGGTTAGCACTGTGGCATAGAAATAAGACAGCATGCTACTAGGAGCTATCTCAGTCTGTAGACAACAACAAAATACAAACTGGTGACAGAGAAAAGCTTTGTTGTGGCGTAAAAATGAAATCAATTTGACATGTGGCTGCATGTGGTAGTAGTTTATGCTCCTAGGAACAGAGTTTTCCCCAGGTATATCCTTAGCATAGGAAATGTCATTTACCATATAAGAAAAATACAGGCAACAAAGAGAAGCCCTATCACAACTTAGATCCTCTCCCTCTGCAAACATTTTCCTACAAGGCACATAACACTCACATGTATTACAAACAAAACTGCTGAAAATTGTGCTGCTGATGGTAACCAAAACAGCATCAAACATGTAATTCATCAACAAAGAAATCTTACAGCTGCTTATGTGAAAAGCTAACGGTACAATATTTACGTAGACCTCAATTCCGACGCATCTTTGTGCCCATAAAATGTTGCATTTGTCCTAGAATGTTCAGGATCCCTGGGTGTACTGTATTTCTACTTTGTGGGGTCTAGTGTGCGACCTCCTAGCGGTACCCTGCGGGCAACAGCTGTTCAGCCATGATCTCTACAGGCGATGCCAACGGGGGTCTGATGCTGCTGTAGCCTTAGTATTAGTGGTGCCCAATCATTGAGGGTGTATAAGGGCGTGGCTACAGGGGGTGGCACAGTCCTCTGGCAGGTTCAACCATGTTGGTAAGGCTGTAGTGGGAGCTGTCACTGGCCAACAGCACACTCCAAAAACACTTGAGACTGCCTTTTTGAGTGATTGCATATAAAATGGGATATTCTTGGTGTTCAGGTGACGTCATCAAAATCCTAACTTAGAAACTATGGCCTCTGTGAAACTGTGCTTTTTTAGATCAGTTACAGTTCCCCAATAGGAGTCTTTGCACCAAATTTAATTGGATTCCTGTTTTTAGCTCCTGAGATATCGGTGCTGCAATTTCTGTCACGCAACACTAGTCGCACTTCTTTAGGCATTGATTTCGTGCCATATTTCAGGTAATTCTCCCGTTTTGAGCATTCGGTGAAAGCAAACATGCTAAATAAGTGCAAATTAATCACATTTTGGACAGTGCTAACTCATATTGTGGCCTTACGACACATTTGGTAATTTGGCCGCCATGTTGGAGTCCTTCCGAGGGACTCCAACATGGCGGCGCCATACATTTTACTGTAAACAGTTTGCACATTCGTTCACTCATATCTCGTTTGCAGATACCAGTCTAAAACGTGGCAAATCTATTGAAGATATAGCTCTCTTTCAGAATATTGGCTTTTTGCTCTAAATAAAACAAATGCTAAAAAACGCTAAAAACAAATGTCTCTGGAGGTGAACACCAAGAATAGTTTATTGAATATATAACTCTCTGCAGATTAGCGTGTTACATGTAAAACAGAAAAACATCCTACAAAATAACAGTTTCATTGTGACCATGAAAATGAGTTTTAGCCATATTGTCAACCCAATGTGAAACAAAGTGCAGGGCTTTTTAACAGAGTTTTTTTAAACGAGCACTAAAAATATTGGAGCTATTTTTGGCTTTTTTTTTACCTGTATGCTGGGTGCTATCTGGTAATTTAAGGAAAAGCACACAATGATAGCCAGCAGAAGATTCGTTATTGATTTATTTATATGAGTTTGTTTAGAGCAGATTTCGTATGACTGTGAAAAGTGCCGCGAAAGAGTTGTAATGCGCCGCGACCGTGACCGTACCGCGACTACGCGGTTTCGTTCGGTATCTACAGCAGGCCAGGTTCCGTACCGCCACCGCGACAGTACCGCGCCGTGTCACGGCACTTTTCACAGTCATACGAAAACTGCTCTATCTGTAATAACTTGTAATGTGACTTCCCAAATTCTCCTTCTCAAACACAGGGTTTGTATTTTTCTGGTAAGTTGCACTGGTATTTGAAATGCCTCTAGGCTCTAGTATAAGTAGCTAGAAAATAGTAGTGCTGAATAGTAGCTACTAGGAAACCTATGCTCCAGTTAAGATGGGCATTAGCTAAAATTTAGTGAAATGGGGATAATTGGTCGAACATCAAGCTAATGGTGTTAATTTGAAAGTTTCTTACTGTATTGGATCAACACAAACAAGTTAACCATAACATTTTTACACCCATCGGACACAGGGTCTAGGTATTCCAAAATTGCAGTACCCACCTTAGAATTCTAGTTTTTGTTATTTTATGATTAAACTAGAATCCATGTCTACATGTGCTGCAATAGGCCATGTTCGAATACACTCCAGTGCCTTCAAACAATAACCTCAAGTCGAGGTTCTCTTCTAAAATTATTGTAAATGTATTAGAACTAGGAGAGAGCATTTGTCTCGTGAGCATTTAAGCGTAATTCGAATTCTGCTCCTCACAAGTAGGGCATCCCTGGCATGTACTTGTCCATTTCTGCATGTTGGGCAATTCAGTACACACCTTCAATCTCTTTCATCCAAAATCTTTCATTCACATTCGAACTAGATCTTGAACAGCCCAAGGCAATCTACAAATTATAGTAATTATGTTACCTGTGGAAAATGTCTCATTAATTTGGTTTTGCCTATCTTGAATCCCTGATTGTTCCTCTTCATTAAGTTCCTCTTCATTTCATTAATATTTCTTTATCTGTGTTTATTTCCATAGGGCCTCCCCCATCATGGCATAAGCTGGACTCCAGGAAAGATGCGAGAAGATGGAGCTACATTTTTCATTAGTAACAAATAACCATAGTTTACTGCACACAAAGCGGGTTTTATATGATATTGCTTGTTTTGTATGCATATTCTCGTAGTTTTATAAAGGGAAACGGGCTGTTCCAAAAAATAGCCATACACCCCTTATCAATGAACTCCAAATTCTCAAAAATTCCCCTTCCCCTGAGGAAGCTCCTGGCGTGTACACAACCCCTGCAGAAATTTGTAGCAACCCTGAGGAAATTCCACATTCTCTTGTGACCCCTGTGGAAATTCCATAGTTGCAAGTGAATGCCCTGTGGAAATTCTGGGGCAAAAAGAAAGGCCCTGTGGAAATTCCAGGGTCAAGCACAAAGGCCCCTTTTGAAATTCCAGGTTCCTGGAATAATAGGGGGTTAGGGATATTAAATGGAACAGCCCAATGTTAAAAGGACTTTCTTTACTATATACCGTTATTATGATCATATTTCTAGACTTAGAAATAAGTATTTTAGTTTAATAGATTTTATAAATGTTGATTGGAAAAAGTTGTTAAATGAATGCTACCCTATGATAATAGGACTAAATCGAAGCGGTTCAAGAGGGAAAGAATGATATCTAAAAGTTGAAAGTTTCATCATTTAGAGTCGCTTCCTTTGGCTCGATTGACTCTATATAGTATGTGGTGGTATTTATTTAGCAACTTGTTCAGGGTTTTTAAGGGCCCCGGTCATGGGATTATGGGGATTCATCGTCATAGTTTTAACTTTTTATTGTAAGTTGCATAAATTTATTTTAAAGAGACTAAGGTTTAAATAGAAGGTTTTAATGTGCATAGGTATTCCGGTCATTCGAAAACTGGAAGAAAAAACTTGCTTGTTGAAGATTGAGCATTAGTTTAGCTTTTCATTGTAAATTTGAAGTCGTTGCTTACAGGATTTTAAGGAAGTAATAGGCAAAAAAAACCCGGATTGCTCAGGTTGCAGTCACTTTTATTAGCCTGTGAAAGCCGACATCACTTGTTAGCGATCGCCAACAGAGACTCTCCCAAGAAGCGTTGCACGACTGGCTTTAGCTTTACCTCTTTGCAAGTCTTTCGCAGGCTACACTTATTGCCGTTGCGTTAAATTATTTTAGAAGGTTTATGAAATAGGCATTTGTTTACACCTATTTCAGAAAAAGTTGCACCATCACAAGTGTCCGATGTAGCCCGCGATGCGTCATGGGAGAAAATAGGTATACCAAATCATGGACACCTGTTTTTACGATAATTAGCCATACTTATCACCCCGCTTATGCCAAATGATTCTACCATAGACTACATCGCTCCCGAGAAATTTTCCGCCACTGAATAACACGAGAATTTCGTTCTTCCTAGTTTCTCCCATGACGCACCGCGGGCTAAACAGGCAGTTGTAACGTTGCAACCTTTTCCGAATTAGGTGTATTCACACGTAAAACATCGCTGCAATTTGTTGGATGTTTTGCAAAAGTAAAGTAATATAAGAGTTCCTTTAGTTGAAAGAAAGCTTTGAGTTTAAACAGAAACATATAAGTGAGTTGAAACGTGTAACAAACATACATTGCTTTAGTGCCAAGCTGCGGAATATTCGCGGAATAAACAATTGAACAGATTTTGAAAATAATGTTGTTGCAAGATGTTAAATGTTAGCATATTATCACTTACCACTGTTGCTCTACTTTATTTGAGCGAAAAATGAAATATTATGAAGAGAAAACCTACTTGGGTTAGCAGTCGCGAGTTCATTATTGACCAAATATGGTCATAAATTCATCTCGAATAATCCACAGCTTGGATCGCCGTTACATGTTTCAACTAAGTTATATGTTTCTGGTTTAAATAATTGGCGATTTTGGCTGTTTTGCAAAAGCAAACCATGTTAAGAAATGTTTGTGTTTTGAAGGTTTCACACTAGCCTGCTTGCAGTCCCTTCTTTGGCGAACGTCTGTGAAAAGACACTCGTTTTTTCACGCGCTTGTTTTCACGGTCCTTGGCGCCAAAGAAGGGACTGCAAGCATTCTACTTTCACACTAGCGACATAACGACGGGAAAAGCATACAAATGATCGATATTTTAACACCACGGGATGCGAACACTGCTTATTGCTGCAGTGTTATAACGTTCTTATGTATTTTTCACGGCAAAACTCGGGTTCGGGTGTTATGCTTGTCGCTAGTGTGAATCAACCTTGGAAGCCATTTAGTGTAACGAACGCCCTGTTGGCTTTAACTTTAATGCAATAGCTTTAATCGAAGGATGCAAAACTTATGTATGTCATTGATGTTTGCTCTAATAAACAGAGTGTGACCATGTTTTGTGTTATTTCTTTCCTTCTTCGTCATTTCTCCCATGTTTCACGTCTTTCTGGTCATCCGGCACGAAGGACCATGTCGCAAATACCCTATGGGAAACAGGAGAGGCAGCGCAAGTATTTGCGAAGTATATATATCTTCGCAAGGTTGTAAAATGGCGAAGACACAAGCGAGGTAAAACGTGGGGCAAACGCGCGAATAAAACAACGTTAAATTTCACAAATTCACGGACCAGTATCTCGACCAATTTACTTGACAAACGTCCCATGACGTTTCGCGGTAGTGAGGATAAAGTATCGGGTCAAGAGGATATATTTAACAATTATTCCTCTCGCCCGAATGGGCTCTGAGTCAATAGCCCATTCGGCCACTAGTGTGATTTGACTAAATATATATATACCTTTTTCAATAAGATATACTCTATTTCAGTACCGATCAGAAAAGTCGACTAGCGCCGGGTCGTCCGGGAACTGAAAAAAAAATTGTAATGAAATAACGGCGTGCCGATTATTATCGTAAACGCTTTGTCTTCATTCAATGACTATTCTTGACAAAAAGGAACCATACTTCCAGACAAAGCTGAAGCGTCGTATGGCGACCGTACGGTTCTTATTACGACCACGCCAGAGATTTCGGCCCTGACAGTCGCTATTCACGGTGTTAGTTGCTCGTAGCGACTCATACCTAAGGGTGAGGGAACGCCCGGCCACCAGACCATAGATAGACGCCCCTTGATGAGAAGTGAACAACTAACGGTATATCTACTTCGTTGAACGTATTTATACCCTGTAACGTAGCCGAGGTTATCCATGTGGGACATTGTGTTGCGAGTTCATGTTGGCGCAGTTCTTGAGGGCTCGTTCGCTTGTGTTTCATCAGATTATTTCTGTGTGAACAAACCAAGTGCACGTGTTCGTTTGGCGCTGACCTAAAGATCACGGGCTCTGAGTACGAGAATTATTTGGCATATTTTTCATTTACGCATGCGCAAAAATTTGACATTGTTCTCATTCTCGAATCCAGAGCTCTCCGGCTCGTCACCTCGCGGGGGACAGCCATTGACGCTTACGCGAGATTTGATACAGAGTCGCTGAGAGAAATAGCTTTCTGCGCATGCTCCAGCGTTAAAATCAGCCAATCAGCGAAGGCCCTCAACTGGATGTCCCCAGAGCGTCCCCTGCGAGCAGACGAGCCGGGAAGCTCTGGGTACGAGCTGTTACATACAGAGTTTCCAAGATATTTGAATGGTCGATTTTTATATTTTATTTCATTTTTAATCCTGTTGATGGTTATTACAAATCCGGTTAGCTATGCTAATACAAATCCTGTTGAATTTTTATTACAAATCCGGTTAATATTTTATTACAAATCTGGTTGATTTTTATTACAAACCATGTTGTGATTACAAATCCGGTTGTTATTACAAAATCCTGTTGGTTATCCGGGTGATACAGTATATCATGTACATCGTGAATCATATGTCTTGCATGTGCTATGGGAAATCATTCTCGGGAGTCAAGACCTCCCATATTGGTCGGGCGGGGTGCCCGTCGTATCCTTCAGGGGGTTAAAATCGTGCAGAGAAAATCGCGCGAGACTGGAACTAGAAGCGCGAAATTTAAAATGCAAATTATTCGCGTGGTCCGGTGATGGTAAAATGGCCGACATGTGCACGATTCTTTTCTGTGAAGAAACAAGACAAACTCCAGCTCGATTTCACAGCTCAAAGCACTGTTAGCTCCCTTAAAAGTTAAGGCAGCGATTAAGGGTAAGTATACGTCCTGTTCGGCTACAGAAACGCTGCCTTGCACTCTTCAATTTACCCAGTTCACGTAGGTTTATCGAGGAGCCAGAGGACAAGGGACGCTTTAGGAAATTTACGGTACTTTTATTTCACACACGGAGTTTCAAGAAATTAGTTCATCTTTACCCTCACATTAGAAATAACATAAGAACACATAACGGGAGTTTACAGGCCAGAATATCAGCCACACTTTTGGACATAGACGTAGATAGTGTTGCGAGACAAATACTGACTCTGGGTCACCGAAATGAATGAAAGAAAATAGCCCAACTTGACTTTGTATTCCAAATCTCTAACAGGAATTATTACCAAATCAGTGAATAGTCATTTTTGCGCACTCTGATTGGTTCCTGAAATAGAAGACATCCAACACTATTTACTGTTTTGAGAAAACTCTCAAAATGGCATTTTCAAGCTTAATCCACCGTATTTTTGGTATATACTAAAACAACTATCCCCTCAGGGTCGGTGCCTAGCGATACTTTGTGTCTCGGTATATATCCACCACTATTCACCCCCCCTTTGGGGGATAGTTCTTAAATATTCCTGATATTTATCTTTTTAGCCTGACCACAGCAATTCCTTCAGTCCTCCAGACCACAGTGAGCCATTCAGCCAGACTACAATGAACCCTCCACACCATTGGCCATAGCCAGTGAGCCCTCCAGACCATTGGCCCCATACCACAGTGAGCCCATCACACCATGAGCTTTTTTTTTTTTTACTTAGCCTTTTAGTCCATCAGCCAGACCACAGCAAGCCTTCAGTCTATCAGCCAGACCACAGTGAGCCCTCCACTCAAGTGTATTAAGGCCTGGGTCAGCCCAGAAAATCGAGGAAATCACAAAATTTCAAATAATCTTTGCTAATCATTAATGTTGGAGCATGAAATGTTCAGGATAGTCAACATTCATCGAGTGAAATGTTTTAGTATGGAATTTGGGCTGATATACTGGTCACGTGGCCAGTCACGTGACATTTTCACTTTTCAAATTATAAAAATTTCTCCGGTGGTGAGTTTCACTCCTTTCTGAAAAGTAAATAGCTAATAATATTTCACTTTTTGGGTTCTATACAGTGGTGTCTTAACTGGTGGAAAAAGTTTGCTTCTTTAAGGTGCTTTAAGGACCTGATATGTTGATTAGGTCACGTGACCTGATTCCGACCCCTATATCTCGTTAACGCTAAATGATAGCCCAGCAGCCAAAACAATATTTCTATTGCTGAAGGCCTATCCATTTTCACCAACATTGTTTAGCTATATGTATTCTCCATCACCGGAAAACCAATTTACTGTTTAGTCACGTGACATGCCTTGTGACGTCACTCCGTACTAAAACATGGCACCAAAATGTTAAGTTTGTCGAGATTTATCACTGTACCAAAAATTAGCCTGCCTTTTAAAAATAGATTAAAGCAATTTAAGGCAAAATTTGCGTTTTGGGGACCAGCCCCAAGCCCATTTAGAATCCCAGGCCTTAATGTGCTTGAGCAGTCCATCAGCCAGACCACAGTGAGCCCTCCAGTCCATCAGCCAGACCATAGTGAGCCCTCCAGTCCATCAGCCAGACCATAGTGAGCCCTTCAGTCCTCCAGCCAGAACACAGTGAGCCATCCAGTCCATAAGCCAGACCATAGTGAGCCCTTCAGTCCTCCAGCCAGACCACAGTGAGCCCTCCAGCCAGACCACAGTGTGCCCTCCAGTCCATCAGCCAGACCACAGTGAGCCCTCCAGTCCATCAGCCAGACCATAGTGAGCCCTTCAGTCCTCCAGCCAGACCAGTGAGTCCTCCAGCCAGACCACAGTGTGCCCTCCAGTCCATCAGCCAGACCACAGTGAGCCCTCCAGTCCATCAGCCAGACCACAGTGAGCCCTCCAGTCCATCAGCCAGACCATAGTGAGCCCTTCAGTCCTCCAGCCAGACCACAGTGAGTCCTCCAGCCAGACCACAGTGTGCCCTCCAGTCCATAAGCCAGACCACAGTGAGCCCTCCAGTCCATCAGCCAGACCATAGTGAGCCCTTCAGTCCTCCAGCCAGACCAAAGTGAGTCCTCCAGCCATACCACAGTGTGCCTTCCAGTCCATCAGCCAGACCACAGTGAGCCCTCCAGTCCATCAGCCAGACCATAGTGAGCCCTTCAGTCCTCCAGCCAGACCAAAGTGAGTCCTCCAGCCAGACCACAGTGTGCCTTCCAGTCCATCAGCCAGACCACAGTGAGCCCTCCAGTCCATCAGCCAGACCATAGTGAGCCCTTCAGTCCATCAGCCAGACCACAGTGAGCCCTCCAGTCCATCAGCCAGACCATAGTGAGCCCTCCAGTCCTCCAGCCAGACCACAGTGTGCCCTCCAGTCCATCAGTCAGACCATAGTGAGCCCTCCAGTCCATCAGCCAGACCATAATGAGCCCTCCAGTCCATCAGCCAGACCACAGTGAGCCCTCCAGTCCATCAGCCAGACCATAGTGAGCCCTCCAGTCCATCATCCAGACCACAGTGAGCCCTCCAGTCCATCAGCCAGACCATAATGAGCCCTCCAGTCCATTTCAGTCCTCCAGCCAGACCACAGTGAGTCCTCCAGCCAGACCACAGTGTGCCTTCCAGTCCATCAGCCAGACCACAGTGAGCCCTCCAGTCCATCAGCCAGACCACAGTGAGTCCTCCAGTCCATCAGCCAGACCAAAGAGCCCTCCAGTCCAGCCAGACCACAGTGAGCCCTCCAGTCCATCAGCCAGACCATAGTGAGCCCTTCAGTCCATCAGCCAGACCACAGTGAGCCCTCCAGTCCATCAGCCAGACCCTAGTGAGCCCTTCAGTGCATCAGCCAGACCACAGTGTGCCCTCCAGTCCATCATCCAGACCACAGTGAGCCCTCCAGTCCATCAGCCAGACCATAATGAGCCCTCCAGTCCATTTCAGTCCTCCAGCCAGACCACAGTGAGTCCTCCAGCCAGACCACAGTGTGCCTTCCAGTCCATCAGCCAGACCACAGTGAGCCCTCCAGTCCATCAACCAGACCACAGTGAGTCCTCCAGTCCATCAGCCAGACCACAGAGAGCCCTCCAGTCCATCAGCCAGACCACAGGGAGACCCTGGCACCATCAGCCAGTCCATACTGTGTTATCCCTTCACACCATCAGCAATTGCACAAATGATCCACACACCCTGATGAGGATCTCTAGATTTCCAGGGTGGGAGGGCCTAGGGCATCCTGTAATTATGGGGTGGATAGAAAGTTCTCAAAATTTGGGAATCTAAGGTGGTCATGAAGAAACACAAGGGAGTTCTGGAGTTCCAGGGTGGGGGATAAAATTCTGGCTTGGGTGTACTCTTTCTTAATAGGTAAACATAATTTCCAGGGGGTCACAAAGAAAGTAATTGACATCCAGGGTGGGTGGGGACAACTTAAAATTTCCAGGGAAGTTTAAGGTGAAAAAGGGTCCTCATGAGAGGTGTGTGGATTTTTTGCAGCCCATTTTGCATCCATCCATGAAGTTCGGATTTCCAAATTTGAGGAAAATATGAAAAATGGTGTCTTTTTATGATACATGGTTCATGGTTTTATGTTTTTTTAATGTTAAATGGTCCATATCTAGACAACCATTTAAATTTAACAGTCAAGTGAAAAGATAGTCACACTTCATGGATGGATGAAAATACACTATGGTTGTAAAACCTTGTAAAGCCCAGTGCACACTAGCGACATAGCGACGTTATGTTGCAACGAAAAAGCATGAGAAAATAATTGAAAAATCAATAGTTTCCATGGATCATCGTTAGATTACTACACCAAAGCGATCTTGTGTTATTTTTAGTGGAATTCAACGTTCTTATGTCGCAAGTGTGCACCAGGCAACTGAATAGAGCGGATTTCAGATGACTGTCGAAAGTAAGTCAGACTTGTGTTTAGTTAGCGTTTCTATTGGTCAAGAGCAAAGTCTTTCACCTTTCAGACAATGAAATTGCAAACTAAATCAAAATGCACCATTGCTCACATCATGACTAAACGCAAGCTGGACTTTACTTCGCCTCCTGATTAGTTTGTTGTTGAATGGCTTCCACTCCTGATTGGCTAGTGGTTTTGTTTTTGCATTTAGTTTTCAACACTCATCTGAAATCTGCTCTAAGTTGGTTATTGTGTAATTCCAGAAATGATCCATACCCATACTGCAGAAGAAACTTACCAACTGAATATGTAAGCACCCCTGCTCCAATGGGATTTCCAGTGAAAATAGTAATTGTGTGGAAAAACAGATGGGAAAAACAGGAAATTGACCCCACCCCTTCCAATCCCTTCCATGGGGAGGGCAAGGATTCCTTTCTGGAATGACACAATATTTTTCTTCTTGTTGTATGGAACATGAATGTTATTTATGTACATGTATGCATTGTAAGGAAAACAAAGTCCCACAAGGCCCTGGATGGCCCCAGCTGAAAATGATGCTCCAGATGTCAAAACCGGTAGGTGTGTCAACTCACTACACTCAGTACTGAGGCATCAAGTTCCTGACTACTCACCAGGCAGTATCTCCGCAGCTCCCACAGCTACAGCTCTAGCGCAACAGGGTGATGCCATTCACACCTACCAGGCCTCTCACATGATTGATGTTGTCATGATGGTAGGTACAAATGCATGCAGTACATGACTGATCACATTCAGATTAAGGTAGCATGCCAATCGCAAATCAAACATATTTATGGTTGGTGGGTTATTATTCAAAATACTTTTGAAACATCTAAGGCATCCTAATATGATCCAAGTCCTTGGCGGGCTCTGATGAGAAGCTCTGCTACTAAAATGAGTAATTAACGGATTGGTTTGTAAATCAAAAAATCTCATACAAAATGTTGCACACAAGCTGATAAAAATAACTATAATTTTAAGATTAACTTAAGCCATTATTAAACTCTTTAGAAACTTATAAGTGTTTCCAGGACTCCATGGTTAAAATATTACATTTTAAAAGAAAAGAAATTCGTATAGAAAGATATGATACTCCTCATTATCCTTAATATTATCTATAAAAGAATTATATCTCAAGAAGTTCTAATATAATCAGCTTTATCTTCTGCTACTTTTTCAGATAACATGGGTTGAAAAAATGAAACATAAGAAGTAAATTACAGATCCCCTAAAATAAATTATTTGAATTAAGATTTAAGAATTTCCTAATGTCACCCTTACAGAATTTAATGATGTAGGAAAAATCCAAATAAACATATTCCAGGGCTTGAAATAAGCCTGCGACTGGCCTGACAATAAAGTTGTGATTATCAAATAGTCGCAAAGACATAAATCAATGTGACCATTCAAATTAAATTTCAGAAAAAATTCAAATTTTTACAACCTTCTGTTAAAGCCCCATAATCACCTAGCATCCTTTGCGGTCAGATGGGTCACATTTCATATATGGAAACTCTACTGGGTATATGCTTCATCGCTGAATGTCACGAATAGTCGCCTTATTTGAATATGAATGGTCCTTTTGTTTGATTATGCATCGTTCTATTAGAAGACGACTATATGGCATTCAGCGATGAAGTAGATATACCCTTTACTGTCTTGGTTGAATTTTCATTTTGGTGGAAATACCATCATAAAACAAGTTCATATGAAACAGCGTTTCATAGACAACGTTTAAGATATATTTTGTTGCTAAGAATGCTTGTTGATTATGGTGGCTTTAAACATTTACAGTATAACTATCTGTATTAATTGTATTGAATTACTCATGAACATAAACATTGTTAATATGAATTGCATGATTTCATGAAATATTCATTTGGAAATTGGAATGTCTAGAGTGTGGAGTGGGTCACTCTACCAAAATTACCTAATGGGCTATTGGATGATGATTTGTCCCATCAATATTCTAGAGTTTGCATTCAGTATATTCCAAAAAAACATCTTCTATCAAGGTGGTACCAGTATAAGTATTTCTGAAATCATGCATTCCTCAACTTTTGGATTTGCTTGCCTCTGCTTTACACATTTGGGCCTTGCCAAAGCAAAAAGGGACCTTTACCATCGTAGTTGCCAAATTTCTTTTGGAATACTTTAAGGGAGCTAATCTATGTAACACAGAGCATGCTCATTTAAATTTTGCACAGCAATGTGGAAGTTTAAATTTTCCAATTTTATAAGGGTTTGTATATGGTCTGAGCTTCTTTCACATTTTTCTCGAAAGTATGAAATTCCTTTTCACTTGGCAGGGCTTATTTCTGAACATGGAGATTGTTAACCCATAATTTGCTATCAAAAACTTGAACTTTAAAAATTAAATTCCAACTATTATTTTTGACATTTTTTTTTCAGGCAAAATCATGCAAAAATGAACTTGTTCTCTTGTTAAGTTTTGTATAGTTATGTATCATTAAAATTAATGTACTAAAGATAATATAAAATAAAAATGCTTGTAGTGTGCAAATTGGCTTTCATGAAAGCAGAGTCATAGACATTCCAGTCCTAATTGTGGGGGAAGTTAGGATGTCTGTTTCAAAAGTTGAATAATCCCACAGGGGTGGAAGGATATGGAGTAATTTGTGATCTGGCATGCTCCCTTAATAACGGAATGTTATCAGTCTAATTAACATGTTCTGCATGTATTTGTATCTATCACCATGGCAACATCAATCATGTGAGAGGCCTGGTAGGTGTGAATGGCATCACCCTGTTGCACTAGAGCTGTAGCTGTAGGAGCTGAGGAGATACTGTCGGATGAGCAGTCTGGAGCTTGGAGTCTTAGTACTGAGTGCAGTGAGTTGGCACACCACTGGTAATGACAGGAGCATCAACAGCTGGGGTCTGAGGGACCTTAGTGGGAGTTTTTTTTAATTCAGAAAAGGTACTTACATACCAAATAAAGTTGGAATAAATATGAGTCACACCATCAACCAGCATCATTGTTTTATTTGTAAAGTACGTACACTTCCATAAACCAAGCCAATACATTATTAAGCAAAATCTCCCACCAGACAGGTAGCCTGACTGCAGTCTGTAATGCATAGTGGCTGACATATAGAGATGCTTGCCCAAATGGCATACAGATGCTCATATCAGACAACTGAGCGCCTGATATATAGGGATGTTTCCATGGGAAGCAAGAGTGACCACATTGACAGTTTATAGCTTGTGGGACTAGGGGAGGGTGAGTGCTTAAGCTTGGTCCCCACTAGCGCCATAAGGATCATAAGAATCATGCGTCAGGCATTATATTTTTTATGACTAAGTGACGATGCTTCATCAAAAGCAGTGGAAGGCACTAAACAGACAAGCATGATCATAAGAAAACTGATGTTGAATTTCTTATGAGCATGCTTATGTTGTGCAGACCTTACAGCACTTATGATCGAAGCATCCTCACTTAGTCATAAGTAACATAATGCCTGATGCTTATGACTCTTATGATCCTTATGGCGCTAGTGGGGAACAAGCTTTAGAGCATAACGTCCCTGTCAGGTCCCTCCCCTCCCACAAGCTATAAATTTGTCAAGCCGTCACCTTTGTTTCGCACGGATGTATGTTACATCCCTATATGTCAGGCACTCAGTTGTCTGATACTAGCATCCCTATGCCATCTCTATATCTCATGCGTCCCTACATGTCACGTCCCCTATAATACGTCGGGAAGCGCTAAGGACATAACTGGGTTAGCCCAGGGGTCATCTGAGCTTGGAGAAGTTGAATAACATGGTCCCTTTTTTAGAAAAAATGTTTGAGCACTTTTTCAAATCAAATTTTCAAACTCATCTATATAGATTTGTGAGATTTTGTCCCTTTGTTTTCTAAATTGTTTGAGGAGGCTATACCAAAAACTTGACAGAATTTTTCATCAAAATTTCCAAACTCCTCAAAGCTGGTTCAAAAACTCGGCTTTGTCTTGTATGGTACTTTGAAATTTTGATGGCTATCTTCAGGGTGCTTTTTCATTAAAATGGCATAATTTCATGAAAAATGGTTGTATCTTTACAAGTGAAACCTCATTTTAAAGCTTGTGTCCTGTGCTAAACTATGGTATATAATTTCATTCAATATTACAAAACCCAATTTTTTTAAGGAGTTCCTTCCCGGTGCATCAATTTGACGTTTTAGATTTCTCCCCTCTCGAATATTCATATATTTTCGTTCATTGACACCATATTAGTGTTGACTAAGGTGTTTTCTAAAAAAACCCTGACGTTATGAGTTTTTAAAGAATGTTTTCTAAAATGTTTCTAATAAAAAAAACTACTGGACACACAAAATTGTCTCTAAAATCGACTCTTTTTAAAATTTCAAAAATCTCCAAACCATTTTTCAGAACACATTCTAAGCACATGGTAAAATGTTAAAGAACAAAAGCTTCGTAAATCCCTGTGTGGAGCTCTTGAAACTTGACCTGATGCATCGAAACTCCCTAAAAAAATTGTATTTCATTAAATTAAAGAATAGTTGAGAAGAAATAATCCTTAAAATGAGGTATCACTTGTCAAGATGCGACTTTTTTTTGCAAAATTATGGCATTTTAACAAAAATTACCATAAAGGTAGTCTGTAACCTTTTACGTTTTTCTTTTCTCAAAAAAGGGACCATTTTATATATGGTATCTCAACGCTTCTATCAGTCCTGTGGTTAGCCTGAGTAGCAAGTATTCCTGTGGAGTTCTAGACCAAAGAACGCAATGAGGGGTTCATGTTGGTGGTCAAGTTTTTGGCTGTTCTAATTTGAATCTCAAAACTGCGTGGGAATGCTTGCTACGCAGGCTAAAGTCTAGTTTCAAATTCTCTACTCTAACGCTGAATAGGCATCGACAGTGCATACTCTACAGTGGGAGCCTAAATTTGAAGCTGAAAAACCAACAAGTCCAAAAATTTTCCTCAAGTTTGTCTATTTTGCTTCAATTCAAGCTTCAGTTTCTCATCGGTATTTACCATTTTTTTACTTCAAATTGAGGCTCCCACTGTATTTATGCGTCATCAATGCCTCTTCAGCAGTAGATTCGAGAATTTGAAACTGGACTATTGTGCAGTGGCATAAAATGCATCAATAAGCATGGTTATTACAATTTATAGCTTTCAAAAAATCACTCA
The DNA here is from genome assembly GCA_033964015.1 of Scolanthus callimorphus. Classification (NCBI taxonomy): domain Eukaryota; kingdom Metazoa; phylum Cnidaria; class Anthozoa; order Actiniaria; family Edwardsiidae; genus Scolanthus; species Scolanthus callimorphus. The sequence continues at coordinate 27,938,962 of CM066917.1, forward strand.
GTAATTGGTACTTGCAATATTAAGGTGACTCGCTCGAAATGGTTTGTGCGCTCATCTATGTCCAGAGCTGGACTACCAGGTTTTAGTATAAACCAACTAATGGTCTATTACAAATCCTGCATTCTGATTGGCTGAGCTACTAATGGTCTATTAGTGATAGACCGTGCCTGGCAAAACCACAACCTTTCTTTGCAAGAAAACTTGATTTTTTCAACATAAAATAATGGCATTCATTGCCAAAACCGACCAACTAGTTGGTTTATACTAAAACAATTAGACCTCTCGTCCTCATGTGCTATGATATCAATAGACCATTCGGCCTTCGGCCTCATGGTCTATTCATCATAGCACATTCGGCCTTGAGGTCTAATTGTTAAATAGATATCGGGCTATAACTTTTGCGGTTTTTTGCCGATTCTACAGTAATTCTTTTTGTAAATCAAGCACAAATGACCCTAGATTAGCTGCGAATTCTCCGATCTTTGCAATCTTTTCCATCTAAGTCACAATTCTTAAATACAAAGACGACCCCATAAAATTACATTCAAGCCTTAGTGAAAGGCTTAATTCGTGGTGCGTCTTCGACATCGACCTCGCTAATACATTTCTGGCCTACGAATTTTCTGAAACTTGGCCAGATGAAAGTTCAAGTCTTCTAATGAGCATCGCCAAGATTTAAGCCGAAAATATCTGCAAGATTCTTTTATGAGAGGGCATTACAAACTATGGGGTCTTCTTTGTATTTAAGAATTGTTACTTGGATGAAAAAGATTGCAAAGATCGGAGAATTCGCAGCAAATCTAGGGTCATTTGTGCTACAAAAAGAATTATTGGAATCGGCAAAAAAACGCAAAAGTTATAGCCCGATATGTATAACCTGGTAATCCAGCTCTGGACACAGATGAGCGCACAAACCATTTCGAGCGAGTCACCTTAAACTGAAAAATCAAGTTTTTTTTTTTTAATTAAACTTTGGCAGGACAAATGACATGAGCAAAGATTTTGATACTTGTGTTTCAGCATAGTGAGACAGAAAAGAAAGCATGCTCTCAATCCTGCAATTTCATTGATTTGAATAACGTTTTGGCACATCCCATTCAAAATGTTGTAGCAACATCTTGTTTACCTGAATTTTAAAATAATTACACTCGTTCTCAGTCAACTGTGCGTTCACGAATTTGTTTCATGTACCGCAACTGTTTCTTAGTGGACATCAGTCAAACTCCATTTCTATGATATTCTAAACAAATCTTCCCAACAAGCCAGACCTCACGTCTCATTTGACTTTCCTCATACATTGCTCTGACCTCTGAAACCCACATGAAAGGCTTTCTATGGAGGCTAATTTTTGACAAAAGTCTCATTTTCATTAACAAGACACAAGAAGGAAAATAATTCTGTATCTGAGAGTAACAGCCGCCATTCTACAAATCATTCTGGTGAAAACTTGAAATTGAAACAAAAATTGAAAAACTGTAACTTTGAAGTTTTCATAGGAAAGGAAATGTGATAAAGGATTTACCAGTTGAATTATTCGCCGGATCGATTTCATAATAGGTTGCAGGCTCATATCTTTGGTGTTTGCATTGAGACGAATCACCTTGCAAACACTTAAAATGTCTGTTATATCCTTAAGATTATCCCTAAGATAAATAATTCTTCATCTGAAGTTGAATTGTTTGCTAAATCAATTTTTATAAGCTCATAATTTTCTTTGAAATTTGCACAGAGACAATATCTCTTCATCTGAAAGCATAAGAGAAACCTCTAGGCATTTTATTCTTGTCGGTGTGCGAAAGAATATTCATTCAGTGCAGCCGGCATGGTGGGGAATCTCTAAAGTCACTCAGCTGAACAGAGTTTGATAGTCGCAAATGTGAAACAAATTTGCGAACGCACAGTTGACTGAGAATGAGTACAATTATGAAGGGTTTGTATAATGTAGCCATACAATATGTATTTGATTCTTATAGTGCAGGAATATTGTGCAGAAAAAGTAGTAACATTGTTCATTTTGATGGAAAAAGCATGAAACTTGGCAGGATGATAAAGCGTCCCATGCTGTGCAATTCTGGATGTAGACCCACCCTCGATAATGTATACTTCCAGTTTTATAGCAGTGGAATTAATTATCCTTTAAACTAATAAAATGACGTGTTGCCTTTTGAGTTCGGGCACGAAATTTTGTATCGTGACAGAGTATTCAATACCCTACAATTCTACTATACGGGACACCCCCCTGATCATGTACTTCCAGAGTTCCAAGATGGAATTCATTATCATATAAAATCAGTAACAGAGGGCGTTGCCTTCAAGATACATGCATGGAAATTAGTGTGAAAATGGACCATGGTGCAATGGGCAAATTTGCATGTAGACCCACGCCCTAACTCATGCACTTCCAGTTTTATCGAAATGGAATAAATAATTATCCTTTAAACTATAAGAAAATGACGTGTTGCCTTTTGAGTTCAGACACGAATTTTTGTATCGTGACAGAATATTTGATACCCTAAAATTCTACAAGACTTGACACCCCCCTGATCATGTACTTCATTTTCTTATAGCTTAAAGGATAAATTATTTATTCCATTTCGATAAAACTGGAAGTGCATGAGTAAGGGCGTGGGTCTACATGCGAATTTGCCCATTACACCATGGTACATTTTCACACTAATTTCCATGCGTGTATCTTGAAGGCAACGCCCTCTGTTACTGATTTTACGTGATAATGAATTCCATCTTGGGACTCTGGAAGTACATGATCAGGGGGTGTTACGTAATGTAGAATTGTAGGGTATTGAATACTCTGTCACGATACAAAATTTCGTGTCTGTAGGCAAAAGGCAACACGTCATTTTACTAGTTTAAATGATAATAAATTCCACTGCTAGAAAACTGGCAGTATTCGTTATCAAGGGTGGGTCTACATCCAGAATTGCTCAGCATGGGACACTATCACTCTGCCAAGTTTCATGCTTTTTCCATCAAAATGAACAATTTTTCACCAAATTCCTGCACTATTATATGTTATCAGTACTGCCCACCTACCGGTAGTCCAAATTAACCAGTTTGAAGCTATAACAACCAAGCTGATTTTGATGCATTTTATGCCTGTCATGTAGGACTTGTTGGAAGGACCTCACACACAAAAACATGTTTGCACTCTAGACATACTGATGATGTACTCTGCTTTAACCTAAATCTTGTCAAAAGCATTGAATGGAAAGCATGCAAATAAATAAACTTAGCAAAATGTGTCTTGAGTCAACCACAAGTCAACTTTGGAGCCACAAGCTAAACTAAAGAGTCATCTCAAAAGTTGAAATTTCTGTCACAGTTTAAATCTTCGCAGCTAATAAAAAATGTACATTTACTTGATTTTCCGTATTTATCTTGTGAAATAGAAGTGCAAGTTGATATGCACTAAACTGATACAAACAGGCTATAGTGTGTGTGTATCTCTTTAGAACAAGTCTATCTTAAAAATGCATTATTCATTCCTTTCTTTGATTTTAACTTTATTTTCCCCTAGTACATTCCAAACATTTGTACAATGATTAAGTCTTTTTACAAGATCAAAGAATACACTATGGACCAAGAATGTGTTCCAAGATCAAATAAGTCTGCATATCAAGAAAATCAGCACCTCAAAAACTCTAGCAAATCTTCAAATTTTCTTTCTATGGAACTCTCTGCTTACCCAGTATTTAGAAGTAGAAGTAAAGCTACATTTTCACATCAAAGAGCAGAAAAATAAATTAGGAGATAAGGAAGAAGACTTTTTTTGGCTAACTTGTGCGAAAGAAGTTTGCCTGGAGCGACAAAACATGAGGGATGGGGAGAGGGCATTCTTATACCCAGAGCTCCCTCGCTCGTCACCTCACAGGGTAGGCTCTGGTGACAGCCAGTGCATGCGTATACGAAAATGGTGGTTTTATACCTTTCAAGTTGGAGGCATAGTTGAAAAGACAACTAGGAAACGAATGCCAGTGTTATTTTGACAGATACGTTTTTATAAAGCGAGATTAAGCTACTTTTATGTACGTGTGTGCGCCATTTCAGCCAATCCGCAAAGGTCCTAAAATGGATGTCACCAGAGCCTCCCCTGTGAGGCGATGAGACGAGCCAAGGCGACGAGCGCTGGGTTCGAGTTTTGGGAGAGGGCCACAAACCTACAACCCAAGATAGTAGATGGCAGCCACAATCACCAGGCTTTCTATCCCAGATGGCTCTGAGTAGCCTAAGCAAAACAATCTAAATCAAGTTGTAGTCATAAAAGCATGTTTCGTCTGTCGTGGATTATTGAAATTTGAGATGACGCAAGGTTGGCTTGTAGTAGAGTCTGTTAAGGGAAAAAATAGGTAAAATCGTGCACTTGTGCGTAAAGGCGCCAAATTTGGACCAAACGTTCCTTAGGTGAAATAAATCAGTTTTTGGGAGGGGTGCCATCATTTCGACCCAAGGGGGATAAGGTAGGGGCAATTTTGTCTATTTCCTAATTTCCAAATATTTCCTTGGTATTAAAGGGTTATAGATAAACAAGACCATGACAATTCTTCCTGTATGGTGCCCTTCACATTGGACTAGGTGCGGGTGCAACAAATGTCCGGCAAGGGGGGAAAGGGGGAGTTTCGGGTCACATTTTCGTGCTACCCTCAGAGATCATAATTTCATCGTACAATCACAAAATTCGACATAAATGTTCCTTAGGTAACATTTAACAGTTTTCGGAAGGGGTGCCACAATTTCGGCCCAATGGGGGGAGGGAAGGGAGAATTTTGTCCTTCACCTGATTTACCCTATATTTCAGCGGTATTAAAGAGTTATCAATAAACAAATCCACGGTAATTCTTCATGAATGGTCCCCTTCATATTTGAGTAGATGGGGTGCTACAAACATTTGAAAAGGGGGAGGGGTGAGTAATGGATGAAATTTACATGCTATGCGCTTTTTAATTGCAATTTGATTGTACAGTTACCAAATCAGACATGAATGTTCCTTAGGCAACATCTAACAGTTTTTGGAAGGGGTGCCACATTTTCGGGCCAAGGGGGGGAGGGTAGGGACAATTTTGTACCTTACCTGATTATGGCCTATATTTCAGCGGTATTAAAGAGTTATTGATAAACAACACCATGTCGATTCTTCGTGAATGGTCCCCTGCACATTTGACTAGATGGGGGTGCTACAAACATTTGTCGAGGGGGAGAGGCGGGTGATGGGTGAAATTTACATCTTATGCTCTTTTTAGTTGCAATTTCATTGCACAGTCACCAAATCTGATACGAATGTTCCTTAAGGCCGATTTAGACTGTACGATTTTCGCCTACAACCATCGCATGCGACATGCTCGCATCAGCATACGACTCGAATCGCAAAGTCTAAATCAGCCCTACAACTCCTCTACGACATGCGCTTACGAGCTAAGTCATGTCGCAAGCGTGTCGCATGCGATGGTTGTAGGCGAAAATCGTACAGTTTAAATCGGCCTTAAGGCAACATCTAACAGTTTTCAAAAGGGTGCCACAATTCCGGCCTAAGGGGGGGAGGGCAGGGATAATTTTGGACTTTACCTGATTATCCCTATATTTCAGAGGTATTAAAGAGTTACAGGGGCAAATTAATTTATTTGCCCCTGAGAGTTATTGATAAAGAAAGCATGATAATTCTTCTTGAATGGTCCCCTTCACATTTGATTAGATGAGGGTGCTACAAACATTTGTTGAGGGGAAGAGGCGGGTTACGGGTGAAATTTACATGTTACATTGTTTTTTTATTATAATTTGATTGTACAGTCACTAAATCCGACATGAATATTCCCTTAGGCAACATCAGGGTTAGAAATTCGTTATTTTAGTCACAAGACGAATTTATCTTGTAGAGATGAGATCTACAAGCTAAATGGGCAAGGAAAATGCTTTCGTCATTACTGGATGTATTGGCAGCACTAAAAAACTTGCCTAGAAAATGCGAGTGATTTTTTTCTACACTCGATAATTGCAAATTCTACTTGCATTTAGCGAGTTAGCTTGTGGGAAATTCGAACCCTGAACATCTATCAGTTTTAGAAAGGGGTGCTACAATTTTGACCCAAGAGGGGAGGGGAGGGACAATTTTGCCCATTGTGATTATCCTTACTTTAATTAAAGGTATTAAAGAGTTATCTATAAACAACAGCATAATAGTTAGTACGATTCTCTTCGCATTTGGCAAGATTGGATGCAGAGTATCGATTACTCTTTAATACCTCTGAAATATAGGGATAATCAGGTAAGGTACAAAATCGTCCCTACCCTACCCCCTTGGGCCGAAATTGTGGCCCCCTTTCCAAAAACTGTTAGATATTGCCTAAGGAACATTCATGTCGGATTTGGTGACTGTACAATCAAATTGAAATTAAAAAGCGCATAGCATGTAAATTTCACCCATAACCCGCCTCTCCCCCGCGACAAATGTTTGTAGCACCCCCATCTAGTCAAATGTGAAGGCAACCATTCATGAAGAATCGACATGGTGTTGTTTATCAATAACTCTTTAATACCGCTGAAATATAGGGATAATCAGGTAAAGTACAAAATTGTCCCTATCCTCCCCCCCTTGGCCCGAAATTGTGGCACCCCTTCCAAAAACTGTTAGATGTTGCCTAAGGAACATTCATGTCTGATTTAGTATCTGTACAATCAAATTGCAATTAAAAAGCGCATAGCATGTAAATTTCATCCATTACTCACCCCTCCCCCTTTTCAAATGTTTGTAGCACCCCATCTAGTCAAATATGAAGGGGACCATTCATGAAGAATTACCGTGGATTTGTTTATTGATAACTCTTAAATACCGCTGAAATATAGGGTAAATCAGGTGATGGACAAAATTCTCCCTGCCCTCCCACCATTGGGCCAAAAATGTGGCACCCCTTCCGAAAACTGTTAAATGTTACCTAAGGAACATTTATGTCGAATTTTGTGATTGTACGATGAAATTATGATCTCTGAGGGTAGCATGAAAATGTGACCCGAAACTCCCCCTTCCCCACTTGCCGGACATTTGTTGCACCCCCACCTAGTCCAATGTGAAGGGCACCATACAGGAAGAATTGTCATGGTCTTGTTTATCTATAACCCTTTAATATCACGAAATATTGGCAAATTAGAAAATAGACAAAATTGTCCCTACCCTACCCCCCTTGGGTCGAAATGGTGGCACCCCTCCCGAAAACTGATTTATTTCACCTAAGGAACATTTGGTCCAAATTTGGCGCCTTTACGCAGAAGTGCACGGTTTTACCTATTTTCCCCTTAACAGACTCTACTATTGTGGCTCAAAGTCGACTTGCAGCTTGTGGTTGACTCTTGAAATGATACAACTCAAACTTAGTACAAAATAGGATCAATAATACAATTATACATTAATTGTGTCTCAGTTTGGCATTCTTGTAGTACATCATCAGTATATGGAATAATTGAAGGGGTCAAAACATTCTGACAGCTCTGAATGCTGGAGCACATTTCGTATGACTGTGAGAAAGTTAATGGCACCTTCCATATCATGTTTGTGCTATAACAAGCATTGTGCCATCTCAAAGCAATTTGAATGGTTCAGTCATTTTGCATGATGTGGATAGTTCACAAGAAGGCAAGGCTCAATGCAATGCAGTGACTGTCCCATGCAGGTTCAATTTATGTTCACAGTCACCAGAAATAGACCTTTTTTCCAAAATGGCCGCCAAAAATTCAAATCGATTTTTGTTGAAAATGAACACCAGCACTAGAACACACATCACTTTAGTAAAACTACAAAATTTCGCTGCATTATATCCAATATCTGGGGTATGCGTCATACCCCCAGTCAACGCATACCCCCAGTCATACAAATCTCTGTAAAATTTTCAATTTTCAGACTCTGCTTTCTCAGCCGACATGGCATTTGGCATAGCGAAAATATAAAGTATTACTAATGTGAATATACTCTTTCTAGTGCCAGTATTTGATTTTCAGTCAGTTTAATTTTAAGACATGTGAATTTGTGGCGGCCATTTTGGAAAAAGGTCTATTGGCTCTCTAACATTGTTTCCTATGAAATGGCGGAATAAACCGCCAACTGGTCAGTCAATGTAAGAAAAATAATGAAACAATTAAGTGGGAGATGAAGCTAAAATGCAGGAGAGTTGGCATATCTGTTGTTCTATTACTTGTGTTGTCAAATGAGGCCCAGATTTGATTTGGCACCAAAAGTTGAATTCCTGAACCCTCAAAGATCCATGTGGTCCCTACGGTAGCTGGTAGGACTAGCTCTTGTTCTGCAAAATTAACACACAGAAGTTGTTACTAGCGTTAAACGCTTAATGACTAAAACGCGCTGAAATCAAGTAAGTTTAAATCAGGACTTCACATTTTTAGAGACGTATAAGAAACAAGAGAGCTTAAATTTGCCGACGTATCTAATAAATTAAGAGAGCTGTATCTTACTTGCTGAGTACTAGTGTTTCTGCGCTCTTAAATCAATGCGTTTTCTATTTGGATGGAGAAGAAAGTCGAGTCGACTTCTGGTTCAGTGGAAGGCGCCATTTTGAATATTATACCACAGGCATCCCAGCCCAAGCCCAATGCACATGTGAGCCCAAGGTACTATTATCTCTAAACTCGTGGATCGACAGCGAAGAGGATCATTTATCATTTATTTAGCGATGAATTTATCATTCATACAAAATGTTTTCTCGCTTCTGATTGATTCAATGCTCTCCAAATAATAGTAATTTAGTCGAGGTTTTTCGGCGAAAATCATGTTTTGCAGTGCGCTCGGTCGGGCCCAAAACATATTTACGACCGCGCACATCAACTATAGTGTTTTTCACAAATATTATTTCGCGGGGTGGGTGACGTTTACTTGATACGCGGCAATTCCAGTAGAAACTAGCCTCAACGCCCTTTAATGTCTGGCTTTCTAGACATATCCATTTATACAGTTTGCACCCTTTTTTTCGGTCACAAGCATCATCTGAAAAATTTGATTCCCAATCAATAGATTTTGGTCACCAACACAAATACAAGTCATTCTACCCAGCTGGGAGTTGCACCCAGTCCTCATAACCGTGGAGACCACAGCCATGCGTGCTCTCCTACACTACTGAGTATTTTTTTTTGTTTTTGGGGTGGTGACCGAAATTGCCGAAATTGATGGAAGGGAACCGGAGGACCCGGAGAAAACCCCTCAGATTCTATGCACCGCGTTGTCGAGTTCGATTCCCAACAAAGCGGGACGTAATATATGCCGAAACCTCGATATTGTTGCCGTTATCGATAAATTGTTTTACCATGTTTTTTTTATTATCAAAACGATCTCTAACGTAATGATGCTAAATTGTTAAACGTTTTGCAGGCCGTGGATATATATTTTTAGGTTTCAAGTGCCACCGCTGTCACCAGTTTGGCCACTGGGCAAACGACTGCCGAACTGCCTACCCTATCGCATGATCTCCTACCAAGTTACAAGCTGGTGCGGTTTTCCTTGTTCTAGGCGATCCACATCTGCGAGCACAGGAGGAAAAGAAAGATCAGCTAAATAATGGAAATATGGACAATGAGCTCTTAGAAGAGATGACTTACATGAGCTTTATGGTAGCGAACCAGAATGTCTCTAATGAAAAGGAAAATTTGAGAATAAAACTAGACGTTTGGAGCTCCATGTGGGCCAATAATATAACAAGTAACAGTAAACTGACAACTATAGATAGATCAGTGCCGTAGCTAGCGTAGGGGCAGAGGGGGTATTTGCCCCCCCCCCCCTCAAGCGACATGGGGAAAAACCTGCTTGCCCCCAGATAAAAATTTCTAGCTACGGCCTTGTGATAACTTTATTAATGTGCTTAATTTTTATTTACTGTAATGTTTAAAATTAGAAATGTATTAGAAGAATATTACACATATAGAGGCCACAAGGGTTTAAAAAACACATTTCTACGAACAGCATAAGACACAGGCTCTAGAGTTTTACATTTTGTGCGGGAATCAGTTCTTTGCCTTTCTGAATTTGCGCATGGACCTCTACATTCTTTTAAGAATTAAAATTCCTCGGTAATAATAATAATAATAATAATAATAAACTGGTAAACTGTTTTCAGCGTCGTACCACATAGCAGGAATACGTTTCCAAGGAGATTGCGCGAGGCTTGCGACTATTGTCTCCAAAATGTGCGATCCTGTAGTATAAAACAACAAAATGTGAGACCCTGTGAAATGCAAAACAGCAAAATGTGAGACTACCGGCCGCTGTAGAATGCAAAACAACAAAATGTGAGAGCCTGTGGAATGTAAAACAACAAAATGTGAGTTCCTGTTGAATGCAAAACAACAAAATGTGAGAGCCTGTGGAATGTAAAACAACAAAATGTGAGTTCCTGTTGAATGCAAAACAACAAAATGTGAGAGCCTGTGGAATGTAAAACAACAAAATGTGAGTTCCTGTTGAATGCAAAACAACAAAATGTGAGAGCCTGTGGAATGTAAAACAACAAAATGTGAGTTCCTGTGGAATGCAAAACAACAAAATGTGAGTTCCTGTTGAATGCAAAACAACAAAATGTGAGTTCCTGTGGAATGCAAAACAACAAAATGTGAGTTCCTGTGGAATGCAAAACAACAAAATGTGAGTTCCTGTGGAATGCAAAACAACAAAATGTGAGACCCTGTTGATGCAAAACAACGAAATGCGAGACCCTGCTGAATGCAAAACACTAAAACGTGAGTTTCTGTTGAATGCAAAACAACAAAATGTGAACGAAAACAACAAAATGTGAGTTCCAGTGGAATGTAAAACAACAAAATGTGAGTTCCTGTGGAATGCAAAACAACAAAATGTGAGACCCTGTTGATGCAAAACAACAAAATGTGAGACTCTGTTGAATGTAAAACAACAAAATGTGAGTTCCTGTGGAATGTAAAACAACAAAATGTGAGACCCCGTAGAATGCAAAACAACAAAATGTGAGACTCTGTTGAATGTAAAACAACAAAATGTGAGTTCCTGTGGAATGTAAAATAAAATTTGAGTTCCTGTGGAATGCAAAACAACAAAATGTGAGACCCTGTTGATGCAAAACAACAAAATGTGAGACCCCGTAGAATGCAAAACAACAAAATGTGAGACTCTGTTGAATGTAAAACAAAAAACAAAATGTGAGTTCCTGTGGAAATGCAAAACAACAAAATGTGTAACCCTGTGGAACAGAAAACAACAACATGTGAGAATAACCTTTAAATATAAAACAACAAATGTGAACTGATAGTGACAAGCACCACACAAACCTCTTGAAACGTTATTGGGTAAATTAAAATAAGGTAATTTTTATTACTTTATTATTCTTATTCTTATTATTGTTATTTATTTCTTCCCTAATGTATTTCATTGTATTATTATTATTACTAGAGCCAAACAACAAAATGTGAGACCCTGTTGATGCAAAACAACAAAATGTGAGACTCTGTTGAATGTAAAACAACAAAATGTGAGTTCCTGTGGAATGTAAAACAACAAAATGTGAGACCCCGTAGAATGCAAAACAACAAAATTTGAGACTCTGTTGAATGTAAAACAACAAAATGTGAGTTCCTGTGGAATGTAAAATAAAATTTGAGTTCCTGTGGAATGCAAAACAACAAAATGTGAGACCCTGTTGATGCAAAACAACAAAATGTGAGACCCCGTAGAATGCAAAACAACAAAATGTGAGACTCTGTTGAATGTAAAACAAAAAACAAAATGTGAGTTCCTGTGGAAATGCAAAACAACAAAATGTGTAACCCTGTGGAACAGAAAACAACAACATGTGAGAATAACCTTTAAATATAAAACAACAAATGTGAACTGATAGTGACAAGCACCACACAAACCTCTTGAAACGTTATTGGGTAAATTAAAATAAGGTAATTTTTATTACTTTATTATTCTTATTCTTATTATTGTTATTTATTTCTTCCCTAATGTATTTCATTGTATTATTATTATTACTAGAGCCAAACAACAAAATGTGAGACCCTGTTGATGCAAAACAACAAAATGTGAGACTCTGTTGAATGTAAAACAACAAAATGTGAGTTCCTGTGGAATGTAAAACAACAAAATGTGAGACCCCGTAGAATGCAAAACAACAAAATTTGAGACTCTGTTGAATGTAAAACAACAAAATGTGAGTTCCTGTGGAATGTAAAATAAAATTTGAGTTCCTGTGGAATGCAAAACAACAAAATGTGAGACCCTGTTGATGCAAAACAACAAAATGTGAGACCCCGTAGAATGCAAAACAACAAAATGTGAGACTCTGTTGAATGTAAAACAAAAAACAAAATGTGAGTTCCTGTGGAAATGCAAAACAACAAAATGTGTAACCCTGTGGAACAGAAAACAACAACATGTGAGAATAACCTTTAAATATAAAACAACAAATGTGAACTGATAGTGACAAGCACCACACAAACCTCTTGAAACGTTATTGGGTAAATTAAAATAAGGTAATTTTTATTACTTTATTATTCTTATTCTTATTATTGTTATTTATTTCTTCCCTAATGTATTTCATTGTATTATTATTATTACTAGAGCCAAACAACAAAATGTGAGACCCCATAGAATGCAAAACAACAAAATGTGAGACTCTGTTGAATGTAAAACAACAAAATGTGAGTTCCTGTGGAATGTAAAATAAAATTTGAGTTCCTGTGGAATGCAAAACAACAAAATGTGAGACCCTGTTGATGCAAAACAACAAAATGTGAGACCCCGTAGAATGCAAAACAACAAAATGTGTAACCCTGTGGAACAGAAAACAACAACATGTGAGAATAACCTGTAAATATAAAACAACAAATGTGAACTGATAGTGCCAAGCACCACACAAACCTCTTGAAACGTTATTGGGTAAATTAAAATAAGGTAATTTTTATTACTTTATTATTCTTATTCTTATTGTTATTTATTTCTTCCCTAATGTATTTCATTGTATTATTATTATTACTAGAGCCTATGGAGCTCCAAAACTCCACCTTTCCCTCAAATTTTCCTCTTCATTAGAGAGATTCTGTTCGTAGCCATGGGGGTCATGTAAGTCATCTCTTCTAAGAGTTCATTGCACAGATTGCCATCACTTGACTGATATTTCTTTTCCTCCTGTGCTAACAGATATGGATCGGCTAGAATAGGGGAAACCGCTCGCCTTCTCGGAACTTGGGAGGGGACCATGCGATAGGGTAGGAAGCTCAGCAGTCTTTTGTCCAGCACCTGTACTAGTGCCAGCGATGGCAGTTGAAACTTAAAAATGCATCTCCGCAGCCTGCAAAACATTTAACAAAATAACATTATTAGGCAGAGGAGGAACAGCATGGGCGGGAAAATAAATGAATAACGCCGACTTCAGGAGATGTCTGGACGTCTCGTCATCTCTTGGGATACCGGTATTCCACTCGCGGAATTCAGCATTGCGATGCAGGACTCTGACTCTGGGGGGTCACGTGCGGGCCATCTCGATGATGAGAGGACGAGTGGGGCTATGTCATGATGTTAGGCGTATTGAAAAGGGCATGGAAATTAACCAGAACTTGTTATGTCTCGCGACCTTCATCCTACATCGTATTGACAGTGTCGGTTCATGTCGGTTTTTGTATCCCGTTGACCTCTAAAGCTTGTCGACTGGAGACTTCTAGCTACTTCTGGTAGGGCCACTTCTGAGTAACACTTTCCAAGGGGATCTGAGGTCAGCCACAAATATTCGCTTAGGTCTGGCTCACAACGTGTGGACAAATTTCAAGGGTCCACTGATAGACGTTATCAGTAATTGTGAATGATTAAACTATCATTATTATTATATTGCATTATATTATAACACTTCGGAGATGCAAGAGAGAGTACGAGTGGGGTTAGGATTTCAGGCGTACTGAAGGGCATACGGGAACCAGAACCTGGTATGTCTCGCTCGGACTGAATCACCACATTCATCGTATTGAGTCGGTTCATGTCGATTCATGTCGGCCAGAGAACTTCTGGTAGTACTACAACTGACCACACATCCCGAGGATGCCCAGAACGTATTATTTCGCGCCACCTTCATTTCGTCGTATTGTCGGTTCATGTCGGTGTTTGCGTCCCACTGACCTCTAGAGCTATGACGTCGGCCGGAGTCTTAATTTCTGGTCTTTAAAACGTACTACGCAGCAAACCAAACAAAATGACGAGGCAGAACATCTGACCCAAACAATCTATGATTCCCCGCCACGACAAGCTTCTGATTATCGGCGACTTCAAATGCCAAATGCTGAGCAGACAACAAAGAAATGCGGCTGTGGCAAATGAACATCCACAAGCTCACTTGAAGGTCACCGGATTCAGATGTCATCGTCACTGGAAAATGGCTGCGATCCTTACCTTAAGATGTTACAGACCCTTACCTTGAGTTAAAAGAAGCTTGACCTGGAGCGTTCTTGACGGTGTTATTAAAAACGAATCAACTCGGTCATTGACAAGGTTTTCGTCTTTCCATTCCAAGCAAGATTGTCTGCAGAGGAGTGTTTCTCCAACGAATCGACTTTGACAGTAGCAGGCAGTTTTTACTGGTTTTCGTGAGGGTGCAATGATCATATCTTCGCACTGAGGAACATCATCGAGCAGTGCCTGGGAGTGAAATGTCCCCGGTACACCAATTGCATAGACCTTGGAAAGGCGATTTTGAGTGTGCATAGAGACTTCTACGAGATTCTTGGGCCATACGGGGTCCCTGTGGTAACATCACACTTACCTGCCTCTTGTACATCCACTTCGAGTGCAGCGTCTCCTCATGCGATGGCAACGACATCAATATCTTCTCTGGATCATTTCTCTTATAATTCCGATGTTCGCCAAGATTGCATCCTCTCCCATGTTATTCCTCTGTTACCACCGACTGGATTATACGACCCGTGAGACAACATTTGCCAAACCGAGAGGTTGCCAGTGGACCCTTGATTCTCCCCATCTGGAGAATCTAAATTCGCCGGATAATCTGGTGGTCCTCTCCTCTAGCTATAGACGATCAAGATCTGCAAGACTAAAGCAACAGACTGGACAAATATTCCAAGCAAACTTGTCTAAACATCACCATTATCCAAGACCAAAATCATGTACAACAGTACGCCTAACCCTATATTTATTACTGTAAATGGGTATGCGCTGAATTTTGTGGTCGACTTCACCTATCTTGGCAGCTTCATTAGCAAGGATAATATGGAGCAAAGAAACGACATCCAACTTAGATTATCCAAGGCTCCAGGGACCTCGCACGACTTCGACCCATCTATCTGGAAATCCAAACACCACAGGTGAGACTTTACAACAGCTCCTTCATGGCTCGAGTTGCGGCATGATGTGAAGGCGGATATGACGAAGGAAGATATACGAGAAAATGGACCACCACAGCAACGACATCCTGCTTGATAAAATGCTGTAGCCTGAAGTGGCTTTGGCTTCATGTCCTAAGAGTCACTAGAACTGGCTGTTTGCCTTTATAGAAAGTGTCTCATGACGATGGACGACAAAAATAAAGGAACGCAGCAGAAATATCCTTCTAGAGATGAGGTGCTGTAGCCTTACTATACCTGACATGGGTATGTTCTAAGAGTGGAGCCAGATCATAAAGCATAAAGCAGATCATAAAGCATCATGAAGGCATCGCTAAACTGGAACCCGACTGCTTGCCTTTTAGAAAGTGTCTAATGAAGATGTACAAAACAATGGACCCCAGCAGAAATATCCTGCCTGAGAGAACGTGCGGAGATTGTTAAACTGGATTTTACCTAGAATGCGTGGGCTGTAGCAGAAACATCCGGCTTGATGTCAAACCGTAACGGAATGGATGCCGGAATGGTATAGTTAACGTCTTGATGTTGATCTTGCTTGATAAAGAGCCGTCGCCTGACGTGGCTTTGCGCATATGAATGGAGCCAGATTGTACTTCAAAGACATCGCTGCATAGGATACACCGGTAGGGAGGCACAAGATTCGCCGACCAGCAACCTGAATTGCAGGCAGAGCTTCAGGAGATGGCTTGGGAAATGTTCTAAGGTTGGAGTCAGAATAAAGCAAAGAGATCGTTAAACTGGAATCACCCAGAAATTCTGCTGCAGCAGAAAGTGCGGTTGCCTAAGTGGCTTTCCACATGTTCTGAGAAAGGATTGACAAATTGTACAGGCAAGACATCGCTACACTAGAAACTTGTTGGGAGGCGAAAGCCTCCATGAACATTGCCATTGCAGACAGGTCATCAAAAGACGTTCCAGCTTGTGGTGCGTCGCAGAAAATTATCAAAGGCAGCCAAGAATGACGTCGCCATGACGCAGCCTTATTTTCCAACAAGAAGAGGATAAATTGAGTAATTAATTGATTATAAGTCGTGATCCTTCTTTTTCAATGTAGAAAACACGACCCTGCGGAAATAAACGAAACAAAGTAATTTCTAAAGGTTAAGTTTGTATGATTTAGAGTGCAAGGTTAGAAGGGGTAGATGGCTCATCAGTATGTCTATTGAGTAACGTGATCGACCATCGAGATGAACCACTGACTAGCAATTTGAATTTGCTATCGTGTAGGGAAAAATACATTTTGTGGCTGTGCCATACGCTTCGTCAGAAAATATAGGTTTAGAGTGCTAGAGATATGATCTAATTTGTTCCATAGATTCATCGGGTATATTTTCTTTAATCCAGAAAGGTGTCAGTGCCTTGTTGGTAGCTTTCTAGGAATTTTATTGGTAAAATTTGTTTCTCGGTGTTAGCGATATACTGCCCTTTTCACGTTGTTTGAACTTTGATAACATGCACGTTTTGTGGACGGCATTTCTCGCATTGCGGAATATTGGTCGGGCATCTTATATTCCAGTCCATTTCAGTCCATTTACATTCCAGTCCACTTAGATATTTAAGCAAAGGATACAAGAGGAAGCGGCAAACCAACCAGCAGTACAACGAAATTACACTCTTCAGGTTAGGTATATTCCGCCCTGCAGAAAATAAAAATCACTTTTGCCATTGTGCAATTGCCAAACGGATCCATACCACTAGCTTAAGTGACTTGTGATTTATGAAAATTCTGACTGTAGCGCACTGACATTTATGACAAACGACAAAAAGTGTCAAATTCCCTGACATCCGACTCGTAGGATTTGGTACAGTTGCAAAAATGCGCCCCCGTCAAGTGGGGTCATGGATCACTTCTGGAATGAACGATTCCAGCTATAACGCACGCGCGCGCTGCATTCTGGTAGTTTTGGGCACGGCTTGGGCACAGCGCGCACTAGAATCGTTCATTACACATTGCATTAGACATAGGTGCTACAGAATCGATAATGGTGAGCGAGTGCTTCATTGGGCCTGCTGGGAAACTTTCAGTATTAATACTCACGCTCTAGGCCAAATTCCTCCTTGAATCTACTGCAAACGCGGTCCATCTGAAAATACACGGAAATAAAACAAGACAGACGGAACCAAATTAATAGAGGTATTAAAAAGTAGTGTTTGCACATGGGATTGAATGATGACGCTTTGTCGATCTCGGATCATTCAACAGTTTTTCGTATCCAGACTCAGGCATTGGCTACACCGGGGGCTTCACTGCCACTTTTAAATTCTCTTGGAAATACAGAAGAGCAACGTGTGATGGCTAGACTTCAAAGCCATTTTTTTGGGGGACAACTAGTTTCCATTCGGCATATTTCAATTCCGTCTTTTTCTGACAATATGGGGGTTCTATATACAGGATACAAGCCAAGTATATCACTGACTGCCAGGCTCTGACGGCTCTGGTTGGCAATTTGAGTTTGCCACTATACTCTAAGAACAGAGCTTCGATACATGGTTACAAACGTGTTGGAGGTAGTCGAGGAGTACAGCGTCCGGTATCCATTCGCTGGTTGCCCTTGAAATACATAAAAACGTAACACGTTACTGTCATGTCGTTCGCTACTAAGATTCAGAAGATTCCCGTATATAAAAGTATTGTTCGGCACACGAGAGTAAATATTAGGAATATTGCAGCTTGGTCATCTCGTATTCAACACTGTTAATTTTGGATCCAGTTACAGGCATTGGCTTCATTGCCACTTTTGATTTCTCTTTGAAAATAAAGAAGTATAAGTGTAATAGCTAGCCAATTTGTCCATTTGATGAGAACTAGTTTCCATTCGGCATATTTCACCTCCACTACATTATGCCTTTCTGCCATATTGGGCTCTATACAGGATAAAAGTATATCACTTCTAGGGTGGACACTGCCGGGCTCTGACGGCTCTGGCTGGCAATTTGAGTTCGCCACTAAACACTGAGAACAGAGCTTCGATACATGGTTACAAACGTGTTGGAGGTAGTCGAGCAGTACAGCGTCCGTCATCCATTCGTTTGTTGCCCTGGAAATACATAAAAACGTTACACATGTTACTGTCATGTGGTTCGTACTAGGATTTCACTGAAAGTATTGTTCGCCACATGGGAGTGAATATGGAGCTCTGTCATCTCGATCTCGTATTTAACACTGTTAACTTTCAGACATTGGCTTCACTGCCACTCTTGACTTCTCTTTTTAAAAAATAGGAGTAGTGTAATAGCTAGACATCAAAGCCAATTTTTCCATTTGAGGACAACTAGTTTCCATTTGCCATATTTCAATTCCATTACTACATTATGCCTTTCTGCCATATTGGGCTCTAGGCTCTAGGCTCTCAACTAGTTTCCATTTGGCATATTTCAATTCCATTACTACATTATGCCTTTCTGCCATATTGGGCTCTAGGATAACACTGCCGGCCTCTGACGGCTCTGGCTGGCAATTTGAGTTTGCCTCTATGCACTTAGAACAGAGTTTCGATACATGGTTACAAACGTGTTGGAGGAAACAATAACATGAGGTTATTTAACCAACAGTAGGCAATGTCGAGTGCGCCCGCCGTCCATCGGCTGGTTGCCCTGGAAATACAAAAAAACGTAACACATGTTACTGTCGTGTTATTGGTATTAAGATTTCACTGAGCTGTGGTTAGTTTCTTCTCTGGCCTTCGTATAAGAAATGGAATTTGCCTTGCTCTGTAATTTCTTTCAAAATCGAACTGATGAAATCGGGGTCGAGAAATGCACTGCGGGCATGGCAGTATTTGAGCCTCAAAGAGGGGAAGGGGGGAGGAGGGGGGCGTTACCTGGATGACAATCGTCCGCCCGCCGATCGCCATTTTCACGTTCTGTAGGTTATGTGCTTTGCGTTCTGCTCTGGGCTCTCATTCATACCTGGAAAACCAAACAAACAAAGAAAAAAAAAAACAAGCAAAAAACGACTCGAGATATTAGTATCACTGAAAATAAAACTTTTTACATGTTACAATTCCAGTTTTACAGAGCTTCGCATGTACTTATATAATATCCTCACTGTACAGTTTTTCTACATAGTTGCTCAGCTAAATTATGACCAAAATAATTAATTTTCATTTACAACATTGCATGAGAAAATAATAGAAAATAAGATTTACAATTATTGAAGTCGAGATGCAATACTATTTTACAGGTTTTACAATTCTGCTCAAACAGTTTTACATGTATATTTCCAACTAAACTGCAGTCCCTTGCAGTAAATCTTTAAATATTACAATTAAAATATTACAATTCCAATAGAATATTTAGCGAGTGGTTAATGTATCTACCATTGTACAGGTTTACAAATTGTACTTGAACAGTTACATGTACATTTCCATTGTACAGGCATACTACTTATTAACAAATTACTCAGGTATGAAAGTTGCAGCCATTCAACAAAGACAAGAATCCTAATAAAACTGCAGCGCCGTGCAGTAAAACCTTAAAACATTACAATTCACATAGAATGTTTACCGAGTTTGAAATGTATATACCATTGTATAGGTTTACAAATTGTACTTGAACAGTTTTACATGTATATTTCCATTGTACAGTCGTACTACAAAGTTTCTCAGGTATCCTAGTACAAACTGCTGTGTCGTGCAGTAGAACATTATTAGAACATTAAAGTATCACAATTTATTATAGAGTTTTACAAATATATTATCATTGTACAGTCCTACACTTCAAACTTTCTCAGGTATCATTACAGGGCAGATAATATTTACAAAACTGCAGCACCTTTCAATCAAAATATCGAGATTACATTTCCAATAAAATATTTACTAAGTTTTACATGTATATCACCATTGTACATTCTTTTATTACAATATCTTGCGTTCATTGCATACAACATTTTTAAAAGCTGCAGTACCTTGTAATAATATTTTACAGCCAACAAGCAAGCTTCGTATGAAAAAATCACACAATAGTATGGATTATTTATAAACAGCCAATGTAAAAGTTACTATTTTTTAGCCTTATAAGGCATCACATTTTTTATATACATCAAAGGTACCTCATGCTATTAAAAAGTAAAAGAAACTACGTGACGAATGAAATAAAAAAAAATCACCGAGTACGGAAATAAGTAAAGAATGCCTGTCATTTCCATTTTGGGGTTAACAAGAATCCTAAAATGGAGGTTTGCATTTTCAAGATGAAATAGCCTTCAACTTGAAAAGGCATTAGGCTGACATCTTTACCGACGCAAAGAAAAATCTTATGCTGACCGAAAGTCGACTATCTTGCTAACTTGAATTTATGAAAAATCTTCGGTATTGGCCGGAACAAAAAACTTGTAGGCTGTATCTTTAGCTTCTCTCCTGGAACAGATAACATAGATAAGTAAGTTTCAGTTGTTAAGCCGAAAATAACACCGCTTTGGGTGTCACTTTCTCGTGGCGCAAAAAGGGGGTTCCTAATTTATAATATCTATGATACCCTTAAATGCGTGGCTTATTATGTTGCTGTGGAAGAAAATAGTTAGTATTATTAGCTAAATAATGTTCTATTTAGCTTACATAAATAAGAATTTATTTATGTACAAAAATGACCCGATGGCCATGAACGAAGCAAAGATGTAGAAAAATGTCCTCGAAAACAGAAACAGTACTCCCGGTACGTCCGCATTTTCTTCTTTTCTTGATTTTACCATTTTGGTTTCTACCAAAATGGTCACTGTCATTTCAAACTGACAGTAAGCATAATGAGGATACAAAGGAACAGTAAAATTTACGTTTCCTTTGTACCACACATGCTAGTGCCATGAGCTAAATATGAAGAAAAAAATAATTTGCCAATTCCCCTCCCCTGCTGCCACTATCCGACCCGGACAAGGCGAATGCAAGGTCATCTACCCGCCTATAGTCCACCGGACGGGACCATCCGGACGATCGAGGAGATGACCAGGGCAGGCGCATTCACCAAGGACTGCACGATTGTACAGCTGCGAAAAAGCACCCGTCATAATGGCGGCCAATTTGGTAACCAAAATTATTAAACGAACCTCAAACTTTCGTGTCTCTTCAATATCGGATCAAAATGTTTTGCTTGTTTTGACATCGTTAATGATGCCCTTTCAATAACCAAAATGAACAGAAAAGCAATTTTTATGGTCGTTTTGTTTTGCATCGTAGTAGGTGCTTTTTCATCATCCATATCTATCATAACTGTGGTCCCAGTTATAAAAACACTAGCCGAAAACCTAAACCTAGGGGGATCCTGGCGCCATAACACCAGGACAACTGGGACCACTAAACTAAGTCGAATGTCGGATCGAAGTCGGATCGTCGAACTGCCCAGACCATCCAAATATGGAAATTTGGCATGAAGAAAGTTTATGTCCGGTGTAGAATTTGGACAGCCTGGGCCAAAATACCTTGCCCCCGAGTAGAGTTATTGGTCATTTCCTAGAAGGAAATCAAGTTGTCTTTGTGAGGGCGGCGCCTAAGGTCGGATCGTCGAGCAGCGCACTGAGAAAAAGTGTATGTAGGTGTGTGAGCCTCCCGACAAAACCGATAACTCTACCCCGTAAAAATTTCCTGCAGTAGCCGATGTTTTTGTGTGTAACCATGTTTGTTATACTTGCGTGACCATCCTGTTGCAGAAAAGCAGGCTGGAACAGGATAGTGGCAGCTCCCCTTAGAGTATCACTTCTACTTTATATTTTGCAGCACAAGTGGCACGAAGCCGTTATCTGTGACTGCGAAAGCCTAGCTACATGGCTTTATCTAAGTTTTGTGTAGCCATGCTTATTTTTTACATACATATTTCTAGATTGGCACTGATCAGGCATCGTGTGCACTGATCGAGTATGAACTTTTTGTCAGTAGTTTGAGCCTGACAAAATTTGTTCTCATTATAGTCTACCTAATTTTTCTTGGCTTCAACGTTTCCTATCGAATTAGAAACGCGCCAATAAGATTGTCTGAAAAACTAGTTTAAAAACAGAGGGTGTATAATCTGAAATGAGAAGCCAAGGTAAAACGTTCGATTTTGGATTTCGCAATTTCGGTGCCCGATTTTAATTTAATCCAAACATCAAGTGCTTCTCATTTCAGATTTCCTCTGTAAAAACTCACAACACCACTTGTCCGTCCTCAGAGTGCAGACTTGTCTCCCGAGGAGTATTCTCACCCAGGGCACTCATGGGTTGCTGTCGCTGCGTTGTTGCAGTCATATGGGCGTCGCTTTTAGGGATTCGTCTACCATGGTCGCATCCTGGAGGGGGGGGGGGGGGGGGGGGGGGGCATCCTGGAGGGGGGTGGGGGGGGGCCAACTGGCCTTGGATCGGCTGCCAACGCTCCATTCCACCTTTAAAAGCAAAGTCAAAAGTAAGATATAAATCAGGCGGCTGCGGTGTTAGCCAGGTTGTTCGTAACATGTTTCGTCATGTTTCGCTAAACTTCAATTTTGAATCCTTCCAGCCCTCCTATAACTATCAGGGTGGGATCTTCTCCATTCACTGCACAGGCTATATTTTAAAAGGTCTCTGTAAACCCGTGAGGGGTGTCTTCGGAAAAACATTCTCGTCGTGTCGCAATTTATGCTATGATAATCAGCTATATACCATTTTAAAGCTAAAATATTGCTCTATCTTGTGAAGTTGTTTAGTTTATCGAAGTTTAAATTTTTCTTGTATTTTTAAGACCCCGAACTTAAAACTAAAAACTACGCGTCAATTGAGGTTTTAGAAATATACTTTAGGACTGTATCAAATGAATTTCGGGAAAAAAAGTCCTTTTATGAATTTTTACATTTTTACCTTCACGAGACCTTAACCTCATAAAATCACTCGTATCGAACTTACTTGTTTTTACTGGCTAATAAACCAAGTCAATTTAGCGTGACAGAATTAAGTTCGACGGATTTATACCGCTTTGGTATAGTTTCGGATTCTAGATGCTCATTTTGTTTTTCTTATCCAGAAACTGTAGATCACTTCTTTGTTGGGTGCATGGAATCTAAGAATTTATTTTTTGAAATCAGACACTGGTTAGAGAAATTTGGGGTATTTCTTCCCCAGTCGAATTTAGCTAATATCATACTTGGTGTAAATGACAAGGGGCCGGAAAACCTTGTTATACTGTTGTTCAAGATTATGTTGTACAACTATAAAGACAATTACAAAATACCAACTCTTACTGCCTTTCAGATGTATGTTAAAAATACGAAAGAATTGAACGTTCAATTGCAATGAAATTAAGGTGGCTCCCGAGTATTTATTGCAGAAATAGACCTCAACTTCTAGCGCATGTTTGACACTGAAAAATCTTCCGATTTCCATAATTGTTCTCACAGAGCTTAAGCAACCTCTGCACTACCAAATGGTGTAGTTCATTTGATATATTAAGCTCGTCTGTTAAGGATATTTAAAATTTTCCAAAGGAGGTGTTTTTAGAATAATTGTTATAACTTGAAAATTCGACCGTGAATGATCTTATTACCAGCTAAAATCGCATCCATAGTAACAAGGGTTTACTCAGAGAAATGCCCAGGTCAGCTTTTCCCATGCGATTTAAGTTGTAAACGATGTAATAATTTTACCTCTAAAAATGTCTTATTCCGCTTCTGTTTAGTGTGCCGAGCGTGGATATCAGAAAAGCAGGGAAGCTCTTCAGTATTATCTCGGCTAATGTTCACTCTTAATTATATAAAAGAGAAATAGAATCGAGTATCTACAGAAAGCGATATTTAATAAACGAATGAGAGCAACGTCTTGTCCAGAATGTGATGTTGCTATAATATTCAATTCGAGCTCGAAATACCTAAATTGCTGGAATTGTTTCGCAAGTTTCTTTCGTGAGAGGTAGAGTACAACCAATTGAGAAGACTTACCAAGTTGAGCTCGTCTTTCCAATACTATGTTGAGAAACATTATCCACAAGGAGTCAGTATTTCTTCGCTCCAACACAACGCCAAGAAAACCCATATGTTTATGAACTCAGCGTTCTCGTCTCATTGCACATGGTGCTAAATACTTCACGTGCGACGCTTTCTCGACCCGCGGGATCGCGGAACAGCTACCGGTATTAACTTGTCTTACTTCGGGACTAGGAAGCGTCGCACATGAAGAATTTAGCGAAGTGCACTGAGGCGAGAACACTGCGCTCATAACATGTGGGTTTTCTTGGCGTTTGTGTTGGAGCAACGAAACACTGACTCCTTTTGGATAATGTTTCTCAACATAGTATTGGAAATACGAGCCCAAACTTTGTAAGTCTTCTCAGTTAGTTGTACTCTACCTCTCACGAAAGAAACTTATGAAACAATTCCAGCAATTTAGTTATTTCGAGCTCGAATTGAATATTATAGAAACAGCACATTCTGGACAAGAAGCTGCTCTCATTCGTTTATTAAATACCGCTTTCTGTAGATACTCGATTCTATTTTCTCTTTTATATAATTAAAAGTGAACATTAGCCGATATAATACTGAAGAGCTTCCCTGCTTTTCTGATATCCGCGCTCGGCACACTAAACAGAAGCGGAATAAGACATTTTTAGAGGTAAAATTATTAACATCGTTTACAACTTAAATCGCATGGGAAAAGCTGACCTGGGCATTTCTCTGAGTAAACCCTTATTACTATAGATGCGATTTTAGCTGGTAATAAGATCATTCACGGTCGAATTTTCAAGTTATACCAATTATTCTAAAAACACCTCCTTTGGAAAATTTAAAATATCCCAAACAGACGAGCTTAATATATCAAATGAACTACACCATTTGGTAGTGCAGAGGTTGCTAAGCTCTGTGAGAACAATTATGGAAATCGGAAGATTTTTTCAGGGTCAAACATACGCTAGAAGTTGAGGTCTATTTCTGCAATAAATACTCGGGAGCCACCTTAAAGATAAGATATCAGCACACTATCGTAAATGGGATAAAGTCCTACTCGCTTTAGAATGTCTAAGGTAAAATTACCTTAAACAAAAGGAAAATATCAGGGGTTTGAAGAATGGGTTTCTTTTTTTCTCGTTGTTTTTGTTGTTTTTTGCTTGTGTTTTTGTTTCCTTTTTTTGCCTGTTTTTGTTAGCTGTGTGTTGGGTTAGAGGTCTCGTTGATAATTGGTAGTAAGTAGTAAAGGGTAAAGTAGTAAAGGGTAGTGGTAGGGGTAGATCTATAGGGGGGATGGTGTAAGGGGGTCTCTAAAGTCTAAACGAAGACCAACAAATAAAAATAGTTATTTAAAAAGTGAACTTATTAAAAAAGTGAATGTAAAGACATTTGAAAAAAGGACATTTATATTATGATATATGAAATAATATTGAAATTATATGTATTACAGTTGTATATATAAAAGATGTAATATGGTCTTCAAAAATACATTAAATGAGAAAAAAAGTTCGACGTTTAAAACGGGCCTTAAACTCTCGCAACTTTTGTGTTTTCCCGACGTCTTCAATAATAGAACTTGTACCTGGCTCGCTGGCACTTTTAGCTTTCTATTTATTTCAGGACCCAGCACCCATAATCACGAAAAAAGTACATCTGTTCTTGATCCTTAGAATTTTCGGAATCTTGCTAGACTCTAAGATATCTAATATAATAAGAACAAATAAACGAACTCTAGGGAATACAAACGTACCATTGTTCTCAGGTCCACAAGCTCCCCAACTGGCCTTGCACCAGCCCGCCAACGCTCCAGTCCACCTTTGAAAAGCAAAGTAAATGTTTGATGAAATGACAGGCGGCTGCGGTGTCAAACAGGATGTCAGGGGCACCCAACTACATTTTTACAGCTTTTTAAAGCTCTCTCTCTCTCTCTCTCGCAACTTTTGTGTTTTCCCGACGTGTGTAAAAATAGAACTTGTACCTGGCTCGCTGGCACTGTTAGCTTTCTAGTTATTTCAGGGAGCCAGTACCCATAATCACGAAAAAAAGTACATCTTTGTTAAGTTACTTGGGTAAAATAAAGAACTGTTGCTGTTGTTTGTTTTGTGATGTTTCTTCTGTGCTGTGCCTTTTTTGCCAAAAACGCTGGTATTCTCGGACTCCATCTGCCTTCCATTTTCGAAAAACCTGTTTTTGATCCTTAGAAATTTCGGAATCTTAGACTCTCGAACAGATAAACAAAATAAGGAATAAAAACGTACCATAGTTCTCGGATCCACTGGCTCCCCAACTGGCCTTGCATCAGCCCGCTGATGATAACATGCACGTTTTGTCGACGGCATTTCTCGCATTGTCGATTGTTGGTCGGACATCTTATGTTCCAGTCCATTTCAGTTCCATTTCCATTTCAGTCCACTTAGATATTTAAGCAAATGATACAAGAGAAAGCGGCAAAACAACCAGCAGTACAACGAAATTACACTCCTCAGGTTAGGTATGCTCCGCCCTGTAGAAAATAAAAATCACTTTTGCCATTGTGTAATTGCCAAACGGATCCATACCACTAGCTCAAGTGACTTGAAAATAGAAGTAAAGCAAAAAGATAACGTCCAGTGGGATGCATGGGGGAAGGTAGCCAGTGTGAATTCAGTTTAAGAAAATTCTGACTGTAGCGCACTAACATTTATGACAATAAACGACAAAAAGTGTACAAATTCCCTGAAATCTGACTGTAGGATTTGCTACAGTTGCAAAAATCCGCCCCCGGCAAGTGGGGTCCATGGATCACTTCTGGAATGAACGATTCCAGCTATAACGCACGCGCGCGCTGCATTGTGGGACACTGGGCATTTCTGAATAAAGATTGCATTTTTAAACCGCACCGGGGGGGCTGAGGACCTACGGGAAGTTTTCCAGGTGGTTGTATTGGACTCTGGAAATTCTACGGAGAGGGTGTGTCTGGAGACTGGAAATTCCAAGGGGAAGGGGTAAAAAAGGTGACTTTCCAGGGACATTTTATCAAAAATAGATTTTCCAGGGGTATTTTGCCAGAAAAGAAATGGAAATTCCTGAGGAGGGGGTCCTTTATGAGGTTGAAAATTCCAGGGGAGGGGGTCTGTTTCACGAGTGGAAATTCCAGGGGAGGGGGTTTTAAGGGATGTCCTCGACCCCCGGCCAGGTGCGGCTTAAAAATGCAATCAGCCATTGGGCCTGCTGGGAAACTTTCAGTATTAATACTCACGCTGTAGGCCAATTCCTCTTTGAATCTACTGCAAACGCGGTCCATCTGAAAATACACGGAAATAAAACAACAAACGGACCCAAATTAATAGAGGTATTTAAAAATAGTGTTTGCACGTGGGACTGAATATTGAAGCTTTGTCGATCCTGTCGATCTCGGATCATTCAATACTGTCTTTCGTATCAACATCTACAACACAGGCATTGGTTTCACTCCAGGGGCTTCACTGCCACGTCTGCCACTCTTGAATTTTCTTTGAAATTAAAGGAGAGTAGTGAAATGGCTAGACTTCAAAGCCCATTTTTTCGTTTGAGTATAACTAGTTTCCATTCGGCATATTTCAATTCCATTACTAAAGTATACCTTTTTCTGACAATATGGGGGTTCTATACAGGATAGAAGCCAAGTATATCACTGACTGCATGCCAGGCTCTGACGGCTCTGGCTGGCAATTTGAGTTTGCCACTGCACTGAGAACAGCTAGGTTCGATACATGGTTACAAACGTGTTGGAGGCAACAATAACAGTAGGTTATTTAGCCAACAGTAGTAGTCGAGGAGTACAGCGCCCACCTTTCATCGGTTGATTCGGTCCTGGAAATACATAAAAACGTAACACGTGTTACTGTCATGTTGTTCGTACTAAGATCTCACGGAGCTGTGGAGCTTTTCTGGTCAGCGCTAGTAACAACAGACAGACGAAACCAAATTAATAGAGGAATGTAGAAGAAGTGTTTGCACATGGAACTGAATATTGGAGCTTTGCCGTCATATCTATCTCGTATTAGCACTGTTTTTCGTATTAGACCAGTCGTAGGCACTGGCTCCACTACCAGCTCTTGAATTTTGTTTGAAAATAAAAGAAGTATATTAAGTGTAATGGCTAGACTTCGAAGCCAATTTTTCCTTTTGAGGAAACTTCCATTCGGCATATTTCAATTCCATTACTACAGTATGCCGGTTTCTGAGAATATGGGGTTCTATACAGGATACAAGCCAAGTATATCACTGACTGCCGGGCTCTGACGGCTCTGGCTGGCAATTTGAGTCAGCCGCCACTGCACTGAGAACAGATAGGTTCGATACATGGTTACAAACGTGTTGGAGACAATGACAGGAGGTCATTTAGCCAACAGTAGTCGAGGAGTACAGCGCCCACCGGCCATCGGTTGGTTGCCCTGGAAATACATAAAAACGTAACACATGTTACGGTCATGTTGTTCGTACTAAGATTTCACGTATATAAAAGTATTGTTCGGCACATGGGAGTGAGAGTAGTGTATTGGCTAGACTTCAAAGCCCATTTTTTCCTTTGAGGACACTTTGTTTCCATTCGGCATATTTCAATTGCATTACTACATTATAACTTTTTCTGACTACACTGACTGCCGGGCTCTGACGGCTCTGGCTGGCAATTTGAGTTTGCCACATGCACTGAGAATAGAGGTTCGATACATGGTTACAAACGTGTTGGAGGCAACAATAACAGGGTGGTCATTTAGCCAACAGTAGTCGACGAATGCGTCCAACGTCCTGGAAATACATAAAAACGTAACACATGTTACTGTCACGTTGTTCGTACTAAGATTTCACTGAGGTGTGGTAATATTCTTCTCTGGCCTTCGCAATGAGTAAGAAATGGAATATGTCTTGCTGTGTAATTTCTTTCTGAGTTACAAAGTCGAAAATCAAAGCGGGGCCGAGAAATGCACTGTGGGCGTGACAGTATTTGGGCCTTAGGGGGGCTGTTACCTGGATGACATCGTCCGCCCGCCGATCGCCATTTTCACGTTCTGAGGGTCATGTGCTTTGCGTTCTGCTCTGGCCTCTCATTTATACCTGAAAAAAAAAACGACAAAAAAAAAACAGGCAAACAAACGACTCGAGATATTAGTATCACTGAAAATAGAACTTTTACATGTTACAATTCCAGTGAAGTTTTACAGAGCTTCGCATGTACTTATATAATATCCGCCTACTGTACAGTTTTTCTACATAGTTGCTCAGATAAATCATGGCTAAAATAATTATTTTTTCATTTACAACATTGCATGAGAAAATAGAAAATTAGATTTACAATTATTGAAGTCCAGATGCAATACTATATTACAGGTTTACAAATTCTGTTCAAACAGTTTTACATGTATATTTCCATTGTTCAGGCGTACTGACAAACAAATTGCTCAGGTATGAAAGATGCAGCCGTCATCAACAGAGACAAGAATCGTAACAAAAATGCAGCGCCGTGCAGTAAAACATTACAATTCAAATGTAGATTATTTACCGATTTTGAAATGTATATACCATTGTATAGGTTTACACATTGTACTTGAACAGTTACAAAGTTGCTCAGGTATCGATCCTAGTACAAACTGCTGCGTCGTGCAGTAGAACATCAAAGTTACAATTCATTATAGAGTTTTACACGCATATTATCATTGTACAGTCTGATGCTACTGAAAACGTTCTCAGAAATCTTTACAATTCCAATAAAATATTTACTGAGTTTTACATATATTGTACTTTATTGTAAATTCTTTTACACTAAACTACAATATCTTGCGTTCATTGCAAACACAAAAGTTTTACAAAACTGCAGTTCTTTGTAATACAATTTTACAGCCAACAAGCTTCATATGAAAAAATTACAGAAATATAGTAGATTATTTATTAACAGCGAATGTACAAGTTACTATTTTTTAACCATCATATTCTTATAGACATCGAAGGTACCTGATGCTGTTAAAAAGTAAGAAACTACAAGACGAATGAAATAAAAAAATACACCTAGTACGGAAATTAGTAAAGAATGCCCGTAATTTCCATTTTGGGGTTAACAAAAATCCTAAAATGGAGGTTTGCATTTTCAGGATGAAATAGCATTCAACTTAAAAAGGCATTAGGCTAACATCTTTACCGACGCAAAGAAAAATCTTACGCTGACCGAAAGTCGACTAACTTGCTAACTTGAATTTATGAAAAATCTTCGGTATTGGCCGGAACAAAAAACTTGTAGGCTGTATCTTTAGCTTCTCTCCTGGAACAGATAATAAGCAATTATTGGATGAGGTTTTTGTGATCTCCAGAATAAACAATGTCGAGACAGGTGGAATCAGGCGAGGCCGTGAGGCCGAGCCTGATTCCACTTGGCGAGATATTGTTTATTCTGGAGATCACAAAAACCGAATTCAATAATTGTTTTATTATACATTGATTCAGTAGAAATACTTTTATTTCTGTCAAGCAATTTATTTTGCACAAGCGCCTTGTTAAAATAGGGAAAGCGCTCTAGTCCCATGATGCATTGCGAGCGTATCAAGAATCAGCTAGCTGATTCTTGAAGAATCAGCATGCTGATTCTTGGAGACCCTCAAAGTGCGTGATTCCCAAAGTAAAGCGCGCGCGCTCCTAGCCAATCAGAATCGATATAGTGAGTACAATGTATAATAATAAGCAATTATTGGATGAGGTTTTTGTGATTTCCAGAATAAACAATGTCGAGACAGGTGGAATCAGGCGAGGCCGTGAGGCCGAGCCTGATTCCATTGGCGAGACATTGTTTATTCTGAAATCACAAAAAACGAATTCAATAATTGTTTTATTATACATTGATTCAGTAAAAATACTTTTTTTTCTGTCAAGCTATTTCTTTTACACAAGCGCCTTGTTAGATAGGGAAAACATTCAAGTGCTCTAGTCCCATTATGCATTGCGCGCGTAGGATCAAGAATCAGCTAGCTGATTCTTCAAGAATCAGCATGCTGATTCTTGGAGACCCTCAAAGTGCGTGATTCCCAAAGTAAAGCGCGCGCTTTTAGCCAATCAGAATCGAGATAGTGAGTACAATGTATAATAACATAGATAAGTAAGTTGTTAAGCCGAAAATAACACCGCTTTGGGTGTCACTTTCTCGTGGCGAAAAAAGGGGATTCCTAATTTATAATATCTATGATACCCTTAAATGCGTGGCTTATTATGTTGCTGTGGAAGAAAATAGTTAGTATTATTAGCTAAATAATGTTCTATTTAGCTTACATAAATAAAAATTTATTTATGTACAAGAATGACCCGATGGCCATGAACGAAGCAAAGATGTAGAAAAAGGTCCTCGAAAACAGTATTCCCGGCACGTCCGCATTTTCTTCTTTTTTTTTGATTTTACCATTTTGGTTTCTACCAGAATGGTCACTGTCATTTCAAACTGACAGTTAGCATAATGAGGATACAAAAGGAACAGTAAATTTACGTTTCCTTTGTACCACACATGCTAGTGCCATGAGCTAAATATGAAGAAAAAAATAATTTGCCAATTCCCTTCCCTGCTGCCACTATCCGACCCGGACAAGGCGAATGCAAGGTCATCTACCCGCCTATAGTCCACCGGACGGGACCATCCGGACGATCGAGGAGATGACCAGGGCAGGCGCATTCACCAAGGACTGCACGATTGTACAGCTGCGAAAAAGCACCCGTCATAAATGGCGGCCAATTTGATAACCAAAATCATGTTTTGTTTGTTTTGCTTGAATGTTTTGCTTGTTTTGACATCGTAAATGATGCCCTTTCAATAACCAAAATGAACAGAAAAGCAATTTTTATGGTCGGTTTTGTTTTTGCATCGTAGTAGGTGCTTTTTCATCATCCATATCTATCATAACTGTGGTCCCAGTTATAAAACACTAGCCGAAAACCTAAACCTAGGGGGATCCTGGCGCCATAACACCAGGACAACTGGGACCACTAAACTAAGTCGAATGTCGGATCGAAGTCGGATCGTCGAACTGCCCAGACCATCCAAATATGGAAATTTGGCATGAAGAAAGTTTATGTCCGGTGTAGAATTTGGACAGCCTGGGCCAAAATACCTTGCCCCCGAGTAGAGTTATTGGTCATTTCCTAGAAGGAAATCAAGTTGTCTTTGTTAGGGCGGCGCCTAAGGTCGGATTGAGCAGCGCACTGAGAAAAAGTGTATGTAGGTGTGTGAGCCTCCCGACAAAACCGATAACTCTACCCCGTAAAAATTTCCTGCAGTACGCCGATGTTTTTGTGTGTAACCATGTCTGTTATACCTCCTTGCGTGACCATCCTGTTGCAGAAAAGCAGGCTGGAACAGGATAATGGCAGCTCCCCTTAGAATATCACTTCTACTTATATTTTGCAGCACAAGTGGCACGAAGCCGTTATCTGTGACTGCGAAAGCCTAGCTACATGGCTTTGTCTAAGTTTTGTGTAGCCATGCTTATTTTTTTACATATGTTTCTAGATTGGCACTGATCAGGCATCGTGTGCACTGATCGAGTATGAACTTTTTGTCAGTAGTTTGAGCCTGACAAAATTTGTTCTCATTATAGTCTACCTATTTTTTCTTGGCTTCAACGTTTCCTATCGAATTAGAAACGCGCCAATAAGATTGTCTGAAAAACTAGTTTAAAAACAGAGGGTGTATAATCTGAAATGATAAGCAAGATAAGGTAAAACATTCGATTTTGGGATTTCGCAATTTCGGTGCCCGATTTAAATTTAATCCAAACATCAAGTGCTTCTCATTTCAGATTTCCTCTGTAAAAACTCACAACACCACTTGTCCGTCATCAGAGTGCAGACTTGTCTCCCGAGGAGTATTCTCACCCAGGGCACTCATGGGTTGCTGTCGTTGCGTTGTTGCAGTCATATGGGCGTCGCTTTTAGGGATTCGTCTACCATGGTCGCATCCTGGAAGGGGGGGGGGGGGGGGGTCCAACTGGCCTTGGATCGGCAGCCAACGCTCCATTCCACCTTTAAAAGCAAAGTCAAAAGTAAGATCTGCGGTGTCTGCGGTGTTAGCCAGGTTTTTCGTGACATGTTTCGTGTTTCACTAAATTTCAATTTTGAATCCTTCCAGCCCTCCTATAATCAGGGGGGGATCTTCTCCATTCACCGCACAGGCTATATTAAGGTCTCTGTAAACCCGTGAAGGGTGTCTTCGGAAAAACATTCTCGTCGTGTCGCAATTCATGCTATGATAATCAGTTATATACCATTTTAAAGCTATCTTATGGAGTTGTTTAGTTTATCGAAGTTTAAATTTTTCTTGTATTTTTAAGACCCCGCACTAAAAAGTACTTTGTTTACTTGAGAAGCTCCAGACCACTAGCGGTTTGTTGCACATTTTTCACACTTTGTGGGATTTTAATCTCGGGGAAATGAACTGCAAAACCGTGTCAGGTATTTTCGATATTTTGCATATTTACGAAAATATTAGGTCGCGAACTTGAAAGTCGCATTTTTTACAGTTTGTGGCCGCAAAATTTATCATAAAATATTTTTCAAGTAAAAAATAAAAATTCCCTCACACGAATTTTTAGTTGTGATCATTTTCTAACGACACAGAAAATTTGAGGCCGATATCTTAAATCGTGCGGGGTCAGGAGCTTCGCGAAGGTGAAAATTTGACCTAAAATTAAAGTGCTAGAAAAAGCGTGTAAAAATTAAATTACAGAAGAATGGGCAATGGAAGCCTAGGAAGACAGTTGACGCCTCAATTGAGGTTTTAGAAATATACTTTAGGACTGTATCAAATGAATTTCGGGAAAAAGTCATTTTATGAATTTTTACATTTTTCACGAGACCTTTACCCCATAAAATCACTCGTATAGAACTTACTTGTTTTTACTGGCTAATAAACCAAGTCAATTTAGCGCGACAGAATTAAGTTCGACGTTTAAAACGGGCCTTAAACTCTCGCAACTTTTTGTGTTTTCCCGACGTTTTCAAAATAGAACTTGTACCTGGCTCGCTGGCACTTTTAGCTTTCTAGTTACTTCAGGGACCCAGCACCCATAATCACGAAAAAAGTACATCTATGTAAAGTTACTTGGGTAAAATAAAGAATTGTTGTTGCTGTTGTTGTTTTTGTGATATTTCTTCTGTACTGTGTCTTTTTTTTTGCCAAAATCTACACCTGGTAAAAAAGGCGTCTAAAATTTTCGGACTCCATTTTCTGCCTTCCACTTTTGGAATAGATAGCCTGGTTTTGATCCTTAGAATTTTCGGAATCTTGCTAGACTCTAAGATATCTAATATAATACGAACAAATAAACAAAGGGAATACAAAAGTACCATTGTTCTCAGATCCACAGGCTCCCCAACTGGCCTTGCACCAGCCCGCCAATGCTCCAGTCCACCTTTGAAAAGCAAAGTAAAAGTTTGATGAAATGACAGGCGGCTGCGGTGTCAAACAGGATGTCAGGGGCACCCAACTACATTTTTTACAGCTTTAACTCTCGCAACTTTTGTGTTTTCCCGACGTCTGTAAAAATAAAACTTGTACCTGGCTCCCTGGCACTGTTAGCTTTCTAGTTATTTCAGGGAGCCAGCACTCATAATCACGAAAAAAAGTACATCTTTGTTAAGTTACTTGGGTAAAATAAAGAACTGTTGCTGTTGTTGTTTTTGTGATGTTTATTCTGTACTGTGCCTTTTTTGCCAAAAACTACGCTGGTATTCTTGGACTCCATCTGCCTTCCATTTTCGGAAAACCTGTTTTTGATCCATAGAAATTTCGGAATCTTAGACTCTCGAACAGATAAACAAAATAAGGAATAAAAACGTACCATAATTCTCGGATCCACTGGCTCCCCAACTGGACTTGCATCAGCCCGCTAACGCTCCATTCCACCTTTTAAAAGCCGAAAGACGAAAGTTAGATGGAATGTCAGGCGGCGTTAACCAGGATGCTGCCGTACCTAATTCATTTTAAAGTTGCTTTGGCAATGTAATGGCCAATTCACTTGGCGCGATCTTAGCTGCAATTTGGGGTGAGATTTCTGCGTCGCGGCGACGCCTCAAGTGAAATCTCCATAAGATCGCCAGCCGTTCAGACCGCGCCACGTGCCATTGCCATCGCCGCGAGACCGCCACATATATCGAGCCACAAATCGTAGCTGAATTCGCGGCGTGTAAACCGTACATAACAATGCAATGTTTTGCTTGTGAGACCACCAAACAGGAGATGACTAATGACTTTTAAAATAACTTTTTCATTGAATTACGATTTGGTCGTTACTCGTGAGAGCGCGTAACACAATGCGATTCTTTACATTCTTTACATTGCATTTAATTAATAAAGAGTTGCGACTTCTAGAATCCACATTTCGAACTGTTTGTGGCCGCCTTTCCCCATTCCTCACATTCCTCTCCATCTTTGGAGAACAGTTCAAGTTCAGTCGAAATTAAAAGAAAAGCAAAGGAGAGAAGATTATGTTTGTCAAATTATACAGAAAGAAGCAGAGAAAGCTTTGAATTCTCTGAACTCGTGAGAATTTTCCATAAATGTTTCCATAAATTTCGTCTTTCCCCTCTATTTTCTTACCTGGGGATTCTGAGACGAAACCTTTTTCTATGATTTCCCGCTGAACCCTTGTCGACCCTTGCTTACAATCTGCGAAGCAAGTAACAAACTTGATAAATGTCACTTCTATAAGATAAGAGGTGCAAAACTAGTTTTTGATTCTCTGAAGTGGGCGTAGTTTACGCCGTTTAACAAGTTAAAACTCGACGCTCTTCCGCGCGGGAAACTTAATTCTCAGAAAACATTTTCTAACATTAGCAACATTCCACGATCTAGACTAAAACTACATACGAGTCACATACGAGTACATGCGGGTGAAAAAATGAAAACCTCAGTTTAGCTTTTTTTCAGCGAATGAAAAAATTTTCATCTTTCATCATCTATATATTTTGGTCGTCTATATATTTTATTCCATTAGTGTCATTATTCCATTAGGGTCATTTGTGGGTAGTGGGCGGAGTCACTAGTGGGTAGTGAGTGGGTTCACTACTAGTGGGCGGTGGGTGGGGTCACTAGTGGGTAGTGGGCGAGGTCACTAGTGGGTAGTGGGCGGGGTCACTAGTGGGTAGTGGGTGGGGTCACTAGTGGGTAGTGGGTGGGTTCACTAGTGGGTAGTGGGTGGGTTCACTACTAGTGCGCGGTGGGTGGGGCCACTAGTGGGTAGTGAGTGGGTTCACTACTAGTGGGCGGTGGGTGGGGTCACTAGTGGGTAGTGGGCGAGGTCACTAGTGGGTAGTGGGCGGGGTCACTAGTGGGTAGTGGGTGGGTTCACTAGTGGGTAGTGTGTGGGTTCACTACTAGTGCGCGGTGGGTGGGGCCACTAGTGGGTAGTGAGTGGGTTCACTACTAGTGGGTGGTGGGTGGGTCACTAGTGGGTAGTGGGCGAGGTCACTAGTGGGTAGTGGGCGGGGTCACTAGTGGGTAGTGGGTGGGGTCACTAGTGGGTAGTGGGTGGGTTCACTAGTGGGTGGGTTCACTACTAGTGCGCGGTGGGTGGGGCCACTAGTGGGTAGTGAGTGGGTTCACTACTAGTGGGCGGTGGGTGGGGTCACTAGTGGGTAGTGGGGTGGGTTCACTAGTGGGTAGTGGGTGGGTTCACTACTAGTGCGCGGTGGGTGGGGCCACTAGTGGGTAGTGGGTGGGTTCACTACTAGTGGGCGGTGGGTGGGGCCACTAGTGGGTAGTGGGTGGGTTCACTACTAGTGGGCGGTGGGTGGGTTCACTACTAGTGGGTAGTGGGTGGGGTCACTACTAGTGGGTAGTGGGTGGGGTCACTAGTGGGTGGGGTCACTAGTGGGTGGGGTCACTAGTGGGTAGTGGGTGGGGTCACTAGTGGGTAGTTGGTGGGGTCACTAGTGGGCAGTGGGTGGGGTCACTAGTGGGTAGTGGGTGGGTTCACTAATGAGTGGTTGGTTGGAGTCACTAGTGGGTGGGGTCAATAATGGGTGGTGTGTGGGGTCACTAGTGGTTGTTGTCACTCGTGGGTAGTGGGTATATGCTGTTCACGCTGATGTCATCTATTGTTATTAATGTGCCAACCATAGATCGAATGGTTCACAGAACAAAGGGCTCTATTCAATCTACAGTTGGCATATTTGCATTACAATGGCAATATTGACAAACAGTAAATAGCGCTATTTCTGTTTTTCGTGTGATTTCAACAAGTAAGGAATCACATAGCATTTTATCAATCGATGACTGATAGTCCAGTAAATGAA
Organism: Scolanthus callimorphus; assembly: GCA_033964015.1. Lineage (NCBI taxonomy): Eukaryota > Metazoa > Cnidaria > Anthozoa > Actiniaria > Edwardsiidae > Scolanthus > Scolanthus callimorphus. Next base: position 27,976,501 of record CM066917.1, read on the forward strand.
AAAATATTTTTACTAAAGGTTGGACAAAAATGATAACAAGGTTTCTCACCAGGAACATGTTTACTAGTGGCCCGTTAGTACACAAAAAAAAGTCCACCCTAATCCTCCCATGGCAACTTCCTTTTTTTGAGTTTTGAAAATTCCTCATTGTCATGAAATCTAATAGTCCAGTCATTTTAGGCCGAAAAAGAGCTCAAATGAAACAAAAGGTTTTTCTTCTTAATATTGTTCCTGACACTCTCTAGTATCACAGGAAGAAAATCAGCAAAAATCAGATCATGCGAAAGGTAAAAATTACCGAGTTCTTTTGGCAGCTTGTTTTAACCTTTGTTGTTCGCAGCACAACTATTTTTTCCACTGTTTCTGAGAATGAATTTTATAGAGTGTAGCACCAGCCCGGCTAATCTCTGAATGTTTCTGACTTCCAAGAATGATCATTTCACCTTATTTAGTAACTCCTTGGCAATAAAAATTGCTTCAGTAGACATTTTCTGGTATTTACGGAACTCATATTTTCAAATCCCTACGAAGTCTATATTGAAAGCGTGAAATCGCTTAAAAAATCGAAACTAAATGCCAAAAAGCTAGATATTTATTTGTGACGTGGCTAGCGATTATAAATCAAGTATGTGAATCAAACCATGGCCCCTGGGGCAGAGAATATGGAAGTATTTTGATATACACACTAACTCATGAATAACAATGGCGGTAACAAAAGCGCTACAATGAGAAATTTTCAAAACTCAAAATAAGGAAGTTGCCATGGGAGGGTTCGGGTGGACTTTTTCTTGTGTACTAACGGAACACTAGTAAACATGTTCCTGGTGAGAAACCTTTGTTATCATTTTTGTCCAACCTTTTCATTCATTTACTGGACTATGATAATTAGAAGACAAAAAGTACTGTGGTCGCTCACAAGAGCTTAAAAACAATAGAAAACTGCTGTTCAGTTGGTGACTTGAAAGTGAGGTCACTAATGGAGCTGGTCGCATCGATATGGCGGTCGCTTACCAGAGCTTGGTATAACAGAGTTTATGTGACATTTCAAACAGGGTTTCGGAGAAATGATCACTTACGAGAGCGGTCGCACAGACAGCTTCAACTGTATTTCAATTTTTCTTGGTTTTTCTTTTCTTGAATTCAATTCAAAAAGAGTTAAAAATATTTTTTTTGCCCGATTTACTCCAATGTTACTCGTATGTACTCGTACTTTACTCAAATGTTACTCGTATGTATAATACTTGAATGTCACTCATATTTACTGGTATGCTACTCGTACGTACTTGTATGTTACTCGTACACCTCCCTTTCTAATTTCTATTAAACTAGTCAATGATATGAAATCCTCTCCTAGTCAAATCACACAGAAAGAAGCACATTTTGTGGATTCTCTTGTGGTTTACATAGTAATTTTGCTCATCCTCTCATTCATTCACCTCGCGTTTCTTACCTGGGGATTCTAAGCTGAATTAAACCCTTTTCTAAGGTGACTGTAAAGTCTTTTCCGACTGAGACCCTTGCTTCATCTGCCAGATAAGGTTAATAGCTCTCTTTCCGTTCAAGCCTATGAAGGCGTTTTCAGACGCGAACTCACTGCAAAACAAGAAACAGAAACTTAGTTAAAAACACTTCTATATTATAACAAGGTATAAAAAATACTTTTGCATTCCCTGAAGAGTGAATGGAACGTTGTTTGCCAAACTCGCCACTCCTCCGCGCGGGAAACTCTCTTCAAGACTCGTAGTTTTATCCCAGAACAGTAGAACAAAACAAAAAAAACTCTCCATTGATTATGAACAGCAATCTGTTATTATTCTCTGAACTCGTGATAATTTCCATATTCAAGAAATAATTAGTAACATTGCGCTAAACGTTTGTGTTGTCTGTACATGCAAAACATTTTTTCACTCATGAATTCACCTAATTTCTTACCTGGGGATTCTAATAAGCTCAGTGAACTGCAGGAGTCTCTCTCTGAATTCTTGCTTCAACTGCCAGAGAAAAACTAGTTTTCTGCGTCCCCTTCAAACCAAAGGAGTTTTGTTTTGGACAGAAGCTCAACTGCAAAAGCAAGCAAATAGAATAGAAGACAAGGGCTCTTTCTTGTTGCACATGATTTTGTAAAATCCCACACTATTTTCTTGCAGCTATGTACAAGTGCAAAAGTGTACAAATTCCAAAACATACAGACTGGCAAGATTCAACTCAACATCGAATATAATTTCTGTGCTCGCAGAAAACTATTTTAATAGTCTGACTTTGTGCATCAATTCTCTGAATGGGATTTTTCAAGAGCTTCACCATAAAATGGAAACGTTGCACTTCTTGCGTTTTGCTTTTTCATTCATGAATTCACCTCCCTTTTCTTACCTGGGGATTCTGAGCTGAATTAAATCCTTTTCTTTCCCTCAAGAACTTCAGACCCCCAAAAGGAGAGACGTTGAGACGTTGCTCGCTGCAAGAACAACAACATAAACTTGTGAAATAATCACCTCTGCAAAAAGGAAGTACAAAATAATAAAACAGTCAATGAAAATAACCCTTCCTCCCTACTACTTTCACGGTGGCTCGGTATTTTTAACTGACGCACGTGGTTTTATGAAACGTTCCAATTTGAGCTCAAAATTGACTCCAAGCTCTGCTCAAAAAACATGCTTTATCGCCACTTACATGTTGGTTTCTCCATCCTGCAAGTGTAAAATCTCTTCTTTGCCCTCTCTTCTTTTGTCAAAAGGCTGAAGAGTGTCCAACGTTTTCAGAAGGAAGACGAATTTTGCGGCTCTCATTCAAAATCTCTGACCTCCTCAGCTGTTTGTGGGAGAGAGCGCCTCGAAATTCGCGCGCACGGTTACCTCTTCTGCACTATCCAATCAGAAGGTGTGAACTTAGATCTGCCATCAGGAAACAGCTGGACGGCAATAATAAACAACTAAACTTTCAAACTTGTTCAGCCAGTTTAGAGGAATTTGCATATATGAAAACCTTGCCATTGGAGCCCCAAATCTATCAGGTCAGTTCCTGTGTTTTCCATAGTTTTGGGATTATAGTTTTTCTGTCTCGAAATGATAGTAAAAAGGCGTTATTTCCGTAGTTCTGGTATTTCTCAACGACACAACAAGCGCGACGTATGAAATGGGCTTCCTGTGTTAGACGAGGAACGCCTGACAGAGATGGTCCTTGTTTCTCTTCACTTCTTTGGTCTTGATCGAGCTAAATGATTGCACGGTAAAAAGTATTTAAAATATGGCTTCATTCAACCAGATTAATGCCCCTTTATAAACGACAAAAGTTCAGTTTAGACAAAAATTGGTGAAATAATCGAAAAGCACGTAAATGTATGCCCAAACGAGATGTGGTGGTTCATCCTGCAAAATGTAAGATGGCGGTCGCAGGCGACACGAGCAGTGTTACTGTTGACGTAGTAGATGATGATCTGTCTAGTCGAGACTCGGACGAGGAGCTGCCAACGGAGTGGGAAGTGAGGACTACAGACAAGGGTCGGGTCTACTATGCAAAGTAATGTATTAGTTTTTATTTATGCATACTATGGACAACATGCTAGTTTGTGTACATTGCGGGAACTAAGCAAATTGAGTGAAATAAGACACACTCAAAATATGTTGACTGGTGGTGCATGACATAAATAGCTCCAGTAAGATCTCCAGAACTATGTGGCAGAAAGTGCCGAAATTCGGTATGACAACTCCTTCATTAGAGTTATAATCAACACTTTCATGGGTATTTCAAATGTACATTCAGGGATCATGCCAATGAAATTCTGCCAAATCAGAAATCATGGGCAAGTTTGATTTCATGACTCACAGACAGAATTGTTACATTTTCACAAATCACTGGCCCAAGTAAGGCTAAATCACTGATCATGGAAAACTTATTTACCACCTGTTTGTTGTACCTTCTGCACCTTCTACTGCTGGGGCAGATCATGGGGTGATGAAAGGTGTTAAAAGTTACCCCCTTTTTAACCCATTTCTAATAATAGAAAAAAATATATTCCTAGTGATGGCAACCCCATATTTTCTTGCACCTCACATGTTTGCAATTAGTCTGCACCCCTCCTCTTTCTACAATTCCTGGATCCACCTTTGCACCTCCCCATCTTGAAGCAGCAAGGAGGGACCTTGCCTAGCCATCTAGCCTGTCTATGTCTTCATTTGCCTCCCTCATATAATTTCCATATTGTTTATATTTCAGTCACATGACAAAAACAACCCAATGGCAACATCCAAAAACTGGAAGGCTGCAGAGGATATCTGGAGGTATGATATTTGTTTATTGTGGCCTGGATGGATAGTGAGTAGTGGAGCCAATCAGATTGCAGTATTTGTGATAGTATGCAAGTGGGTTTTTACTAAAAACTGAATATTGTTATTTGTCCTAGAGCTTTCAAGTGGCTGGGTAAAGCAGAAAGACAGCAAAGGAAATGTTTTCTTTGTAAAGTAAGGGCTCCTTTTCAAAGGAAGGCATTCAGTCTTATAATGCTTATAAATTCTACATTAACTAAAGAACAGGTCCTAAAATATGATTTGTGTACTTAGTAGAAAAAAAACTTTCCACTGCAATGGAAATATATACACTGAAGCCATTGAAACAAAGGACCCCCAGTTTCAGGGGGACCTTAAAGAACCACTGAGGATGCAATAAACCCTTTCTTGTTATATATGTAGCAAGGGGATCTGTGGGGATGAATAAAATAACAAATAAACCCTCTGACAGTGACCACCCTCGGTGTATGTGCTTATGGCTGCTTGGCTGGTAGCAATTGGGACCTAATATAGTTTAAGAGCTTCAAGTCTGGGAGTTGGCCTCTAACATTTACATTCTATTTTTTATTAGCCTTGCCACACAAGAAACATCTCTCTCAGACCCAAGAGTTTCCCAAGTATCATCATCTGCACCCAGTTCTCAGCACAAGTTTGGCACCACTAGTTCCACTGAGGACGTTCTGAAGGATGAGGATTTGGAAGGCAAAGTTATTATAATCACTGGAGCAAGCAATGGACTAGGACTTGCTACTGCAAGTGCTCTTGCTCATCATGGAGCACATGTTATAATGGCTTGCAGAAATCTGAAAAAGCTCAAACTGCAGCTGCTAAAATCAAAGAGAAGCAATCACCAGATAAGGTAAACATGACACTTCCTCAATATAAAAGTATAGTCACCAGATAATGTACTTAATCAGAGGATAAGTGCAGTTGTCAACTTTTGTATGTACTAGATGGATACAGATGGCAAAGTAAGCGCATGTGACCAAAACAAATTTTGTGAAAATTCTTCAAAAATTATTGGATTCCCAAATGTTACAAAAAAAAAATTGTGAAAGTGTAGTGAACGATAAGGATGAAATACCTGGCAGAGAGGGTGATCTTCTAGATAAAAGTGATAGGGCTGCCCATTGGACAATTAGAAAAAGCCTAAAAATACCAATCCATTCCTTGTCCTTGATTCCCGAATCCCAATTTTAACCCCCAAAAATATGGCAAGCTTCCACTATAACATGAACATGGAAAAGACTTCTCAGTGGCAATATGCTTACATCTGGAATGCATTATACATTAACTGCCCTTATTCTTTAATTTACTCTTATTTTTAAGGAGTGCAAGATTGACGTCATGTTATTAGACTTGTCATCATTCAAGAGCATACATGCATTTGCAGATGAATTTAAAGCTAAGAATTTGTAAGTGCTTTAAGCATTATTTTTCTGTTTTCCACAATCTCTGCATGCAAATGTCCTTTTTCTAGTCTTTGTTGTGTTTGTCTGGTAAAATGTGTTAAACTAGCTTAAAGGTCTCTTAATTTTTATGTCATAGTACATGTACCCTAGATATTGGTTATTCCAGAGTGGTGGGAGTCAATACACTTATGAAAATATAGTAAAAAAAAATGATTATTTCCTTCAGCAAATAGAGTTAATGTATGGGAAAAGGGGGAGCCACTGGATATGCCATGGGGGGTGAAAAAAATTCCTCTGTGGCACGGGTATGGATCATTTCAAGAATTGTACATTTTCAACATCTGAAATAAAATATTATTATATTATTATTGAATAATATTGCAGTGTGCCAAATAATTATTTGCATTAGATAAGTGCATTTATTATTTCCTTTTATATCACAGACCTCTTCATGTTCTGATATGTAATGCTGGTGTCCTGGCAGCTGGTCCATGGAAAATTACAGAGGATAGAATTGAACACACATTTGCTATAAACTATTTGGGCCATTTCCTGCTTATCAAGTTACTACAGAGTTCGCTGTGTGCATCAGCTCCTGCTCGTATAGTTATGGTGTCCTCTGAGTCACACAGGTCAGTGGAATTAACAGTAGCAAGGGGCATAGGCAGGGGACTCAGTCCCCCCCCTTTTTCGAAATGAAAAATACAGTAAAATTTATGGGACAAAATTTCAAATACATGAGAAAATGTCTCCCTTGGGTCCCCTCCTTAAAAAATCCTGGCTACGCCCCATGTCATTGAGGATACTGAGGGACAAAGCATGTCATTGAACAGATTGACAGACATTGAAAAAAAAAGTAGTGCCCTTTTGTGTAAAGGGTCTAGGAGACAGACAGATGGTAGGGTGGGCAGAGAGAAAAACAGAAGGGAGGAAGATGATGGATCAGTGGAATCATTCAAATGCAGCACCTCTATTGTATTCTTTGTAAAAATCAGAAAATGCAGCAAATATGGCAGAGGAGGGGGCCTACATGTGAACCTCTAAGGAGTTTGGGACAGAGTTGTCTATCTCTATTCCATTCTCCCAAGCTCAAATCTCTAACTACTTCTCACGGAAGAAGGACATCTGAAACATCTGAGAGAAACATTTTCCAGTTCCGTTTGAGGTTTGGATTTCCTTCCCAATATTGATTCCCTGGACGCATATTAACCTTGTTGTCATAACCATTTTTTTTACAGATTCCTGGACTTCAACTACTCCTGTAAACTCCACCTCTCTTCTGTGCCATTACAAAAGGACAAATACTGGTCCATACTGGCCTATAACCAGTCCAAACTGTGCTGCCTTCTACTGTCCATGGAGTTGAATCGAAGGCTTCATTCCAAGGGTGTGACCTGTAATGCTGTTCATCCTGGTAACCTTATTTACACCTCCCTATATGGAGAATCATGGTTTTATTTGGCTCTTGTCTGGTCAGCAAAGCTATTTGCTAAGTCACCTGTAAGTGTCTCAGTCTTCTTGTCAATCGTGCCTGTTTGTCTGTATGCCTTACTGTATGCATGTCTCTAGCCTTCCCGTCTGTCTGTCTTCCTGGTTATATCATCTTGTCTTTCTGTCTGAAAAACCTGACAAATTGTTCCTACTGTCTCAATCTCCCAAAGCAAGGTAGATGCCCAAGCGCGTAGCAGAAGGCCTTGTTGAACGGTTTTCAAGATCCTCCCTTTTTGGTAGTAACCCCCCTCCTGCCGGCCATGCCCAAGAGACCAACACCAAACGCACTATCTGGGTCAACATGCCTTATATCGGTAAAAAGGGCGAAACCCTTACGAAGTCTTGCATCCGTAAGCTCCGCCGTTGCCTTACCACTAAGAATGTTGACTTTAAAGTTATTCCTAACACTAGGAAAATTTCATTTCATACAAATACAAAAGATAAAACGCCATTGTTAAGTAAATCTAACATAGTGTACCAGATTACTTGCCCGATGTGTAATGCGAGCTATATTGGTAAAACAGAGCGCACCCTTTATGAGCGTACATATGAGCATGCCCGTAATAACGAGAGCGCTGTTTTCTATCACCTCAACAACTGTGACAAATTTCAGTATTTGTTAGCACTTCATAATTTTCCTAATGATAGCGCAGTCCGTGGCTCTATTGACATCAAGGAATATTATCTTAACACAATACGGGACAATGTAAGGACACTGGACACTGATAATAACTGGAATGTTTTGCTTTTTAAAGAAGCCTTTTACATCAAAACAAAACAACCTCTAATGAACTCCGGCCTTAAAGCGAGCCGCGACCTATTGTTATTCAAATAATCTAGTTGTATTTAAGTTCTCCCGCGCTACTTGTATTTCACTAGCCTGATGATGGTTTGAATTAAACCAAAATATTGCTTTTCTTATTCCAGTCTTCTATTTATGGTGAATATCGCCTAAGTATGAAACTGTCATTATTCGGAGTAACATTTCTCCTATGTCACGGTATTTCACGATCTGGACCGACCCCAAGCCGGTAAATAATATATTTATTTTTTTGCTTTCACTGAAACAGCATAAAACTTCACAGAAATTAGCACAAGCACAAATATAATTTATGACCAGAGATCCTTTTTGAGTCTTATAATTTTAGCAAGGAGCAGGTATTGTAGGATAGAACTTTGTATTTTGATCTCATTTCAAAAATTAATTTTCTTTCTTATTAGGATCAAGGTGCGGCAACCATTGCTTATTGTGCTGTTTCAAAAGATGTTGATGGAAAAGGAGGACAATACTTCATTAACTGTCATCCATGTGATCCATCATCAGAAGCTACGGATCCCGATAAAGCCAAAGCTTTGTGGAGCCTGAGTGAGAAGCTCATCTCACAAGCTGATGGATGCCATTCTGATGTACTGGATATCTAAATAATGGAGTAGTTTCAATGCTTGGATTTTCACATTCCAGGAAAAGGGACAAAAAGACTTGGATTTTACCATTCTATGCCCAATAGTGAAACTAAGATAATAGGAGAATGGAAAGAGGTGAAGTGAAAGGGTCTGAACAACAAAGCCTGCTAGACAAAAATGTCAACGTCAACTAATCTTTTTTTGTTGTTGTTGCTAAAATATACAACTTCTTGTTCATATTGTTTGAAATTCTAGAATAATCTGTTGTAGCTTTTTTTCATTTTTTATTTCATCCCAAAGAAGACAGATCTCTTTATTGCTGACCAGTATATTACATTTGTCACAAGCCTGTTGCTACCTAGCCTGTTGTCATTCAGCTATTTTAACAAACGCGAATACAATAAGATTGTAATGATATATTATTACTTTATTGTAAAATGTTAATTTAGAATATATTATTATATTATTAATAAACCTTGATACTTTTTTTTCAATCTTCTGCTTCTATAGTACATTGAATGTGTAATTCCAGAAAATCATGCCTCCACCACATAATGAAATGGAAATTCTTGAGGGGTAGTTGGTCAATTTGCCTGATTTTCCAGGTAATAAAGATGCCATTTTCCATTTAAATACTGTATTTGCCCAAGGGGTTGGCATCCTTTGAGAAATTCCCTCCATGGTGGGGGTAAGGATTTTTTGTGTGGAATCAAACAAAGTATCAGTTTGAACTTTTCTCGTAATTTTTCTTCAGTCTACATTTTTCAGAGAATTCTTGATGAAGTGAAGCCTTTGAATTGTCAAAGAGTTTCTGCAAAGCAGGTTCTAGCCTGTCAGCAAGTATCATTTCCTGGACTTCATTGCGGCTGAACTTGAGCAGATCACCACCCTCTTCCTGGATAAGCTCCCATATTTTGTCTGCTTTCTGTTGCTCATCGGGATGCAAGTGAATTCTACCTACACCAAGCGCTGCTTTCTCTTCACTGAAGATACTGATATAGCGCTGAATGCATTAAGAAAAAAAGAGCATAATGAATAATTTTGGACTTGGGGATAAAACATTAGTGAAAATAATTTAGTGCTAAAACTTAGGCCTAAACATTTTGACCCCTCCTCGAATTTGGGCCCACAAAATCATGTCCCTGCTCCCAAAGAGAGCCCAAAAAATGTAGCCCTCCCCCAATCTTACTGGCCCTCCCTCCCCAATAAATAATGACCACTCCCTAACTTGTAGGTAGAGTGCATAAACCTTGACCCTATCCCATACCTTCACTTATCTGGAAATGTGTGATGGAAGGAATAGTATGTCATCTATACCCCTACCCTTCTGGTTTCAAAGAAAATGTAGACTTCCAGAAAAAATCCATTTGGAGGGGGGAGGGATGTCAATTTGCATATTTTTTTACCTTTTCTCCATACCCCTGGCTAGATGTTCCCAAACCCAACTTTTGAGCCAAGCGATGAATTTGCTGCCTGTGTCCTTTATTCAGTGTAGGAGAGAACGCTATTGTGGCATCTGCATCTTTGGTACTCATGCTACGAAACCACTGCAGAAAATGAATATTCCAACATAATATAGTAGAGCATAGAATAGAGTTTTCAAATATATGCCAGTTTTGGCTTCTCGAGTTAAATTAAACGAACCGATTGACCATATCATGGTACTTCAACCAGTATTTCTTGACAAAATGGTAAGCAGTCTTGGTGGTAGGGATAACTATTTCGGTTCCAGATATTTCCATCCCCCTCCCTCCTCCCATGGAAGGGCATTGGAAATTCCAGAGGGGTGGGGGGATCAATTTACCTGATCTTTTCCATACAAATACTGTATTTTTCTTTGGAAATTCCAGAGGGGTGGGAGGGGAATGGATATTTTCTGGAACCACACAATCATCATCATCATCAGTGTCAAATAAAATAGTACACAGAAAAATGCTAAAACATACCCTCAGTAGATGTTGCAACTTCTGGTGTTCAAATGTAAATGCAAACTGCTGGGCCTGTTTATGGGTATCTGGTACTAAGAAAGCAGCCTGTCGGGGCTCTGCTTCTTCAGCAGGTAATAAACCAGGGAGATCTGTTGAAGGAACAGGAGATCTATTTGAAATAGCACCAAGACCTCAAGGCCTACTCTAGCTCTAGCCCTGGGGTGTTGGTATCCCCCCCCCCCCTCCTGCTTTACATCAACCCCCCCCCCCCCCCCCCTCCCCTCCTGCTTTACATCAGAATTCCATATGACTTGTGTTTCTTGGGATTCTTAATGATGAATTTGAAGTAGAAGTTATTGAACCTCTGTGTCAAGCAATAAGGACAACCACAACTAAAACCAAAGTAAGCTTTGTGGAATTTCTTCCAATTTTTGTACAATTTCATGCTCTATACAAACTCTCTCATTGCACATATAAACTCTGTATTTTACAGTGTTGTGATGTACACAGTGCTTGCAGGGACGTCAACTCTCCCCGTTTCGCCAGGAGATTTTTCGCGGAAAAAAATCCAGATGGCTGCCATACATTTACTATATTTCTGCCGGGAGAATTTCAGGAAATTTTGCCATTTCAAGGCAGTCTCCAGATTTTTGAAGTCCTGGGGTTGACATCCCTGTAGCTTGGATCACTGGGACATGGTCACTTAGAAAACACTAAAATAATTATTGTCACAAAATACAAAAATATTCTCTGAAATTAAAAGAGTCAGTTTAAAGAAAGAAGTATGGAAAATTTCATTGGATTACGATGAAGGATTGCTGAGATATGAGCGAATTAAGATGGCAAATTTAGTATGTTTGAAAAAAGATGGTAAACCGATTTCAAAAGAGTCGGATTTCCTCATGTAAGCTGTAATTACAATCCGCGAATATCTTTGCAATCCTACATCGAAATGACCTCACATTTTCACCATGTCAAGTTGAAAGCATTCTTTACAAATTTGACTTGTTATTTTTGTTATTTGTGATATCATAATTTTGATGTTTTCGGTGACCATGTCCCTTTAAGGTATGATTAACCCTCCATCCATCCTTTGTTCCAAAATATGTTTTCGACTGTTTCGAAAAACAGAAGAAAAATTGAAATTACTACTGTTAAATAATTTATTGAACAGCACCGATGTATCTTTTTCTTTACAAGGTGCCAATAAAGATTGTCTATGTCTATGTCTAAATATATTGTAAAGTGCCACAGCTGTATTACAGCCGATTGCGTTTGAGCGTTTTACCAAACAGTTCGCACGTTACGTTTGACCGTTTGAAAGTTGCGTTGTGAGACAAAAAGTCGGACGTTTCCAAGGGCAACCACCATGTGTATTTTTCACTGACCAATCAGAGAGGACAGAGCTCTTGGTTCGCCATAGAAACGTCTCGTTTCATCCTAGAAACAACAACTTTTACCTGTATGCATTGCTACGCGACCTTTAAAATTCACTGTTGCGATGGGCGATTTTACGCAAGAAAATTTTAATATCAATTTTCTTGAACAGAGAGTTAAACATTCTAGGCAAGGGAAGCCAAAGGATAGCTTAAAACCATTTTGTTGATTTTGCAATCAATATCGATCCAGTAAAGCAGCCGAATCCAGCGTTTTGGTTTGATTGACGGCTAAAAATCGCCAATCGCTCATCGCAACATTGATTTTGAGGTCGCGTAGTAATGCATACAGTGGTAACGTTCAACATAACGTGCGAACTGTTAGGGTAAAACGCTCAAACGCAATCGGCTGTACTTTACTTTACTTACTTTACCTTGATGTAACTCAGCTGATTTCAGGACAGCCATAAAGACCCCAGACCCAGGGCCTTGGAGGTCACTCAGTGCTCTTTGACTGAGGTCAGAGGTGTTTGGCTGAGTTGATAAACCTTTCCTGGCATGGGGTGGGATATATCTTTGCGACATCACGGCTTTTCTCGACGGATCTTGCTGTGCGCGGCCAAATAATAAATATTTGCTACTCCAAAAAGCTTCAAAATGAAAACAAACGAATGCCATGTACGCATATCAACGATTTTGAGGCTAAAGCAGAGGTTAAAAGTTAGTTGAAGGTGCTGTAACAAATCAAGCGGTCCGCCATTTTGGAAAACACAAAACCACAGGGAACCCATACAATAGCAGCAAATTGTTACACGCGCACCATTGAGTAAAATTGTAGGAAGTGCGCACAATTATTCGTTGTCAGGCAAAATAAGAATAGCATGTTCTTGAAGACGGATTTTTCTTACTCTACAGCTGATGTTGGGCTCGACAAATAATGACTCTTGAGGATAGGACCGCGTAAGTGTCAAAATTGTAATACTCGATCAAATGACGTTTATTTAGAAACAAAAAGGGCACGTTAGCAACATTCTCGCTACTCCACTGCCGCAGAACGACAATGAAAAGCCAATAAGGAGTCCTGAATATGGGCGCATGAAGAGCCAGTTGTGTGGCCGAATTCTGGGCGGGTATAGGGGTTAAAATTTGGCTCGGCCACACCCTCCTAGGCATCTTTTAGTGGTCAAAGATTGACTAGATTGAAAACAAAAGGTTGCGGCTGCTTGCACTCAGTTCCGTAGCTTGATCCTATATAAAGAGGGGGTTCGTTCGGGGAATATGGTTACTCCCAGATCTAAGAGGCACACTTAAAGGGCTGTGTCACGATTTTAGCCCACTTTTGGTGATGTAAAAAACATCCAAATAACTGATGGATAACCACAATACTAGTCTAGGTTTGTTAAATAGCCCTTTAACTACAAATCGATCATGATTGCAGGCTTCATGGACCTATAACAGAGCGGATGGAAACGGATTGCAACAATGAGTTTTTGAAATCTCGTCAGGATGACATGTTTTCAAAGTTTGAATCTACATCAAAATTTGCTTGTAAATTGGCATTCTTGCCGCTAAAACTTGCCTTCGTAGCTTTTAGGCTAATACCAAGTGATATAAGTCATTCGAGGATGATTACATACAAATTTAGAGCTGTGTTCACAAATTTATTCAAATGACCGTATGACACAGCCCCTTTAATTCCCACGTTCTAGTTCGTGTCTCTTGTATAGCCTGCTCTGTCTTCAAAGTGCGGTGTGCCATGCATTTTCCCATACTGACGTCACATGTTTACTGCATTTCAGTGCTTCCATGAGGCGGGGCCCCTGATGCATGGCCCGCGGAGATCACTTTGAAGCCCCTCCCTCTCCGCGGGCCCTGTGATGTACTGACAGAAAGAAAACCATCCTTTTGTGAAAGAGTTTTTAATATTTATCATTTATTTTGTATTTACAGAAGCGATATACATTAACAGTGATACAGATAGTGATTAGAAAAGTCCCCCTAATCCCCACTACGCGTGAATTTCACGCAATAAAATTACACAAATGAACATAAGCCAGTCATAACATAGAATTCAGTTTTGGCTCTTTTGTAGTCGAAAAAAATGCTACGTCTTCTCAAGTACACTGCCTTGAAAAGATTGTCCTTGTACGGTAAGGTTAGTACTACATAATTTGATATTATTATTTCCAATTAGAGCGGATTTCATATACTGTAGTGAAACCAATCGCAAAGTGATTACACCGATTCTGAATAAAACTTATAGGAGTAATTACAAAGTAATTGGGAATAACTCAGGACGACTCACGACAGTCATCTGAAATACGCTCTAGTAGAATTTGACTGATTTGTGAAAACAAGAGGCCTAACCTAGTATATAACAAGGCCGTAGCTAGAAATTTTTGACTGGGGGGCAAGCAGGTTTTCCCCCGCATGTTGACACTTAAAACTTTACTTCGCCTCTGCCCCTATGCTAGCTACGGCCGTAGCTGTATAATCACTTCACAGCAGAAGGGAAATCATTCTGTTGCCTTGTGCTCTTTTCAAATAGTACAACAGTTGTAAAATGGACGATTCCAGCTGTATTGAATGCGCGCACTGCACGTCGGTAGTTCACGAATCACGTGCCGTTTATGCACGCGCTGCATCCTGGAAGTTGTGTTACATTCCAAAGGCATATCTAAAGAAAAGAGATAGAGAGCGCGCTTATAACTGGAATCGTGCATTGTCAGCCAATATTTCCTCACTTTGATGGTGGATGGCGCATTATTTACAAGGGCTTTAGGGCTATGCTTTTCTAGACAAGTAGTCCTGAAGCCCTTGCAACACATCAACCCTCTATACCTTTCACTAAAGTACTGAGCTTTTTACGAGACAGGAATGCGACCAACTAGCGTCTATTTCTCTAAAGAAACACAAATAGCAAAATCAAATACCCCAGGCTCCCCTTGTGAAACGGCTCAGTGTCGTCGGAGTGATGCTTGTAGATATATTCTTATCTGTTCAATTCGCACTTGGATGTAACAGACACAAGCGAAAAACACGAAAACACTGTGTTGAAATCAGGTTTCATGTTGATGTCACACTCCTCATACAGCACCTGCGTCCTCCACTTCACTAAGGACGGTCAAGTGAGAATCTCCCGACCCCTCACCCTTTAATAAAGAACCTCACACAGACACTATATTGTCAAAAATACCGATGTACTAAATAACAAATGAGTACCTGGTTTGGGATCTTTAGGAGCCTGTGGCAGCCACTCCTTTGTTATTGCTTTCGTTCGATATAAGAAGACGAATTACGCATAGAAAGCTCTAAATCAACCTCTAAAAACAAAGTTTTATATTTGATTTACCAAATTCAACCGAGAACAATGCTCTATATTCTCTAAGTCAACCGATGGAAATGGATGCTTTCTCCAACTTGGTATGTTGCTATGCTGTCAAAAAAGGCAATTTTATGCCCGTTTTAAAGGCCAGTTCAACATTTGATGCAATGACTGCGCCATGTTGAGTTAACTACCTTAAGTGGTTTGGCAACCTGCCTGAACTGGTTTGACAACCTGCCTAAACTGGTTTGGCAACCTGCCGTCAACATGGCACGTTCAATGTTGAATGAGAATGAATTACTTGCTGAACTGGTTTGTCGCGGGACTACACTAGGAACGCACAAATGGAGCACCTATGCATTGTTTTTTAGTAAAATATTCATTTTGAAGCTGCTACTATGATTGCTTGCCTTTGCGTCGCTTGCAAAGTTGGCTGCGATATACAACAGTGTTCATAATACCCAGTTTAATACACATAGTGGTCGTATTAGGCAGGTGTTCATTGACCATGTAACTTGAGAACGGTTGTCGGTTAAAATATGTCTCATATGTGTGACCATTCCAATCTAACTAGGTTCTTGGCCATAACATTTCCATGCACTTCTCTGGCATTTGGCATTTAACCTCAAATCCGTAGTAGTTGCATTCAAATAATTCAATTAATGCATTAAATCCACTCATAGATTACTTTGTTGATAATCTTTCCCATGGTCAAAATGATTCCATGACCATGCGCTATGTATCCTTTATCGTGCGTCACGCAATCAACCATGACGCACGGCGTGACATGCATTTCGTGACAGGTACGGTTCGCACATTCCAAGGAATTGTCCTGTTGATCACGTGATGATTCACACGGCACTAGGTAGACATACAATGCTTGTTCCTTAGATTGTACTCCGATATCAGTG
Organism: Scolanthus callimorphus; assembly: GCA_033964015.1. Classification (NCBI taxonomy): domain Eukaryota; kingdom Metazoa; phylum Cnidaria; class Anthozoa; order Actiniaria; family Edwardsiidae; genus Scolanthus; species Scolanthus callimorphus. The sequence continues at coordinate 27,992,631 of CM066917.1, forward strand.
TAGAAACAGCATCAATCAAGTGAAGTAGTATACAAATCAGCCATTCGTTGACAAACCTCATGACATCCTTTTGTCCACATTGCTCCATTTATGTTACACGTTTTCAGGACCAAAGTTTTCTCTAACGCTCGGCAAGCCATTTTCTTGTCTCATAAGTTACGTGCAAAATATGGCGGGAAATAAGACCAAGAAGTGTACAGTATTTCTTTAAGATTTTTAACTTTACAGGGCCGAGTATAGAGCCTTCAGGTACTCCGTACCGTATCGTTTGATGATATTCCACTTCAATTGTTGGGCATCTTGTGTTTTGTCTTTGACAAGTAGAATAACTTAATTTTACTTTAGTAAAATGAGTGAACATGAAGCTCCATAAATGAGAAGAGGAATATTGACAAGGATTGAAGAGTTTTGTGCGAATGTGCAGATCACCAGTTTTCAGTCTGAGATTTCAGGTTGAGAACTTGTTACTCGACACATTAATTCATTGATTCCCCATTCCAACAAAATTAATTACGTATTCTGATGTCACTTCCCGTACAGTGACGTAACTTCCGTTTATGTGGAGGTTGCTTCATGACGTAATCACTGAGTGACGTAATCGGGTCAGCTGAGGTTGGCGGTGACGAGTGTCGCGAGGTCGCGGGACTGTTGGAGCGGCTCGACTCCTTTGGCGAACCAGCCGCGTTTGAGCCGGTCGCGGACGCGTTTTCTTCGTTGTTTGCCGCGGCTTGCTGGCCGCAGATGTGATGGTGGTTTTCCCAGTCTTTGTGCTGACAGAAAGAGCCGCAGTAACGTGCAACGTTACACCCACTGCACGTTTCTGTCGCCTTGCGACCACAGTTCCAGCAGCTCTGCGTTGAAAAAAATATATATTAATATCATATATATATTTGAAACGTTTTAATAGATAACGCACTCAAGGGTGATAGGATGTGACGAAAATATAAAACCATCCTGCAATCCGTGTATTTTCCATGCTCTATGCCAAAGTATCATTTTGGCTTGTCCGACGTAGCAATAGTAACTAGGTAGATAGAACAATGAATGCGGGATCGGTGAATTTCGATAACTGTCTAAAAACCATGCGCGCTCTCACCTCCTGCGAGTCTGTTTGTATGTTAGTAGTAGCCATCGTCTCCTCGGTCGCCGACCTTCGCGCTTCCGACACGGCCTTCTCCATCTTAGCATGTGCTCCTGCCACCGCCTCGTTGGCCTTCTCCTCTGCCGCCCGTACGGCTTTCTGTAGCTCGATCACCGCCTGTCTTTTCACGTCGCTAACGGCTTCCTCTGCGCGCCGCTTGACTTCGTTTACGCGTTCCTCGGTGTGTTTCATGGATTTGCTCATCAGATCCGCTAGAAATAGAATTCGAAACAATAAGTGACCAAATTTACAATCGCTAACCTAGTCCAGGTTATGTTGTCACTGTGTTCGCGTTCTGCACACTACCATGCACTTTCAGGGGCGTAGCCAGCACTTATGAGAGGGGGGGTTCCAAAATTCAAAAAATAAAAAACTCCACATGCGAGAACGTTTTTGCGTTCTCGCCACAGGAAACCCAGCCAAAATATTGATATCGGGAAAAAACTAGCGTTTGAAGAAATTTGCTACATTTTATTGGAGCTTTTATTTGTGTCTATTAAACATTTACCGAATTTTAGTAATAAGTCGGTCCAGAACAGAGGCGAGGGGGGTTCCGCTGCGGAGAGGGGGGTTCCGGAACCCTGGAACCCCCCTGGCTACGCCCCTGACTTTGTTTCTACCAGATATTGCAGTACCATAAACAAAACAAAAAACAAAAAAAAATAAGCATTACCACAGGACGCCCGCCATGGACGCCAGGACTAGGCTGAAATCCGCGCTATTTACTCTAGAATCCTATGATATCTCTTTTTTGTGTAAATTGAGGACGAGATATCATAGGATTCAAGTCTATTCAAAGCGTTCAGTCGGTAGATTCCGCTGAAAATAGCACTCAAAAAGGCGATATCGCTTTTTTCGTGCTATTTTCTTAGCGGCATCTAGCCTCCTGAAGCTTTGAATAATCCTATAGAATCTGTCAGAAAAATTCTGTTTTTTGGTGACAATCAAGCCTTACCAACTCTCTTCTTGACCTCATTCTCCGTCTCATCAGCTGTTTTCCTGGCCCAGGTTAGTAACTCTTCTCTGTCTTGTTGGCATCTTTGCTGTAGAACTGACACAGCACGCTTGGTCTTGTCCACCATACCAATAATGCATTGTAGCATCTGTAGATATTACACAGGGATACAATCGAGCTAGTATTACACAGGGTTCCCAGCAATAAACGGGTGAAACATGCAAGGGGAGCGGCTAATGCACAGAAACCTCAATAATAACCAGATATAACATAGAGCGGCTAGTACACAGGGATCCCAATAATAACCAGATATAACATAGAGCGGCTAGTACACAGGGATCCCAATAATAACCAGATATAACATAGAGCGGCTAGTACACAGGGATCCCAATAATAACCAGATATAACATAGAGCGGCTAGTACACAGGGATCCCAATAATAACCAGATATAACATAGAGCGGCTAGTACACAGGGATCCCAATAATAAACGGGGCAACATGTCCGCACGTCCTCACTCTAAAATTACCCATTATATGTGTAAATTCACATCAGGCTAAACCCTTGACCCCCACACCAAACCACCCCCACACCACACAAAGCAGGATCACACACAACATTACACTTTCAGCAAAGTTATTCTGCACAGGGATCCCAGCATCATGGACAGATTAAGGGGGGCTCGGGGAGCCCAGGACCCCCCTTTTTTGAGAGATTTTCCTATACATTCACTGTATTTGCTGTGCCAGAGCAAAATTACAACTTTGGCCTCCAACATTTTCACTTTGCCCCCTCCCCCCATTTCTGTAGATCTTGGATCCGCCCCTGCTGATATAACAACTGGCTTTACATACTGTGTCAACATGTCTCCAGTCTTCCACTATAGCATCATGCTTGCCGTCAAGTAGAGCATCTGGCATTGTAGGTTCCATATCACGAGAACTGCCAGCTATAAAAAATAATAACAGATTATAACAAGAAATAATAAAAACAATAATATAGAACATTCCATTGAACAGTCTTTTGGAAGGAATAGATCAAATCGGCTAACAGTGTTTACATCTTGTTGCCACCCAATTCAGATCAATAATAATAGTAATAATGATGTTTTAGGGGCATTTCACAAAGTCTTAATGCTCTTACAATAAAGTCATGTGATGATTACTTTGGGTGGTTTCAATTGTTTAACTTTTCTCACTTGACCAAGTGCACACATGTGTGTGCACAACTAGCAAAGGTATCCACCCAAAGGAATCACCACATGATCTGAATTGGGTGGCAACAAGATGTCGATTATCCATTACTGTTTGGTAGGATTTTCGAGGATAGGTTACAATGAAAAATATTTCTTTAAATATCAAAATATTTTATGATGACCTACCTTGCGGCATTGTAAGATCTTCCATTCTTAATTGCCCTGTCTTGTGTAAACTTGGATTGCTCCCTAAAAAAAAGTCCATATCTTTTACTCATGGTACACAACATATAATTCTGAGTACTTCATAATTTGTAATAAAAAATGAAAAGTAAAGAGACTAAAGGATTATAGCTGAGGTGCAAATAATAAAAACAACACACTAACCACTTGAAGATCAAGTGGCTCCTAGACCTTTTAAACCTCTCACAAGACAGAGACACCTGCCAATATATTTTATTATTATTATATTATTTTATATTCTTATTCTTCATCTACTAGGAAAGAGTTGTTCTGCTTACCAATGCAGGGTCGCTTTGGTGGTTTTGTCATATCTCCCATCATCTGAAAAAAATATATATATACCATAAATAAAAAACATTTTTAAGATATATCTACACTCTCAAGCTGACCATTTCATGTACACATGGTAATGTGTGATTCCAGAAAAAAGTCAAAACCTCACCCACAGAAGGGATTTGGTACCTGATTCCTTCCATAGAAATACTGCATTTTCCTTTGGAAATTCAAGAGGGGTGTGTGTGTGTGTGGGGGGGGGGGGGGGTCACTTTTCAACACCCATCCATGGGGGGGAATATCCACTATATGCACAGGCATATCTACAGGCATTTTCTGCTGACATTTCAGTTACTAAGAAACCATAATGCAAGTGCAAGAGAGCTCATTTCAACCCAGAGCAGAGGTCTCTTTTCCGTCTGCTCATTCATCAACCCAGCGAATACAAAGGGAGAAGAGGCCTTTGCTAGCAGGGAACAGAAACTTAAAAAACTTGAGATGTCAACAACGCTCTAAACAAACGCTCCTGCATGATATCTAAAGATACTAACATTTCAAGGGTTATTAAATAATAAATGAAAATGTAGCACTTTTGAAAAGGTGATATTGTAAGTCTGTTTTGAAGAGGGGATATGAACAGCCAATTTATGTTAATATGTTTTAACAATAACATCCTTACCATAGACAAATCAGGTGCACCATTTTCTTTGGAAGGTCTGAGATCTTGGGGTCTAGAGAATGAGAAATGACTGTTTATGCAAAATAATGCCCCTAACAACTTATCAAGGCTAATATACAACCACAAATATTGAAAAATACTCAAATAGTGCTATAGGTTTATAAAAAAACTAAAAGAACTATGGACTCATTTAGGTTTTTCTTCTCATTTTCTGTTAATCCCTTTCAAAAACATAGTTCAATCAACTTATGGAAATGAAGAAAAACAGAAGTTATTTTCCCATGGAAAACAAACATATGATTGTATATTAATCGACATATAGAATACTAAATTTACATGCCATATTTTTAAAGGGACATTTCAGAAAGGACATTTTTCTGGTCCTGCCGACAGTCCAACAGCGTTGTATTAGTCTCTTGGGTAATTATATTTTTAGAAAATTCATGCATTTACTGCATTTCTCATATAAATAACTGTCTGAAGAAATATTAACGCAAGGAGTTTATGTCTCTATTAAGATAATTACAGCTGCAGGGATGTCAACTCTCCAGGTTTTGCTGTGAGTCAAGATTTTTTCACTTCCTTTGCAGGAAATTTTGTCATTTCGAGGCGGTCTCCCGATTTTTGAAGTCCTGGGGTTGACAATACCTGCAGCTGTTTTATTTTGAATGACCTAACAGTCTAAAAATTCATATCATAATTGAGCCATTTCTCACCAACCTCAGAGAGTCAGAAGGTGCCTTTCTCTTTCCATTCTCATTGACTTCCATGCCAGCCAGTTCTTCGTTATCCAAACCAGGACCTTCTCTCTCATGGAGAATATGTTGCTCATGCTGATGCAGATATTGCTGTGGCGTCTGTTTGGCCATTTGAGCACACTGTAGGAGCTCTCTTTGTAGAAGAGGAAGGTTTGCCTGGATTAAAAATAAACATTTTCTTGCTAAGAATTGCATATCAGATATCTCTATAGATCACCAGTAAAGCTTGCAATGAGTACTACAGCAATTCAAATTGAATTCTGTACAATATCTATGAAGAATCAAGTAGATTCGATATTGAGTTATTTGTTTAAAAATCTTCCATTATCTGGGATGATAAATCAAAAAGAAATTCATGTTTCTAATATTTTTATCTAAGATGCAAGCATAAGCATATCTAAGAAGCATATCCAAGAAGTATGGTATCTCATGATTGTGAAAATGATTTCATCTTGATATTCCAAACATAAATTCCATGTGCTACACAAATGCCAAATACAATGTACTGCAATTATATAAACTTAGCTATGAATTACCTCTTTGTAGTGTTCAACCAAGCAGAGTTATCTAATTGCAGTGAAGTTGTACATATCAAGTTACAGAAATTGCATGCACAGAATACTAAATACTTGTAAAAATATTTGAATGGATATGACAAATATCCCTACTCTAATTTGCTAAATTAGTCTTTGTATTTGTTATTGCAATATCTAGGGACAAATAAAATGACCAAAGGAGACATGTTTTATTATTCATTTGCATGTGTTGGGTTGGGAGCATTTTTTCAGCACCTATTTAAAGGTGTTACCAGGACAAACAATAACTCCACAGGACATTTTACCTTCAAGAATGGCACCACAAATGGTCTGAGAGGGAAGTTTGTTGCTTCTTGTAGTTGACCATGAAACTCCTCTATGGATATTGTTGAATTCTAGAAGCAAAGAATGATGGCAAAATGGAATCACCAAAAATATATAAATTTGGAAAATTAGAAGTTGATTTCCTCCCCTAAAAAAACAAGGAGATATGTGCTTTGCTTCCTGTAATGCATCAGCTTCTTTTTATTAAACCAAGAATTAAAAAATAGCACATACCACAAGATTCATGACAAGCCCACGAACTCGTTCCCCAATCTCTGGCGAGATGTCAGAGCCAAACTGCATGAGCGTTGTAAGGAAGCGCTTCAGTTTGCTGAGCTGCCGAGCACCACATGCCGGAGGCAGCTGGTTTAGCGAGTTTCCGACAGAAGAAGGTGATGTAGGGCCACTAGGGCTTGAATGTACTCCATTGACGATGGGCGAGGTTGCATTCGACAGTGACCTAACATCTGCCACTACTGGCGCAGTGGAATTAGGTGCTGGCGATGATACAATTGGGCCACTAGGTGGATGCGCTGCGTTGTCTGTGGGGGAGTCTGGCATGCTAGCCTCTCTAAGATCTGGAAAGAAGAAGATTTATTATTATTATGAAGCTTAATTACAGGAAAAGTAATAATACAGGGATTGAAAATGCAACCTATACTAAACTGAACAAATTGAAATAAATTCAACTATCGAGGGCAATAAATAATATTATGGTATGCTGTCAAACTCCAAGCTTACTTGACTTTATATCATTATCCAGCCACTGAGAGTTTTACAATGTACATATTAAAACAATAAAGTTCAGTTATAGCATAACTTTGTATTCTCAAAGAACAATATATAATTTCTTGAGTTTAAAAATAGATTTGATGTAAACAAGCTAAAGTAAGCCAGTGGTGATTAACCTTGATAAACTAAATGCAAATACAGCAACAATGTTAGCTTGTACATCAATGCCTCACTGTGTCTAAAACCAATAAAGCGTATACAACTAGCAACGTGTCATTAAATTAACATTTTAAATCTAGGCTTTTACCATTTGGTAAGCTTCAATGAGCACATCACTTGAGAGTAAAGTACTGTTTATGAGTGGCTTTGCAATGACCCATGGATAGCAGATAGAGTTGTGCAGAGTACACTAATTATAAAACCAAAGATTGATCTAGTTCCTATAAACTTAAAACTTACTTTTCCCAGAGTATGAATAAAAAAAATGCTGTGGTGTGTTTTAATCATGCAATCAATTTATTAATTATGAGGGACTGAACAAGATTTCTGCATTCCATAGGTTATATTGATGCAGTGTATTACACTGGTCTTCTGCACATAGTTCTACAAAGGATTGAAATGCACCATTAACTTGGGCAGTGAAGCAGACAACACAATGGGAACTACACACCTACAAAGTAAAACATTTATCCATCTTTACACAGTTACACAACCCTATGAGTGAAACCTGTTTTATTATTATTAAGTCTTTAAATGCTACATTCAATTAGCACTGACAGGAGCACATTGTGCCAACTAGCACCCAAGCAACTGTTAGGAAGGTCAATTTGCCTTATTTTTCCATGGTAAAAATGCTATTTTCCATATTTATGTATACTGTATTTTTTTTGAAATTCCAGAGGGGTGGCAAGGGGTCATTTTGGAAATTCCTTCTGTGTTAGGGATATGGACTTTTTCTGGAATCACACAGTAGGAAAAGGGTTGAAGCTTTACTACTTGAAGTTAAATGGTAATGAATCCTCCTAACAGTAAAACAACAACATACAAATAACCTGCTTCAGTTTCATTATTACAAAGAAATACATTATAGAAGAGTAGTAGAACAAGCAGTGTGAACAAAGAACATAGAAATGAGCAATACCATTTATTGTAAATAACAATGACTCTATAAAATCAGTCATTGGAACATTTCGTAAGGTCCTGTTTGCAAAATCTTTATAACAGAATTAGCCTTTTCAGTATTGATTCACAAATGGCAACTTTGACAGTGTGGGTTATGAGATATGTAAAAGTGTAGAGTATATAAAATTTTCCATTAATAAATAAACCTTTAAGAGAACTCTTAATCTAGCTACCTTGTTGGTAATATTCATTTTCCAACAAAAAAATATATCCTGGTATGATATTTCAGTAATTTAGCTGGGATATGATATAACAATACAAGGAGTTTTCTTCTTTCTGAAAGGAACTTTTCAGCTTTGTCAGAAAATACTCTTTGAATGGCATTGACATAATTAAGAATATTACAAATTCAGGCCTCCAGGTTTATATCGCAGATGTTTAAATTAACAGATAGTTCGTCGCTGCCTTAAAATCTATCACGAGATAGCACCAGAAATCAAGAGCGAAGCTGTTATCTGAGAATTCACAACAAACTCGAATTGAAATCGTACCCCCCACTTTTTGCATGGCTGGAAAAGCTCCCATATAAAACTAAAAGTGATGCACGCAGATGTTACAAGAATCAGATGTTGTTCGGCAATCAAAAGCAGGCCTTAATGAAGGACTGGTCTCTGAAGTAATAACTCAGCATTTAGGACTTTATGTTTATTGCACTAGAAATGTGAAAAGTTAGTTTGTTGGAGCTCATGTTGCTGAAATCTACAGCGCTTTTGACGAGATGAAATTTATTATTAGTCAGTTGAATATGACGAAAGATTCTAAACACCTGCACCACAATACAACAGAAAAAACTGCATAAATTTCACAACAGAATTAACTGAAGTGGGATTCTATTTATCGAAGCTTTCCGGTGTTGTATGACAAAAGAAAAATCACATTCAGAGGGTGAAACGGCCAGGGAAAATCAGCTGAACCTGGCTTCGGACTTGGTGCTTTTAGAGAACATGACAAAACACAAAACATTGTCCAGTTTCAATCGTAAAATAAGAAATTTTAGTGGTATTCAGTTCATCAACGAACCTATAAGATTATAGATGTAGTTTCTTGGGTCTACAAAGGAGTTATAACAATAGCAGTAAGGTAAAATTCGGAGTGTTTTTATAGAAAAACTCGGGATTTGAAGCGTGACATACAAGTTGGATTGCACAGCACCCAAATCGCACCGTATAAATAAATAAAAGCATAACGCGAACGACTGCGAAGGGCTTACACAGGGTCTTACCAATATATCTAGGCTAGATTATTCGATGATAGCTATAATGCAGCATTTCTAGAAGGTAACAAGTTATCAGCAGCGAAAAAGAAGAAAGGAGAATGAAATCAACCGAACAACAAACGAGAAAGGCGGACTAACTGCATGAGAGAAAAATACGCTGCGTTTTGGCAGCAAATACGGCTTAGAATTAGCATTATCAGCTGTCTAAGGCTTGGTGAAAGAATTATGGGGTTGAATGAGAACGGAATTGAGGTTTTAAAACGTAAAATAAAGCAATTTACCTGAAGTTACGGCCGGCATAACCAAAAGTTCTCGCACAGTTCTGTAGAGTAGCGAGTCTATGAGATCGCTCATTGATCGGCCATATTAACCGTGTGACGTCACACTAAAATCACGTGACCAGTGAATATCATAAATAATGCAAAATAAATCATTTGGTTCGATAGTAGAAAGGGAAATAAGGAATAACTGGGTAGCACGTGTATGCAATATGAAAAAGAGTACGCTAAAATAATAATTACAACTAACCGCAAAAAGATGCAAAGATACTAACGGACAATTCCAACCACAACGTTCACGAACAGAGAGATCGAACAGGTTTGAAACTAAACCTTAATAGAAACCAAATAAATTGTCAGAATTCATTTCTGTCATCACTTTTGTTTACACAATCAAAACAAATTTATATCTGCTCTTTAACATGAAACTAATCCCTCAAAACCAGAAAATATACGCTTCACAAGGGTACTAAAACCAGACGCAAAACCTGGGAATGAAGGATTGGAATTATGGCTACGTTTGAGTCGGTAAGAAGTTCCAGACATGGATAACATTTTTAAATTTTCAAATTCAGGTGTCCCATCGTTTGGTAGGAAATCACCTGCACATACGGGGATTTACGACAGGTGCAAGAGATATTGTTTTTCATGAATCAGCAGTCCGCGTCGAGTCTGGAGAGACTGGACGCTACCAAGACGTTATTGTTTTCCAAAAAAGCCGAGAAACCTTAACAAATTAATCGCGCATTCTAACTTCAATGAGTGGCTCAGATGCTACTAGAGGGATGGGTAATTATTGGCGAAGGAGATATTCGTGCTAGAACGCTTTAAAACAGGGAATAATTCGGTTTGTTATAAATAATTTAGCTGGGAATCAATTAAAAACACTGAACACACGTGTAGAAGTCTGACAGATTTTTTAGTTGTCGGAGAGACAGATCGCTTAAATGAGTGTTTCAACACACATCGTATTGAATAGTGAAACCATTGAGAAACAAAAGTTTGTATCCAAGTGACATGGCTTGCTCTTGGCCGTGTGTTGGCGGTTGCATTACTTTTAGCTTAATGCCGGATTGAAAAAACACAACAAGATGCTAGCGCTGAACTGGCTTCCTGGCTGTGATTAGTTGGAGTGCGCACATGTGACGGTTATATTGTTGATTAGTTTGTTGTAAACGTCCATCTGTTCGTCCCACAAAATGAGAATTACTAAAAACACTGTGTTTTCAACTCCAACTACGCCGTGTTTTATTTTACGATTGGCTTTCCTCGGGAAACTGGGGCGGCGGCGTTTCGCTTTGTGAAAGCATTTGTTCCTACCAATTTGGGTCCCGAACCCAAGATAATAATAAAAAAAATTCCACATCAATACATTGTCTGCTATTTGCAATTGCAAGATAGATAAAAAACCCGAAAGGTTCATTAAAAACAACAATAAATGGAGTTGAGATTTTTTCCTTAGATACAAACTATACCAGTACAATACCTAGGTTTACAGAATATTACAGCCAAAATATAGTGCGCGATTTACCTCCATAATGAGCTTGGCTCATCCCGGGATAGAATTTCATTTATCCAATGAGTTCAGTGTCGAATAGCCGAGACTGTGCGTATGATGATTATACTAACTTGGCAGAGTAGGAGCGTCGCACGAAACCCTCAAGTATTTGCAAGCTCGTTTCGCGACGGCTTGAGCCAGTGAGCCAGAAGCTATTCTTGCCGTTCGTATCACCTGCTCATACGGGGATTCTTTGATGAGACAGCTGCTCGCAACTTGGACAGTATTATTAATTAACGCGTAGTCCGCATTTGACATCCAATGCCTGAATTATTAACATCTGCCTCAATATCGTGGTTCGATTATTTTAGAGAGCTTCGTAGGGTAAAATTCCTGAAAAATCTATTATGACTCTATTCGGGCGCGCCTTGTAACTAAACTCACAACTGAAGTAACTGCACTCTGCGCATGTTTTCAAAACTGACATTGCATACGTAGTAGCTAGTTTGACATTATTTTATTTTTGCGCTTTTTAGAAGTTAAAAAATGCCACAAATTCACCAGGTTCGCATAAACAGTTGTTATTTGCTATTGGGAGCTCTTTTGAGAAAGATCTGCATGTTGCTGTTTGCATGGTATGGCAGTAGCTTCAAAGTCGTCTGGCCTATACCCTGATTATTGTTTCAGAAAATTCTGTTTGAATATTAAAATTATTTTATTTCTTGTTTCTCTCCTGAAAGCAGCTTATATGAGTTGATAGCTAATGCTTTGGTAAAAATTTTAGATCATATGTAAAGCAAACTTCAATTCTTACTGAAATCTGCACTAATATTCCGCAGAGGAGTTATCCAGGGAATTTAGCGAAGAAAATATTAATATCAACGGGAAACGAAATTGTATTTTGAAAAATCAAGGAAATGAAATTGTTTTTATCAAAACATGATGTTTGTTTGACTATAATTGACAAGGATATTTCGTTGATTTTTGTTATTAATTTTTCTTGAAATAATATCCCAAAGACGCAAATGATTGTATTCTCATCAAATGGTCCAAGGGAAAATGTTTTAAAGCTTTTTAATTCAATTCACTAACAATGCAAGTCCGCACCACTGTGTCATAATACATCGACATTATAGTGTGTGATAGCTAAGTTGGCAAGTTACGAAAACCGGAATTCGCTAGTCCCTAAATTAAATGTATTTCCTTGACAAGCAACAAAAGGTTCATTATCCGTGATGCTCTTATGTCGCTCTACCACGCAGATAATGATATTCCCGAGTCTTCAATATAAATGATATTGTCTTAGACACTGTTAAAAATATTGGCATATTTACAATGGATTCACCTCTGACTGAAAATGATAAATAATGGATAGAAGATTGTAACCAAATAACGGAGACTTTTTACAGAAATAAAGCCAATGTATAGCCGCCGAGTACAAACTTTCTGAACCAAACGCTTATAGTTTTAGCTTACAAATGGCTAGGGAAAGAATCGTATTTCTAGTCTTCATTGTGGTATTCATTTTTCATTCATTTGTGCCACTTTTTATAGGCTTTACCATAACTCATTTATTCTCAGAACAGATGTTTTTTGCTTGCTGAATGCCAAAACGCCTTTTGATGCATATGAAGAGTTCTACCGGGTTATAGTTATTAGAGGCTTCATTTTCATGACAATAGCGAAAGTCGAAATTCTGTTCATTGGGGATTTTCCCCAGAGGCTATTATACGATAAACAACAGCTGTCAGCGACAACGAAAAATTCTTGATATTTTATCTTCCAAAATGAAAGCAAAATAAAACAATCTAGGGATGTCTGTTGTGTTTTAACGACGTACTAAAAATGCAGAAAAACTTGTTTATATTAAAACTGCACTGCTACGGCAATTGTTCCCCGAATATTTCAATCCCTCTTGTTGATTGACTTTGCCCAATTAAATTTGATTATAAAAGTTAGAATCTCTTGTTTTCTATTAAGGATATGTGATTATTTTACTACAATTAAAAGCTACCACGCAGAAATTAGAGCAAACGCGAATAATTGTTTTACCATTTAAAAGTGCGACTATGAGAGCCTTGAAATGAAAATATGAAAATTCTTCTGATATTATTCAAAAGACAGCTGGGGAACAATATTCAATTTTCTCAGTGTCATTTGGGCTAAATGAGCAGTGCAAGAGACGTTGATAAGGCAGATTAGGAGGTGTGGCGCGCGTGCTTGCGACATAATGCATTTTTGGCGCCAAATCTATGCTCACCGCAAGAAACATACAGCTGTGTCGCGTGAATCGCGTGCGCAACTACAGCGGCAGCGAGTTACCCAGAAAGCGTAGCAGCACACAGTTCCAGTAAATTCAAACTCCCACGCGCAATTGCTCATTTTTCAGTAAATTATATCTTATTCTTTGCCACATTTAAGCACCATTGCCATAAAAAAGAGCAATTAGAAATCATAAAATTTTTCGGAAATTTTACGTCACTTAGGAAAATTCTAGAGAGAAGCCCCAGCCCCCAGGCCGCGTTCGCCGGGCCAACAATTCACATCATAAGTCTATTTAACAATACGAAGACGAAGGCCGAATGGGCTATTGACTCAGAGGCCATGAGGGCGAGAGGAATAATTGTTTTAGTCAAATCACACTAGTATGTCAATTTGTATTGCCAAAAAAATGTTTTTGTTCTGGTCATTTGCCATTTTCTGGCTTTCAAATCCGACACTTTTCGCTACTAGTAGGCTATAACTTATAGCCTACTAGTAGCTATAACTTATAGCCTACTAGTAGCTCAACCAATCAGAACGCAGTACTAGTATAACGCAGATATGAAAAGCAACCTTTGCTCACAGGGAATTATGCTGGAGCTTCGTACGCATATGAAGTCGACTTGAAAACTAAGGACATGATATTAGGAACAACACATAAGTGCGTTCTGAAACACACCTGTCTCGGCGATAAAATATTGCTATACTAAAAGTCACGATTCATGGCGTGACAGCGCCTTTTTTGGGTTGCATGACGCGGCGGAGGGCAAAGATAAGAACAGTTGTGGGTGGGTAATATATAGAACTAAGCACTGCCTAAAAGCGGAGCTCCTGATATGTCATATAGGACTTGGCGGCATTATTGTACAGCTATACTGAGATTCTCGTCGGTCCCTGATAGTTTATTAGCACGAATCTGGGACTCGATCTCAGAGGGTGACTCGGGATCCCTGAGGTGCGCACGATAGCCTCGCCAGCGAAGCCACGATGACGAGACCTTTTCACAGTGGGCGAATTGCTGTCACACACGGAGCCAACGTTGACCAGGAACTGGCAAAGACCTTCACTCTATTGGAATGCCAAATCAGTCTTTGTATTGTTAACGAGTTCTTCGACATAAAATGCCTCGGTAGGAAGCAATGGACTCTAATAGAAAGCAAAAAACCCCTAAAGGAAATGTTTAAATGCGGTGTTTCATATTTCTGTGTCCAATTCACGTACACTTGCCAACCGACAAATCACAACGATAGTTTCTGTGCGCTGTGTCAACAGTAAACAAAAGTAACACTTGACGAACGTATCACACTTCCTAAACTCACATGGTAACGTGAAGATGTGCGAAAAAATTGCGAAAGCCAAAGTATAGAAAGTAGCGATACACTTTTTACGAGGGTTCGTGTTCGTTTTGCTTACTTTTTACCTAAACAAGAATTTCTACAGAAACCCATTCATGGGAAAAGTTGGATTTACCATGGCACAATAATGTGAAGTGTTCAATTCACGTAGTTGTCCACGGGAAAGCCGAACATTTCCCATTCTTGTGTCATGGGAAATTCAGCTTTTCCATGAATGGGTTTCTGCAAGAATTTCCTCTGCTATTTAGAAGAATTTTTCGCCAGAGCTGAGTTGGAGGTTTCCCGTCTAACATCTGAGGGATGTAAGGGATTGAATGGGATATTGAGCTTTTCCCATGAATGGGTTTCTGCAAGAATTTCCTCTGCTATCTAGAAGAATTTTTCGCCAGAGCTGAGTTGGAGGTTTCCCGTCTAACGTCTGAGGGATGTAAGGGATTGAATGGGATATTCGAACTTTTTTGCAAGATCGCGTTATATTTAACTTCTAATCATCTGAAGAAAAAAAAACGTTCGTGCGCGCTCTTCGTCCAGCAACGAAAACATCTTTTCAGCTTCGTTGAGATAAAAACTATACTTCCAAAAGCTATTATCACCCTCTAATCCCCAAAGGAGGGAAAGGAAACGGCTTGATGACAATGATTAGATACAGACTTGTTACTGAACGGTGAATATGGCTGCAATACGCAACGCCTTAAAGAGCTAAATAATCATCAACGTTGTAGGTGTTAATCATTACAGTGTCGATATCGTACTACCATTAGACTTCCTTAGAGTGTTTTATGTTTCCCTTCCTTTTTAAGCCTTACCTTCTGTTAAATACCACTTCGGTGTGATTTAATAAATTGACTTGGCTATCTGGATATGCAAAAAGTATAAACTAAAATGTTTCCTCGGGATCTTTTATCTCTTTTACCTTTGAAGCAATAGCACCGAAAGAATGATTATAGCAAGTGGTCTCTGTTAGCATATTCATTGCCAGAAACCAAACAAGTGAATAATACTCGATTATATAATTGATAGATTTTCAGACTTTTGGAGCTGTGCTTTTAGTATTAGCTAGTTTGGGAGTCATTGAATATATTTTGCCAGGGCTGTAGCAGGGCGTAATGGCGATGATTAAATTATAGTGATTGTACTAACATTTCTTTTGTGCTCTTTTTTCACTGACAGATCCAAGGTGGGGCATGCCTCTTTTGAAAAAAGATCCTCAGTGAATACAGCAGGTTGCAGGTTTCAAGCCATTATTTCCAGGAAGCGATTAAATTTGATTCTTTCCGCGCCAGTGTTCAAAGCAATTAAAAGGTTGACAGGGTGCACACGAAAACCTTGCTAGAGAAAAGAGAAGGGATCCGAAAGAAAGAAAAGAGAAACGTGACTCTAAATATCATTCATTTGTGGTTTTGTAGAATTGTATCCATAATTATTTACGAGCCGAACGTGCCGTCACTTGGACCCGGCCCAAGCGACTTCTATTCAAATGACAAGGCGAATTAATTCCTATTGTGACGTCACTCCATTCCTCGGTAACCCTGCTCCTGTTTTTCGTATAACGTTTTCTATCTGTCGAAAAAGCGTTTATAAATGATAAGTCAACCCTCGCCCATTCTCGCTCGTCACAAATTCAAGCGGAACGGAAACATCGAAACACGTGTCCAACAAAACAGATGACGTGACATAAGTGTTAGGTGCTTAGAACATTTAGACGACATGCGTGACACGTGCGTGACTCCTGGTGAACACCTGGGCAACACGTGTGGTCGAGACAGTAGACGCAGATCCCCGCGAAAACTCGCGCGCGCAAAGCCGGAAGTGCGCGTTTAAAGGTGATGGTGCACTCATTTTATTCATATTTTTTGATCAAGATTAAAGAACCACGTTTATAAAAGAACGCGACGCTGAGATTTTCCCATCAAAAAATAAGTTCATCCCATATATTTACTCAATATGACCCCGTTGTAGCCCCAAGCTGAACCGATTAAGGCGTTGTTCTTTACTTTATGAATAAAATGATTTTGAGGAATGAAACAAGGCATTCACATTCAGCACATTGTGAGTAATCAAACAATGCTTTACCACACAAGTGATTTAGCATCCTCGCAGATAATATAAAATAAATGAGTATTATTTCTGGGTGTTAATACTGGAATTGTCCCTCATGGTGACACACATTTCAAGTAGGAGGGACGAAATTTCCAAAGGATCACGACTAGTTTAGGGTGAGTTTTAGTTGGAGATTGAACAGTTCAGAAAATCGCTCGACGAACTTCTTGCCACTTCCTCCATGTTCCCTGTTCTCTGGGTTTCTTTTCCCTTAGGGCCGACCATTTAACTTTTGAGGGGGGGGGGGGGGGGGGGCTTTTTTGTCAGTGCAAGAATTTTTTTTATACCTCTGTTATGCGGTGAAAATTTTTTTTCCAATAAGAAAGAAGGGTTTTAGTCACCATTTTGCTGTGCAGGAAATTTTTTTCGCCCTTCGGGCCGTGAGGAATTTTTTTCAAAAGAGCCCACCCCCCCCCTCAAGAATGGTCGGCCCCTTAAAACACACGGGAAAACTTGCTACGCAGGCTATCTCTGTTGAAGCTGTTGAAGCTTTGGTATTCATTGTATGTTGTCTTGCGTTATCGAAAAAAATAACTACGGATTTTGTCATTGAGTAGCTCTTAAATGTAACAGGAAGCTCGTCATTCTGTCTTTTTTGTGCAATGTTACAGATTGTTTGTCTTCTGGGTTCTATCTCAAAGAAAATATAATTAAAAACTCGAATGGAAATAAAAGCTTTCAGCGGCTTGTTTACTAATGATGATTAAGCGATGTTTCGAGTCAATTCAGTGAAAAAAAAAAGGTTTTCACTTTTGTGGTTTTTGTTGCTAGTGTGATATTTTTAGCGGGCACTTTTCAATGCACCCTTTTCCCCGAATGAAGGGTAGCGGCGCGTGCTACACACATTGCCGTTATAGTTCCATCGTCGTAGACAAAACTAAAATATAGTTTTAAAAACATTTGACTGTTTTTTTTTTTCGCGTTCCTCGGCGAGCCTCATGCAGCGAAGCGACTGGTTACGTGGTAAACTAAAGCGGTAAAAAGTTCATTGGAAAAATAAATGAAACCTATGTATTCGATTAAAGAAGAAATGTTACTTTAGGCGAAATAATTACAATCGAGGGAGTTGTTTTAAATAAGTGTTTCTTAGTGCAACACGTGCGCCTAGCACTGGGGGACAATACAATCTTCGTATGCTAAATAAAGGGCACATTTGAATACAAGAGAATACCCATCTGGCTTTTAGAGTGACTAACTAGACAATATAACAACAAATAATCATTTCCATTCGTCTAACAGGTGCCTTGGTTACTCTTAAGGAATGTGGTTTGATATGTCAATGAAATCTTTAAAACTATAAATCAGCTCAATAAGGTGCTATACAAAAAAGAAATCAACTCTACATTAGAAGTGGTTTAAATTGAAATTTGCTAAACAAGAGGCTTAAACAGGTGTTTTATAGTTACTAGAACCACTAGACGTGAACCGAGAGATAAGTTTTCATGGCACCAAAAACAAACAAACTGATGCCTTCCTGAAATACCAAACATTCACATAAACTATAGATCGTTTTAGAGCTTTGAATTATGTTACATGTGCAAATAGGCCAGTTCAAGCCTTACTTGATATGTTTTTGATACCCTTGCCAGTAATTTCGAGAGTGTACACACGAGGCTAACAACGCCAGGAAATTCTGGGGCTCTGCATGCCCACACACAAATTTTATATTTTCTGTAAACTTTGCCCCCACTTTGCCATAGTCCAAGAAGATAGTACATTGTCTCTAATTAGCCCCCCACTTCAAAATCTGTTTATCCCCTAGAGACAAATTTAAAAATATTTCATCATATAAGGGTTGAAGTCTTCGAGCCCAAGGGCTGCATCTTCCTTTGTACGCCTGGGTGTCGACAAAATAGAACGACCAACATACAAAACAAAACCATGAGTTTACAATAGACATGGCCATAAATCTATAAGGAGCAAAAGAGATGTACAGTCACTTGAAGCAAGGAGGTTTTTCTCACAATAAAAATTAACCTCCTCGCTTGAAGTGAAATTCTGTCAAAACAAGTGAAAACTTCCCGCGTTTCACTTTCTTTCAAACTTCCGTCAGATGTTCTAACATCTCAGACGTAAGAAAATTTCAAGGGTGGCGGACATCTGCCGCCAGGAATATAACTCTTTTATGTTGTTACTGTTCTTACGACAGTATTTTCAAGCAATTGGGTTGAACGCCGCAGAAAAGTTAGTGGCTTATAATACATCCGCAAGGGACGCCTTGGCCGCGGAAAAGACGAAGGCACCAAGGGAGTGCGAATCGCCCCCAATGATCGCCCCGAATGATTACTTTACCATTGCTGAGAACGCTACGTCTGAACACGAAAAAAATCTGATGTGTAAAGTAAACATAACATCTTATATTTTTTGCGACTGAATTGTCATAATTATCCTATAACACGGATTTTTTGGATCTCAGTGACAAGATTCAAATCAGTATCAATGTGTGATCTGGCCCTTGATGGGTTACTTGTGTGTTTGTCCTAAAGTTTCTTATGAAAGGTATATAACACAAACCACTCTTTCAATAATGAAACTATGAACGGTTAGATCTCTTACCTTGGACTATTCTTTCTTGAGTAAATTTTGATGCACCCATCCATTTTAGAGTTTCTAACATTTTAGTGAACCATTGTTTGAAGAAAGAAGAAAACTACAGTTTATTTGAACACGTGTTTAAACTATCGACTTGTTTTTTTCTCACGCGATGAGCACGAGTCATGAGATATTTATTCACTAGGCCAGTAAAAGACAACTGAAATATATATTTTTGTAAGCCAAAGTAATGTTGAAATTTCCTAGACGAGCATATTGGCGATTTTTGTTGGCGTTTTTTTAACTTGGTGTGCAGTTGAAAAACCGAAAACACGTGTCATAGTGTCTATTTTTAGTCTCACAACGTCTGCGATGTTATGTAACTATATTTCTTTTGAAATTAGAACACTTGATTTTCATTGTAATAAAAAGACAGGTATAATACTACTACTAATAATATGTTAATTTTTATAGCGCTTTCTCTTACGGATCCAAAGCGCTTTACAATAGTTTTATATATAAAAAGAACATGTATAGTATCTAAATAGTTAAAAGATGAAATATGTAAGAGTATATACAATAATTGTACCTATTAAAAAGATAAAACATATATAAAATATTTAAAAATATTTAAAATAGTAATGAAACAATAATGTAATTTGAAATATTACATATTAGGTATCAATAGAACTCTATCAAATTGTCGAATTCTTTTTTCTCACGCCATCATTTGATAGTGACAGATTTTTTACCTGCAGACATGAGGAAATTCTTTTCGCATAAGAACCCCTCTACACTACACAGCATTTTTCAGTCGCAAAACGTACGAAAACGGAGGGCTTTCAAAACAAAACTGTGATTTTAAAACGCTCTCTTGAATCCAGAGATTTTGGAAAGCAGAGCCGTGTGGATGCTGAACTTGGCAAAAACGCTGACGTCCTTTTTTATTTATTCATCGAAACTACGACATTTTCCCAAAAGAAGATCAGTTTTCTTGAAAAATGGAAATTCATATTCGCCGGCTGCCCCAAAAAAAACAAGCTGATCTCGATTCTCTCCTCCCCCTTCCCCCCGCCCCAAACGGGATCCGCTGTAGGCTGGGTTTTATTCGGAGTAGCTCGGCCCTTTTCACCAGCAAAACACTAGCGCCTGCATGCAGTCGCTAGACCTAGTGGAGTAGATGGAGGCTCCTGTTTTGTCGTGAGACGCGCCGCGTGACCACATGCACCAAATGATGAGTCGTACTAGTAAGCCGTGGGAATAGATAGAAGTCCAACAATGGAAACTCTCCTGTGCTAAGCTATACTGTGTATGAAATACTACTGTGCATGGACTACTGCCGAGATGCGAGATGCCACACTGGTAGTGCACAATAATAGCAAAGCAGGGCGCCAAGTAACAGCCCTACCAAAGAGGCGGGGGATGACCTGTAAGCCGCGGAGCCCAGCGGAGCCCCATCTCTGTTTGGAGCAAAATGTCTCCATAGTTGAGAATCTAGCGATGCTTTTCCCCCCGTCCTCTAGCCGAGGGCTAGCCTGCGTAGCAAGCGTTCCCGTGTGTTTTCAGGGAAAAGAAACCCCGAGAAACAGAGGAGAAAGCGGCGAGTAGTTCGACGAGCGAGTTTTTGGCCGCACACGAAAATGGGGCGAGCGAAGGCACTCGCCGCTTTCCTCTGTTTCTCTGGGTTTCTTCTTTTTCCTGAAAACACACGGGAATGCTTGCTACGCAGGCTATGCTAGCCGCCGGGGGCGGACAACGAGCACCCTCTCCAAAGATGCGTTTAACGGCTTATTTCGCTGTGTGCATGTGGTTCTGTTTAGTAAAATTGAGTTTTAAAAGTTGCTGCATGTTGCTGGGAAAATGTTATCTGTTGTTTGCCAGGAGGCACCTTGAGTGATACTTTCTCAGGAGAACCGCAGCTCCAGTTTTTCCCAGGCCAGCAGGGGGGTCCAGTGTCTTATTGCCAGCAGAAAAATAACAAACGTTGTAGGAATATAATTTATGAACATTTTCGAAACAAAAAAATTCTTCAGCTGAACATTGTTTGAATTTTTTTCCCAGCAACTAAGAAGTTCTTGCCCAACATTTTCACAACCTGCTAAGGAGGTGCTGTGGAACAGATCCGAGTTTTCAGGGATGTCAACCACAGGACTTACAAATCTGGAGACCGCGCCTTGAAATTGCAAAATTTCCTGCAATTCTCCCGGGAGAAATACAGTAAATATGTGGCGCAGTCGTCTTAAATTCTTACTGGGAGAAGAAGCGAAAAATCTTTCGAGCAAAAGAGGGAGAGTTTTGTAGACCTGAGAAGCGCAGAAGCATCGACCATGAATTTCTTCAAGCCCTGTAGCACTTGATCCTTAAAACCTTTCGAGAAAAAGTGACTTGCATTTTGGCGCGCAAACCACAGGGAGACCAAAATTCGACAAGCTGACGATTTTAATTGCTCCCCCATAACATGCGGACTCGTTTAATTTTCCCTTCTTTTTAACTAAGCAAACATTTCATCCCACATTTCCATCGTGGGAAGTATCGTGGCACTCCAGGCCAATATAATCATCACATAAGGAATCATTTATTCTTTTTAAATTAACACCCTTTGATTAATTTTTTCTTGCTTGACAATTATTTCCTAACATAAATAGAAAAAGTGTTCTTAAGGCGTATACCTTCTTGGAGAAAAAGCTTTCCTTGTCGTAGATAATGCAAGATTGTATTTCTATAACCATGCTATATTGACAAGAGAAGCAGTGTTTTAAAGGTTGCATGGTATATTTGAAAAGAAGACGCAGAAACAGGGAAATTCCACACAAAAATTAAAGAAACCAGTAGTAACGGCAATTAAAATTAAATTTAAATAACGTAAAACACAAGCGGATATTAGAAAGCTATATGAAAAACATTAGAAATAGAAACCAAAATCAAACCAAAAACTTTAGCGATAATGTTAATTTGAAAAATAGAACTTTGTTTCTCTGATAGTACTTTTCTTTTACGTTTTCACTTATTATTATAATGTTACGGATGTTTTATAAAGGGAATTTTGTGCTTTAGAAACGTACAATTTAGTCAAGCAATCATATTTGGTTATTGAAAGCTGTAACTAGGAGTAACGCGTCGACTTTATTGTTTTTTATAGCACGTGTCTCTTCTAAATCAGAGCCCGTTTGAGTGAAAAGCGAACTGCAAAAGCGGGCGGTGTATGATCTGTCCTGCGGAAGCGATTTTTATCATTTTGAATGTTTCAGTGGTGGGTATTTGAAGAGACAAACGATTTAGTACAGTACGCGACTCAAAACAGTTCCTAAAATCATGATGCAATTGTGTTAAACAGAAAATAAGAGTTATTTCTCAAGTGGAAGCTCCCACAAGGAAGCGCAAAGTTTTATACGACATTTGACATTAAAACTTTCATTATAAAAGATATCCTAGTTATGTTGATTTAGAAAACTTAAACAAGCGGCTACTCTCAAAATTAATCAGCTCGAGAAGGAAAAAAATTGTCAGCAACAGTGCTCACGGTTGCTAGGTGACCAGAAGAGTTAAATCTCCATGGCAACCCGGTGTAGCGAGAACACAAGGTAATGTTTACCCAGGCCCCCTCGTTGTGTAGGCAGCTGGTACGACTGTGCTATTCATTAGACTATCGTAGCCCACAGCAAAAGTGACAGACTGCGCTCTCTGCCTTGTCTTGACTATAAATTCATATGAAAATTTAAGATTTAGGACTGAAAATTGATACTGAAATTAAAAAGACCAGAACACAGTGACATGCTCGAAATCGTGGTTCCTCGATTTGGTTTCGAATGTATAGTTTCCCGGCAACCACAATTACACAGTCTAGATGGTATCGCGGGAAATTATTTTTAATCGCGCTATCATCGGGCCTTCTGGACTTCCTGAGACTAGATTTTAATTATGGGCACCTTAAACTAGTCAGCTTCAGAAGACAGATATCGTCAGTAAGCTCTGAGCCACATTTAGAAGGCATACGTAAATTCGAGACCATCTATAGGCTTTCCAAAAACTAAACTGTCATTTCTCATAAAATTTATTAAAGGATCCATTAGCAGTTGAAAGAAAGAGATTTTTACTGCTAGCGAAAATAAATAATACTAGAATTGTGTATTTTAGAGAAGAGTCAGTGCGACAGCTGTTTTTTTCGCGATAGTGAGAGAAAGCATTGTATTCTTTGCCATTGGTGCATTTACGCGTTTAGGGATTGTAAGAGGTCCTTTATGAAGTCCAAAATATTTGTCAAATTTGGGAGGGTAAAAAGAAATGTAAGTTCACGGCAAAAACGAGAAAGACGAACAGAAAAAGATGGTTATGAATGTATTTTTTGAGCTTTTACAAATAAAAAAACCTTTTGATAGGGTCTAAAGCTCATTATTAAAAGCCTTCTGTTTTAGCTTTTGCGACATACTGGTAAAAAAAAACTGCGCATACTGTATTCAAAACAAATGCAAGTTAATTTCCCATTTAATCCTCGATTTTTTTTTTCAGCGGCTGTGTTGTGATATGGAAAAAGTCCTACGGCTACACTTTCTTCTTAAATGTTTACCAAAATACGAAATATAGACTCGCGCGATGTCGCAAGATTTGGAAGTGCGGATGGTTCGGCGATTCGAAAGGACGGTGGAAAAAGGAGTGTAAATAGCGGGCAAAGTGTTTAGGCCTCGCTGAGGGGAGCCTTCAGTCACCACCACTCACATTCAACGTACTATTACAAAATTAATGAGCTTCACCTGAAGGAATTGTACTCTCTTAAGGTTCGCATAAATTTCTTTATAACGCTCATTTATCAGAAGAATAGACTAATGTTATATACACAGACTTGGCAATTTTCTCTCGGTAGGGTTTGCGTTTAAGAGGTTGCGCTCGGGCAAGCAAGCGCTGGGCGAGTTTTTCTCATTTTTTTAAATATCGCATGCGAATTTGTTACAGTGCACCGGCCCATGAACACATGTGCTCATAGTGTCTTTAATAATTTCTCTGCGGTGAAACCATCCAGTATTTTCTTATTCTTTAATACACCTTTTTAACCACCGTAGTTGTAAACCACGGACTAAATCACCCAATCATCTACGGAAACTTCACCGAATTGCGTGTGTTTTGGAGGCAAGAAAGCGAAACAATAAAGGGCTTTAAAACTTTCGCACATGTATAGTCTTAAAGGCTGCTATCAAACGAATAAAGTAGTGATGACTGTTGCACTTTTGAGGGTATTAATGAGATCAATGATATTCCTTAGAAATGACACAAATTTTTGAGATAAAAAATAATGATTTGACTTACAGTTGCGTCGGCCGGGGTATAACTTGCAGAAGTCACTTTCTAACATTGAGGTATTTTTCTGCACTCTGAGAATATGTAATGTTTGTCGGAGCGGTAGCATTCAGCTGTCGACGTTCCTTGCTAAGTTGAACTCAGGATATTCCTCTATAAGTCTACGTGAGGTGGTCTAGCACTCATAATGGTAAGCAGAGTCCAGGCTGTAAGACGAAGTGTGTTGTTTATTTAGCTGCTGGAGAGGCTATGTATTTTAGCCCGACACTGTCCCTGCACCGCTACAGACTGCAGGTGCTCGTAGACCAATCTCCCTACCACGCATTTGTATTGACATTGAGGCCTGACAGATATATACTATTACTCCGGCTTGATTGTTAAATGAAAAGCCACGATTAGCTAGAGGGAATCCCTGGTTCCAAGGGGGTCCATGTCTCGCACATGCGCAGTTCAACTTCAGGCAGCTGCATAACCGACCAGCCAATATATTATCAGTATTTTTTTTCCTGAAACCCGAGCTTATTTTTATTCACTTCTCACGTGCAGAAATTCACTTGGCGGGCCTCATGTTGACTAGCTATTCCGTTAAAATAATTACTCTAGGGTTCGTTCGATTTTCTAAATGCGAAAATAACAGCCCTAGCTTGATTTTATGTCTATATGGATGATCGAACGAAGAGTTCTTAAAGTTAGATAGGCAACACATTGGTCTCAATTAAAAAGAATAAATTCTCAGAATCAATAAACGAGAGATGGATGTAATCAATGGCAGGGGCGAGCCAGGTGTTTCGCGCCATCACCTGACAACCGCACACGAACCAACAACAATTGGCAGCTGATGTTTTGGCGGGAAAAAAAGGCGTGCGCGCATGAGCGAAATAAAAATGCAATGATATGAATAAAAGAAAATAAACAGGAAAAAGAAAGCGCGACAAAGGATTTAGCAGCTATAAACCTGCAACACAAAGGGAATATTACTTGAAAATAAAAATAAAATGAAAAAATAATTATGACATATTCATTTTTGGATATTTTCAAGGAATAAGTTTGGTGTTTTATAAATCCGGATCCGACTGCACATACTGTGTTCACAATTGGAATACGAGATATAATCAAGTTAATTGCGTTTTTGCTCACGGCGCCTTTCGCAATTGGTTATCTTTTATATACACCCGTAATTGCTCTTTTTCTCCAAGGCATCCTCATAAAACATAACACAAAGAATTTATGTCTTATTTTAAATGTCTTCTTCGTTGAGGCTCGTAATAAAATGGAAAAACTTCAGTTTCAGCGCTATTTCCATAACGCGAGAGTTGACTTGAGATGAGAAATCTCTGTTTCGATGCCTTTTATCGCATAAAGTAAAGGGTGTCGAAGGCCATTCGAGATATGGAAAAGCACTTGTCAAAAATTGAAGACATAAAATCCTTTTTACCCGAAGTAATGAAGGCTATAATATATACTGACTCAGTAGTTTTAGAGCTTCGAATTATTGAAAACGTGCGAAGAGTGATTATATTAGTAAAAAAAATTCGCACTGAAAAATGATGTCCTTTCGTGATAAATACGACAAAAAATATATATATATATATATAAATAAGTAGATTGAAAGACTCCACCTCTTACAGGATGAAGTCAACCTCACTTCAGACCAACAAAGTTGAAATTCAGCTGTCTTCATGCAAAGATCTTAGGATAACTCCATTCTTAAATTATGGAATAAATTGTCTTTGTTTACCGCATCCCTAATTTCAATACTAATTCATGAAACCCTGAAAAATAAATCCGTTCGAACTAATAGTGGATTTGTATGATTGAGTTCACCTGCAGACCAGCTCATCGCTCTACTTATTGGACAAAAATAAAACGGCATTATTTAGAGCAGAAACTCATTTTTCATGCTGCGAACGGGGCCAATTTCCGATCTAGTTACAGTCCAGAGGTGAGAAACGCAGTAGGATAACTAGAATTTTAAACAAATTTGTGCAAATAATTGAAAAAGGTCCAGCAGGGTTCTTGGGTTGGGAAAAACTTGACTGACAGCAGGGATGGACAAGGATAATCAGTTTCGGGAACAACGTTCAGAAATAATGAACAATTTTTGGGAAAATAAAACAGCACAAAACAAGCTTTAAAACAAGCTTTTTGCCGCCTTCCAATCACCACAAATCTTGGCGGCGCGTGTATGGAATCAATGTAAAGAAAAATGTCGCGCACATAAATGTATCACTTGATATCTGTTGACTTTTCAGTATACCAGGTTTTAAGCACATCTCGCTGATTTTAAGCACATCTCGCTCATACTTGCGCACCAGTGTCCTTCCCACACCTTACCCCAGGAGAAGGGTGGGGGTTGGGGGGAGGGGAGGATGGATGGCGCTTGTGGCTGCGCGGCTCAATTTTAAGTTTTCCCCTTCTCACGCGTTTCACGCAGCCTCAGGGGAGTAGGAACAGGCTAAATCCACCGAGTTGTACCACACAATAGTGTTTCTTGTTTGTTTATTTATTCAATCTACCTACAAGTTTTTTCTCCTAGAATAACATTATTCCCGGTGTACCGAAGCGGATCGAAACAAGCTAGTTTCGTGGCGACGAGGGAAACACCCCGAGTTCCCGAGAATTTGAGAATCAGAATCTATATAGTTTCTTTACATAAATTCTTTCTTTTGTTTCTCTAATTTCAATTATGGCATAATATGCCACTACTATTTACAATTATCATAAATATGTTGTATATTCCTTAAAAATGCCCAATCCCTACTATGATAAGAAAACGAAAATTTTCTTTTTTCTGTAATTGCCCTGTAATGATCTTCTGAAAAACCAGCTCAGACTTCCACTTCTGTAACTGCTTTGCAGCAGCTGTTTTGCTAACTAGAAGATCAAGAGATCTTGGAAAGTGCGCAAATGAAGTTAGCAACTTTGATTTTCCAGTCCTATTTTCCCAAATTTAGCAATTTCAGTGGCGCGGTTTATAAATGAACAAAACAGTAGCTAAACTCGCACCCTTGTTCCCTCTTTTACAGCTGCGCATGCGTCAGCGATCAACATCCGCGTGCCCAGAGCTTCCCGGCTCGCACCTCGCGGAGAGGCTTTGGTGACAGCCATTTGAGGGCCTTCGCTGATTTTGAACGTTTGCGCATGCGCATTCTTTCTCTCAACGGCTCTGCTTCAAGTCTCGCGCATGCGTCAGTGGCTGTCACCAGAGCCTCCCCTGGGTACGAGAATGGTAACCAGGGCTCTGGTGACAGCCATTAACGTTAGCGCGAAATTCAACAGAGGAGAAGCATGCGCATGCGTAAACACTCGATATTAGCCAATCAGCGAAGGCCTCGCGGCCTCGGAGAAGCGAGCAGAGTATAATTTAGCAAAAGCGAAGGCCTGTCTCGCGAGCTACTCAAGAGGGTGTCGAGCTCTGGGTATGGAAATAAGATTTGTTCACATTTGCAGCCATGTGGGACACTTGCGCATGTCAAATAATGTCAAGAGATTGATGATAATAGGCCTTTTGCAGTTCGTCTGTCACGTGGTTGTGACAGACGAACGTATCTGACCTGTAATCTTTTTACCTGCTCATAAAGAACTTGGTCAATTAACGTTGAATATCCCACGTTATCAGTTAAAGTTCTTTGCGATTTCGTACACAAGTCAACTAAAATGTTTGCCCTCCAGTCATGCACGGTCGATTTACCCTTGGAAATCTAGAGGTCTATTCATAGGCTCGTAGCGAAATAACAAGCACGTGACTGTTCAGCTGCAAATGGCCTTTTGTCAATTTGAAGTCGTTTAAGATTAAGATTCATGTTGGCGTGAAGTGATGATCCGGAAAGCTCTGGGTACGAGAATGGTCTGCTGCTCACACTAAATCTCACAGTCAAAGTCATGATCATATCTGCGTCCACGTGTTTCGATTTCTTTGCCGCAACGAAGAACTTCCCTACAACAATGACTCGAAATGGCTTCGTTGTCTAATGCGTCCATTTCATACGATCTGACAGCAGTTACTGGTCACAGTCTGAAGAGCAGGATTGAGTATGCGCAGTTGGGTTGCACTCGACGGCGGAAGTGTCCGTGCCCGCTTCATTTGAACCTTCATATCAATGTTCTCAAAGTCACGTGGTGTTAGTGAATCACGTTTACTTCCGCCGGAAGTTAACGGTTCCTCTTCCGGACTGAAAGTTCTTTCTATTACCGAAAACTTATGAATATATTTAACAGCGCTGCCTTTCCTCTCAGAACACACGCTGTAATTGCGCCCGCAATCGGAAGGTTCGTTTATTTTCGGAACTGGCGGGGCGCTATATGGACGCGCTGGCTCAGAACCCAGTTTAGCGGGAATTTTCGTTTTGACAGGTGCCTCCTTGCAGTCTCCAATCAGCGGTGTCTTCTCGGAATGAAACAGCTGTTCTTCAAAATGAAGTCCGAGTTTTTTGTGTACGATTCCTCGTCGGACAGGTTCTCACACACGTTTTCTTTGTTGCTTTCGTCAATTGCGCCCAACGCGAATTTATTTTCGACCCCGTAGTTATAATTCCCTTTGTTCATCGAGTTGGTTTTCCCGCCGCCATTTTGGTTCTTAGAAGTTCCTCCTTTGGATGAGCTCTCGTTTCCAGTCCTCACGGACGTATTGCTCGTATTCATTGACCTTAGTCCCATTCCCCCTCCGCCACCACCTCCAGCTCCGAATCCACCGTCCCCTTCACTTCCGCTGTCGTCGCTTCGGCGATGCCTCGGGCTTCGTCGGCAACTAGAACTAGTGTCCAGTCTCTTCATGTGTTTATCGAGATCGTCGTCATCAGAGCTGCTACAGCTCGACGAACGCCGACTTCCGGTAGAGGGAACTGGGGAGAGTCGCCGAGTGTTTCTTTTCGCTTTAATCGCCCCTCCTCCGACGTGACGCCGGGGCCGTTCGAGTCTCGGCGAGCTCCTCGGACTCTCCTCGAGGTCCGACTCTCTTTCTTCGTATATCTCATTCAAATGCATAGGCGTGCTCTTAGCCTTGGTCAGCGGTAGATGCCCACTCTTGTTGCGGCGATTTCGTGGGCGGACCCCTGTGGAGAGAAGTTTTTGCCTCATGACGTCATCTTTGGCGGGATAGAGATTGCCGGTTGGTTGTGCTGCCGCGTTTGATGGAATAGTATCGAGAGAATTCGAGATTCTTCGTGCGTCCATGAGGGGGTTCGGGACGCGTTCGTCCTCCTCCATCGAGCTGTGGAGAACTTCGTCTACCTCGATCGCGTGAGCCTGGGGAGAGATTCCGCGATCAGCAAGTCTAAATCTAAGGCAATACCAGCATTCCTCGAAATGATACAGACAAAGAAGCATTCTTTAGGTTGTCGAAAAATGACGTTTATAAGGGAGGAGTTGTCAGTCGGAGAAAAAGACCCGAAATAGACTTTTATTACGTTATTATTGCTTAATAATATCTTACAGTTATCGCCGAAGCAGGTCCAGTATTAAATTCACACGTTCGCATTGAACTGCAAAGTTTGGGAAGGATCTTGGATGAGATATGAATTTTCATTGGCGATTTGTATTTATTTTAAAGTATGATGTCATGTGCAAAAACATGAAAACGGCATTGATACCCTCCCCAAGCATACATTTTATTGTAAAATGATCAATTTAAAAAGAAACATATTTGCAGTTGTTCTAATACGGATGTGCTGAATTAAATACCGGACTCTGCTTCGTGATAACTATAAGACATTATTAAGCCATATTAACGTGATAAGGGTCTATATGATCATTACCGTAGGCATTCTAAGCAAGCATCGCGTATGTAAAAGTTACTCTATGATGTGACATGCTGTTAGCGCTGCATGCGGTGACGTTTTATGAATAGGAACGCTTTCGGTGTGGTGCTTGCCTCAAATGGACGCTTTGCTCAGCTCATAGCGAAAGCATCTGCACTATTTGGTCCCTGAACGTCCCCGTAGTAGCAATGAGAGCTTTTCGACCTTGATTGGCTTGATCAATCTGATCATCATCTCAGGCCAGAACCGCTGACCAGGCTGCGGAAACAAGCCCACTCGATAGACCTTTTCCGGTTGAGTGGGAGTCCTGTGGTTTGTTTCCCTAACTGGCACTCATGCGAAACAGTTTCTTTGTTTGGTCCCATGAGTATTAAAGAGCTTGCTCGTGCGTTAAAAGGGAAAAATAAAAGATTTCGTTCGCTTGAGCGCCAGTTGGGGAAACAAACCACAGGAAACCCACTCGAGCGGAAAATGTCTATTGATGGAGAGTTTCTAGTTCAGAAAAGTGACTAGGTCCGGAGTTTTCAGAAATACAGGGCCCGACATCAACTTTTTTCGCTAGGCGCCATTGGCGACTAATTAAAAAGTTCTCGTCGCCAAAATGCAAAGATTTAGTCGCCACATCAAAGTGGATCTCAGCTGAACTTAGAAAGATGGGGTGCCATTTGGCGACTAGCTCTAACATTTTGGTCGCCAACCCCCAAAATTTAGTCGCATATGGTCGCAGTGTCGGGCCTTGAAGTACGAGTTTAAATGTGATCTTTACTACGTTTTCGCTTCCATCATGCTTGCAGATGTGTCGAATGAGATGTTTATTTGAGTCAGTAGCTTCTCAAAGACGCAAATTAAAGCAAAACGCGCACTAGAATGAACACCCAGGACGAAAATACACATTTCAGCCTCAATTTTCAAGACAAGGTACATTCTGTGTTGAAGTAAACAAATGTGCTGCTAGCTAGGACAATACACAACAGAAAGCAGGGACGGAAATGCCTAGTGCAGATTGTCAAAAAAAAGTGCAAGAGAAGCAGGAAATTGCAGAACCAAATTTCCCTTCAGAAGCAGAAGAAGAAGCCAATATGTACATAAAAGAGCGATGTTTTCTGGACATCGAGCGTGACATATAAGCTCCTCCTATATAATAGCAACGTCGTCCTGGGAGGTCAGGTCGCGAATTTTCGCTAAGTATGATATCGCTTTGCGGACGAATTTGCGATCAAATGGACAGCTTGAAAACTGGAGATCACTACTATTAAAACAGGTTGAGTTTCAATCGCGCCGTTGAAATTTCAAACCCACGGGTCACTGTTTTATAACACGTGATGACCAAAAAATTGACATATGACTGGGCACTAACTGTTTAATTGGCTGTAAGACATCAAGCCTAAGTCACGTGACAACTTTTTAGTCGTCACGTGATCGAATTTTGCAGCCAACAGGCTTGAAATTGAAACGGCTCGATTGAAACTCTACCCGTTTTGATAGTAACTTGACTAACATACTCGTTTTCGGGTGGCAACTTGGAAGGAAAATGATGTGAAAGAAAGGGCGAATTGACAAGTTTGAAAGCACATTTTATCGCTCATTCAATGGCGACTTTTATGGGCCGTGTCAGAGAAATGGATTCAAAAGCTTAGATCAATTGGAGAGGAACGACCACACCCCTTTTGGTATTTTCTAGGGTTCAATTTCGTTTATGCTGACAGACATCCCTACCCCTAAACCAAGGGAGTACCAACCCCCCTCCCCCATCCTGGACACGGCTATGTAGTTTTACTTCTGACCAATGCGCAAAATAATTTGATTTCCCCAGGACTTGTGCTTTTAGGGACCATGAAAAAAGGGAATACCATGAATGATTTACCTGGATTGTCCTGTTGAGTATTTGGCCTTCTCGTGGTGCTAGCCTTCTAGACAGTCGAGGGGAACTGGTACGAGGGCTACTATCCCCAGACCTCTCTGAGCCACTATCACTCTCGGCTGAGGATGGCCTGTCAATAACAAATAATCCAGAATACTGCAATGGACGATTCCAGCTATAACCGCTCGCGCTCTTCATTCAGAATGCCTGGGTCGGTACGTAGTTGCTTAAAGCCCCTCTCTGGTTGGATAATACAGCAATACCCTACACACCTCAACAGTTTTAGAGGATAGATGAAGTTTGCACATTTTGCAGGGAATTTTTAGAGAAATCCACTCCCATAAATCAAAGCCTTTTATTTACTTGTAGATGTGGCCAGTGATTACATACACCTATTTCAATTAACATTGCTCTGCAAAACGTAAAACCATGAACCATGCATCATAATGAAGACCCTATTTCTCGTATTTTCCTCGAGTTTGGCAAACCAAACTAAACTAAAACCACCCAATGGCACTTTGTTTACTACTTTGAGACACAATTTTGTGTGAACCGCTTCGTTTTAGGCAGGAATTAGCATTTCGACTTATGAAGCATGGTTCATGGTTTTACGTTATGCAGAGCAACGTTAATTGAAACAGATGTATTCATCAGATGTCGCAGCATGGTCATCTGAAATGCATCCCCTTCTTGCAACCAGAGAACCCTGACTCTTCACCACATGGGAGAGGCTTGATGCTATGGTGGCAGCCATTTGAGGGCAATTTGAGGGGGGATTTTGAACATTGGTGCATGCACAGAAAGTGATAACATTATTATCACTTTCTGTATAACATTATTCCCGGGTGGGGGGGGGGGGGGGACTCCCCATATTTTCAGACGGGGTTGCTCGTCCTATCCCTTAGGGTATAAAATTGACAGACGTGCTATCTCTTAGGGGTGTTTAAAATCAGCCCTATCCCTTAGGGGAGTCTCTGACCAATCCTTGCCCAAAATATATTGGTGCTGACAGTAGAACCGATATTTACAAAGGAAAATTCAATGAAAACCCTAAAAAAACGAAAATTCGCTTTTATTTGTTTTGACCTGCCAAATCTGCTACGTTTTGGGGGTAAATTTGGCGTTCGCCACACCAAATTTGCTATCTTTTAGGGCTAAATTTGCTGTTGGCCACGCCCATTTTGCTCTCCCTTAGGGGCAAAATCAATTTTCCCAACAAGCACCCCATCTAAAATATTCGGAGTCCCCCCAGGAATATTTCCCTCAACAACTCTGTATCAAATCTTGCACATGCATCAATGGCTGTCGACAGAGTCTTCCCCACGAGGTGATGAGCTGGAGAGCTCTGGGTAGGAGAATGCTTATCTGCCAGACAAGCTTGGTTGTCAATCTTTTTTCCAGACCCTCAACAGTTTCTAACTGATACTAGGCTCTGAAGGCAAATGTTCAAGAAACAGATCTGGTTGGCTCTGAAATTGAAATTTCACTCTTACCTGGAGGATGGTTTCCTATGAGTCAAGAATGCACTGTCAGGCAGAGAGCCTCTTGCTCTGCGTTTCTTGACTACTTCTGGATTACTTAGGCTGTTGGATTCACTCAGCCTGCGTAAATGCTGCTCTGCCAGCAGGAAGTATGTCGCAGCATAAGAATCATACAGATTTTCCTCTAATGACCTGCAAGTATCAGATATTTGAATTGGGGTTCTAGATATTTGAGTTGTTTTCAGGGTCTAACAATTTTACATCCAAGTTATTGCTATATTTCTTTATCAAAATGCAGCATGTGCCATTCTTAACATAACACAAGCTTGCCAAGGATGGCGGCAGGTGGTAGGCCTTTAAACCATAGGTCCTGTCTCTCACATGTACTACACTCATCTGAACCAGAGGGATGTTAAAGAACCACAGGAAGTTAGAAGTTGCCCATCCTCAGTACAGGTCTTACAACTAACCAACCCTCTACACTGACTAAGGGAACCTCATAATTGGAGCCCTGCTCTGTGTAGGATTTCCTGGCCCTCGAGTACCGTAAATTGTGCAAATAAAAAAAAAATAGAATCTCACCTGATAACTTTATCTCTTTCTGCTATATTTCCAGATTCCATTTTTTCCAATAGTAATAAATGCTCCTCAGCAGTAAGAGGTAGCTCTGTCACTAATGGGATGTCAGATGGAATCAGGGGGTCCATGCCTTGTTGCAACCAGGTATGGTTCATAATTTCCTCCAAGCAGGCTCTATGGTGTGGTTCCCGTATAAGCATTCTTGATATTAAACTGGAGAAGAAAAAACAGGTAATAAGAGAAGTAAGAGAAGAGGTAAAAACTACAGTACCTATAAGTATCCAGTTTAGGGGGGTGGGTAAAAAAATATTTTTCAACTGCCGATATCTCATGAAATAATTGTTAAATCATGGTGAAAACTCTACCATTGTGCTCTACAATGCATTTCTGCAATAAAATTGGGTATCCCTTATTCATGCTTCAAGAAAATAACCACTGGATACCTAGAGGGGTGGGGAGTGGTGGGTGGCAGTACCCAGTACCCACCACCTAATTCAGCATCCCTGGATACCTATCGAGTACTATTCTTTTGACCTCTTCTCTTACATGTGATTGAATCAAAGCATTGTGATTGGCTAACTAGTGAATAACTAAGTTTCTGATCACATTTTTGCCCTCTTCTTCAAAAACTTCGGTGAAATTTCTGTTTGTGTTCAGTTAGTGAGATATGAATTTTTTTAGCTTTCATGTTGTTGCTGATGATGTCACATCAATCTTCTTCCATTCAGTCCATGTTTGGTTGTTTTCTGGTTTCTGACAACAAAGTTTTACTAACGTCACTGAAGGCATCATCCCATTTGACCATGTTGTTGCTCCCCTGTTGACTTTTAGTTAAATTGTCTGAGATTTGCTGTCTCCGGGTGTGGAAAATGTTTATCAATGCACTTTATTTTCAGGAGGTACTGAATGACCAAAAAAAGGTGTGGTGTCCAGGTTTGGGAAATCTACTTGACCCACAATGTAGATCTTTCTTTGCCATAAGGGTAAATGAATTTTTCTTACTTTTTGCAAGACCTTGATACATGATCTGGAACCTGATATCTGCAATCCATGATCTTTGTTAGGGTTTCACTATCATTGGCTTCACTGAAGGGTGCTTGTCCGCACACCAGCATATAGAGAATCACACCAAGGCTCCATACATCTGGCAAAAACAAAACACATTTCTTTCAGGTAAAAGCATTGCAAACTTATCACTTTGTGATTGTTTTCACTATATGTGGTCATATAAATTCGCATTAAACCAAAAATTACTCAGCACATTGATTGATGCATTGCCAAAATATGGTCATTAAAAATTTTATATCATGTCTTTTGCTTACTGTGAGATCTGTCACCTGAGTGAAATTTGATGTGTTGAGCTCATAAGAAATACCCAAAAGTACATCTTTTCTGCAATGTTTTGTGCTATCGATGTGCTGGATAATAAAATCATTGCCCTGCTCAATTTGGAGAATATTGTCTTATTTAGATGGCAGACGATATGCTGTCCTATCTTGCAGGATAACGGTTGAATATTTTCCATTCTTTAATTCTAGAAAGGAATAATCATATTTCAGTCCCTTCCAAACAGGTAGTATGGATATTTTCTTTATCTACTTTTCCTTTTCCCATTAAAAGGCTTGAGGAAACACTGAATCAGTGTTGCGTCAAGCTACTTTTAATGTGTGGTTCCAAAAAATATCCATACCCCCCCGACGGAAGGGTGTTGAAAAGTGACCCCCCCCCCCCCCCCCACCCCTCTGGAATTTCCGAAGAAAAATACAGTATTTGTATGGAAAAGATCAGGTAAATTGACCCCCCCACCCCTCCGGAATTTCCATTCCCTTCCGTAGGGGGGGTATGGATAATTTCTGGAAACACACAATACACTTTAAAATCAATAAAGTAATAGCTGTTTCAAATGAATGTGTCATAGCTCTGGTGGGTGTGTGCTCTTTGCCTTAGATTTTATTATTTTTCTCTTTTTAATTCATATTCCGGGCACACATACAGACAATACAGACACTAAATATTTTTGTATTTTTAAAAACTAGACAGAGAACATGATCTCATCTGCAGTGATTTATATCAGAGGTTTTAAATTGTAGACCTTAACTTCCAAGATGCTCCAAAGTATAAAGGTCTTCATTTTGTAAAAAAAAAAAATGTAAGTAAATACTCAGAGTAAAACATTGCAGTATATGGAAAAAAATAAAAAACAATTTACATTATTAAATAAAAGGCAAACTTCTAATAGTTTTCTAGAAAAACTACTTCTTCCAGTCAGGAATATGAATGTGACTTTGGAAAACAACTCCGATTATCAAGCTATAAATCACATTCTCAAGTATTTGAACTCACTTTATAAGAAACAATCGACATGCAGTTTGTCACTTAGAAACAATAAAGAATGTTACAAGAATCAGAATAGCACTTTCCGGTTCAAAATCACACTCCCACACATGGATTTAATATTCTCCTGTTTTAACGGGCAAAAGAAGATTGACATTTTTAAGGCAATGGATGAATTCAAGCTATAATGACCTCAAGAAAAGTTAAATTCAAAAATAAAATCCATAGTAGCCAAGATGTTCTCAAAAGGAACAAAGCAGGATGCAATGGTTGCACAATTCCTGGAGTGATTTATATTCTTACGAAAATTTAACGAGGGTATGACTATTACAGTGGAAGAAGTCATGCAGTTTTAGTGTTAAGATTGTATGATAAGCTTAAATTAATTTCTACAGGAGAACTGGAGGGATTTTTGCAAGCTCCCTGTTACATGGGTGGGATGCTTTGTACATGTGATGTGTACACTTCATTTTGAAGTCTGTTAGCACTGTATGAAAACAACTCTCTTAAAACGATAACCGATCATATCGAGAACCAGAAATGAACGAATAAAGTCAACTACAAATGGTTCTCAATCCTAAATAGGATAAAGCGTAAAGTAAGTTGCAAGATTGATTGAAAGACGAGTTAGTTTAAGCACATAAACATCAAATTACTCTACGAATATTATATAGATCGATCGCTTCGTGGTTTATCCACCACCCAAAGCGATCTTAGGTGGTACATTGTATGAGAGAAAAATCTAGCAAAATCTGTGGTATATATGGAGTGATATTGGGTCGTATTATTACGAAATCTATGATATGTAACTTAAATGGTATAAACCTAACCAGAATATGGATTTTCAAACGAACAACTCACCCACGGCCGGCGCTTCATATGCATCTCCTAGCAAAACCTCGGGAGCGGAGTACGCTAAAGACCCGCAAGCTGTCTCTAGCTTCTCGTTTGGAATAAAATTATTAGAAAATCCAAAGTCCGTGAGTTTAGCCATGTCCTGGTTCTTAAAGAAGATCACATTTTCAGGTTTTAAGTCTCGATGAACGACATGCAGCTTATGGCAATAGTCGATGGCTAGAACGATTTGCCGAAAGAAATAACGCGCCTTCTCCTCGCCTAATCCTTTTTCATGGTTCATAATGTAGTCGTACATGTCCCCTCCATCGCCTAGTTCCAGTATAAGGTACAGTTTTGTGTTTGTGTCAATAACCTGGTAAAGTCGAACCACATTTGGGTGTTGAACCAGTTTCATGCAGCGCACTTCTTTCAAGAGATGCTCCCGCGAGACTTCATCCAATTTGGTTTTGTCGATCACTTTAACGGCAACCCTTTCTCCTGTAATAACATGCCTTGCAACTTTAACTACTGCATAATGTCCTCGACCTAATGTCTCTCCTAAATCGTACATTCCAGCGATTTGACTGTCCCCGAAGCTTGATTTCCAGTCGTGTTTCGCCATCTTGTATGTTTCCTCCGATTTACATTTTACATTTGAGAAGATATTTGTGGACAGACAATCGAACTGTCAATATAAACAAACCGACCAATCAGAGCGCGACTAACTAACATGGCGAAACGCACACACTTCACACAAAGGTTTTAGCGAATCGTATGATAAAACCTTTTTTATAATTTTTTCGACAAAAATGCAATGTTTGAACTGAAACTAAAGTTTCTCCTGCAGCGAAGGGTTTTGTTTATGCCCAAACAGCCAGAGTCATAATGAAGCTCTATTATGTCGATCTAAGTATATTTTGATACGCATATTGAATTTCCTTTTAAAGTGGAATTGCATCATGTATTAAAATCCTCCGTAATGGCCATACAAAGAATCTAATATCACCGACTACTATAAAGCCAAATTGACAAAAAGCAGTTTTTTTAAATGCCGACATAACGACTTTCGGGAAGATAAATTTAGTTATTTTTTTCCCTTTAACTCAAGTGTTTGGGTTGATCAAACTACCGATAATTATAAAAAAAATATAAGTATTTAAGTTTTCTTTTTCCTTAACACACATGAGAATGCCATTAAAAACCGTGATCACTTGATTAGCTTTTGTAAGTGCGGGCAAAAATCCAAGTACCGCGAAAAACGCAAACAAGCAAGTAAAAAATTCAGGGACCTATGTCAACATTTGGCCGTGCTTGTTGATCTTCTAGCAAACACGTTTAGTGAATCTTTCCGGGGCTAAATTTGTGCTTTTGCTTTCAGGTTTGCGCGCAGCTGGTAAACAAGGCGCATTCAAACGACAAAGAAGGTGGGCAGGGTCAGGTTTTAAGCTACAGTAGGGCTTGTCCAGGGTCTACGTCGACTATCTACATCTACAAATGGGGGGCTTGCAAAGGGGGTACCCATCATGGCAAGACATTAAATTAAAATTTGGAGGTTATTCGTGCTTCTCGGTTAGGCAAGATAAATGAAAGAAAATGTCTTGCAGTCTTGCAAAAAAAGGATAAAAAGAAGGACCTTTTGCTACTTGTAGGATTATGATCGCAGCCCAAACTTCATTGTAGTTCACATGGGCCCAATTTAGGGGTAGTACCCAGCACCACCAACTTTGAAAAATACATTTCAACTTCAAAACAACAACAGATCATACATAGCTCTCTCCTTCCCTTCCTTGCCATGATGGGTACCTTCTTTGCAAGGCCCCTGATTTGGAGGGACCATCTGAAGGACACTGATTTGGAGTGACCATCGACCAGTACTTGATAGCATCCCGATACAGTAAAACCTGCATATAAGAACTTATTTAAAAGAACCTTTTCACTATGAAGACTAATAGTTTTCAAGGGAAGAACAAAGAAACAGCATAATAAGGCCTAGTGAAAACGGCATTTCTCTGAGGAAATCCCTTTCACAGTTGAACAACTTTCGAAGCTTTATCAGCCCACATTTTCTCAGTTCTTTCATTTGTGATCAAGCTATTCCCTATGGCCAGAGATGAATTAAATAAATCGTTTATACAAT
Source organism: Scolanthus callimorphus (assembly GCA_033964015.1). NCBI lineage: Eukaryota > Metazoa > Cnidaria > Anthozoa > Actiniaria > Edwardsiidae > Scolanthus > Scolanthus callimorphus. The sequence goes on from CM066917.1 coordinate 28,032,163, forward strand.
AAAACCTTGAGATTTGTAAACCACAAATTAGTTTTGATTACACAGTCTACTCACTCTATAGGCTGTGCTATTGTGTTTGCCAATTTTGATTGCGTTGTGTCTGGAAAACTGATCAAATTGACAAGCTGCTCTCCGTGCAGTTTTTGGAAGCCTTTCGACTGCTGGTAGAGTAATTTGTTTGAAGACAGATAATGGAAAAACGTGCTTGTTAAAAATATAAATAAATGGTAAATTTATAGACAAGCCTTTCAGACGCACACGACTTCACGACTGTAAAATTAATGAGGGTATTATTTTTAAGAGTGTTTGAATAGCTAATGAAATCAGAAATGAAAGCCAACAACGAAAGGGTGAACAGGCATTCGATATGTACACGAGGGAACACAAGCAGAAAACAGCGAGTTCTCCACGAACAAAAGAGCGGTCACCTGCCCAAGACGTAACATGGTACAAGAAAACAACAGAATAATCCCAAAACCAACACACCCTTGAATTCGGACCTTCCAAAATATTTTTATTATAGTTTCAGCAATCATTGACTGATGAAAGTTCATTATTTTTTCTTCAATAATGTTATTTTTATTGTTTATTCAATTGTTTTTCTTCTGGTAGCGAATGAACACTTGTTTTCCCTGCAGCGCGCCTCAAGGTCCAAAAACATTGCTGTGTGACGTAACAAATCCCATTGATAATGTTTTGTTGGGTTGCTGGGTCCAATTGCACGCGTTTCAAAACATCGAAATTCCGTTTCTTCGAGCGAAGCCGTCGTTAAGAATATTTCTCCAAAGTTGTTGGTGTATAAAGCTTGAGCTAACGCCAGATGAGGTCTAATGAATGATTAATATCCCGTGTAGGTTACCGTCTGAGTAACGCTGGGATCCGAACGATAGTAAACAATGAAACCAGGAACACGATACAGCCATTGCTCGCAAACTTCAACACCCTGCTTTGTAGCGCAAAATGTTCCTCGATATACCTCGCATTTCACAGTTTCTTCGCGGCTAATAATAATATTGTTTTCATGTGACTGGTTTTCTAATCCAAAAGGCGAGAGTTCACCTTTTTCGTCAATTATGGTCATCTGCTTGGCCCCAAGCGTTTCAGTTGTTTACTCCGTCTTGTAGATTTCAGCAGGCGCACAGCTTCTTTTATCAAGTTCCCTTCATCTAAAAGTTCCATGACTCGATCATAGGACGGCGAAGTTCTAAAAGGATCACAGCTCGGGCACATAAATGTCGAATAAGTTCTTTCGGAGCCCGGTTCTGAGTTCACACTTGGACCACGACTTTCGTCTTCGTATGTTTGTGTTTGGGGTAGAGAGTTCGTTGCATCTTTTCTGACTTTCAAGCGGTCTCTAAAATCCAAAATAACGTTTTCCAGTTCGTCCGTAGCTAATTTCTGGTTGATCCATAATCCACTTGTTCGATACATGATAGTTGAAGGCAGAAAAGCGAGAATTTTGTAGAGAGAATGAAAGATAAACCGTTCACTATAAAGCATCGGTCAAAAAGACGGGGTGGGTTTGTTGTGTTTGTGACTCGTTTCAAAGAACGCAGCCATCGAGCACGTGGCCGAAAAGCAATCAACTATAACAACAAACGCTCTGATTGGTTAAATAACCATCAGTCGACAAACATTAATAATGTAACGACAAATATGATTGGCTAATTTTGACATTAAGCTATGCTTGATCACACACGTCAAGGTTATTTTTAACTCATCTGCATTTGGCGCGAAATGTTCATTGTTCTCTCTTGACGTCACGGTCCGACTGTCTACTGCTGTTCCGGTTTTTGTTTCCTCTACACGAAATGAAAATAAACTTGTTGCTTTAAACAAGAAAAACAATCAACCTAAAATAGAATTCTTCACTAGCAAATGTCAATATCCCTTTCTAGAGCGAGACATTTTGGTAGAAATTTCGTGAGCTGGCACTTTGTAAACATTTTCGATCCTCACACGCGCTTCATATTTCAGCTTTTTGGGGTTCAAGTTTATTTGAGTTTGTGGTCAAAATATTACACGTACCGACATGCTGCGCTTTCCGGGAAAGCAGCGACCCGGAAAAATTTAAAAGTTTCCTGCCTTTCGGCAAAAGAGCATGGCATTTGAAGGTAAACAAAGATCAACATAAACAGTGCCGGAGGGTCTGCAAATTTCACTAAGGGACCGATCGTTTATTACGTCCACGGGGGGGGGTGGGGGGGGGGGGGGGGTGGGGGGGGGGGGCGGTGGTTTTCTAAATCTATTGAAAGTTGAAATTCGCACCCCCCTCATTAAAAAGGCGATACAAAAATAACCCCCCGTAACATCGATGTTCTAAAAATCTTACCCCCCACCCTGTAACCAGATCCCCGTTTGAACTAATGGAAGAAAATTTACAGAAATTTCTCTTTTTGTTGCGCGCGAAGCGCGCCCTAATTTTATGCATGATATGAACGCATTTCACCAAACCTCAAAGAAAATGTAGATGAACATTCCATTTGCTGTGTGTATGTAGTAACAAAGATCGCAAATGACGTGCGTAAAGCAGGGTCAAAATGACGAATCTCTATCCTCGTAAAGTGGAACTCACGCTTGCCTAATAATTAGGCCTTCTTTTTTCGAACTGAGACAGCTCCGATGCTTATTACTACAGAGCGTCTTTCTGGGGAGAGTTAGTTTTTTTTTCTCCTGGCTAAGATATATTTTCTTGTAATGACATTCGTAGCCATTCCATTGCGCACGCACTCAAAAAAAATATTTTGTACATTCCGTTGCGCGCGAAGCGCGCCGAAATTGGCGTAGCGAAATGGCGTAGCGCTGTATGCCACGACGCGGCTTGTACATATTATTATTTAGTTTGAACCACAGTGTCTCTGAAAAAATTACCCCCTCTTTTGAGAGAGGGTGCCAAAAAATTACCCCCCTAAAATCTATGTCTTCTAAATTTTTACCCCCACCCAAATTCCACCGCCCCCCCCCGTAGACGTTATAAACGATCGGTCCCTAAATATTTTTAAATATTTAAAACAATTCTGATTCCCAAGCTCAAATAAGGGGTGGACCATTAGAAGTTGGGGGAGGGGGGGGGGGCACGCACCAAAGACACTGTCCTCGTGCCGTTTACAAGAACAAGTGGTATCTTGCCGAGGAAAAACAAACTCTCCCAATAATTGCCCTGTAGTGATAGGCCTGGCAGGAAGTGCAGTCACTATGTTCGAAGAATCACACTACGCGCGTTACAAGTATAGAAATTCGTCATGTGGACCGCTTCACACAAATGAATAATAATAATTTCGTAATTTGTGGCATCAATAATAAAACCTACAGGCATTGTTTACTATACACAAAAAACGGAACGTTCGTCTACCCTTTCTCTGAGGCTTGATGAAATGCGTTTATAAAAATTCGAACGCTTCGCGCGCAACGGAAGAAAATGACCTCTACCAATGTCAAATAGGGGCGGGGGATGGCGAAAACCTTTAACAGCTTCATTCTTTTTTAACGGCGACCAATAAAAATATATCATAAGAAAATTTGTTGTATCTATACATACAGCAACAAGATTTTCTTAATCAATTTCTGAACCAATATAGTATATAGCATAAGAAAATTTTGTTGATTTGTTGATGTGGATTTGGACGGCCTGTGGGAACGGAACGCCACACGGGAACAGGTAGTGCTCGATGCGCAAGATACCCCTCGTGGGTTTATCCTTTTCCACTTTTTTTGTGTGTGTGTCTGCGAAAAAAAAATTCGTACATGGCCTTCGAGTCCGAAAAAAAATTCCTGCACAACCTGATCCTCGAAAAAAAAATTCATACGCAAAATATTGCCACCCCCCCCTCCCCCATTTTCTAATGGTCCACCCCTATTGTATTAATTATACCCACTACGAAAATGTCACTTTACCATTGGCTGGACCAGAATGTAGTGAAAACAGTCACGCAAAAATGCTCGTACTCACTTCTCAGGCTAATACATTCCCTGTTATTTTATGTCGATGTCACGTCTAAAATTTGAAAAATTTGCATTTCTTTGTATTTTTTTTTCCAAAAGAAAGGCTAAATGTCACGCCGAAGACTCTGTCGTGTATGTCACAATCTCCGAGGCACAGACTGGTCGGGCTCGGACAGCAAGGAACGCCTTACTCAATCCTATAGGGCTAGAATTGTAGGTCTTCCGACCAGAAATCTGTTTCTGGAAATAAATCTGTTTCTGGAAAAATCTATTTCTGGAAATTCCCCAATGATGTCATTCAGTCAATCTTTCAGTCTTTACTTTTGACATTCGAAAATCTATTGAAGGAGACAAATTTGCATGAGAACATAGTGATGCATTCAAGTAAAACCGAGGACTAGAGAAACAAGGCCGGCTAACAGCGGGAACTTTAGAATTTTGTTTGAGAAAAATTCATCGACAGGGTTTTTTTTTTTTTACCATCGACAGGTTTTTTTACAGTGACCTGAAAAAAATACTGATTCCCACCTATGACGAGACTAAAATAACTGTGTGATGTCTAGAACCGGAGAAAGACATTACATTCTGTCTAGGGAAGGACTGATGGGGTGAGGGGGTAGGGACTAAACTGGCTCTGTTTCACACATTCTCGTACCCAGAGCTCCCCGGCTCGTCACGTCGCGGGGTTCTCGATTTATTACACTCCTAAAATAGCTAGAATAAGCTAAACACAGAGGCTCTGGTGACAGCGCCACCGACGCGTGCTCAAAAGAAAATGGTGTTTTTAGAGCGCATTTCAGATGACTGCCGTGAGTTAATTCGCAATCATTTGTAATTTACTCCTATACGTTTTATTCAGAATTGGTGTAACTACCAGCGGCGCAGCCAGGATTTCTGAAGGGGGGGGGGGGGGGGGGGGGGGGGGGACCGGATAGTAAAACATGGGACGAAAATGTTCCTCCAGCAAATACAGTAATTGTATCAGGGAAAATCTCCCGAGAAGGGGGGTGGGCCCGGCCCCCTGGCTACGCCTCTGACTACTTTGCGATTTATTTCACTACAGTCATATTGAACACGCTCTATACTTTTAGAGCGTTGAAGTCGAAGGCATATGTTAAAAATACGACTTATGTTTTATTAAAGCGAGATTATTTATGTACGCGAGCGCGCGATTTGTACCACACACCACCCACCCCCACCTGTTTTCAATGCCCATTTTCTCCATGCCCTCAAGTAAGGGGTGCTGGATGTTATTGCATGGATGCGTTGCTCTTGCTATAAAGAAGCTGGTGCTGAAGCCTATCTTTTGTATTTATTTATTATTTTACGAGATATTCGCAGTAAAAACGGGTATTTTTCCCTAAAAGTAGGTTGGTTGCGGCATACACCACCCTAAATCGGGTTCCGATCGAGTACAACTGTTTTGACCGCTTCCCAAAGTTGTCCCTAACCCCGATATCTCCGGGTCCCATTGTTTTGCGAGATTGTATAGAAAAACGTGTCTCGGACCGAGATTATCCTTTGCCCATCCGAGATATCTCGCCTCATGTGAACAGGCCCTGACGTTTTGCCAGTTCCTCCCAAACCACCACGTAAATAAGGACCTATGTAGGGCAATTCTACTATGTATGACAATACGGTTTGTATGCCCTCACCTTTGCGAGGCATGAACAAATTCTCTAGCTGTACTAAATTTAAGTACAGTTTTGTAATGTAGGGCTACGTGCTTTCACATAGCCATTTGTATCCGACATCAAGTTATTTGTCATGTCTTGCATTATATCATACCTGATTAGCAATGGCGGTAAGATAGGAAAGCATAAAAATGGTTCGGGGACAACCCTCGCCATGTGGTCCCGGCACGGATGTCCGGCTTTAATAAAATTGGTACATCAAAGCCAATTACATAGCGCAAATCAACCCGCTGAGCTGTGCCATTAATTTGGCACCTGGGCACATTTTATCCGAGCCGTGCAAAAAATCCCTATCGTGTAGCCTTTCGATCGATTAGCGACCCCATAGCCTTTCGGTGTCACGCCGGGTGAAACCTTTGCGTCGGCGTATACACCTCATTCAATAAACGTTGAAGCGCGGAATACAATGGGATTATTTGCTTGCATGAGTGACACCAAACAGTAGAGCTCGACGACCAATGACTTCACTCCCAGAGTAACCTTTTTGAAATAGGTGTAAACGCGAGCTCATATTAGATTGAACATCTGCGCGGAAAAAAAAGCTCTTCAGGGCGCGGCGCATAAGGGAATCTAAGAACGTCTTATAAGATAAGAGTGGCACACAAAGTAATAAATCCGAATTAATAAGGGCCGATCATTGAAACTTACGATTGAACAGGATTGGACAGGATGTATAGGATTGATGCATATATATCCATTGGAGGGAGCAGATATATTAAAGTGAAGTGTAGAGAGCTGTGACCCCACGAGAAATAAAACCCCTGTCCGTGACCCTGATCCCAAGTTTTCGTGAGTGGAACCTAAAACGTTGTTCTGCTTCGGGGGATGCTCAAAACCGTACCACGGAAAGTGCTTGATTGGCAAATTCCGTCGGGAAGTTTTAAGTTAAGTTTAGCTGCTGGTTTCTCGCGAACACCGAGCTATTTCCCGATCCTGTGGGTCCACCCTAGCCTGCCTAGCATGCATTTCCCTCTATCTCGCACGCCAGGGTCAAAGAAAGGACTGAAAAAGTACAAAAGGGCGAGATTTCGATGATTTGGCCGGGCGAAATATGGGGAGAGGAGGGGCGCATAATATGGAGAAGAGGAGGGACGCATATCTCTAGACCACGCTTCGCGCGTCCATCGAAAAAGCTTGCTTGTGAACAAGCGGGATTCCTGTGTGCGCCACAGGAATCCCAACGGATAAACCGGCAGCTGATGATCCTCGATGATCCAAGATGTCCACCAGGAGAGATGTCGATGATTTTGTATAAATAGCTGCTTGTGTTGCAAACAAACAATGTTTTGAATCATGTCAAAGTGTTCTGAAGAGTCTGGGGAAGGATTTTACTTCAAAGCTGATTGTGTTTGACATAGGTGAGTATATTGCACTGTTAACTTTCGACTTTCACACACTGCAACAAAATCCAAAATGGAAATGGTGTATTACGGAATAAATAAGATAAATCATCCGGCATCAGATGTTTTTCTACTGACAACTGTAATTGCTCCATATCTTTTAACTGAAATTGAATACAAAAGCCCTATGTTGAATTTGTTTCAAAGGTGTAAACATTGAAGGACATGCATGGGGCTAGCCCCCTCCCCCTGCAATATGCGTCCATGCATCTACTTTCTTCTGCATCAGGCCAAAGATTTGCCATGCATTTTACTTGTTGGTTCATTCTGTGATATCGGTATTCACTGTGTGGATAAAAATGTACAATAGGTTATTTATTCATGTTTTCATGTGAAATATCCATTGGAAGCAAATGAGGAATTAGTGCACAAGTGCCACCTTATATTATTTTCTGTCAGATTGTACATTATGGCCATTCTGGGTGATACTCATGTGGATCCTCCTTTCAGGAAAAGCAGGTAAGTTGTCAGAAACAAATGTGTTATAAATACATTGGTATTTAAGCTCAACGTTTGTCTGACATCTCTGAAACCCATGGGAAATGCTTGCTATGCAGGCAGTCAATTCCAAAAAGTGCTGATTTCAAATATGAAATGAAAAATGAAATATATGCACTTGTATACCACAAATTATCATGTGGATATGTTCAAATGCGGTTTACAGATGTGGACATGTCTATCCCTAGATGCGATGTGATTTATACAATGCAGTTTACAATCATGAGTGGTTGTTAGAATATCATTCTGTAGTGAGCACTGTGGTTGTTAACGTTCCTTGCATAGTGGTTAAGTGTAGTGGGCTGAGAGACAGGACCTCAGTTTATTGTCTCATCTGAAAGACGTTGATCAGTAGACACAAATAAATGCCAGTGTGGGTATGAGGTAACTCAGAAATTCTGCTGGAAGGCAGTTGAAATTGAAACTTCTGTCAATTGCTAGATTTGTTAGCAGCCCTTCTTCTGGAATGCTTGTAAATTGATGGAAATTCCTACATTGTAGCTCTAAATTCCACCTTCCATTATGCCTGTCAAGAATAATGCTCCCAATTTTGAAGGTCAGATTTGTATCAGTGAAAAGGTTTTAAATCAAGAAATTTGTCACATTTGATAATTGTTTTAGTGATGGTACTATTTGTGATGCTCATGGTTACAAGATAAATCTGTACCCTGAAGTCATGGATGTTTTACACTGGCTAAAGAGAGAAATGTAGAGAAATGGCTGTTGCCTCAAGGTATGAAAAAGTATGAACATTCCAGTACCCCTGTGATAAGTCAACATGACATGTTGAAACAGTGTCAGCTTGTAGCTTAAATAGTTACCAACGTGTGAAAATATCCAGAAAATCCACCCCCCCCCCCACGGAAGGGTGTTGAAAAGTGACCCAACCCACCCTCCAGAATTCCAATGCCCTTCCGTGGGGGGGGGGGGGGGTGGGTGGATATGGAACCACACAATATGGAATCACACAATATGGAACTTCTCTAGAGGAGATTTAAAGGAGAATCAATTATGAAATCGAGAAAGACATTTAGCTGCAGTTATAATTGTACATTTCATGTTGCCACAAGGTTATATTAAATGTACTGATTTGCTATATCTGTTTGCAGGACCCAGGATCCACCTGCTGGAAAGGAATTATTAAAGATGATGAACATTGACAAGTTCTTCAACTATCAGGAAATTTACCCTGGCCGTAAAGTGGCTCATTTTAACAAGTATGCTATGTTTAGAATGCCATTGTAAAAATAAAGTGTGTGGTTCCAGAAAATACCCCCCCCCCACCCCCTCCCCCCCATGGAAGGGATTGGAAATTCCAGAGGGGTGGGGTCAAATTACCGATTTCTTCCTACAAATAGGAGGTCTTTGTTTACATTTGAGCTCATTAGCATAAGCGATGTTCAGAATCAGACCTTTTGAGGGAGCTAAAAAATGATGCGTCTGAATATCAATAGAGTACTGTAAATAAAACATAATTGGAAAATTTCAAGCTGATATCTCGAATTCTAAGCAAGCGGTGCAACGTTCAATTAGAGGAAACAGTGATTCACACAATTTTGAAAAGCTTCAACTAGCCTGAAAAATGAAACAGAAAAGAAAGGAATCAGGTCAAGACTTTTTAAGAATAAAAAATAAACTTGTTTGAGCTTTTCATGCATTTTCAAAGCTAGATACAGCGTTTCAAAATTTCGTGAATGTAAACAATGACATCAACAAGGATCGGCCTATACTGTATTTTCATTTAGAAATTCCAGAGGTGTGTCTTTGTGTGTGTGTGGGGGGGGGGGGGGGGGGGGGTCACTTTTCAACCCTTCCGTGAGTGTTGATAAAAAGATATACAGCCGATTGCGTTTGAGCGTTTTACCCTAACATTCGCACGTTACGTTTGAACGTTTGAAAGTTGCGTGTGAGACAAAAGTCGGACGTTTCAAGGGCACCAGCCATGTGTATTTTCACTGACCAATCAGAGAGGACAGAAACGTTGGTTCGCCATAGAAACGTCTCGTTTCATCCTAGAAACGCAAGTTTCAAACGTTCAAACATAACGTGCGAACTGTTAGGGTAAAACGCTCAAACGCAATCGGCTTGATATCAAGGTGTAAACAGGCCGAGTGAGATGTGGACACCTACCATGACTTTTGATCTGACCTTATTGTATTTTTATTGTTTTAATTAGCACATTTTGTTTTATAATTAGCACATTATATTGCAATGGCTTTGAACCAGAAAAGACACAATCATCATTTCTCACAAATTCTTCAGTTTCCATCATTTTAATTTCTTTTCTTTCTTTTCTAATATGACAATAGGAACCCGAATGAGCTTATCTTTTATATGTACATTGAACTACTATTAATGCTATTTTAGGTCACCAAGGACAGTGGAATACCTTTTCTCAGATGTTATTTTCGATGATGAGGAACGAAACATAGTTGACATTACCAAGCTAGGTAAGACAATCCTCAGAAACTCAGGGATTTTTTCCTCAAAAAATGCATGGGTTTCCAAGGATGAGGTAAGAGGTAATATAATAATAAATTAGAAAAGAAATGTCATGAGAATTGTGATAAATTTAAATTGACTTTTGTTTAACAATTAGACTACAAGTTCAAATTTTCTATGAGTCAATATATAGTTAATGAGGCATGCAGCGCCAAGTTGTCTACCCTGTTTGAAAAATAGAACGAGCAGTGCCGTAGCTAGCGGAGGGGCAGTGCTCCCAGCAAAGTAAATGTTAGTGTCAACATGTGGAGAAAAATCTGTTGGCCACAACCGCAAAAAACAAAGGATGACCAAGGCTTGCCCCCATGGCCTAGCTAGCTCTCTATGGCCGTTTTCGGCCCATGTAAAGGGATCACAGAAGTTTGGATCCAAGATCCCTCACTCTGGATCCCAGATCCCCACACCTCTGGATCCCGGATCCAAACCTGAATTTAGCTGGATCCCAGATCCTTTACATGGGCCGATGTTTTAGTAGAAGCATACTACCTTCGATTGTTGCTTAAATGCATTTATTTTAGTTGCTTTTGAGTTTTACGGTAGACTTTTTCGCAACTCACTATCTATTACATGATAGATAGTGAGTAGCGAAACCAATCAGATTGCAGGATTCATGATAGCATGGTCTTATCTGATGCAGTGTCTCATTTGTTGACACACTTGTATGCCAGGTGTGACATGTGTCTTTGTTCCAAATGGGATGACAATGGACTTGCTCAAGGAAGGGTAGTGCTCTACAAACAGAGGAGCAAGACGTCTAGATAACACCAGGCTAGCCACCATTGCTAATAGTCTTTATTAACAAGTGCAGTGGGAATGAAGGGAAAGGGGAAGCGTGTCAATGCTAGTCTAATTTTAAATGCTTGGGTAAAAAAAAATACTGGGGGATGAGAAGCCATCAAATCGAAAATCCTCTTCCGCACCTGGGCAGGAGCGTAGCCAGGATTTTGGTTGGACGATAATGAAAATAGTGATTTCCTCCAGCAATACAGCCCCCTGTACCCCCCCTCCCCCCCCCCCCCCCCCCCCCCCCCCCCCCCCCTGGCTGTGCCTCTGTGGGTAGTAATCCCGCTTTGGGGAAAGGTCACCTTCATTCTGACAAATTTTGCTATAAGATAAAGGATTAATTACTGATATTAGTAGCTACGCCATTGGAAATCCAGCCAATTCCATGGTCACACAATGAACTCCTTCGAAGAGTGATACAGGCAACATATGCAGAGATCGACCATGTGTATAAGTCTTAGTATCCTCATTGTTTTTCGTCGAGGAGTTTTTCAAATTCTTATTGTGAAGGTCAATTTTCATTGTTCCTTTTTTTCAGTTATCTTCCTCTTTTTCTATCTTCTTTGCGCAATTCCACAAGTTTTAACAAAATCTTCACGCAATTAGCGGTTAGCTGATTCGTGTTGATGAGATTGCCTGTTCAACCGAACCAGGTTTGTCCTCTCCACTTAAAACCTTCCGTAACATATGCTGCTTGAACATCCTGTTGAGCGTCGCATCTTGTTTGTCATTACTCTCAACCGTCTCGGGACTTCTTCTTCCCATGGCATTGCTCAGGCGCAGTACATCTTTTTCGACGTCTAAAAACCGCAACCCCAAACAGTCGACAAAAACCTTTGCGATAGTTTGCACTCAGTGTTAGACAAATACAAGGGTTTATTGCAAAGCACGAGTACGATATTGTAAACGCTGTATCGAAAATGATTCCGAAGTAAGGTTGAATGATCGTCGGGACTTTTGCATCCCACGCGTAGTAGTAAACCATGTAAATCGTGTGGACTGGAGTCCAAGAAACGAAGAACGCCGCCACAATTACAGCCATTAATCGAATAACGCTTTTATTGCGCTTGCTTCGGCGTTTTTGGATTCCGAAAGTGTAGCACCGGCAGGTTTTGCTGCCTGAGTTTGATGGCAATTGCTCCATATAGAACAGTCATTAGAAGAAATGGAACAATTGATACTGATACCATAAAGAAAATGTAAAATTGAATCGGGGCGTTGTCCGGATCAAATGGAGGTTCCCAGATTACCATACAAGCTTGAAAGCCGAAGATGTCGGAATTTACTTGCGCAACTTTGAAATAAAACGCATAGATCCCAAAGGATACAACCCAGATAACAGGTACTACCACTTTCGGGTGGAGAAATTTTTTGCGCGGCTCAGTGGAGTAGACAATAGAGAAAAACCTCTCCAGCGCTATGCACACCATGCTCTGTACCGACACATTGACTGACATGTCTCGAACAAAGAGGTTATTTACAAAGAGCTTCGCCAAACCAGCCGTAGTTGCCCCAAACATGAGAATTCCTCGCCAATTTGAAGATTGTTCTTATCAGCACCAGAGCGGCTGCGATGTCGGAGCATGCCATGTTGACGAGTAGATAGTTTGTGTTGGTGTGCATGTTGCGGTTTTTGTATATTATTGCGATCAACGTGGTGTTACCAAATAGGGAAAGGACAAAAATAACGATGAAGGAACACAATAGGCAATTCTTAGTGTTTCACTGTGGTAAATTTGAGGGGAAAACTGGCGTGGCATTTGAGGAAGAGATGTGTTAGATACGAAAGTCCAGTTAGATTGTAACACGCCCATCGTCCGTAGCTAGTTCTCACTGTTATTCATATTTATCCTCGAGTTATTTTTACTGGAAAGCGCGAAAGTATCGTGGAACCCGAATGAGAGCAGAGCAAAACGGGCCGGGTTGAGTGCACTTCGAGGTTTCACTTACACTTGTCTAGGTAAGCTATGTCCCACTTGTGGTTCCGGCACGACAGGTCACTTGATCTATGACAGTGAACAAATCCGCCGAATTTGCGGTCTAACTCTCTTTCTTATTCAGACTCCTCAAGTGATCGTCTTGTATAATATCACTCTATGTTTCAAACCAACCTCAAATGTTTTCAAGCTCTTTGCTGTCCTTTTGTAACAGGGTGAGGTTTTCTCAGAGTTTTCGGATATAGTGACCCGCCAAATGCACGCTACTTCCTTAAATTGCTACCTAGCAAACTTAGGATGCCCTGACAACTTCGAAAATACATGAAATGAAAGTCCCCAGCTGCCTGAGATATTGCCGCGTTGTTTTTCATCTCGCAGATTACCATTCTTCTATAGCAAACAAGGCGAGATGTAGATAATGAATACTTTACACTCTTCTGTCAGTCATCCTTTGCGGGTTGTTGCGAATTATGAAGCGGGCCATTATTTTGGGAGTCATCAAGACTGTCAAACATGAATTTGTAAAATTCCCTGACGGTTAATTATTTCTAAAGTCGAACAAACCAACGATTTGGAGTCAATATTTCAAGAAGCACTTGACACTTAGGCAAAAAAGGAAATGAAATATGTAATCTGGGGGTTCTGTTTGCACTTACGAGGAAAGCTCATTTTGTCTCCGAAAGATAAAAGATCGCATCGTTTCTTAGGACGATTTGTTTGAGATTTTGTTTGCACTCGATGGATAGATAGATAGTAAAAGTTAAACTTTCATCCTTCGAGAACTTAAGAGCCCTAATAATATTAGTGCTGAAAACCATGCATTACTATAGCCCTTTTAGAGCGCTCACGGGAAAAAGGCGATATAGTATCACTTTATAGTGTTCTCGGGACCACTTGCAAAGACGGTGAATTGTGAACATAAAGGCGATTAATGTAAACGCACTTGTCTTATTTGATAATATTAAGGGAGATAATAAAAAGTCTAATGTTGGGGTTTCAAAATAGAGTCAGTAACAGGTGCTGACTCGTGAAACGACACCCCTTGTAGGAAGGGGTTGAACTTAGTGCTACGCGGCCACAGGCTTGCCTGAACATCTACATATATTCACTTCATTACCGCGAACATAACATCTAATTTACCCCGACCTGCTCCGAGTCTGACCTGGATAGCTCAGCTGGTTAGAGCATCGGATGTACAATTCTGAAGGTCGTGGGTTCGAATCCTCTCGGGGTCAGAGATTTTTCTCTTTCTCCGCTTACTAGGGCTAACGCTCAGAAGCACACATGGGACCATTTCATTAGTATTATATCCAAACCGGCCTTTGTTCCACGGATCACTGATTTAGAGATGGGAACAACAGACTCCATTGTCCAGTAACCTGAGCAATGGTGTGGATCCGTAGCAAAGGCCAGTGTGGATACAATACCAAAATGGGGGCTGGGTGGGCGGGTCTCTAAATGGAGCGTCATACCCCAAAGCTATAGCCCACCCCACCTCTCACTTTCCATTCATTCATGTCGTCTCAAAACACCAGCAAATCCGGCCAGCACTCGCAAAATGCGAGAAGAGAGTGAGCAATAGGATTGCTCGCTCTTTATTGTGTTCTAGGTGAGCATAGCTCACATTTTAGTGGTTTCCGTGCTTCTCAGTGCCCGTGGAATGTTTTTCGGCCGATTTGAATAGTATTATATCCAAACCGGCCTTTGTTCCACGGATCACTGATTTAGAGATGGGAACAACAGACTCCATTGTCCAGTAACCTGAGCAATGGTGTGGATCACTCCGCTGTCCAATGCACCCACATCCGGCGGCACCCCGCGCCCAGCCCTTGCCCCAAGGGAATATTTGAGCCATATGGCTCCCCCATATCTCATCCATATCTTATCACCCTCTACTCATTCCCAATACTGTCACCATACCCCGTATACACTATCAATAGGAAGTATACAGCATAACGTGTGTAAGAGCACAGCACGGCGCCCGTCACTGTACGATTTCATTTGTGCGTCTGACTGGAGCTTCTTATCGTTCTCACAAGGGGGAAAGCTAGCACAAATGACTAAATTGAGATCATGAACCTCTCTCGAGACAGTTTCCGCTACCGGGTGTTACTCATCTACAATCTCGGATAGACTTCTCCGCACGGAACCAAGAGCAGAATCAGCCAGGGTTCCCCCGAGCTGGTCCCCGGGAGCGTCACCCAATTCACCGTTTTGAGATACCTGATAGGCCGCCGTTTCGATTAAATCTTTCAACCCCTTCCCATTCTGGAAGGACGAAATATTGTGTACGTCATCGCTTGATTGGCGGCTAATCGTCCATTATAGAAGAGAAAACAACGAAGCCTGTAGAGTTGAGCGACACTCCCTGGGATCAGTAGGAGAACGCAGTCCCGGCGCGACTGCAAGAGTCTCGCACGAAGGGCCTTAGATGACCCTGGGACTGTGAACCCTAAATCACCCAAAGCTTACGTTTTTCTCTTTCATGCCTTTTTTTTTTCCTTATTACGCAATTATGCGATGACAATTCCACAAGTAAAATCACAGATTCCACTCTTGTCTTTTCTTTTTCCATTACTATATTGTCATGTGCCCGGCTCGAATGGCACTAAACAGCATATGAAACTCCTCTTTAACATTTCCTTGTATCCCGTTTTAGTCACAATGTCACGCAACACCCGTCACATAAATTCATGGCAAATGTTGAATATTTTCTCATTTTGTAGCACTTCTGGTTCCCTGCCTTGTTTGTTACCTACGGTTTGTGAAAGAACAACACTTAGACTATTATATTTTATACGTGTAAACTCAAAATTAAAAAAAACAAAGTCCGGCATCGAGCACATTTTCAACGATGGGTAGGCTCACAAATAGAGAGCGTGAGACTGCTCGACGATTATTTGCCACTAGCTTTGTAATACGACCACCAAATCTTTCGTTACCCCGGAAAATGAGACGTTCGATAAATTTGGCGCATTTTGATGTATAATACGCTAGGGTTCGTTTAAATTATAGTGCGGGATATGGGTTCAAAGTTTGCGCTTTGGTTGTTCTGTTGCTATCTTTGTCTTAACGCGAGAGGGGCAAATGCTCAAATCGATGGGGAAAATCGAGAAAGTCCCAAAGGCAGCAATCTCCCATGGTTTACCTACGAGGTAAACCAGAAAGTCTTTATATTAAATATTCGTTCATCGCATTTCAAACCGAGGAAAGCATCAATAAGTCTGTTGCAGGGTAGCCTGTAAATCGTTTTGCCACTTTGTACAACACTTTTGATCACGTTTACTCATCGTATTTTATACTCTATCCAGCATAATGACCCATGATGTTTTTGACCATTTTTTTTCCCCTTGTCGACCTCAGTAATAACCACCTCGTAGATATCATTATCCTTTCTATGGATTTTTCTCGTTTTATGGTTAAGATTTGGTGGATGATTTTGCTCGATAACCTGAGCGGAGCTTCGATTCGCGTTTCACTCTCGAACACGCCATTTGTTAAAGATCCGGAATACGATCTCATCAAACCCCATATATGGACGTCCCGGTTTACACAACAAAGAAAAATGCGATAGTGTTACCAAAAGAGGTCACTCTAGGTCAATGTTCATTTTATATGACATAGTTTGATATGCAACAGTGTCCCTACCGAACTGAGGTCCATATAAGGCCAAAAAACACAGGGCACCTGAAACTATGCTTCCCGTGAATCGTACCCGCGGCTCGAATGGCCATAATAAACAAGAGAAAGTTCGTACCGAACCGAAGTCCAGTATACAACCAACTAAATTCCTACAGGGCACCTGAAATATGCTTCCAGTAATCGTGCCCGGCCTGAATGGCCATAATAAACACTAGCTAATTTTCGTACCGAACCGAAGTCCAGTATACAACCAATTAAATTCCTACAGGGCACCTGAAATATGCTTCCAGTAATCTTGCCCGGCCGAATGGCCATAATAAACACTAGCTAATTTTTCGTACCGAACAACCGAACCGAAGTCCAGTATACAACCAATTAAATTCCTACAGGGCACCGGAAATATGCTTCCAGTAATCGTGCCCGGCCCGAATGGCCATAATAAACACTAGCTAATTTTTCGTACCGAACCGAAGTCCAGTATACAACCAATTAAATTCCTACAGGGCACCTGAAATATGCTTCCAGCAGTGAATCGTGCCCGGCCCGAATGGCCATAATAAACACTAGCTAATTTTTCGTACCGACCGAAGTCCAGTATACAACCAATTGAACTCCTACAGGGCACCTGAAATATGCTTCCAGTGAATCGTGCCCGGCCCGAATGGCCATAATAGACACTAGCTAATTTTTCGTACCGAACCGAAGTTCAGTATACAACCAATTGAACTCCTACAGGGCACCTGAAATATGCTTCCAGTGAATCGTGCCCGGCCCGAATGGCCACAATAAACACAAGCTAATTTTTCGTACCGAACCGAAGTCCAGTATACAACCAATGAAACACTTGCGAAGCCCGAGTGGCTACAGCAAAATGTGCAAAGATAGACAGAGTAAATCGGCCACTTAACCACCAAGGACTCAAGGTAAAGTCTACGTGTGGTCTGCTCTAAGTGGCTGGTTGGCTTGAGCCAGCACTGGAACAACAGGAGCTGGAGGAACGGCTGGGGCTGAACTGACGCGGTTGGTACAGCAAGAACCAAGAACACAACGGGTGGCGGGGCGGACGGGAACTTGAGCCATGTCACAGGAACAAAACACCAGCAAATCCGGCCAGCACTCGCAAAATGCGAGAAGAGAGTGAGCAATAGGATTGCTCGCTCTTTTATTGTGTTCTAGGTGAGCATAGCTCACATTTTAGTGGTTTCCGTGCTTCTCAGTAAGGTTAATTCCTTATCTCCACTCTGTTGAACTTAGTGCTACGCGGCCACAGGCTTGCCTGAACATCTACATATATTCACTTCATTACCGCGAACATAACATCTAATTTACCCCGACCTGCTCCCAGTCTGACCTGGATAGCTCAGCTGGTTAGAGCATCGGATGTACAATTCTGAAGGTCGTGGGTTCGAATCCCTCTCTCGGGGTCAGAGATTTTTTCTCTTTCTCCGCTTACCAGGGCTAACGCTCAGAAGCACACATGGGACCATTTCATTAGCACGTTAGCTTTCACACAAGGTTAATTCCTTATCTCCACTCTGTTGAACTTAGTGCTACGCGGCCACAGGCTTGCCTGAACATCTACATATACCCCTTGTAGTAGGGTCTGTTAGCGATTTTATCGTGCACTTTTGCGTACAGGCACCAAACTTTTGCGTACAGGCACCAAACACAAGTGTTCCTTGGGTGATACCAAACAGATTTAGAGGGGGGTGCCACAAATGTTCGCCCTAGGGGGGAGGGGAGGGGGCATTTTGTCCAAATTAAAAATGAGGTATCTTTTGGGGGCTGCAAAGACCGTACAGGCACCAAACTTGGCACAAATGTTCCTTGGGAGATACCAAATATCATTTAGAAGGGATGCCACATATGTTTGCGCTAGGGGGGTAGGGAGGGGTAATTTTTGTCCGAATTAGGCATGGGGGTCCTTTGGGAGCCGCAAAGACCGTACAGGCATCACACTTGGCACAAATGTTCCTTGGGTGACACCAATCAGATTAAGAGGGGGATGTCCCAAACGTTCGCCCAATGGGGGTGGGTTGGGGCAATTTTGTCCGAATTAGCATGGGGGTCTTGTTGAGCTTCATAGACCATACACGCACCACACGTAGCAAAATGTTACTTGGGTGTTACTAAACAAATTGAAAGGGGGTGTCACAATGTCCGCCCAAGGGGGATGGGGAGGGGCATTTTTTTCCGAATTAGCATTGGGGCCTTGGGAGCCGCAAGACCGTACAGCACCAAACTTGGCACACATGCCTTTTTTGGTGACACCAAACTGATTCAGAGGGGCGTCACAAATGTTCGCCCTAGAGGGGGAGGGGAATGGGAATTTTGCCCAAATTAGCCATAGGGTCTTTTGCTACAAATCCTTAATGGCCTGAAACTCAAACAAGTTCCGACACAAAAAGTTTGCCAAAGAGGGAGATGGGCAAAATTTCCATTAAGGACTGCCTACAATTTTTTCTGCTCTCCACCACCAAACTTTGTTTGGCTGCTGTTCAGGCTCAAAAACCTGTACCGGTCTGAACTTTCACATGGTTACCCTGGAGGGTTTAAACTTTGTTGTAGTGTGCATTTTGTTGTGATCGAAGTTGCTATAGCAACGTTATAACCACACCCTTGTTTATAATACGCAGTCATCAGACGCGTTGCGCGACCTAAACGTTTAAAATGACACCCCTCACACTAATCCCTGAGTAGCTAGTATTAATCACAGCAACTTTGGAGAGAATTCATTGGGCCGGTTTTATGTTATTCGAACGGACTTTTTCAGGCTCCAAAATGGCAAAGCTATTTATGCCGCAAATATTTCCTTGAAAAAGAATGGCTAATATCTGCGGAATTAAGAAATCCTTGCCACCCGAATAATCTACAAACCCAAGGCAATGTACCAGCCAAATTTCACTTCTTAGAATGCTTCCGATTTTGTTTGGCATGTGTCCAAGGAAACTGCAAAATTTGTGAAATTATATTATAAATCTTCCGTTTGTTATAACACTTACACTTTTCGCCTCTGACACAAATCTCATATGTAAAAGTTTTTGATACTTCCGTAAATTATTCTTGAATATATACCAAAGATAACCTCCAAGTCTTGAGTTCATTGAAGTATTTTAAGGCACCGAGAAAAAATGCTAAACTTCACTACTCTTTCGGTTTGCTCGAGCCGGTTTTTGTCATTGTACTTTGTTTTCACCAGACCTAGTGCATAAATTGCCTTGAGACTGAACAGGTGCACAGTTCCGTGTATGGGAGGTTGGACTTGTCGCACTTGCAGCGCCCGCTGGTGCATTTGCCTTTGCAACCGCACTTCAGTAGCTCGAACACACTCTTGAAGCCGGTTGAAGTCCAAGGGAACATTTGTGCCAAGTTTGGTGCCTGTACGGTCTTTGCAGCCCCAAAAAGATCCCTCATTTTTAATTTGGACAAAATGCCCCTCTCCTCCCCCTAGAGA
The DNA here is from genome assembly GCA_033964015.1 of Scolanthus callimorphus. Lineage (NCBI taxonomy): Eukaryota > Metazoa > Cnidaria > Anthozoa > Actiniaria > Edwardsiidae > Scolanthus > Scolanthus callimorphus. The sequence continues at coordinate 28,052,015 of CM066917.1, forward strand.
GAACATTTGTGGCACCCCCCTCTAAAACTGTTTGGTATCACCCAAGGAACTTTTTTTGCCATGTTTGGTGCCTGTACGGTCTTTGCAGCCCCCAAAAGATCCCTCATGTCTAATTTGGACAAAATGCCCCTCCTCCCCCTTAGGGCGAATATTTGTGGCACCCCCCTCTAAATCTGTTTGGTATCATCCAAAGAACATTTGTGCCACGTTTGGTGCCTGTACGGTCTTTGCAGCCCCCAAAAGATCCCTTATGCCTAATTTGGACAAAATACCCCTCCCCTCCACTAGGGCGAACATTTGTGGAACCCCCCTATCACACTGTTTGATATCATCCAAGGAACATCTGTGACAAGTATGGTGCCTGTACGGTCATTGCAGCCCCCAAAAGATCCCTTATGTCTAATTTGGACAAAATGCCCCTCCTCTCCCCCCTAGGGCGAACATTTGTGGCACTCCCCTCTAAAACTGTTTGGTATCACCCAAGGAACATGTGTGCCAAGTTTGGTGCCTGTACGCAAAAGTGCACGAATCCGAAGGTTTTTTTTACCCTAACAGACCCTACTATTGTCCATGTTGTTGAAGAGGACCCTTTCGCCTTTTGTTAAAAACAAGTTAGCAGTTAGCATACTTACTTATCTATTGTATCGAACAACAAACGATAGCATTATTCACACAAAAAACTAGAAAATGAAAACTTTGACGCTTTGATGCACTGTATTTTTATCGGCTTATTTTACTGCTTATCTGATGTATCGATCAAAACACGATCAGCACTATTCATCTATTCACAAAGAAGAAGAACAGGAAATTAATGCATCAACTTTGACACTTTTCTTGTCTTTTGATGTACTTGTATTGTATTGCGTTCACGAAGAGAACTTTACTTTACAGATCAGACTTCACGAAGTTGCTGCGCACGCATCCAAAAGGTTGTATGAAAGCGAGGCTGGCGGGGCACTATTAGCAGCCAACATTGCAGATGGGGATTTTGAGAAAGTTTAGAAAATCGCTAGACATTTATACATCAAAAGTTTCCCTTACTGTGCGACTACGTCAACCGGGCCAATTTGTAAGAAGTTAACCAATCAGAAAGCGAGTACAGAACAAAGGATCTCGACTTTCTTGAGACCTGAGACACCGAAATATCAGTTTTCTCGTAAACATTGTGGAAATTATGGGCAGAAATAACTTCAAAACACTTAATTACTCATCGTCAGATGTATTGCAGGTATTAAATTTGCTTAAAATTGTTTGAATCTCTATAAATGACAAACTTTTTACGGGATGGCCCGGTTGACGTAGTCGCACAGTAAGCAAGAAGTACATTTTATTAGCTATGGCTTCTTTGCAGTTTGGAGACGGAATCATTTCAAATAGCAATGGTAGCTTACGTAATTCTACGAGTCCAATTTGTGACCGACTGATATCCAGTAAAAGTCATTTGCTTCCTTTATATTATCTATTCCCGGTCTGCTCTGGAATTCATTATTGTTACAGTCTCGATACAGTCCAATAATTTCAAAATCCAACATTGCATATTGACACCATATTGGATGAAATTTGCCATTCCAGATACTCGATTTGGGCATACTACACGCTCACGCAAGCGGTTGGACATTGAGAATGCTTGTCGGCTTTTTCCAACATAGAAACGTTTTCAGGTTTCGTGCTTAGTATACTAGTTTTATGCTAGTAGTGGAAAAATATCCCTTCTAGACGCAGCTTGTCCCCTTCCAGATGTAGGTCCTCCTTCCTAGACGTAGGTCGCCCCCCTTTTAGACGTCAGCTCCCCTTTTAGAAGCAAGTCGCCTCATTTAGACATCAGGTCCCTTTTAAGACTCGTTGTTCCCTTTTCGACGCAGGTCCATCTTTTTAGATGTAGGTATACCCTTCAGAAGCCAGGTCCCCATATTTGACGCAGATCGCCTTTTGTTTTTAGACGCAGATCCCCTTTTAGAAGTAGGTCCCCCATTTTAGACGCAGGTGGCCCCCTTTCAGACGCAGGTCCCCTTTAAGTTGTAAGTACCAGAGTACCCAACCAAAAGGATTTTTAGGAAGGTCTATCTTTTTTAGACGCTCCCTTTTTAGTCCGTCATTAGAACGACTGACCACAAACATTTTCTTTTTTCAAGATTAACAAGAAAACCACGGTCTGCTACAGTGTATTTTGGTGTGTAATACGGCTTTTTATTATACGACTATGACGTCATTTTACCATATAAGGTCAAAATTGAGTGCAGATATGGAGCCGTATTACACTGTAGCAAACCGGTTACGAACCGGCGTGTGCTAGTCAAATCACGTACGTTTTCGCATCTTGAAAAGAAAAGACAATATTTTTGTATCTGTACTCTGTGTATCTGCACTCCATTTATCAGATTATGACATTTCTACTAAAATGACGTCACAGTCATAATAATAACTATGATCAAAATGCTTTGCTGCTTAATAAATAATGCTTTATTTTTATATTAGTCAATAGTTTTGCTTGTTTATAATTTTGTTTCTATTTTAGTTTCGTTGCAATTCACCGATCCCGCATTCATTGTTCTACCTCCTAGTTTCTGTTGCTACGTCGGACAAACCAAAATGTTTCTGTTTAGAAGCTGCCTCAATATATGTGTTTGATATTTTCGCCAGAAAAAGTTGAAGAATTCAGTGAAAAATCTTCGAGTTTTTTTTTTTTTGCTCGAACATTTTGAATTCCCCATTGGGGGAAAGACTGCCCATTGTTTGGTGATTTTTAAAAATCAAGCGAAGGGGAATCAATTTCCCCCAAGTCCAGTCCGTCCATGAACTCTCCTTCTCCTTCAGGAGCCACGAAGGAGAGTTCAGGGACTGGGTTTCTGACTATGGCGGCGTTTTAGCAGAGGTCGATTGACCATGACAAAGGATCTAAGGATCCGAACTATAACTGAGTCAGCGACAGATGCTGTTTGGTAGATATTTGTACACCCCCGAGTTGCTGACATGACGTGTCGGATATTCAATCCCCGCGGCAGGGAGACCCTACACACCATGTGTGAACAATATGCAATGAAAGTCAGTGTTTCTTTCAAAAGTGGAGTTCAGGATGGATTTAGGAAGTCGGGCATTATAATATTTCAAATTCATTTTCAGTCCATGCGTAATCCGAATGGCATGTCCATCGGACAACAAGAACTTTGTTCCATTTGTGCTGTATACCGGAAGTAATTCACGAAACCGGAAGTTCAAGTCGCAGTACAGCAATCAGAAAATCACGGATTATTGGAAGCTTCTCGCTGTTCGAATATATTCTTAACTAGACATCCACCGCTTGTCCCATAATGCCATTATAGCCAGATCCCTCTCTGGAACTTAACTCAAACCAGCCGACGAATCCATGCTTACGACAAAATCGGTCCATAATTTCACGACTTTCGACTAGCTTCCCCGACCCTAACCACTCAGTTGGTTTACCGCGTTTTGACGGCGGTATATTCTCAACAACTAAAACCATTGGTACAGGAGGGCTATCAGAATTAGCTTCTTTAACCTTCTCGCTCCATTTGAGGGTCGAACTCAGTTTTGAGGGGCTTTTTGGTCCCCAAAATACTAGCGCGCCAGCACAGTTTCGACAATAAACTCCGGTCATTTTGAGAAATCGCTCATGTTCCGCGACATCCCAAAACTGCAGCTTCACTGTCGAGTCTTTTTTCTTTCTCGCTTCTTTCCAGGGCATAAAGTGGACATAAAAATCGACTCCAATAGTAGGTTTGTGATAGAAACTAAGCGGCCTATTGTGAATATAATCGGAGATAAACCCTCCTTTCTTGCCAAATCCAGTGTAGTCCCCGATGCACATTATTTTGAATGTGTAATCACTTGGCTGGGTCTTCAAACGGTGAAAATACTCTTCATCCTGAGTCCCTATGGCTTCTAGAGTCTTTATCTCGAACTCTCTGTTCTCTGTGACGTCCATGGTCGATTCGTCGCTTTCAGTCTCCTCCGCTTTGTTCTGTAGCACTTCCATTGCGAGTTATCTACGTACTTGGGCCAGCGAGATAATTATACTGAAGCGTGTTCTAATCTTGGAAAAATGCGAGCATGAAATTTGAGTCGGATAATTTCGCGTCAATCTGACATATATCTCTCAGTGTGGGACTTCCATCAATAAAAATGCTTTCATTAATCGTTGTTGAGAACATGGACCGGTGGAGACAACAGATCTTGTAGCAGGAACTCCACGAATTGGCAAAACACTTTGCTGTTCTCTCAAGCGATTGAAAACAAGTAGTTCTCAATCAATGCAAAGCATACAACCTTTGTTTTGATTAGTGCTTTGCCATAATAGTATTCATACAAACTCAGGGACATATTGTTATTATCCCCGCGGTCCAATAAGAAATCTGTAAATTCGTATGTTTATCATTAAAATGTTCAAGATAACTGGGAATTATACCCAAATGCCTTTAAGGGATTTGCGAGTGCAACAATGCTGCCAAATAGAAGATTAGAGCAGTTTTTAGCGATTTTTATGGCAAATTTTCTCATCGGGCGGTAATGAATGCAAACCGAAAAAATAGACACGGAAGAAACAGTCAATTTTGAAACGTTCGCAGAATTTTAAAGGCATTTAAACTAATAATTCTCTCGATTTTTAAATCCCACTTAGACGGTACCTGTGAAAAATATTTATTACGTTTTATTGACTAAATGTTATGCATGTTTGTCTGCTGGCGAATTTTCTAATAAATAATGCACAGTTATGTAAAATTAGATCCGTTGTAGCCGAATCTTAGTTATTCATTACAAATAGTGGCAATTTTATTAGCAGTGCTCTAGCATTGTTAAGTTGATAAAATAGACTGCGTATTATGGCTAATGTGAAGCTCTAATGGAAAATTTATAGCCTGCGACAAAAAGAATCATAACATCTGCTTAAAAACGAAGTTGTACATTGGAATATGTTAATTGTAAAATTGGCGAAAGGAGAACATAAAACTATCTAGCGCAATGGACTTGTGCAATGTCCCCATTACTATTTTTAACCAGTTAGACTTCACCTGATTCTTGAAAGCGACAAATTGTTGTCATGCAAGTGAATAGAAGGATAAGCAAATTTCCCCCTCCCTATTTATTTTGGTTGGAACACAACAACAACAGAAAACGTGTTTTTCATTCCTACTTTGCACTAATATCTAAAGGAAGTTTTTTATGTTTTTCTTTCACAACACTCAAAGTTCCCTTTCTCTCAAAAAAGAGAAGGGAAAACCACCATGCAGGAAACTTTGATCCTTCAAGGACTGAGCCTTGAGATTTCCAGGTAGAGAAATACTATTTTTTTTACCTGACTACAAATGCTAAATCCCTTGTTGACTGCTCATGAAGCTGGGCAATTTGTCTGTGAAATGTAACACAACTAACACGTCACCTGGTCACCCTTAACTTGAGCAGCTTAATGCAAATGATGCTCAGAAATGAAAAGAGCATAAAAAGGCCAAACATTTCAGCAAGCTACAATGCAAACTCAAAGAATGGGCAATTCCAGAAAATATATGTACCCAGGGGTGGGCGGCACTTGTTTTTGACCCCCCATGCATCAATAATTTCCAAAATGGCTTACCCCCCATGCATAAAGAATTCCTGAGAGGTTATACTAGCTTCCAGCTTCGACCCCCACACCCCCATGCAGGCAGAATTCTGAGTTTCAGTTTTTTCAGTTTTTAATTATTCATCTCTTCAAAAAAGAAAAATATTTTACAATAAATACTGATTATTAATACATTATTATTTTAATTTTTGTATTTTTGAAGAGATAGGGCACTCTATAGCAAGCTAGTTATGTGCCCTATATATAGAAAATTGATAGGTTATTTAGAAAAAGAGTAAAGAGAAAAGAAAGGTTCGATTGGCAGTAAAACATTTTTTGGCAGATAAAACTATGAGAATATTCAATATTGAGATAGATAGGAGATTTGTAGGCATTTCTTAAATAGTTTTTTGGAAGGTTTGTTTCGAATGTTGGAGGGGATATCATTCCAGAAATAGGTACCAATAACAGTAGGGCAGAATTTTCTAATGTTAGTACGATAAGCCGGGATTGAAAGTTGTTCGTTTGATGCATTTCTTGTAGAGTATTGATGTTGTTCAGATACAAAGGAAATATTTAAGCTGTTGATTTTGTCGACATTCAAATGCTCATAAAACTCAACAGATCACATAACTCATTAAAGCGTTTATCTAAACTTCGTGCGTTTAAATGAAGCGCGGCAAATTGAGGCTTCACAATAGTAGACAATTCATTCAACTCATCAAGCGTGAAAATGCCATGGTCAATGTATGATTTGAAATTCAAATCCGGATCATTTTGCGAGAAATCACAATTCATTACCATATCTAAATTCTACACATGTTCTAGTAGAATATAAATCAAACATATATACTAAATTTGAACTTGGTTCTTGCTTAATTAAAGACTCACTGACCAGGCTGCATTTTGGACTTGATTCTTGCTTACTGTGGCTCATGTTTGTTTCACACCGTCTATATATAAACTACCTCTGTAAAATCTTGGTTTTTGACCCCTTTCATATGCTTCCTTCATGGCATCTTTATACTGCTTCTTTTTTTGTCTATCCTCCCAGATAAGATCCTCGGAAAGCCAGACCCCGTTCTTTAAATTCCCGCGCTTCAGGAGAATGCGGTGGCGCTCCGGCCTGTAGAGGAACTTTACGATTATTGGTCTGGATTTACCATCCTCACGATGACCTCCAACTCTGTGCGCGTTCTCTAACTCTGGTCGGTATCCCATATCAGACTGGAATATATCCAGCAGCTTATCTATACAATCTTCTCCGACGGTCTCAGGGATGTTGTAGAAACGTAGGTTGTACTCTCGCGAGTATCGTTCCTGACTGAGAAGTCGCTCGTACATTTGAGAAATCTTTGTATCGTGGTCTTCATTCACTGTAGTTTCCAACTTGTCTATTTTGGTACAGGCAACGTGAACGTCCCCTTCAACAATTTCCAGCCTATGGCTCTGTTTCTCTATGACCTTTGCGTTTTCCTCAACGTTAGTTTTCAGAGTCGAAAGCTCCTTGTTGATTAACTCTTGTCCCGTTTTCACTGTCGCCATGTCCTCACAGAGAGAACGAAGGCTCTCCCTTACGAAATCGTCAAATCTTGCTCGTCTTTCTTTTCTTCTGCCTTCTTTCCTTTTCTAGTTCCAGTAGCCATTGTACCTTCTTTTTCCTCTTTCAACTCACTACGAATTTAGTTATATTTCAAGTTAATTTCTCTCCGAGAGAGAGAGTAAAAAAACGTGGCCGTCTAGCTCGACAACCGCTGAACAATTCTGAGCTTGAAAACCCCCCTCCCATTCAGAATTTCCAAATGCCACCACCCCTGGGGTACATAAATATTTTCTGGAATTGCCCAATGGGATCAAAGGATTGCTGGTAAGGAGAGAGTCTATGTGTTCATCTTCATTCTCAAAGTATGCCCACCAACTATTTTACTGTGCTGCCCAGTGTCTAGCCCTTATGGTTATTTTGGGTAGCTCGTACTCCTAAAACAAAATTTTTGCTATCTTGTTTAATAATTTTTATTATTTTTGAAACTACATATATAATGTAAAATCCTCTCTGCCTAAAAAAATAGAATGGAGTACAAATAAAGGTCATTGTTGGCTTGCTCCTTTTTTACTGGCAAGAACACACTATCGGTCATGGAGCCAGATCAAAAATAAAACTTGCTTTTTTAATAGGGTTTGTATGGCTGGATTGCAAGCCTTGCTATCCAGTCATATACAAATCCTAGTAAAATAAGCAGTTTTGTTTTTGCTCTCTCTTTTCGCATATGCATCGTAGAAAGCTGAAACTGTTTTCATTTTCTCTTAATTTCTGAGCATCATTTAATATAGTTATCTCTAACTAATCAACAAAGTCCCTTTAGCTTCCCTTATCTGCCAAATGACTTGTATCAACATTTGTTGTTAACTTTGTAGTTATGCCAGTACTATCAAGTGTCTGTTGTTGAGTTTGTAAGCCAAAGAAATCTGATGTCTTGAAAATTTCTGGTTTTGTCCATTCTTTTAATGGTGCTTCTGGGGTTGTGGCTGTTTTTTCTGTAAAAAGGTAAGGACAACAATTGGATCATCCTCAAGGATCCAGAGTAATTTGCACCCATCCTAAAAGTATCATTATTACTTTTAGCTGCAAAAAGGAAAACACCTTCCAGGGTGTCAGTTGATTTTGGGTGGTTCAAAAAATTGGAATTTCAGGGTTGAAAAAATAGGAAAAATAGAAAGATTTGGACAGCAAAATAGGAAATGACAGGTTTATGGATGCTCAAATTGATGTGTTTAGCCTATTTATCGCAACTTTTATAGCAAAACATGCTTGAAAGAGAGCAGTGTCCATATTTGGTATCATGTGGCAAATTGGGGTCGTAATTGGTTATTTTCCTAGGGGGAGGTGTGGACAAGAAAAATTTGAAATTTCAGGCTCTTAGGATTACTTGAAATGTAGCTTTGGTGCAAAATCGACTCGCTAAGACGTACCTTTTGCAGTCAAAAGCTTCAAAATGGGAAAAATAGGAGGTTTTGGCCAAAAAATGGGAGAAAATAAGAATGCACCAAAAAAAGGAAAAAAAGGAACTTGGCACCCTGACCTTCTGATCCTGAAAATAACTAACTAATAACAGAGTGGAAACACTATATTGCAAGTTGAAGTCCAATCAAAGGAATTTTACCAAAATTTAGCCAAGGTGGTTGGAGCCACCTTAATTATGAATCATGCTCCTCATCAACCTATATTGGGCATAATGGTATTAAGGAGATGTTATGGCTGAGGACAGTTTCAATGTAAGGACTTTAGCTTCTTCTAAGTAGGTTGGAGCCACCTTAAATGTGTCATTTTACCTGTATGAGCCCAAGATATGGAATGGAACTGAGAACTTTTTTGATTGCATGACTTCCAAGTTCTTCTTCTGCTAGTTCAACTTTTGCCTCTAGCTCATCTAAATTCCTTCTTACTGTTTTTATAAAACCCTGCAAAAAGTAAAGCAAAATCAGGTTTGTGGTGATCCATCATTAAGAACAGGTAACCATGACCATACCTGTCAATCTAACTTAGTTAAACTCTTGAGATTCTCTCCCACAGGCAGGTAAATATAGAAAACCTCAAGAGTGTCAATGCAAGCGAAATACAGTAAAATGTACTCTGAAGTTCCGAATAATCGTACATTCATGGTCTTGTCCTTTAGATTTGCAAAATCCTGCATATACCCAAGGCTAGTACCTATTTTACATACACCCCTGACAAGCAGACATGATGGATATTACAGACCAAGGCTGTAGCTAGAAATTTTTGTCTGGAGGGGGGGGGGGGGGCTTGATCATCCTTTGTAATTGCTGGGGGGGACAAGCAGGTTTTTCCCCACATGTTGACACTAAAGACAAGCACGACAGACAGACACACACAGACATGATAGATTCACCTCTAGCTGGTCAATCTTGTTGAAGATTGTTGGTAACACCTGACATTTAGCACACAGTTCGGGCAATGCAACAAACAATATCTGAGATGAGTCAGTTCTGATCTGCAGAGAAAAGAACATGAAGAGTGGTTCCAGTTTAAGGTGGTTCTGTAAAACGTTTTGAAAATTTGGGTCCTAAAAAATAAAATTATGACATTAGCAATTATCATATTTAGCTAGGAAATAAAGTTTTGCTGTTTTCCCTTTGTTTTTGATTAATATTATAAATAGCCACTACAGTGTTCCCCAGCTGATATTTTTGTGTCAAAGTGTGTACATAAATTTAATCAACTTGATATATGTTGTGATGAAGATTCAGGAAAATTATCTGAACCAAACTGCTCAGGTTAAAATTTGGTAGGTATCCTTTCAGCTGGGAGAGTTTGGTTCTGATTTATAATTTTCATGAAAACTTTGTCAGGTCATACATCAAGTTGATTCAATTCGATTTAAGCTTACATGCTTTGAAAGCAAAATATATACAAATTATTTTTTGTGAGTTTTTAAATATAGCAAAAACCAGGGTCAAAATACGGAATTCACTATATTACAATATTGCTTGTTAGAATATTGTTTGACATCTTCAAAATGCCCTCTGAGTTTTAGATTTATCATGCAATTATTGGATCAAAATATCTCCCAAGCCAGCCTTACTGTCTAAGCATTTGATTGTTAAAGTTGAGATCCTTCCTTGGGCAGGAAAGAAGGGTTCCAAAAATTGCACCAGCTCTTTTCAGAGTAGTGACATAGTGTTGTAGTTCAGGTGTCAGCAGAGCAACCCTCACTTGCGATCATTGGATTGCTGCTCAAAACCCCGATAAGGACGTTAGAGAGCACAAAATGGCTTCCAGTCATACAAGTAAAAATTTCAACCCCATCCATGTGGGATACTCATAAAACATGAAAACTTCAAGAATACTTCGATATAAGCTTGAAATAACCAAGGCTTGAAGGAGAATCAAATTTTGCTACTTTGAAAGCGTGGCTCTCGAAATTCACGCGAATTTTTCGGTTTATGCTGTCTAGATTTTCAGTCATGCGCATACGATTCGAGTAAACAGATGCAGATAGCGTCTTTGTTTGCATACATCAACAGCATCCATATGACCTTACCGTGTCGGCAAGATGAGAGAACTCGTCAAGCTTAGCTAGCATGTCTTCGATGTTGTCTTCTAAAGATTTCGCCTGGAAAATGAAAAACGACAACCCTTCCTTCAACAACAGCAAAGGCGGCGATCAATACAAAAACAGAACAAAAATCCTTTAGAACATCAAATATCAGCAGTATATAATCAACTAGTACTTCTTTGGTAATATCCACTTCGCAATAAGCTGCAAAGACGTCTGTGCATTTTCGTAGATCGATGTTTTCATCGCTTTGCACTACTGGTCCTTCCGACTCCTCGGCACTTTGCGCCATTTTCATTTTTATTTTTGAGTCACGTGTGTGTCGAAATGATTGCAGGCGCAATTTGTAGCACAGGAAACCCAGAAATAAATTTATTTTTCAATCTATCAGATATTGTAAAGTTTGGTTTAGCAAAACAAATGCGATATATGTTCTCTTTAATGTCTAGCTTCTTGAAACCATATTTCGAAAAGAATGAGTATACAAATAACATCTTTTTTCACAAAAATGGGAAGGTTTCGTTTACTCGGGCTGCCTGTGTAGAGGTCAGCGGTATCTCCCCTGGAACGTTGCTGGACGTTCGCTTTGAGCGTCTGACAAGAAGGAGAGAGTTTTCTAAGTTTAATTTTTATAATCCGGCTGTTGGAGGAACCATCTCAGCTGCCAACATGGTAAGAACAAAGTTTATCGATGCCTAGATAATAACTTTTGACATTGCTAATGTTATTTTCGTGTGTTATTCACCAGCCGACAATAGGCAAGAGCTCGAAGATGCTTCAGCATATCAACTATAGAATGCGATGCACGCTACAAGACAGCCGCGTCTTTATAGGAACATTTCTTGCTTTTGACAAGCACATGAATGTGATTCTCGGGGATTGTGACGAGTTCAGGAAGGTGAAAGGTAAAAGCAGCAAGGCCCAAGAGCGGGAGGAAAAACGAGTTCTTGGTTTGGTTTTGCTTCGAGGTGAACATCTTGTGTCAATGACTGTGGATGGTCCTCCGCCAACAGAGGTATTGAGAATTTCTACATAAGATAGTACATGATATTTATAATTAGAAGTTAGATTTTTAACTTGTAGAAAGTGTTACTGCGAAAAAACAAACCAAGCAATAGACACAAATAAATTAATCTTAGTTTGCTTGTGTTCACTTGATTCATACTAGATGCAAGGGCACAAGGGAATGCAACATCTTGATTAACTTGTGCACTTGTGTTCTAGCTTAATGGAAATGTAGTGTTTGGTATAATTGCTCTTGCATCCTCCCTTTGTAAACCATCCGTAATAGATGATTCCAGCTAAAGTGAATGTGTATGCTGCATGTTGGTAGTTGTCAGTACTGCATTTTGGTAGTTGTCAGACCGTTACAACCTGTCGATTTTTCAGCCTGCTGGCGGCTGTCTTCATTTGACCGCGTGATACCTTTGTTTGTACCACTAGATGAGTTCTTATGTACCATGTGATCAATGTTTGTGGGCATAAACTTTGAGAGTTTGGTCTGCCACATTGTTTTGCTGCTTTTCAACAAAGTCTATGCCCAAAATGGTCGATCACGTGGTACATAAGCAACCCAAACCCCTCGTTTTTTAAAAAGGTGGTCACGTGATGAATTTGAGACAGCTGCCGGCGGGCTGAAAAGTGGAGAGGTGTAACGGTCAGTTAGGTGTGGAAATGATTATATCTTAAGAAAAGAGTGCTTATGGCTGGAATTGTCCATTTTAGGTAAGATTTTCCAGGTGTATAAAGGCCTTACTGCCAAAAATGTTTGATAAAGACTTGTGACAGGATGATTATTATTAATTAACCATTATCCTACAAGATTGAGCATAATACTAACTGATACTTAGATGAGATAGTATGGTTTAAAGGTAATTTGAATATTTTTAGAGCAACCCTATGGAAACTGTCTAACACGTAAACATCCTTATTGTAGGACAAATCGAAATCGCTTGGAGCTAATGCTGCACCAGGACCAGGTGTTGGTAGAGCAGCAGGGCGTGGCGTCCCAGCACCCATCGTACCAACAATACAGGCCCCTCCAGGTGAGCTTGCTTGCCAAATATCATGCAAATGTTTAAACCCAATTATTGTGTTTTTCATAATTCTATGAAATCTGAAGCAACCATGTAACTGTGTTTTATCACAAACACCACTCAGAGGTTTTGCAGAAGCTACTGGGTTGCTTAGATGTTTGATTCGGGGAATGCCTTGAAAACACAATTAATTAGTCGATGCAGAGTTCACAGAATAGGAAATTTTCATTATGACATATTTTACTACGACTACAAGAAACCTTTGCATTGTCCCTTTTGTTCGCGCAATTACCACCTATTGTTTTCCAGTAGCGGCTTATCTGCATAAGAAAATAAAACTGAAAAGGATTCTGGTAGTCAAATGACGCAATAGTGCATATTGAAAACCACTGTAAGAGCATGGGATGATTCATTGGCAGGTTTCTATTTTGTACATATTTGCATGTGGTTGTGTTTTTATGTGAAATTATATACAAATGGATCATCATGGGAAACAGGGGAAGACTACTCAAGGCCAACAAAATGCAGGGAAATATAAAAAAAAAACATTAGATGTCAGTTATGGTGCCTCTGGTTAAAATCCCCTATGCTCTGCTGAGTGATAAACATCAAGAAAGTAGTAATCAAGAATGTTGTATGATCATTACAGGTCTAAGCGGCCCAGTGAGGGGAGTTGGTGGACCAGCTCAGCAACTAATGACACCACAGGGACGAGGGGGTAGGTGGACTCATAAACCAGAACCAGAAGGATTGCATATAGGCATGAGCTTGTGTTTGTCCTGCCATGAAATGCTTGTGGAAAGCTGAGAAATTTAATTTCAAAGTTAACAGACCTGGTATATTGTCACTTACTCAAGTTACTGCATGCATCTAAACATTTCAAAAGATGCTAAGATCATTGCTCTAGTCACTAAAATCAAATCACTAAATCTTTATCTGCTTTGAAATTGCGCCCAATTGTGTATTACTGTTTATTTTAGTTTTGACTAAGGCTGTCAATGTCCTCTTGTGATACAGGAATGGGAGGACCCCCAGGGATGCCACCGCGAGGACCACCGCCACGCATGGGACCACCAGGTAATTAACCCAATTAGTTATTATTAACAGTAAGAGCTATAGTTATAGGACTTGGTGGTTGACAGGATCCATGCAACAGAGCAACACAAACTAGCTGATCTCACTTCACGGTGTGCAAAGGATTGTCAAAGCAAAACCTTCTTAGGTCCAGCGCGGGATACACCAGTTTTCAGGGGTTTGGGATTTTTCGAAGATTTCATCACTGTACAAGTCATTTGACATAAAACGGGTGATGGAAAATTTAATTTTATGTTCAGTTGCAATATTTTTGAGGATCTATTTGAAATGCTTAGCGACGCAGCAAAGATCATTCTGATTGGCTAATTTGAGAGCAAGAAATCAACTGGAAAGGACTGTTCCTAAAAGTCAAACCACCATTTCCTTGACACTCGTAAATAATAACTCTTTCAGTTTTGTTTTCATATTTCTGAAGCCTTGTCTCATCTTCTCCAGGAAATGGCAGAGGAGGACCACCTCCTGGCATGGGACCACCAAGCCTAATGGGCCGAGGTGGACCCCCTGGTATGGCTCCACCTGGAATGCCACCACCAGGAATGAGAGGACCCCCTGGAAGAATGCCCCCGCCTGGCCTGATGGGAAGAGGTATGTTATAAATTACTTCCATTTTGTAGCATGTGTCCAGTGCACATAAGGGCAAAGCCAAAGTTCTTTGCTGGTTGATATGTTCAGTGAAAATTATTAAAGAGCACTGGTCAGCCATTCCTTTGTTTGATATTACAGGGTTTACACGGTCCTTGAATTCTGAAAAAGCAATTCAAGGCTGGGAGGCTGACATAGGCTCGTTGAGTATCATTAAATGTGATGTTTTTGTGTACCTTTCAGGTCCCCCGCCTGGCATGAGGCCACCTCCTCCTCACTAGAAATCCATTGTACAGATTATTAGTTCCATTACAACTCCTCGACCCCTGTTGTAACAGCAGAAGTGAAGAAATTCCAGAGGTTGTATTCTGGTGTAAAATGCTGTACATCTTGAGATTGAAGAATGCGGAGCTGCCATCAAACAGAGGCCTTTTCTAGGCTAGGAAGAATACTGTAGTCATGCCTCTAGTCCTGTCCACACTATGTTTTAAGACAAAGCATAATAATGATATCTTAAGCTCTATATGGCTTATGGTGCCGTTTTTAGTCTTATTTGTCAGTGCTTCATGCGGAGTTTGAGGCTTCGTTGCAGCTTAAACTGGGGTATATCTCCATTCCCAGAGGACATAATTGTGTTCAGTTCTCATTTCATCATGATTCATTCTACAAAACAAGAGGCTTTGTGACGCAACTCATGAACAATACACAGGTTCTTACATGGAGGTAGAGCCCACGATGCCACAGTTTTAGGCCTAAAACTGTTGCATCATGCCCCACGTTCTCAAAACGTCAATTTGTTTTTGGCCTTGCTCTTCAGCCAATCAAATCTTATGAGCCAATCCGATTCTTGCAACAGAAAGCCAACCTTGACTTTGACATAATATTTGACCATACATTTCTTTGTAAAAAGTAAGCCAGATTTTGACGTTTTGAAAATTCATATCTCAGCCACTATTCAAGCAACCTTCACCAAACTTTGCAATTTTACTTATATGGTGTAGAATTGAATACTGATAACTATTAGATATTATTAATCAATGTCAACCTGATAAAGGTGATAAAGCTTACCTCTTTACTGTGATCTCTTTTCAAGTTTATTGCTTTTCTAAACATGTACATACATGCATTTTATCATGTAAATGTAATAAAATATTAACACATTCAAGGGTGTTGTTTTGTTATTTGCCCAGGGCTGCAAATTATGCCCATGGGGGTCTCTTTTGCGACTAAACTTTGTCAGTCAGTCAAAGTTTTGTGACTCACTCACTTTTGAGACTCACTCTAACTCACTGGCGCAAGTTAAATTTTTGCGACTAACATTTTAGAAAATGCGACTAGAATTTTGAAACTTGTTAAAAAATTTCGACTGGACCTTTTTTAAAATGTGCAGCCCTGTTGCCCTATCAATGTTGACTTCCACATGAAGAGGAATCTGGTCACTTCGGCCAGGAAAGCTGACAATTGCAGTAATTGATCACATTTGGGGACTCATGGCCTGAATAGTACCTGAACTGATAAAAGCTATAGGATACAGCCATAACATTGCTTGTATGAAAGCAATTTCGAGTTTAGGGCCATTCTATTTTTTAGTGACACCCCTCCTATGGAAGAGGAAAAGTCCAGATTTCTTTTAGCCCACTTCAAGGTGTTTTGAAATCCTGATGAAAAACAGTCAAGTTTTTTATAGCTTCTCAAATGAATCATTTAATGTTGAGGAAACAAAGGAATAAAATCTCAAAATCTAGGTTTTGATTTTCTTTAAATTATTAAGAGAGCTTGAGAAGTTAATGGATCCATCTCACTCTACCCATAATGCATTGCTTTGCCGCCATTTCAATATCAGACTTGACAAAAAGTGTTCAGGTTAGAACAGGTGACAAGAAACTAGTAATAGTAGACTTAAAGCAATGCATTATGGCCAGGGTGAGACATGTATTACTGCTTCACAGCAGAAGAGTGAAACATACCATATGGTGCATACCACCTTTCTTCTGGGAATCCAGCAATAGAAAGAGAAACAGATCCAAAATGGCCAGGCATCAGTGCTTCTATGGGGATGTTCAGCCCAGCCCAGGTGTGAACATGCACTCTCCTATTACACACTTTACAAGGCTAGTCGCTGGCATTCTGGGTGGATGGACATATGATGTCAATGGAGAGCCTCTCCTCAAACACATTCTGCAGGTGAGCTCTGCTTGGTTCTTGCTCCACTTGGCTCTTGTCTTACCACAGTGAATCTGCTCAGAACACTTGTGATTTAGGGTATTCAAAATTTGTATGATTTCAGAAAATATCCATATCCCCTCCCCCCTCTGGAATATCCTAGTGAATAGCCTGCGTAGCAAGCGTTTCCGTGGGGTTTCAGGGAACGAGAAGTCGAGAGAAGCCAGAAGTTCGCCATTTTCGATGATTTTTTGCTCGTCTTATTTCTCGCCCCATACTTCGCGCGGCCAAATCATCGAAAATGGCGAACTTCTGGCTTCTCTCGACTTCTCGTTCCCTGAAACCCCACGGAAACGCTTGCTACGCAGGCTACCTAGTGAATAGTGATGGCTCGGGGAATCTGGGAAAGTAACCTCTACTCAAAACCAAAAAAAAACGTTGCTTAAAATCTTGATTTTAATGCAGAAATTGACTGAGCTAATTGGTTTCCCCAGAGATTTACAGTGAAAACTGGGAGATTTGACTCAAAACCGGGAGTCTCCTGCGAAATCCGGGATAATTGGCAGGTATTTCCATGGTAGCTATGATCTTAAAGGAACCTTTTGCTGTCTGGTTTGAGTATCTCTGTTTAAAATTTTAACAAAGTAAAATAGGGCTCAACCAGGCCCGAAATCAACATGTGCTGCCCCATACAAGGCATAACTGCCTACATCTAAGTGATAAAATTCACTCCAGCTGTTTGCTTGTTTTTGTTTTTTATTTTTGTAAACACTCAAGTAGAGGCCACATTTGCTGTTTCTATTTTGTACACTGTTCATTACATTTGAGGTTGATCAGAAAAGCAAAGTCATCTAGATCAAGTCCAGCTTGATTATATCACATGACAACTTTTATTTTTTAGCTTATCCATTAGAAACCTCTTAAAAATATTATAAAGTCTAGTTTCAAGCAGAAAAGTCATGAGGGTAGAGCATTTTCAGGGACGGAGGAGCCGGGGGGGGGGGGGGGGGGGCTTTAGCCCCCCCCACATTTTGCCAAGTTTTCATACATTTTCACTAAACTCAGCCCCCCCATCTTGCCATACAATCTTACTAATGAGCCTCCCCCCCTCCAATTTGAAAACTGTTCCGTGGTCCCTGATTTTCAAAGCTTACTAATTATGATTGGTTACCTCAATTCTTCTAATGATGCTAACTCAGTACCCTGAATTTCAGCTGTCCTTTTGCTCTTGATTGTACCTCACTTTGCGAGAGGAGACATCTAAATTCACCACAAGATTTATTTCATCCATTATGTAATCAAAGCCATTTACTATTCACAATATTTTGAAGACAAAACACCCCTTGTTCAACAGTTGTGGCCCCTTGGTGACTGGTTTGGAAGTTTTTGCACCACTGATGCTTTTTTTGCTTGAAGGAGCGTGCATTGTCGTGGAATCGTTCACCTGCAAGTCTTACTGAGAAAAGTAACCAAACAGAATCTACTGTCCGATTTTGGGTCAGTAATCTAAATTCACCACAAGATTTATTTCACCCATTATGTAATCAAAGCCATTTACTATTCACGATATTTTGAAGACAAAACACCCCTTGTTCAACAGTTGTGGCACCTTGGTGACTGGTTTGGAAGTTTTTGCACCACTGATGCTTTTTTTGCTTGAAGGAGCGTGCATTGTCGTGGAATCGTTCACCTGCAAGTCTTACTGAGAAAAGTAACCAAACAGAATCTACTGTCCGATTTTGGGTCAGTAATCCTCTTGCAAAGTGAGGTACGATCGAGAGTAAAGGGAGCTGAAATTCAGGCTGCTCAGATCTTGCATGTGAAAGTGTCAATGGTCTGGGCCAGACTTTTGAAGTTAGCTATCTTGCACCACATACGATAATAAACTGATATACAAAAACATCCTTTGTACTACACAATGTATATACTTGGTTTAACTTGAATATTATATAGTACATGACTATCTACAGTTAGAGAAACATTATCCTTCTACCCCGGCCAAATGCCGTGCTTTCAAAATCAATCTACCATTCTGAAAAGATATGAAAATATGTCACAACTTAGAATTCCACACTCAAAGCTAAATTGCATGCAATGTTGGTGTCCTGCAAAGCTAAGAAAAAGCAAGACAGAGTTAGTGCTTTAGAAAATCATGAAAAAAAGAGACATAGTACCTCATCACATGACATGTTGTAATCTTGGAGCACAGTTCTTGTTCTTGAAAGAATTCTAAGTAACATTGTTAAGGAAAAACATTGGGGATAAATTCTGGAGAACAAGAGATGGAGAGAAACAACATTTTAGAGAAAAAAACAACTATATGAATACAGCCACTCCAAAGCTCTGAAATGAGCTTGCTTTAGAATTAAGAAAGTCTTGTGATATGAAAAGTTTCAGAAGGGCTGTTGAGACCCATCTGTTTTTTTCATTTAGTGAATATTAAGGTACAATGAATATTTTGTTACAGTTTTTTACAAAAAGGATACATGCTAGGTGCAAAAACTCTCCTATGTATACCCATTATAAACAACACCAGTAGATTAACACAACTCAAGGTGAATAGTTTGTGATACCACATGAAATCCAGGAATGTAGCATGCTGTAAAAATAACAAAGGTACAAAAATCAATTAATTAAGGTGGCTCTACAGTCCACATGCATGCTGTAAAATCCTGGCTAAAAGACCTAAATGACATTGAAAGTGTTCAATAGAGCAGATCTTGTATGACTGTGAAATAGTTGCAACACATTTGTGCCATGTCTGTGCCATATTGGTATAATTGTGATGCACCGTGTGTAAGCATTTTGATGGGGATCAATCATTTTGAGAAGGCGCGACAGTGAGGTTCCATGCCATAACTATACTGTATTTCATGCGTTTATGCAGTCACATGAAATCTGCTCTATGGGACAATGTGTCAGAAAATCACATAATGGCACATTTTGGATCACACATTGGCTGAATGACCATAGGCATTTAGTAATAATAATTTTGCAACCAATTTAAATTGCAATGCCTTTCAATATTACTTAGATAATATAAGGTGTATAAAAAATAATGTGCTACAGTCTTCCCGAGTGTGATGGTGTGTATGGGAAAAGAAAATGGTGTGACACTTTCATGATGATAGGTGCATAATAAATTGGCAAAAAAACATGCTTTGGAGAAGATTCCTTGAATACTGACTGAGATATGAATTTTCAAAACTTCGTATTCTGGCTTATTTTTTTGCAAGAAATGTATGGGAAAATACATCGAAACAAGACTGGACGGGCATATGTGTAGAATTGAAAACTGGATTTCATTTTCTGATAACTATTAAATATTATTAATCAATTTTGCATGATAACGGCCTATATTACTCACATGAACATCATCTATTATGATTCCCCAAGCTCCAAAGATTGCAAAAAGTGAAGAGAAGAAAGGATAACTGAAAGAAACAGAATACGTAAATGTACAACCATTTTATCACCTCATTTTCATTAATCCTTTGAGTCTTACATGACTATAAATGATGTTAAAATACTAATAGACATGAAATTACTACATGAAATTACTAATTACTACTTAAGCAATTATTGGATGAGGTTGAGCATGACATTGTGAGTTAGCAAAACTGAGGCCTGTGTTGGTTGAGGCAGATAACACAGTCACAAGGTTTTGCTAACTCACGATGTCATGCGAAAACTGAATTCAATAATTGTTTTATTACATTTAAAAAAAGACAAACGGATACGATGCCAAATGACTTTGTTCAAATTGAAAATGTAGACATGGACGAGGGACTTGGGAAAGAGCCGACTTTGACCTTGACATGCTAAAATGCAATATCTGCAGCGGATATTGCATTTAGAATGTCAAGTTCACCGGACATAAAGAATTGATTGTTTGCTCTCTGCCAATCACATATTTTGCGATAGTGAGTTCAATGTATAATTATTAGCACCTGCCAAATGAAAGGTAAATAAACAAACAGCAGTGAAATAACAATGAATTAGATCTTCATTGAGATTCATCCATATAAGTCTGTATCATTGTATCAAGGGAAGCAATCGAATGAATGTTCAATTTCAATAATCAAGCTTGTTGTCATTCATAATGTGAGTTTATTTAGGTGTATTTTTACCTCGCCATCTTGTAGTTGTGTAGCTTAGCGATGTTACATACTCAGTTAAACGACGTTCAAACGCCTTCAAATCTGTACAGAATATTAACAGATGCACATTTACTAATGCGACATGGCTTTAAGTGCATGAGAATTAAGGCCGAAAACGCCAACTAACCTTCTGTAACATCCACTTGATTATATGTGTTGTTGTAGAAGCTGTCTTCTAATGTGTTGGTGTAGAAGCTGTCTGCCATTTTGAGTTTTGGGTTCGATTGCGCATGTGCGTTGATTGGCAGTGAGGTCAGCGGAGTATTGTTCTAGGCAGGCGCTCTAGTGTCGCCGGCACACGCTTTCAAGATGTCGTACTGGAGGCAAGCTGGACTCAAGTAAGCAAAATATTTGATCTGTTTTTTATTTATTTACGAAAAGAAATGAAGAAATGATTACTGCAGACTTTGCATAAAAGATCTAGAAGTGTATTTCTGCAGAAAAATGTTAGAATAGTAAGGAAATGATCTTGAAACTAAAACTTGTCGTAGAGGAGCAACTTTGGTGAAAAGTTTTTACTTTTTCCAGGCTCCTTAAACTTATTAAGCTTCCTGCCTTTATACCACCAGCAACAAAATAAGGGTTAACAAAGGAAAGTGTTTTGCTTATTGCTACATATATGTACAGTAAGGGCCTGGTAGTATGTGGTGATGCCACATGAAATAAAGAGTAGGGTGGTGCTGTTTATAATCAGAAATTTTTGAATTTCGTAAAGCATCTGTAATCTAATAAGAAATCAGTATATAGATCTCTTTACCTTTGGCTTAATGTTGTCACATTTCAGATCACGTGGCATTCAATTTGAATAGTCTGTCTTTGTTTGGGTTGCTTCCATATTGGATATATTGATCCTTCAGTGCGTAGTAGAAAAACAAAGAAAGAGTACTCATGGGAATGCCACATGATCTGAAATGGGACAACACTATGCCCAAGCCAAGGAGGTCTATTGTATCTGATTTACCAGGAGGAGGTTCTGCTGTAAATATGTAAGGCAGGCTGACCTGGTTGGGGAGTAATGGAAAAAAATTCAGCCTCCTGTGCTGGGAGGCCAGGCCCCTCTCATTGTGCTGGCATAAAAACTTACCATATAAACACCGGCTCACATTTGACAGAGTGTGTAACACAGGGCTAAAAATAAAGAGCTGGGTATCAGACAATGTCTGTATTGAATTGACCGTTTTCACAATGTTGTGAGAACAATACCCTTGAGCCGTTTTGACTCGTTCTTGCGAAGACGGCTTTTGTTATTCAAAACAGACAAGCATTGTTCTCATCCCATTTATGTTGCATGTGCAACATCGTGAGAACTGCCAATTGAAAGTTCACCAGTGACAGTGACGGATATTCACCAGTGACGGATATTTTGACCAGCCATATCATTACACAAGTCTTTATCTCTTGTGTTTTTATGGCTGGTCAGAACCAAGCTCAAATCAAGTTGGGCAGTCTCCTTGTCCATAATGGGTGATTGCATTTTTAAACCGCACCGGGGGGTTGAGGACCTATGGAAAATTTTCCAGGGGGGTTGTATTGGACTTTGGAAATTCCACGGGAGGGGGTGAGTCTGGAGACTGAAAATTCCAAGGGGAGGGGTAAAAAAGGTGACTTTCCAGGGACATTTCCAGGGGTATTTTGCCAGAAAAAAATGGAAATTCCAGGGAGGGGGTCCTTTATGAGGTTGGAAATTCCAGGGGAGGGGGTCTGTTTCACGAGTGGAAATTCCAGGGGGGAGGGTCTTTTTAAGGGAGGTCCTCAACCCCCCGGTGCGGTTTAAAAATGCAATCAGTCAATCCTTGCAACCATTATTTTTAGTCCTGCGGTGCATCAGAGCCTTGGTCAGCCAAGTCAGCCTGGCTAGCTGGGACAACCTGCCTCAATTTAAAGAATCTGAGCAGAGTCTCACCCTGCCCATAATGTATTGCTTTGTTTTTGTTCACATGATTCATTACCATCAGAAACACTGACAATGATAAGGAATTCTACTATTACGAGTTTTCTTGCGCTTGTACAGTAAAATGCTCTAACCTGAACACTTTTTGTCAAGTCACTGATATCGAAAATGGCGGCGAAGTGGCATGCATATGGGGGCAGGATGAGATGGATCCTTTAACAGGCCCTAAAGCAACTCATGAAATGCAATACTTTACAGTTACTTGCAGTACTCAGCCATCTGCGCAAGGGTGGTGAGAAGATGCCTCAAACCAGAGCTAAAGGAGGCTGCAGTGAAGCTTGAAGAATCGCATGTTAAAATGTTTAGGTGGGAGAATGGCAAGCAAGTGCCACAACCCAGTGAGTAATGTGGAGTGCCTGTCAAATTGATTTTTTGCAAATTATTCTACTTTTGAGACCTAGTTATGTCAAAGAAAGGGGCACATGCAAAACTGACTCTTCAGGCCCCCAGAGAGGGAGGGTCTTAAAGCCCTGCACTTGCTTATGTTTAAAGAGAAATTCATTAGATATGACCTCCCCCACCACCACCACACACACACTCCTCTGGAATTGACAGAAAATACAATGATTGTATGTGAAATGAAAGGGAAATTGAACCCCCCTGGATTTCTCAATCCTTTACAATTCTTTCTGGAAATACTTATTTCATCTTTTGTTGGAATATCCAATTGATGTGTAGGCTACAAATTGTATATTTATACGTCACTGGCAATACCTGAATTGTAACAGTTGACATGATGCTATTAATGTTTTCTTCTCTACTTTCAGAGATCATCAGCCAGTAATTTAAGATTTGCGATGTGTGTAGATGATTGAAAGATTGACATGCAATTTATGGGTTTGGATGGATGCAAAAGCAATTTGACTACTGCAAGAGATCTTGTACCTGCTTTTAACTTGTTCTGTAAAATATTCTTCTGAATAAATTGACAAAAAAACTTATCTGTTGTTTAATACTGGAATCTATCCTTTCTTAGCAAGAGAAAGAGCTTGTCCTCTCCCAGTGAGTAAAAAGAAGAGAATAATATTACAGTAAACACCCAGATATCAGAAGAAATGGATTAAGAACATGAAGCTGAAATTTGATATTTTACTGTTTTATAAGCTCTATTCAGGCTGATGGTAATTGGGCTGTTCTTATATGTGGGAGTTAGCTGTATTAGACACTGCCTTCTTTCCTCCATAACCAATTTTTGTTTTCTGTAAAGGGGAGTGATGCAACAATATTGTTTTCAAGAATACAGAATTTTTACATAAGCCTTGGTATCATTTTTGGTAACAAAGCCAGTGCCAGTGAATGATGCACAAAATGAAAAATGTATCAAATGATAACAGTGAATGTGGGGCATGGGTACATGCAGTAGTCATTCAGCTGTACCACGGGAGGGGTTGTGTCTGGAGACTGGAAATGCCAAGGGGGAGGGGTAAAAAAGGAGACTCCTGGGACATTTTATCCAAAAATAGATTTTCCAGGGGTATTTTGCCAGAAAAAATGGAAATTCCAGGGGAGGGGGTCCTTTATGAGGTTGGAAATTCCAGGGGAGGGGGTCTTTTTAAGGGAGGTCCTGAATCCCCCCGGTGCGGTTTAAAAATGCTATCAGCCAATATAACACAGGGTTCCCACAGGTCCTTGAAAACCTGGAAAGTCATGGAATGACTTTTAGAATGTCCTTTTCCACCCTGGAATTTTTGCAAAACAAAGTCTATTGAGTTTATTGAATTTTTACAAAAGCCCATCAAAGTCATTAAAAGTCATGGAAATATTTTTCTGAAAAAATATGTTGGGTGTGTTTCAACTTTTTGCAATTAGTGTGCTCTTATCATGCACGAAAACCCACATTTTTCATTATGAAAGGTCATTAAATTTTTCGAAACGTCCTTGAAAAGTACTGGAATTTGGAAAGGGAGAAAACGTGTGAACCCTGTAACATGGTTACCAACATGCAGCATTCATTATATAGGCCTCTGACAAACAGTTTTCTTAGAATGATGAGCATTGGCATGCAAGTTGAATGTAAGTTCAAAGTAGATTCCATGACCAAAGTAGATTCCATGACTTAGACAGATATATCCCTTCTGAGAGTTTTTGTTATCAAGTTGGATTGAAAACGGCAAAATGGAGAACATCAAAATAGTGTCACTTCAGATAAATTGGGGCTTTACTCTAATTCAGTAATTTATTCAATATAATAAGCAAGTCAGAACATGTAACAGTTTGTATTGGTGTCTGAGCTGTCAAGTATTTTTGTGGTACAAAAATGACCATATTTGGAGTACACTTCTGCAGCGTGCACATGCTAGTTGCTAACAAAACAGATACAGTAATTCTGTGTTAGCTTTATTCTTCGCATTACTTGGAGTCTATTGTTCTTAGTCCTGTAACTCTAAAATTATGCCATCTGAGCAGAGTAACTACAGAAGGAACCATATAACAATGGGAAGCCATTAGGATGTGTGCTTACAAAGAAACTTGCCCAAATATGGTGGTTTTTGAACCATGAATAGTCTGCAACTTGATGATCTTGTGCCACATATTTTAACTCGCGTTTCTCAATTTTGTTAATTTATAATATTAAGAATATCTGATATTTCTAACAATTCAGAATTCCCCTTATAACATCTTGATACCACTACTACCAGAATCCTCTTCAATTTGTTTTGTTAATCAAAACAATGGTGTTAATGAGGCAAACAAAAGGAACTACGAAAAGGATTCTGGAAGTAGTGGTATCAAATGTAATAAAGGGACTTGAGAATTACTTTAAAATAATTGACTGTAGTAATAACAGGGCCCGACAATGTGACCATATGGTCACAAATGGCAACTAAATTTGGGGGCTTGGCGACCACAATTTTAGAGCTAGTCGCCAAATGGGACCCCATCTTTCTGTGTTCACCTGTGTTCCATGTTTATGAGGCGACTAAATTGGCTTTCTGCCAACTAAAATGTTAGAATTAGTCGCAAATGGCAACTCGCGGAAAAAGTCAATGTCAGGCCCTGAATAACCAGCTTCAGACACTGAAGTGAAAAGAACATCCAAAAAAGAAATAGCTAAGAGATCAGTTTGCTAGATTTGGTACCTAAATTCTGGCCATATTGACACAAATCCAAACACTTAATTTTTAGGTGGTTTTGTGGTTTTTGTACCTCCCCAATGTCCCCCTCCTAATTATATGACTGATTTAGCTGGAATTGCCTATTTAAAATTTTGTTTTTTCAATCATTTTGGAGATATCATATCTGGGACAACAGAGAAACTCATTAAAATGTCTATGCTCAAATTACAGCTGCAGAAAATATCTATATAAAACCTGTCTGATAATTTGGAAATACATTTGGGCATATTTTTAGTCTAGTTCCATTGGGGTTGGAGACATATTTACAAAAAGATGTTAAAGAAAAGTGTCATGCAGAAGGGGGTAAGAGCCCTTTGGGAATTTCAGTTGCATGATGAGGTGGATTTTTAGGAAGGTATACTGTAGACATTTTATGGAATTTCTAATTAATTAACTGCGGCATACAGCCAAAAATAATAGATAATTATAATATGACAATTATTTAACTAAATATTTATGATACTATTACTAATAATTACTATAGCTATTATAATAATAATCTAATGTTTACTCTAAGTATGTTAAAAGAAGCTAACTGAGGCACTAGCAACATCTCCTGCAAGCTCCTCCACTGCATCCTCAGAGATCTGCTCACAGCCTTCGATACCCAGATGCGTCAGATTAGGAATGTCTTTGAGCAGGGATTTGATAGCTTTCACAGTAATTAATGAGCAGAAGATGAGAGTCATGTCAGTTAGGCCATGAAGATACTTCACAGCTCCTTTGATTCCCTTGTCAGTAATATGCTTGGAACCAAGGTCAAGTTCTTCTAAGTTCCAAAGGGCCTTTGCACCCTCGACTAGCCCCTTGTCTGTGACTGAACACCCCCCTGCGGCAAGGGATTGCAGCTTGGGAAGATTGTGGCAGATGTAGACAAAGCCTTTGTCGGTGATCTTGGTTTGCTCCAGAGTGAGTGATCTTAGTTCTTTCAAATTCTTACCAATATCAATAGCAGCTAAGAAAAAAAAAAAATCAGGTTATTTACAGCCAAAAAAACATGTAGTTGTTATTTCTGACTGAACGTTATACCATAACAAAGGTCAGTAAAAACAACATTTAAACAATACTTTACAAGAACCCCTTCACACCCTGCATACAAACCTTCTGCACCCAAAATGCACCCTTAAGGCACAATCAAACAGTGACAAGAGTTGATGAGTTTCCTGTTTGATTGGGAACTCTCATCGACTCTCATACAATTTTTAATGAGTTGTTTACCATTTGATCACGCGGATGAGAGTTCTTAGTTATCACCTGCTGCCAAAGAACTGCAGGCTCATTTGGTTCCAAAGAGTTTCCTCCCAGAAAGTAACTGGGTACTAGTGCTCACGCAAGATTGCTTGCATGACTTCCAGCTGACTCATCACGTCTCATCACCGTTTGATCCCTTGTTTTATAATCAGAGCTGGAAATAGTTTTTCAGATACATCTTAACATAATATTTGAGAAATAGAACACAGATTTCTATGGTTTATAATGTGATAAACAATGTATAATTGTAAATTGTAATGTGTGAACAATGTGTTTTAACAATGAACAGTTTGCTTTTGCTGAGTGTGAACTATTTCATTTTTGCAGTAAACTGTTGTCCAGGGAATGTGCATGGGCCAGAACAATTTCCTTTTGCTGCAATTCTTCTTGCTTTGAGAAATTTCTTTACATTGTGAGCAATTTGTTACTGTCATGTTACTTGTGGGCCACAATAAATTCCAGCTGCACTCACCTTGGTTGGATATTCTGTGGCAGTACGACAAATTGAGCTGCACCAGCTGCGGCATCCAAGGGCTATCAAGGCCACACCACTATTGGTAACTCGACGGCAATCCATAAGGTCTAAGCTAGTCAAAGACTTTAAATGAGTTGTAATATGCTTGATGCCAACATTAGTGAGTTCTGGATGAGAAGACAAAATTAGAGATTGCAAGCTGCCGAGGTTCTCTGCCATTCTCTGCATCCCATCATTTGTAATGTTACAACTACGAAGGTCTAATGTTGAGAGCTTCTTGAGATTGTTGCAAAGATTTGCTGTTCCAGTGTCCCCAAGCTTGCGACTACTTAGTGCCAAAGACTGGAGGTTCGGTAGATGTTTTGTGATTAAGCTTGCAGTCTTGTCATTTATACTTTCTAAGTAGCCCATATCAAGGTTGGTCAGATTTGTTAACTTTTTCAACATGGAGTGAATACATGACTCACTGACGCCATCATACACATCAAACGCCAAACATCTTAGGTTACAGAGCTGTCCAAGTTCTGTGAACATCTTACCAAGGTCATCATAACTTGAGGAAAAATGTAACTCCCCACCTCCTCCAAATGACAGGTGACGAAGCTTTTTAAGCTTTCCTGCGGCAAATGAAATTGTCTCACATGTTATATAGGGGCAGTCCTTTAGCTCTAAATACTGGAGGTCTGGTAATTTCCTGGCTATAAGTTTAACAGCACTGCTGTTAATACCATGACTCCACTTAAAGTCCAGTCCAGTCAGCTTGGTGAGATTGTTGACAACATACTCAATGCCACGATAAGTCACCCAATCACAACCACGTAGCGACAACAGCGTCAAGTCAGGGCAAGAACGGCCTAAACACTGCAGGCATTCATCATTAAGGTTTTCACACCAAGTCAAGTCTAAGGTCTCTAGATTCTTTAGATGTGAGATAAGTTCTTGAAATCCTACTGAAGTTATGTGTTCGCAGTCTTCGATGGTTAAACTCTTCAAATTTGAAAGGGAGCTTGCACAAGCTTTGAGCAAACGGTCAGTTATCCGGTTACAACGCCTAAACGATAAATGTTCAACAGTGGGAAGAGTACAAAGCTGCCTTTGGAGGAATTTCTCCGTTACATTAGGGCACCCGCCGATACTAAAATGCGTTATGTTTGGTACGATGGTAAACAACGTTGACAAATCGTCGTTCGTCGACCTTACACAAGTGACTCGTGTGATTCGTCGTTTTGTAAGGCTGTGGAACAGAGATTCTGTGGGGTCCAGCGGTAAAATGACTTGGACATTCCTCCATAATGAGGGAAGATAAACAATATTTCTCCAGTATCGACAAACAAGTGCCACAGTTTGCTTTTCTGAGCATTCAAGAAACGAGAAAACAAGGGCTGCTATGTCAGGAATAAGTGGCCCTTGCTGAAAGCGAAATGACTCCTCCATAGCGGGAAAATGTCAAGAAATACTCACGTACGGTTGAAAAAATGTGTCTCTACAAGCTTGAGTCGTTCAAGCAATTATTGAACTTCTCAATTGAAGATAAAATTGATAAAACGAAGCCGTCGTCGGGATTTTTTTGTGTTGTGTTCACTCCTTCACTCCCGCGCGAAATGAACTCACTTATTTGTGTACCGCGAGAATCTGGGGCGAGTCTCGTTTTGATGTTCATTCCTGCTCATGCGCAAGACTCACGTGACCACAGGGAACCCAGAGATGGAATACTGGAACTATAAGAATCATGTAAAATGGCGGGAGATTCGATGTGCAAGATTTTCAATTTGATTTGTGTTCGTTTTAACAAGACAATGAAAAGATTTGCTGAAGCTTGAGGCATGTACATTACTCAAATGCATATGAGTATCATTTGATGGTCTAAATGTTGCGAATTGGGGCGATCTAAACATGTCTTTTGGAAGCAGAGTTTTTTTATGCAAACATTTGGAAGCAGCCACAGAAGCGCTTTGGATCTATAGGAGAAAAGCGCTATATCAAATAGATATTATTATGTTTATAGCGGCCCTATTCAGTAACTCAATCAACGTAAATGGAGATACGACATAAAAGCAGTTATCTGAAAGTTATTTTATGTCTAAAATTGATCTATCCACCCTGTTGAGACCATGGGGGATCTTAGTTCGCTAATCCATGTTGTCTCCCAATAAATTATTGGTGGAACACACACACATGAAACCTAAATCAGTTATAGAACGAAAGGTTATGTTGCTTGGCATGAACATTATAGTGCTGCATGGCTTTTTTTTTTGTTCCAGGCCCGAGATGCGCTCCCTACTTTTGATGGTTTACAATCATCCCCAGGGCCGTAGCAAGCCTCCAAAAACTGGGGGGGGGGGGGGGGGGGGGGGGCACAACATATAAAAATCTGAAGGTAGTTTGTAGGGAAACTTTAAACTCGAAAATTTAGAGCCCAGCATGTGAAATTACCGCATGTTTGGGGGATCTTTGATATGCAGAGTACAAAATCGGGAGTTTTAAGGATTCTTTGGGGGAAAACTGGGGGGGGGGGGGGCATGGGCCTCCCGGCCCCTGAGGGCGCTATGGCCCTGATCCCTTTGGGAATAAAATCACAAAAGTGCGGCGGCCATGTTGGTGGACAGAACAAAGGGAACAAATGAACGTTCTTTTGTTCTTTTCCACCAACATGGCAGTCAGTGACATCACATGCAAACCAAGAATAGGCACAAAGCAAGGCCGTAGCTAGAATTTTTGTCTGGGGGGGCAAGCCTTGGTCATCCTTTGTTTTTGCTGGGAGGGGGGGGGGGGGGCAAGCAGGTTTTTCCACATGTTGTCACTAAAAATTGTGCTTCACTGGGGGGCAACTGCCCCCCCCCCCCCCCCCCCCCGCTAGCTACGGCACTGCAAAGCCAGACATTTTAATGAGGTATGCCGCTGCATTGTTTTCATATCTCAACTCCTATTTTGTGCTGTATATTTATTGTATTTTTTGGGCTTCACGGGGTCTATGGAGAGGTGCATGTGGCCTTACAACCAATGCATTTGCTAACCTATACCCCTAGAAGATATGTGGGTAAACTTATAAGGAATCATAGTATGATCATCCACCACATATATTTTTGGTGGGAGTCCCCATCCTCTTGTGTCCTCTCTACCCCTTCCCTCCCTCCCCCCTGCCTCATTCTTATCTTCCTCCTTACCCCTCCCCCTGTTTAAAGGGGCACTTTCTTCTTTTCAGTCTAAAGGTCTGAATAATACAATGAAGAGACCGAGAGCTATGTCATCACACCACTGGATCACATGGAAGTTATACTGGTGCGAGGAGTATAAAATGTGTCGTTGCAGGCAGAAAGGGAGTGGAGAAAGCTGTTTTTTGTGGATTATCGCATCTGGACACATGTCAACAAGAGGTAAGAAGTCTTGTTGTCTATTACTTTATTAACTTTTTTCCTTTACATTACATTTCTGCTGATTTACATGTTGCCATAAGCACACCTTACAAGTTTTGGTCTATTTAATACCCATTACTTTTTACAATAAATTGTACAATGTTTTAGTCATGACCACAATGGTTATTCAATTTCATTCTTATACACAATGCTTATTGCTTTGGATTCGAAAGAAAGCCATCTAGAATGCGGGAAAGACTTGAAGCAACTTGTTCATCCTGACTACGCTTGGTCTTTTTTGTTGACTGCTCGCCAGTCTTGTTTTGCTTGTTGCTTTTGTCCCAGCCAATACTTCTTCTACCTTCTGTAAGAAATACCAACAAATATCAATTTCACATGATTTATTTGTGGTTTAGTTAGAACAAAGTTAATTTCACATGATTTATTTGAAATTTTTCAAAAACAAGGTGCTTTTTTGCAAGTACTTTTTCAAATCAAGTACAAAACCCACAAATGCAAACTTCCACAGAGATGGCGGAACAGTTTTCAAAGTGTGTGTGGTAGAACATAATTCAGACATATTGCTTTAGGACTTGTGATGTTGAGAGGGGCCCTCGAAACATTTTAAAATCAATAATAAGATTGGTTTTAAGATTTTACAATGTTATCGTGTCTCCCAACATCACGCCTGCTCTATTGCGCCATAAAGTCATAGAAAGTTGTACTCTAATGATATCTGTAAATATCTCCGTACGAAACGGCAAGATCTTTGAAAGACCTTGCAAAGGACTTTTAATAAGTCTCTGAAAGACCTTGCTTAAGTCTGGCGGCTTTTTTCAAAGAAACGTCTTGGAAAGATCTCCATTTTGAGCTAAAATTGAAGACCTTTTAAGACCTTTTGACAGCTAGACATTTCCAAGACCATTGAAAGACGTTTTTCTGTAGGCTTCGATTTCGCTCATAAACGTCTTCAAATGGCCTTCAAAACGTCTTACGATGTTTCTTTGTCTAAAAATAAACTCTCAACAACTTGGAATCTTGCGTAACTTGTATTTCATAAAACAACAGAGGCGAGTTAGATTTACAATTATGCCTGCGGGATCCAACAACTTACTAAATGTGGTTTACAACAGCGTGATAAAATGGAACACGCTGTTTTCCCCTGAAGCTGGAAAGTTGCGCAATATTTTCTACGTCCGTTTCTCCTTATCAACAAAGTGTGGTTATCAAAAGGTCTCCGTTAGACATTCACAAAGTCCTTCCTGATCGCGAGGTTTGGTATACGTATGTCACGTACAAAAAAGTGACTTTGTCGCTCGGTCATCGCTTTTTTGCGACTCACAAAATCTCGCTTCACTCGCTTTTTGTCGCTTCGCAACTACATTACGTCCAATTCGACTCGCTTCGTTGCTTCCAGTATCCTATGAGAGGTCGACTTGGAGCCAAATTAACTTTATAAGTCAAATTAACTTTATAAAAACTTACTAAACAAACTAATTGTGACCAGCTCATTGTCACGCATCTTTTAGGATGTATATATAAGTATCTCCTGCTCACACTTTCAATGATGAAAATATGGCCTCATATCTTGCTCGAATTTGGTCTTACTCTACAATAATCCTGCTAAAACTGGTAAGAATCTTGGCACATGACTTATCTTGATACAATGGGTCCACAACTTGTGCGATGCGCCATCAATAAAGCGGGTTTCGGCCGCAAGTTAAGCTGCTGCTGGTGGTGCTGAAACACACGACATAAGCGTACATACATAAGCATAAGGATCAAAGACCTCCGTTCTCTGCTTTAAGTAGTGAAAACCAATCCTCATTGAGTTTGATAAATCAACAACTACATTCAGGGTATGCAGTGGCGTAGTGTGCATAAAAATTTAATCAAATATGAATGCCTGAAAAAAACAAGGCATTTTTAGATATAATATGGCAGTGTGAAATTTGAGACAAGGATTTGAAGCTGTAACAGATAAAACAAAAGAAAAACTTCGAGATTACTCCAGGTTCAAAATATCGAGCGGAAAAATCCTAAATTGTCGTGACACACTTTTGTGACTCGGTCGCGCGAACTTGTACTGCTGTCAGGTTCAGGTTGAACCAATCAAGTGTGCGGGAGTTTGCTTTTGCAGATGAGAATCCATGAGTAGAAACGTCTGCATTAAATAATAACTTGAAAAGCATTTAGAATCCAGTCACTGTTAAGCGTTTTTTAATATTGATTTATATGGTACTTACCAGAATAGAATTTGATGTGTGCATCAAGCCAGGATGTTTCTATTTCCCCCCTTCGTGTAAACTCCAACAGTTTGTCCTTGGACATAGACACTGCCATCTCTCTTGCGTCCAAAGTATATAAACTACCAAATATTGTCCATCTTCGATCCACAGACCAAACACATACTGAATTGTGCCGGTCATCCATGGTAGTGAATATCAGAAGATCTACGAATTTGGTAAAGATTTGCTTGTGGCTTCTGGCGTGCACGAAGTTCAACGGTTATCCTCTGAAAATCGCGCCTTCTCTAGTTTAACTCGCATCGCAATCTGATAGGTCCTTTTCCTGTACTATGATTGGTAGTTTGAGTATTAATATCAATTTCACATTTTTTCTGCGTGATTCACTTGTCAGAATTTCGGACAGCAAGGCACCGAAGCATCATATCCAAAATACATCAAGCTTTGTGTTTATTACTGTTATTAATATAGTTCGTCGAGTTTTTAGTTGCCACCGATCTCCTTCCAAATATAAGATCATGCCGGAGAGAAACTGAAAGAACGGGGAAAGAAAACGACGAACACTTTACTTAGGAAAGCCGGGTTTCTATTATTGCGTGCCACCGGGAGCGTCAAGTACTTCAAGTTAAGACTTGAGCATGGAGTAATCAGCCAAGCAGTTGGAAAGCGAAACAGACGAATGTATGGACAAATTATTTTTTTTATTCAGTGCAAAAAATGTGCTTCTGTTTCTTGGCTGCTTCGTAATTGCCTGCGTTGTGTTGACAATCTTGTGTGAGCGTGAGATCTCTCCTTGGTGGCAACAATGAGATAAATGTATCCTGCTCACATGTCGTGATAGTGAGTCAACCAACAACTAATTTAGAACATTTAACTAGACAAAAAGTGCGTGCACATGAAGTTCGCAAGTCTAAAAGATCTTGCTTAGACGTAGCAGACTTCCAAATTCATAAAAACTGACTAGAAAATCGCCAGTCCGATTCTTTAATGCAAGGTATGGTTTTAACTTGTTATTATGGGTGTAAATTATTTTCATACGTGTAAAGGAACAAATTGTCTCCCAGACGGTAATACAGTCCATCTCAAGGGTCTTAAATGGTACCAGAGTTTACGACTTATCACATTGCATCCCGCGCCTTTGTGCAGCGAGACCTTTGTCTCAAAAAGGTCTTAAAATGGTCTACCAAAAACATTCATGAGACGTTTATCCGAGAGCATGGCGCTTGGAGAATCATAATAGTCTTTCAAGACATTTGCAAGACATCAAAGACATTAGTTGCGTCTAGAAAAGGTCTTACAAAGGTCTCACAGCTCTTTCCAAGACCTTTTCTAGTCTAATAAAGGTCTTGCCGTTTCGTACGGGTTCTATCTGGATATCTTTTTGTCCTTTAATGCTTGCATTACATTCTCTTTGTAGAGGGCTAAATGATAAAGTGTTGGATACTTGGTCAATTTCTTACCTTGTCTCATTCTGAGGTGATTCAGTATGCTTCTCGTTTGTTTCGCTGACTGTTAACAGGCGCACACTCATGCCACACCTAAGTGAGTATAGGAGAACAAGATTAATAAATGTAATACTTTAGGATTTAGCCATAAACAAAATAATTATATTCCATTCAGCCCAGGACAGCTTTTAAACATATTTTGCATTTTTTAAGTTCTGCATTTTTAGGTTGGCTAATTAAATACGGATTGAAAGAAAAATGCTTCTTATAACAAATCAACCTATAAAACTTAACTTTGAAAGGTGAAAATATTGAGACTTATGAGGATTCTAGGTTGGACATTCCATAGAATCTGAATGGATAATTCCAGCTATAAACAATAGTTTAGCCCTTGACATTTCCAGTCCCACTGCCAGGATGAGCCAGACATCTTTTAAAACTTTGTTCGTCAAATGCCCCTTATTAACTGTAATGCAGTTTGCAGATGGTTTATAGCTGGAATCGTTGATTATTTCTGCCATCCTCGTAGGAAGTGAGCTTGAAGGATTTTGAACGAACCCTCTGAAACCAAAAGTTACCCCAAATTGTACATTTTACCTCATAAATTAAACAAGAACCCAGAAAATCATGACAAAGCCAGGAAAACGAGCAAAAACGATCCCCCTCTGAAAAAGTAAGGAAAGCGAACCCTTTCAAAAGATTCCAACTATGGGCTTGCCTACCAACCTTGAGGTACTTAGAAACCTCTGGCTGTAACTGGTCCCCAAATGTCCATCTTGCCGCGGGTGCTTCGCAAGTCTGACGTCCTGTGCAGTACGATTTGAGTGTGCGAACCACACGGTCAGTGGGCGTGTCCGTGGCGAGCTCGTATGACGTCATGTTAGGGTGTTGTGCGCATGTGTGGTAATCATCTCGGCCCCAGAATGCCTCTGTAATCTGGACGTATTGATCCGGTGCGCATGTAAGCAACAGGCGGCCACCTTCACAAATCACAGATACATTCTGTTGGGAACAATTTAGAGCAAAGTCAAAAGACCAAATGCATCTGGCCGATCATGAATGAAAGAAAATAGTTGCTGCTGAATGGCGGCTTCTTAGTCAGCAAAAGAATAAACTATCACGCGATAATCAATGTGCTGGGCGCGTAGTTACCTGGGTACTCTAGAACACGCGTACTCTAGTACGCACGTGCATGCCTTGTGAAGACTATTTAATGCAAGGGAAGCTGTGCTTATTTGTACTAAAACACGAAGTATCCCTGGGTACCAGACGCTGAAACACTATTGCTCGAGTTCTTATGCTAAAGTAGTCCTATATTATCTCGCGGCACTCAACTTGACTTGAAGCGACCCTCGAGCGTGTGGTCTCCAGGCAATATTTAGCCCAGTTACTTATGCTTCTAAGCGGCTTGAAATGGGATTTTGTTCTTGTATAGTGATGAATGAAAACGGCCAGATTGATTAAGTGCTGTCGTACACAGTTGGCGCACTACAGACCTCTGGCTTTTCACGGGCCCAAAAAGTTAGTTGGACCAAGGTTTTAAAACCTCCTTGGTTGGACGATGCGCACTATTTTCTAGTTTAATAAACTACATATTGTTGTTGGCCGAAAGTCGTTTGCACGCTCAAGCAATGCAGCGTTGGGACAGTCGATACACTACCGGCCTAGGGCTGGAAATTTACGCGGCAAACATGAGGAGCTTTAGGTCGCTCGTATGACGTCACATTTAATGAGCATATCTTTCATTGAGATCTGTCAACAGCACACTAAGCGGGAAGTACGAATCAGCAGAGGTGTTGCCTACTGCCCCGCATCTGTCAGTAAAAACCGGGATAGGATTGCAGAATCTATGAATTTGCATATTTCGATCAGTAAATAAATGGCGGGACAGTGGCGGCAGTTCTCTAGTCCACGAGGTTCACTCCAATGTTACTACCGACACTACGTACAACAGGCGGTATTAGCTCGTGTAAAACATTTCATTGTAACAATGTGTGGTACGGTAAGGGTTGCTATTCCCAAGTAAGTATTCCAGTGACTCAAAACTCCCTTCCTACCATAATAGACAGAGCATAGTGGCGGGAAAGCTAAGGACGTATCTTAGACATGAGAGAAATGATGAATCCTTGTCGGTTTTCGCTTGTCTTTCTACTTCACCTTCACCTGCGAAGTACTTCTGTATCTAACCTAGAACCTGGAAATTGTTACGACTTTTTGCGCTGAGATATCAAAAGTAAATATGCAATGGTGTCGCTTTAAACTGGGGCATTAGCTTGCCTGTCTTTAGCGCTTATCGAAGCCTATCAAAGGAAATGATTTAAAAGTATAACAAAGAATGCAATAGTGTCGCTTCATGCTGGGGCATTAACTTGCCTGTATGCCTATTTCAGATGATATATTTTGGTCACGACTTTTGCGCTAACATATCAAAGTAATGCTTTAAATTTTATGCAAAAATGCAATTATAGTGTCGCTTCATACTGGGGCATTAACTTGCCTGTATGCTTATTTCAGATGCTATATTTTGGTCACGACTTTTGCGCTAACATATCAAAGTAATGCTTTAAAAGTTTATGCGAAAATGCAACTATAGTGTCGCTTCATACTGGGGCATTAACTTGCCTGTATGCCTATTTCAGATGCTATATTTTGGTCAAGACTGTTGCGCTAACATATCAAAGAAATGCTAGTTAAACGTTTATGCAAGAAATGCAATTATAGTGTCGCTTCATACTGGGGCATTAACTTGCCTGTATGCCTATTTCAGATGCTATATTTTGGTCAAGACTGTTGCGCTAACATATCAAAGTAATGCTAGTTAAACGTTTATGCAAAAAATGTAATTATAGTGTCGCTTCATACTGGGGCATTAACTTGCCTGTATGCCAATTTCAGATGCTATATTTTGGTAGACTTTTGCGCTGACATACCAAAGTAATACTTTAAAAGTTTATGCAAAAATGCAATTATAGTGTCGCTTCATACTGGGGCATTAACTTGCCTGTATGCCTATTTCAGATGCTATATTTTGGTCACGACTTTTGCGCTAACATATCAAAGTAATGCTTAAAAGTTTATGCGAAAATGCAACTATAGTGTCGCTTCATACTGGGACATTAACTTGCCTGTATGCCTATTTCAGATGCTATATTTTGGTCAAGACTTTTGCGCTAACATATCAAAGTAATGCTTTCAAAGTTTACGCGAAAATGCAACTATAGTGTCGCTTCATACTGGGGCATTAACTTGCCTGTATGCCTATTTCAGATGCTATATTTTGGTCAAGACTGTTGCGCTAACATATCAAAGTAATGCTATGTTAAACGTTTATGCAAAAAATGCAATTATAGTGTCGCTTCATACTGGGGCATTAACTTGCCTGTATGCCTATTTCAGATGCTATATTTTGGTCAAGACTGTTGCGCTAACATATCAAAGTAATGCTAGTTAAACGTTTATGCAAAAAATGTAATTATAGTGTCGCTTCATACTGGGGCATTAACTTGCCTGTATGCCTATTTCAGATGCTATATTTTGGTCACGACTTTTGCGCTAACATATCAAAGTTAATGCTTTAAAAGTTTATGCGAAAATGCAACTATAGTGTCGCTTCATACTGGGACATTAACTTGCCTGTATGCCTATTTCAGATGCTATATTTTGGTCAAGACTTTTGCGCTAACATATCAAAGTAATGCTTTAAAAGTTTACGCGAAAATGCAACTATAGTGTCGCTTCATACTGGGGCATTAACTTGCCTGTATGCCTATTTCAGATGCTATATTTTGGTCAAGACTGTTGCGCTAACATATCAAAGTAATGCTATGTTAAACGTTTATGCAAAAAATGTAATTATAGTGTCGCTTCATACTGGGGCATTAACTTGCCTGTATGCCAATTTCAGATGCTATATTTTGTCAAGACTGTTGCACTAACATATCAAGTAATGCTAGTTAAACGTTTATGCAAAAAATGTAATTATAGTGTCGCTTCATACTGGGGCATTAACTTGCCTGTATGCCAATTTCAGATGCTATATTTGGTAGACTTTTGCGCTGACATACCAAAGTAATACTTTAAAAGTTTATGCAAAAATGCAATTATAGTGTCGCTTCATACTGGGGCATTAACTTGCCTGTATGCCTATTTCAGATGCTATATTTTGGTCACGACTTTTGCGCTAACAGTCATATCAAAGTAATGCTTTAAAAGTTTATGCGAAAATGCAATTATAGTGTCGCTTCATACTGGGGCATTAGCTTGCCTGTATGCCAATTTTAGATGCTATATT
The DNA here is from genome assembly GCA_033964015.1 of Scolanthus callimorphus. Lineage (NCBI taxonomy): Eukaryota > Metazoa > Cnidaria > Anthozoa > Actiniaria > Edwardsiidae > Scolanthus > Scolanthus callimorphus. The sequence goes on from CM066917.1 coordinate 28,090,808, forward strand.
TTGGTCAAGACTGTTGCGCTAACATATCAAAGTAATGCTATGTTAAACGTTTATGCAAAAAATGCAATTATAGTGTCGCTTCATACTGGGGCATTAACTTGCCTGTATGCCTATTTCAGATGCTATATTTTGGTCAAGACTGTTGCGCTAACATATCAAAGTAATGCTAGTTAAACGTTTATGCAAAAAATGTAATTATAGTGTCGCTTCATACTGGGGCATTAACTTGCCTGTATGCCAATTTCAGATGCTATATTTTGGTAGACTTTGCGCTGACATACCAAAGTAATACTTTAAAAGTTTATGCAAAAATGCAATTATAGTGTCGCTTCATACTGGGGCATTAACTTGCCTGTATGCCTATTTCAGATGCTATATTTTGGTCAGGACTTTTGCGCTAACAGTCATATCAAAGTAATGCTTTAAAAGTTTATGCGAAAATGCAATTATAGTGTCGCTTCATACTGGGGCATTAGCTTGCCTGTATGCCAATTTTAGATGCTATATTTTGGTCAAAACTTTTGCGCTGACATACCAAAGTAATAACTTGAAAACAAGATGTACATTAGGTTGATACGGCTTTTACGCTGCGAAGTATAACGATACATCAGTAACACTCTCGACAGCTATCCTTTAATCCCCTTATACTATCCTTCAACAGTTTTTTTGTCTTGATACATTTGGTATCCTGTAGTTTGGTGCTCTGAGAGCACCAAAACAGTCGGGGGTCTCAGCATAAAGCTCCTCATGGGAGAACCCATATTTATATGCAGGCAAGGCCATGCAATCATAGTTAATGTGGTGATATGAACAAAATGCTGTAAAGCCTTTGTGAAGAAATACCAGCAAGTGAAATCAAATATCAACTTACCGATGGAACATATGATAAGGGCCCAATAAGGACTCCACAGTATGGACACCCTGGACATCCTTGGCAAAAGGACCCTCCCGGTAGCCAGGAGGGCCGTTGGTCCCTGTGGACCAGGGAGACCAGCATATCAGGTAGCCCTTGTAGGCCCTGCATTCCTTTTGGACCTTTTGGTCCCGGAGGTCCTCTAGGACCGTATATACCCGGGGGCCCTGGTGGGCTCCTGCCTATCATACCCGGCACTCCATAAGTACCTGGCGCACCAGGAGAACCCTGGGGCCCTGGAGGGCCCGTTTCTCCCGGAGGCCCTGGAGGACCCGCGGCGCCTCTTAGGAAGAACCCCACCGATAATTTGATGTTGAGGATTTCGTTGTATTCCCAGAACTGGTCCAGCATGTCTTGCGTCATTTCAGCGCCTATCCGGTAGGCCCTCGAGCGACTTGGTACCATATGCCACTATCAACTGCGGAAAAATGGAGCTTGGTGGGGGTCCTGTGGTTTGTTTCCCTGACTAGCGTCATGCGAAACAATTTCTTTGTTTGGCCACATGAATAATAAAGAGCTTGCTCGTGCATTAGGTAAAACAACATTTTTGTTCGCTTGAGTGCCAGTTGGGGAAGCAAACCACAGGAAACCCACTCGAGCGGAAAAGGTCTATTAGGAGGGGGCAGACTCTACGGAGTCACTGTAGTGGCGCGCAATGGCTTGTGGGGCGAGTAGCGAGGCGTTCAATTGTGGATACGCTCCCATAAGCCTTTGCGCACCTGTGAAGTAACGCAATATCGGTAACTATCCAGTAACGCAAAATGCACTAAAGACATGATTACGACGGTACGAGTCTGATCATGGGGAATGGTTATCAATGTTTAGGTTGACAAATTCTGATTGAGAGAATACAAGGGATTCAGTAGGAAATGGGATTCTATAAATAGCTGACTTATTCTACTGTGTGGCGGCAATTTTAGTAGCAGATCAACACTCCTAATAATGGACTCTTGGTATTTATATAATTCTCTTACCTGCGGCCAAATGGCCAGTAGTACTATCAGCCAATACATCACTCTTCTCTATGGGCTATTAACCTGCGGACAACAACAAAGTTTGGTTATAAAGTTTTGTTTATCAGCCAAGTGAAGCCTTTCCAAGGAGACCCGAATTACATACATCTATTTCAATAAACATTGTCGGTAAAGTGTTCTAGCGTAAGCCCAGATCGCTAGGGAATGTGGGTAATGTAGCAATAATTTTGGTCGTGTTTGCGTGTTTATGCAATCTCATGTGGGTATCGTGTGGGCCACGCGCGCCGAGGGACTGGACTTAATTTCGCAAAAATGTTGAGGCGAATCACCCGTGATTTCGCAATTATAAAACTATAAATGCGAGCCAAATAATTGAATAATTGCATGAACCTACAATTAGTTACAAATTAGCTGCAATTTTGCAATTGTCGGAAAGTTTCTTGCCACAGCGTTTTTGCAATTTTGTGAATGGCTGAAGAATCTTACCGCGGACTGGTTCTCACAAAGTGAGGACATAGCGACAAAGCGCATCCAAAAACGCAAACATATATGTTAATTTCTTGCGACAGTTTTTGCAATTTCTTGCAAGAAATATTTAACTGTACGGGATTTTAGCATTAGACGGTAAAACATCGATGTTTAATCCTGGTCTTCGAGGCAATCGCAAATTAGTTGTTCATTGCGCAGATGTCATACTGTAGCTTATTTAGAACCATCTTGATTCTCCTTTTGTTGCAAATACTTACGATTCGATTTCACTATAGTAAATATATGATCAACAAATATGTGTTCTCGTCCAGACTGTTATTTTTGAGCGAGCGAGAATGTCTTGAATTTTGCAATCAGCTAGAAAATTTCAATTAAAATAATTTTCATATTTTCAGTGAAGCTCAAATTTTATCACTCACCTTAAGATGTCATATCCTCGAAATATCACACGTGAAATCTCCGTAACTCATAAAACACCAAAATATTCGTGTCTCGTGAATGTTCTCGGGATCAAAAATCACTCAAAAACAATCGTTAGAATTCAATAGAAATGTGCAAGGCAACAATAGATAAGATATCCAGAATTCCCCGCGAGGCTAGCAGGGCTTCCAGGTGGATAGCAGGTGATCTTTCAGAAGTGACACACGTGCTTGTTAAACCACCTGTATAGAGCGGGTACTCTTAACCGCAATTTTGATGTTTTGATTAGTTTTTAGTAGGTGTTTCTACAAAACGGCGGTCAAAATGTCTCAAACGTAGTACAAATCTTTGCAGGCGGGGTGCATCATGGTGGCGAAGGGTCTGGCGAAATTTTAATTTCTACGGAGTAAGGAGGAAGTTAGATAAATGTATCAATACTACTGGAAGTACCTGCCTCAATTAGTAACTGTCATGCATAAGGAAAAAAGAAAATGAAAGCTTCAGGTTTTTTAACGCAATAAAAAACTTCATTCGTGATTGCTGATTGGCTGATTTTTAACGTTCGAGCGCGCCTCTGTACATTCTCGTACCCAGAACTCCCGGTTCGCTGCTCGCAGGGGAGGCTCTGGGGACATCCATTTGAGGGCCGTCGCTGATTGGCTGATTTTGAGCGTTGGAGCATGCGCTGAAAGGTCTTTCTCTCAGCGGCTCTGTATTAAATCTCGCGCATGCGTTAGTGGCTGTTACTAGAGCCTCTCCATTCTCTACCCAGAGCTCCCCGGCTCGTCTCCGCGCGGGGGAGGCTCTGGTGACAGCCACTGACGCATGCGCGAGATTTTATACAGAGCCGTTGAGAGAAAGATTTTTCTGCGCATGCACCAACGTTCAAAACCAGCCAATCAGCAAAGGTCCTCATATGGATGTCACCAGAGCCTCCCCTGCGAGGTGAGAACGAGCCGGGGAGCTCTGGGTAAGAGAATGGAGCCTCTCCCGCGAGGTTACGAGCGGGGAGCTCTGGGTTCGAGCACGCCTCTGTATCAAATCTCGGGCAAATCTCTGTATCAAATTATGGCATCCAGTTCTAATCTGATAATGTCATATCTGGTCACATTTTGTAAATTATATTTTGCGAAACGGTACTCAAAATACACATTTGCATGGCGTGCATATAAAATTGACGGAGGGTGCGATTTTCTTGCTCGTGCGATTCAGCACGATTATAGGGCACTCCATTCTATTGTATATTCCACTCAACATCATTTTACGCCTGACTTTATCAAATTTTCAATGGTGTCAATTAGAAAAGAACCTTTCCAATTTACATACATGGTCGTAAACACATGTTTTCAAGTGGTTCTGTAGTAGAGTTAGATTAGAACCGTTCAAATTAGGAGTGGTAAGGTTTAAACAGACTATTAAAATATTCTTTCTCTATATTCACTAGGGTCATCGTCGTTTTCCAATAGGTGGTGAGTTTCGGTTTCCCCGCGTATCCTCACACCGCTCGTGGACGGGGCGTTCGCTCGTAATTACGCTCTCCATATGCTCTCAAAATGGTAAGTGATGTAAACTATACTTTACGCAAAGTGTTCCGTGATTTTCTGGACAGGACACTAGAAACTGTTTGAGTTATGTTAAATTTAGTTTAATTTAAGTTAAGGAACCTGAATCCACACAACGGTGGAGGAATTTTGAACTGTACTTTGTGCAACATATTCCGTGATTTTCTGGACAATACACTAAAAAAACGTGATTCGAGTGTGTGTTATCTCATAATCACCACTAAATTATGCAAATTGTGCAATTTCGCATAAAATACGAACCCATCTCCACTCCCAAATAAGCACGACACGTACTAACGCCGCGACGTGACCAGAATTTCGTCAAAAGCTTTCGCGCACTTACGAGGATTAACGAGCGAATTTCCGATCAAATTGCGGCGATCATATAACCTTCATCCTTTTCCGACATATGACATGTTCTCTGTAAGTTCTTTGTATGGCGTGACTCTGCACTGTGTAAATAAACAATCAGATCGGGGGCAATGACGTCACGCGCTGCCTAAAACAAAGATTACATGACTTATTGACACAAAAGATGCTCCTATATAAACTCTCCTGTGTTATGGTTAGTGAATTGGAGTAAGGTTGACACAGGCACAAAGCCTCTCCAGAAACAAAACGAAGGTTAAATACGTGTTGGAACCCGTAAAATAACAAATGTCGAGCACGAAGAAGAAAATATGACAGAGCGAGATAGGGAGGTAAATGTTGTAAATATTGTCCTTCCTAATGGCACTGCAGAAGCTGTGAGCATTAGGAACCACGGCACAGTGTTTGAACTCAAGGTCATTTGCGAATCACAATTCGGAATCCCGACAAGACTCCAGGAGTTGTACATTTCAGAAACCGACAACAATAGCGCGGGCGAGGTTGAACTCCAAGACTGGGAATCTTTGGAAAATAACCCGGAAATCTTAAAGATGCAAGTCCCGATTTGCTGGAATCGTCTAGTGTGTGGAGCTCTCAATAACGAAGTCGAGAATGTTTATCGAAGAATTCAGTTCCCAATGCAACATATTAACAGAGAGGAGCGTTTATTTGTGGCGATGTTTATGGCTTGTTGTCAGGGCCAATCAAAAACGGTTGCGCGGCTTATGGGACTTAACATTGAGCTGGATTTACGACGTTTTACTAAGACGAAGAGGAGTTTATTCCACGCGTGTGCCTTGAGTGGTGATATCAAGTGCTTGGAAATGATCATTAAAGATTTAATTACTACTTCTTTCGACATATTAACACCTTGGACGTAAACAAAGAAAGTGCTTTGCAAATTGCCAAGCGTTTAGGACGTCAAACTGTCGCGAGAACGCTTTCTAGGTATGCTAAAGGTGGAGAGGGGGTGGATTCATTGGCCAGAAGTTCTACTGAGTCAGGAATAGGTTTGTCAGATGAGGAAGGTCAAGAAGGTAATCCTGTCCCACACCAAACACCAACAGGGAACGATGAGAATGTCAATAATACCAGAGACTTAATGAAGCAGTCGTCACGAAGAGTAAACATAGTAGTCTTACAAATGAAAACAGGGATTTACAAGTTGATGAAGATACCGTTAGGGAGTCAATTGTCTGCGAGAAAGAAAGCGACGAAAGCAATGAAGACGCCTTTTATTCCACTGGAAATTCGACCTGGAAAAATAATCTTTCCTTTGCTGACGGGACAACAGTGGTGTCGGATTCAACTTTTGACCAGCGCCCTACGAGTTCATTGTCTAGTTCATCTGACGAGTCCGATAAAATGAGATTCTTTTCCATCTCCCTATTCCACCGGTGAGGCCACAGGACTTGCCTTGAGACCGCTTCTTGGGAGACGTAGAGAGCAAGAAAACGCCGACGTTTTTCTAGTCCACGCGGTGCTCGTGTGCCCTGTATTAGCGTCGGTGATGAAAGCTCAGAGGATGAGGATCGGCTACCATGTCTTGAGGAGAAACAATCTTTAACAGGGCGCACGGATCTGAAATCGTACTTCTACGGTAAAAAGAGCCCCTCTCAGATTCGAAGATCAGGAAGAGATCATTTTCGTTCCGCCAGCAGTCCTTCTTCTCCGTTTTCGTCTCCAAGAACTAGCCCAACCGAGGAAAACCCGCAGTCAAGTCTTGGTATAACTGAGGTGAAAATCGCGAAAAGCGCACCAAATTCACCGAAGATAAATCGCACACATTTGATGCGCGCGGGTGCGATAATGGGGCACGGGCGGGTCCCAGTCCCTCCTAATTCGCCGAGTTTTCGCCCGTCCACAAGGAGACAGTCTGAGCCGTTTGCACCTGCAATGTATGCTGGGAATGCCGGGGTGAGATTGACAAGTTTGCGTAAAGGCTCCTTGGCGCCGCAAAGACCTGACAGCGCAATGAAGAACTTGGCAGGACAAAGGGCGAAATCAAGGTAAAGAGATTAATCAATTGCCTGTTTATTATTATTATTTATATTTAATGTCAAAAGCACAGTCTCGACAAAAGCATTCCAAAAGCTCAAAACTCTACTTGAACTATGTCCCTAAGCCAAAGAAATGGGCGTTTTCTCTGTCTTAATCGTATTTTTCCGCCCGACAAAATATGCAAGCTGTGGAAACGCTTCTCGTTCAGAGAGAAGAAACAGTGCGCGAGAAATGTGACCGAGAGAAAAACTAGAGGGGTTCAAGAAGGGAGCTGGAAGGAAAGGAAAACTTGCATTCAATAACTTTGCAATACAATAACTATACTAGCATCCCATATAAGTAATGGTATTGCCTTCGCCTACGTCCATTTTGCCAATTTGTATTCACAATACCTGAAGAAGGCTGGTTTGGCCAGCCGAAATATTGTATAAAACTTTATTCTCTACGTTGTGTCGACTTTTTCTGAAAAATGTGAGAGGTATTGAGGGCCTAGCTTCAATACAAATGCGTCAGGAACTCGGCATCAGGTGTCCGTTTAAAGAGTGTAGATTTTAAAACATTTGGCTGTGATATAATAACGGGACCTCTTCCTACACTTACACCGTGAAGCCGTTAAAACTTACCTCCGTTCCGAAAAAATATATATTCAATTTTGGTTTTAAGCCTCCTTCAAACTCCAAGGCTATTAATTGTAATTTTGTTGCCCTGGTCATCATGCAGATTCGCACGACTCATATTTATAACAATATTTGTACCCTCTCCTCAATGACAGAAGACCACACGGACTTAATGGAAGGTGCGTTTTGATTATAAATTCTCGAATGTTTTTCATCCAACTAACGAAACACGATGCAACTAGAACCTTAACCTTTTGGTAAACATCAGACACAGAGCGACATTCTTCTGCAAAATAATTGTGAACTTACATTTTCCAATGTACAACTATTCTCACTGCATACTAATGAGAGCTTCGTATAAGAACACGCTCAGGAATAATTAATTCAGTCCGTTCAGCCGCTCAGTTGAAGTGTTCAGACGTTTTCCCACCCCCCATCCCCCGTCGGCGGTTGACCAGCGCGTGTTCCAGGCCTCGCTGCATATTACTTGTCCGCACTCGCAGATCACCCCATACCTTAGCTTCTATTGCGATGCGAACAATAGTATGCAGTGAGGATATAGTACAATCGAGAGCCGCATTTTTATGTATGAATTATTTTCTATCCTAGATTCAGAGAAGGTCTTACCAGAACCCAGATATAATATTTACAATGCAATGAAGGTTGTTGTACATCAAAATTATTTTCTGCTGTTTGTATTGTCGGAGATTAGTAAGCAAGAAAGTGATTTTGCATGCTCCCCGATTCTCAGGATTAGGGCGTCAACGTTTTGACGTGCTGTAGAAATGCTAGGGAAAGCGTTTTGATAACTGGGAAGTAGGGTCTGTATGTTATTTCACTACAATCCTATGGATATACCTCTTGATTCCAAAGGATAAATCAACAGAGCATGACTGGAGAGATAAACTTTTTAGTTCACTTGTTTACGAAGTCGCTAATAATTCGATTGAGATAGTCCGGCATACTCGAATTGTTGAGCAAGTTTTTTTACCAGCACGTAAAAAAATTACAAATCAACATATTTTTTGCTCTCCAGTACAACCATCTGACAGACGAACTGTACAATGCCTATTCTTGCAGACCAAGTTACTTGTGCGCATGTTTTGCGTTATTACAAGGGATTAGACACTCTATGAAAAGCCAGTGTTATTTTAATCAGGTGAAATCTTAGCACCTAATTGAAGAATTGGAGGATTAAATTTTCATAACGAAAGTAAACTCAGTGATCATTTTGATGTAGTGGGATACCTCTAGTGTTGATGGAAGCTATTAGCTGGGAGGACTCGTTCGTTTTGAATCTCCTGTCTCTATTAAACTGGCGATATCGTGCTAACAGGTAACATGTGAATATTATTGCTTAGCTTAGTCTACTACGAGTTTCAGAAGGCGTCGATAGTGGTTTAAAAACGTCGCTGCACTACTGATCGACAATTTCATTGTATAGACTTTGCTCCAGTTTCAATTCTCTCAAAAACGGGGCTTATAGGGTCCATTCTGTTATTAAATCAAGGCCTATTGTTTGCATAGTTTGTGGCAATAATTTTAGCAAACGTTGTACATTTGTACTGATTGGGACACGGACAAGAAAGGAAAGAGAAAGTACAAACCCATTATAGCAAAAGCCCAAGTTAGAAACGCCGCTCATTATTTTACGAGTTTCAGTAGGCGTGGGTATTGGCTAGCCTTGAAAAAATCAAAAACTTTCCTTCTAGTTTATGCTCCCAAGGTCCTTTCCATTAGATAGTAGATGAAGGCATGCAAACCGCATCTCAATGTCACATTTTGGTGATGAACCAAAACTTGGCCAAAGTTTGATATGTACCTGCCGGCTTTGCATTATGGGATCGAAGTAACCACAGGGAACCACAGGACCCTGGCGCGCGAGGGTGACCCTGACTTTGCCGATGAGCTGGAAACGTCATCAGCCTCCTTAAGTACAATCTTTGATTCTTCTCTTAGGTCAATCTGCGAAGTGACAATCAAAGACTCTTTGCGTTCATACCAGTGGATGAACAAAAACATGGAATCAGGAGAACGCCTTGAGCGGCCGTGGAACGCGTGGATTGTTGCCAAGCGACAAGACATGGCGGCCCTAGCTCCGACCCCCGAGGAGCGCCATGTTTCCCCTGTCCCTTCCCCGGTAGTAGAAGGCGATCGTTCCAGCAGTGGTTGAATGACAAGGATATGAATGAGATGCGACGGATGCACGCGGAGGCGCAGGTAGAAGCACAACAGGCGGCACATGGTGGTCAGGTAAGTCGAGCTTTGTCATCCGCCATTTTGTCAGCCTAGTAAAATAAGTCAGAGAAAGTATCCATTTCCATTGGCTGATTTAGGATAATCAGGGCTCGAAATTGCGACCGTATCAGTCGCAAAAGCGACCAGAATTTTCTATGATATTTATCAGGGTTCGTATGGGTCCTGGAAAACCTGGAAAGTCCTGGAATTTGAACAAAGTTCTGGAAAACTCCTGGAACTATGAAACGTATTTCATCATTCACAAAATCAAGAACGTTATCATTCTAAAATGAAACGTTATCGAAAATGGACTGACAAGGCTGAAAATTATCCAGGAAAACACCTGGAAAAATTCCCAAATACCTCCAGTCCTTAAAACTTCTGGATTTTTTCCAATTCTGAGTGTACGCACCCTGATTTATGATATTTTGAACCTTCTCCCATTCAGGTGAAGGGTAAGTCATTCGAGGAGTGGCTCGAGGATAAACATCTCGAGAGCCTGAGAGAGAAAGAGAAAGTGAAGGAGAAAGAAGAGGAGCAGAAAGGGCAAGTGGAGATGAAACAGAGGAGGAGAAGAATGTCTCAGGTAATTTGTACTGTCCTTGGTCTAGTCTCGGCTGCTTGGGTTTCCTGTGGTAGATGCATCCCGCGGGAGAATTTCATCTATCCCTTTTCCTCCCCGCCCATATTTTTGACACAACAGGAATACCACAAATGGATATCATAGGTACTGAGAAACTAGAAGTTGCGAGACAGGACGCCCGTGAAGGAGAATACGTTTTGGTTTCCTGTGGTAGATGAATCCCGCGGTTGTCCCGTGTATGATTCTTGATCTCAGAGCTCTTTTATTGGCTCTCTGTTTTTGCAGTTGAAGAGTGATTAACTATGACAATCGCAAGGGCGGATCTAGCCAAAATTTTACGGCGGGGGGCTAGGGGGAGGGGGGCTAATTATTTCGTCCATCAACACAACGGAAAACAATAAAAAAAAAATATCTTAATTTTTTTTTCGCTGAAGTCGCCGCCTTCCCCCACCCCCTCCCCCCGCCTGGATCCGCCCTTGAAACGAGTGCGAACGAAACTTTGCTCGCGCTGTAAATAGGGTTTAAACGTTGAGCCTCTGTCTTCTGTGTCACGATTCAATGTTGTGTGTTTTTTACGTTTTCGAATCCAATCGTTCGGTCGAATATAAAGTGCAAGTGATATGTATTCTTCTTTCTTTATTTCAGGCGAAATACCAATCTTGGTTGCAAGAAAAAGAACTCAAAGCACTCGAAGAAGAGGAAAAACGACTTGGAGAAGCAAAAGAACAACTTGAGAAAATGAAATTGAAATGGGAGGAGGAGGATGAAATGAAAAAGAATGAAATGCCGAATGGGAAGAGGCCTGTAATTAGAACCCAAAGCTGCCCCACGAATGAGCCTAAGACAGCTGTGTCGCGGCAGAGGTTTAGTAGTTTACAAGTGAAGTCCAAATAGCTATTAATAATGTACTAGTTCAGATCTCGAATCAAGACCACAAAATAAGTTACTCAGTACTAAATTATTGCTCAAGTTGCTAATTATGTGCTAAAACTAGCTCACGACAATCATGTTACTTGATTCGACATACGTCCGATCAAATCTCTATTTTCGTCGGTTATATATGAAAATTGTTCTGAAATGATATATTCTTATTTGGTAACCAATTAAAAAAAAAAGGATAGAACAAAATTCCATCTCGATTGATTGATCTCGATTGATCGGATATTTGTCGGTTTTGACCAGGGAATGCCCGATGATCAGCTCTGCTGAATATAATAGTGCCCAAAAATGTGCATTCTACACCGAAACGTTATTGCAGAGATAGCTAGTGTAAACAGGTTTACATCATGAAGAAAAATCAGATCAAAATCAGTCTGTTTTTTTTTAGACAAAGATTAGATAGGAAGCAGGTGCAATAAACACAGATAAACTGGATAAATTGTTCCTGTAAAGAAAACTTGTTTTTCTGTGTTTTCAATAAAGGTGACTTTATTGACCTCTTCTGCGAGTAACTCTGTGGACAAAAGGAATTGAGAGGTTGAGAGGAGGAATTGAGAGAGTTTGGTCTTCCAGTGTTTTCCTTTCTATAACACACAGGAAGCCCGAGACAGTGCTTTCGCGTTTTCTTTCGTTCTTTGTGAGAGAGATATGCCAGTGGAGGAGGCTAATTCATAGTACTAATTTTGTAATATGAAATATCTCGCAAACCCAAGCTTTTTTTGTCTAACCTTCATAGTCTCTCGTTTTCAGAATCTATATGATCAGCTCCTCTTAAATCCCGGCTCCGTACAACTTACAATTGTTTTTTCCTAATCGATGTTGCCGAACATGCTTCCTTATTCCATAAGACATACTTTGCGACAAGTGGAGACTGTCGGTGAAGTGATAGTCGAAGAGCTTCCGTGATCCGTAGCTACATCTATTTAAGCTAAGTTTGGTGTGCTCCGATTCGTTACGACACATGAAAACTATAGTCACAACGCTGAACGTTTTAACAAACTAATACGAAATTTGACCATTCCAGACTGAAGGAAAATTTTGGATCGTCTTTTCTGATGGATGCCTCCTCTTACCCGCCCATACTTTGTCAAACGACAACTCTTAAGTTAATTAACAACACAACTTTAAAAAGTACATACGATAACTGTGTTTCAATAAAACGTTTTCTCTCTTAGTCTTGTATCAATATCGTTTTAAGATTAACTAAGGATTTGAATTCATTAACTTCAACAACAGCTGGCGCGCGTTGCTCTCCATTAGAAGTGCAAACAAGGCCCTTGAAAACGTCAAGACGAAAGGAAAGATAAAAGAGCTGGAGAAAATTGACATTAATTTGTTGTCAAGGGTTCGTTAGTTTGAAATTTGGAGATTGGAGAGAGATACTCTCCTCTACTTCTTGTATAGGAAGCGTTGAAGTCAGTGAAGGTGAAACGGGAAGGCCACGTTATTATCAAGGCTATATTGAGATTAAGGTGCGTTTTTAACAGAAATATCACAACGAAGTTTACAAGGGGCCGAGTCAGGGAAAAGCAACAAAACAGACAAAGAAACCGTCACCGATCTTTTCTGGGACACTTTACTTATGGAACGGTTGGTCGCAGTCGACGACGGATAAAAGGGGAACACATTTCGTGAGGAATGAGGGAGAACTCGTAGGTTGTGAGTGAGCTCGAAACCTGGTAAAGACTAAAGGTGGTTTTCGATCATGAAACGTATTGTTGTGCACCCCTCATTTTGAAAACGATTCGGCGCAACAATGATCGGGATTTAATGAAGTGCTCAGGTGCTCCCTTACTCGGGGAAAACCAAAAAGGTTTGAGCCGCAAGTATAAAAGTAGTAAAAGTAACTTTAACTACCTCAAGCTCATGCTCGAGGACCTAGCATACGTCGCGCGCGTCCTGATTCTACTGCATACACGCGTTGTCAAAATAAACTGACCTGCCCGAGGTTAAGATGGCATCTCTCTATGAACCTGAAGAAGTAATGGTAACATTGAAAGCAGATCTAGAAGAAATCCAGGAAATAGAGGTGAAAATCAATAAAGAAACGACCGTAAAAGATGTTAAAGGCCACGTGGAAATGGAATCCGGTTTGCCCTCTGATTTCTTTGAACTCGAGCTTGAAGGAATAGCATTAACTGAGAGTTCTTTAGTCCTCTCTGAACTTGGAATTTCCAGGAAAGACAAATTCAAGCTAAAATTCGATCCTTTATGGGAAACGTTCATTTCTGCATGTGCGAGGTCCGACAACCAAGAAACTAAAGCAAGGCTAGATTTCCACATCAAAGAACTTAGTGCAGGGGATAAACTATTCGTTGCGAGCTTCATAGCCGCCAGGAAATCAAACAGCAAGTTACTGTTTGGGACATTAGTCGAGGAGAGTATTGATATCAAGAGGAAAAGTCATTTATGCGGGAGAAATCTTTTGCATATGGCCGTTGTTGGAGGGTGTGAAAATACAGTCGCTAACATTCTGATGAATGGTGGGGGTATTTGGTTGATATGGTAGATGCTTTTGGGACAACACCGCTTGGACTGGCTCTGAAGAGAAACTGCTGTAGAAATATTATTGATATTTTAACTGGGTACCGACTTTTAAGGCTGAAGAGGAACAAAACTAGTCCTTGTGGACATGGTGTAAGTCTTTCAAATCCTAGAAGTCGAACTGTATCAGATGATATAAAGGAGGTGAATAAGGACACCAGTGGTAGTGATTGTCTAGGAGTGAATTTGTCTGTTGACTCGTCTAAAAGAAGGTTAGAGCTGCAAGGTTTAAAACTGGACAAAAACCTGTTGCAATCTGGTAACGCTGATTTAATCTTCTCGGGAACGTTACACCACAACTTGTCAACGAAGGGAATTGATGTATTAGAGAAGGTGAAGGTAGAAGATATGAGATCAAGCAAGGAGTATGACGAAGATTCCCGTGAAGAGGGGGGTAAGAACGAACAGAACTTCGAAGAGCGCTTAACAGAAAGCATAACCGAGTCAATCCAAGCCGAGGTAGCAGGACGAAAACCCTTAGATGCCAGCAATAATAATATGGACGTCATTTCTACAAACTACTTGAATCATCGCACGGAAACAAAGATCGTTGGTATTTGCCCAATTGACGGAAATGGCTTCAAATTAGAAGAAAGTCTTAATGAACACTCAACAAACAATGTCGAGATGGGCAACAAGATGGACGACATTTTTTCAGACATTGACACCTCTTATCTGGAAAAAGCAGATAATGTGATAACTAGAAGTAATGAAGATGTATCTAAAACCGACGACGAGGGGTTTGGGACGGACAGGTCCTCCTGCGACGGCACAATATCCGCCGATGAAGAGCCCAGAACTATTAATGGAGAGGACATGTCAGAGCGTCCTTATCAGAAATCAAACGAAGTAATAAGAAATGAGAACGGATTTTCTAAGGGAGAGCCCAATATGGGTGGGGCTAAGTACTACAAAGTTCGGCATGACGAAGAATCGAATAAAATTACAAAAGAAATGGATAGCGAAATGTATAGCGATAAAAATGGTATGGATAGAAACCTTAATCTAAAGCAAACAGAAATTGATAATGCTTCATATAGAGAACTGTCAGTGTCTGTGAAGAGTGTCCGAGGCAGGAGTATGGATAGGAAAGACAGAAAACGGACTGGTTCGATGGTCTCTAGAACTACAGATAACTCGGTAAAAGCAACAGACAATTATAGCGATTTCAAGAAAACACGGAAAAAGCTTTTTCTTCTAAAACTGAGACTGCTTCGACTTCGTCTGAAATCCGAAATACGGATGGACAAAGAAATGGAGCCCCAAGGGAAAAATGCAAAGAGGGAAACTCAAAACTTTGTGAGTCATTTGAAATGATCCTCGAATCGAAGGATGAAAGTTCTGACACAGATTCGTCTGAAGATGAAATACATGGTAGGGATGGAGATTTAAATGGTTTATCGGAGCAAAATGACTCAGATACAAACTCAAAACGTCGCGAGTCATTTGAAATTATCCTCGAAGCAAAGGATGAAAGTTCTGACACAAATTCGTCTGACGATGAAATACGTGATAGTAATGGAAATTTAAATGGTTTCTCGGAGCAAAATGACACAGAGCGAAAGTCATTACAAATAACTAGCGATTCAATAGATGGGACTTCTGTTCCAAATAAACGATATCAGGCCATGGAAATTCCGCGTGCCTGCCAAAGATACGGTAGAATTGTGAAGTCGCAATCGTTTGACGTCGATGGAGGAGGTACGAGAGAAGATATCTTGAGTGAGGAGGGCGAAGAAAAGGATCAGTCATCACTACTTTCTAGATCAGCTCCCAGTTACTTAAGCCAGGCGAGTCTTCTTTTTCGACGTCGTCGGGAACCAGGAAACGCGGGGCAGAGACATTTTAAAAAGCCGTCATCAAGTTTGTCTGTTGCAGTTCGCGAAGGTGAAGATGATGTTTTCGAGAGCATTAAGCCTTTGGGTTTCCAAGATGGGAACAATACAAACGAGAGGGAATTCCCGAGGATCAGGAAGAAAGGTGTATATTCGAGTTCTTTGGATAAGAATTCTGAGAAGAATAAAGGCTGCGAAACGTTTAGGTTAGTATGGATACACCGTTTGTTTCTGCTATTATCAAAGACTTTGTCCGATGGGCGTGACATGTAGTTTTGTAGCCCATAAAAGTATATGCCAATAAGGTAACGGTAAAAGTAGTGAACTAAATCCGTTTAAATCTCATGTAATTTCGATCCATCCTTTGGTCTGAAACTGATTTATGTGACACAAAGTCATAGAACAACAAACTTATTGTGTTATTTTGAAAGTTTTTTTTATCATATGGGATTAACACAACAAACAAATAGCATAACATTGTCACACCCATCGGATTAGAAAAAAGTAAATCCCTGACGCACGTAGCCTCGTCCCCAAGTACGTGTCAGCTCCCCGGCGGCAAATCATCCGGCGATTATAGTGTGCACGGCTCTGAAATCCATATTTCAGAAAAGTCCTCTGGACTAGACTCTCGCTTTAGTTTAATCGTAGCCTGAACTTCGCATTTTATGAATTTGCAGCTCTACGGCTCAAGTACAGAGCGCCCTCATTCCTCGCCCACCTTCAGGACCTCCTGGTAACAGAAAAACAAGTCGCGCACGGCGCCCACTTTCACTTGGCGCCAGACCAGAGCAGAAGGAGCAGATTATTGACAGGTGAAAATTGTCAATAGATCTTTTCCGCTTGAGCGGGGGTCCTGTGGTTTGTTTCCTCAACTGGCACTCAAACGAACAAAATATTTGTTTTACCTAATGCACGAGCAAGCTCTTTATTATTCATGTGACCAAACAAAGAAATTGTTTCACATGAGCGTCTGTTGGGGAAACAAACTCAAGCGGAAAAGGTCTATTCTTCATAAATGAGAACGCCCCTTGCATCTCTACTGAGGGACCTACTGAAAAATGGTTTTGCGATGTTGGTTCCCAGGAGAAATATTATTAAAGAGCCTGTGTCAGCCGCCATTTTGACAGCAAGTCGGAGAAAGCATCCATTTCCATCGGCTGATTTAGAGAATATAGAGCAATTTTCTCGAATAAAAACTTTGTTTTTAGATGTTGATTTAGGGATTTCTACACGTAATTCGTCTTCTAATATCGAACGAAAACAATAACAAAGGAGTGGCTGACACGGGCTCTTTAAAAGCAGTAAGAAGTGTTAAAATCTTTACGCGGCTATGTTGTTTACTTTTTCAGTCTTCGTCGAAACTCAGCCGATGGCGAGTTGCCGCTTCAGAAGTGTCGGGAGGAGCAACCGTTCTTTAGTGCTACGCCTCCTAGTAGTAGCAAACTGCCTAATCGTCGGTATATGAGCCAAACGTTGGCAGCCAGACGTCGTAGTGTGTCGATTCTGAGTGTGAAAAGAGAGCAAGTGCAAATACAAAGGTAACATCGAGGATCCAGTCCTACTTTACGCACCCGCTAAAACATTTCCCCTCGATCATCTCGATCAAAACAATACTCATTCATCTTAGAGCGGATTTCAGATGACTGTCGTGAGTAATTCGCAATAACTTTGTAATCACTCCTATAGGTTTTTGGTGTAATTACTTTGTGATTGGTTTCACCACAGTCACATGAAATGCGCTCTAATGGTTACGCAGTAATTTGAATGCGACACCAAATTATCCAAGCTGCCGGTTTGAATACGATTTCGGATTCGTTTGCGTAATGTCGCAGAAACATGCCAATTATTCACTGCAATTTGGGTGCGGTGTTTATTACCTCAGATGATGAACAGACGATTTTTGACACAGGGTCCGGTATGCTTGGTTAGCCGTGGTGGGTTAGGCACCAGGACATGGCGCAAAAATGGCTAAATTTGTACATTTGAATTTTGCTAGGTTCTTGAGGCAGAATTATGTCGTCCGTCGCAGGACACGGCCCAAGTAAATTGTTTCTATGATGTTTGTCTTTCTAGAACGTCTCCAATATCGAGACCGCGTTCGAAGTCGTCGCCGCCATCACCGGACCAGCTTATGAAAGCACGTCCTCGACCCAGGCACCTCTCGTGTAGCTCTACCGAGGAGGACTGGGAAGTACCCGCTGACGAGAGCAGGATGACGTCACATGAGAGACGAATCCGGAAAGTCAGCTTTGATGTCAATGCCACTGATATCACGCCTAAAACGAGACGGACCTCCTTGCTAATGAGACGAAATCTGACATTCGACGAGTGGCTTTCAGAAAAGAAAGATCAGTTAGCTAGAGACAGAGAAAGAAAAGACAAAAGCGCTGACTTTGAATCTAACCCGTTTGCGAGACGATTAAGTAAGAGTATTAGTTACGAGCAGTGGCGTGAACAAAAAGCTGCCGAAGCCGAGGAATTGCGTAAAATGTCTTTTAGCCAGCTCGGTAACGTAGCAACAGAGTCTCGGCCCCAGACCTCTGTTCCATATCGGACCTGGCTGCAGAAAAAAGACGAGGAGGCCTTGGAACGAGAGAGAAAGTTGCTTGACGAGGCAGTCGCCCGGAATGAAAGTGTGAGAAAGAGAAGAGAGAACGACTTGCAACGGCTACTGCGCAGGCTTAGCAGGGACGAGCGACCTCGAAAAAATAGCATGCAATTTTAATCATCAAAACGTAAACGGTTCTGGGCCTTTCGTTAGATGAGAATAAACCGTACTGCTTGTTTTAGGTTCTCCTCCTATGCAACTTCTGTTGTGCGTGAAGTGCTACGGCGGACCACCTCGCACAAGCCCTCAGGTTTTTGAGTTTCCATCGCCACCTATCATATTTGTTTTATTTTGCATTGTTGTTATGTGGAAAATAAAACTTGTTACCGGCAACTTGTGACAAAAATTCGAGGTCTCGATCGTCAAATTCGTCTACGTCTTCCTATCAATTCTCGTTCCCTTAGGTTATCATTAAAGTGATTTCTGCATAACTTAATGCTCGTTTATCTTCTTCCTCTTAATTTTGCCAAACTCTTCACTTTTAAGTTTACAAACTCTTCACATTTAAGTTTACAAACTCTTCACTTTTAAGTTTAAAAATCATTCACCAGTGCCGTATTGGCGACGTGATTGCCATAGTAACCGAGTAGATACCAACGTCATATGCTCTCTCTTGAACCCTATTAGAGTATAGTGAGTTTAGGTCATGTTAGCAGTGAAACCGTATACGCTAAACAAAGCTATCATCTGTTATATGTTATCTACGTCGGGCTAAACATTGAAATTTTCCGAATTTACTCATGTACCAAGGTTAAAGATAAAGTTTCCTAGCATGAGCGAACAACAGGAAAATGGAGGTAACGATGCCAATGCCTGTAATGTTTCTATAAGAACTTTTTTTGGGCAAGTTTTTTCATTACCGGGGAATTCAAGCACGACGATTCGAGACGTCAAATTATCGTGTGAGCTCAAGTGTGCTGTCCCTTCGGATTTACAAATCATTAAGCACGATCAGACTATTCTTGGTAACAGCACGAGAGTCGTGGAGAAACTAGGGGAGGAAAGTAATGGTAGTTCTAGAGTTGTTTCTCTAGAACTCATTGTCCCTTCATGGTGGATAAAACTCGTGCAGGCTTGTATAAAAGGCGAAACGAGGCAAGTTCTCACGCGAATCAAGCTCAAGATGAACCAGTTGACAACGGAAGAGAGGGCTTTTGCAGCATCATTTATCGCAGCAGGTCATGGCAATCATGTTTTACTCGGAGAGCTGCTCAGCGGACGTCATTCGTGGAAAGTGGATATTGCTAAGCGTGTGCTTCTTAGCGGCCGCACGATACTGCATAGTGCAGTTTCTGGCAGGTCTATTAGCTGTATTGTTAGCATCATGATGGCTAACAATAGCTTTGTCTTGTTAAGCCAGCTGGATCAAAATAATGAAAGCCCTATTCAATTAGCAATGAGACTTGATAATGGAGAAGGAGTTTTGCAGCTCTTGGACAAATACCGAGAGCTTAGAAAGTGGGAAATTGAGGCAGAGCATGACAATGACAACCCTGATGACCTTCACGAAACGTTAAAAGGTAGTAAACAGAATGAGGGAGGCTTGAAATGTTCTCGGATGGAGATTACAGATGAAGACAGAGAGGGCCAGAGTCCTAGAGTGAGTTGCTCTGTTAAAGATGCTGAGATAGATGGAAAGGAAACCGCGACAGGTGGATCTAGCTCGAGGGTAGAATTAGCACACAACACGGAAAGTGGTTCTGAGGAGTTGGTTTCCAAGGGGATTGATAACGTTAAGCAGACGAGCTCAATATCAAACGAGAGTTCACTAACAGAAACCGATAACCAGGTTTCTAAAGAAAAAGACAGAATAACGAGCTGTAATGATGACACCCAAGAGAGATTAAACGGAGAATTATTATGCAAAGTTTCAAGCGACGAAGAATCAACGAACAGCGATGACTCTTTAGCTACTAACGCACTTGTCACGACTCAAGAATTTGTCAAGAATCGTGACTTAGACGAGAGTGGAGCAGGTCTTCGTCGTGGCAGGCTGAAATTGCGGATGCCACCAAGAGAATTCTTGTCTGAGCATGTGCGACCAGTGCGACCGTCTAAAGAATCTAGCAGTGACTTGGCAGTCCCTGTTATTAGCATTAATGATGATACAGCTGGAGGAGCAGAGGATATTTTAAATGGTGAAAACAATTCTGAAGACAACCTAAACAACAGATTGAGTCCGGACTCGGTAGAGATTCCGTTGGATATCGCGCCAGTCCCTCATCCCCCGGTTTCCCCGCCGACGCTGAGGTCTAGTCGTTGGAGGCCAATCCGAGGATCACTCAATAACGCGTCGGCTCCGGTTCGTGGGGTTTACCGCACTCGATCGGCTTCTCCGCCTGAAAAACGAACGAACGTCGTGCGCTCGGGAGCGCCAAATATTTCTCCATCAACATCGTATCACAATGAACGTATCACTCGTCGGCCAGCTTCGTCTCACGCCGAACTCTCACGATCGCGCTCGCTGTCGCCGAATCGCCTTTCGAGATCGCCTCCGAGGATGACGTCACGGTCGCGTGCTCCCATTTCTCCATTAGCAACCGGTGACGTCAGCAAGTCTTCTCCCCAGTCTCCGAAGTCGTCTCCCCAGTCTCCGAAAGTAGCGCCAACATCTCCTCGGTTTGGGCGTAGAATAGTAGCCCACGAAGACGGCGGGAATTACTTTACAAGAGAAAGGTCGCAATCCGCGATATTGCCAAACAGGTAAGAACCCGAGGAAAGTGTGCAGAGGCAAGAGTCCATTACGAAGAGTGAGAATCTTGTGTTAGTGTTGTACCCGTCAGCGCCCGAAAATAGTATTTGTTTAGTAACACAGTCTCATTGCTTTCTGTGCCGAAGGCTATAAATACAAGTACCAGTTGTTGTTGCATTTCACAACGTATGGCTTGCTTACTACGTATGCAGTGCCCTACAATTTGTCTAACTGCAAGCCTCTGTTCTATTTTCTGTTCTATTTTATTTAGCGGTGGTGGACGCTTGGCCGAGCGCCCCCCCCCCCCCCCCCCCCCCCCCATCCCCATAGTCAAGGCAGTAGACCAATAAAAAGATATTGTAAAGGAACAGAATTTGTGTGTTGGGAAATCAGCCCCCATCCCCCAACTTTGAAGAGCGCAACCGGCTAGTTAGGGACGGACCATTTGATGGGGGGAGTGGCTAATTATTTTGGCTCGTTATTTTTTTCGCGTCCAGTTTTGCTGCTCGAATTTTTTTCCCTAGAAAGTGACTGTGCTCGATTTTTTTTTCCTGATATTTTTTTTTGGTTTGAGATATCAACCCAAAAGTTGGTATGCTAATATAGCATCCGAATCAGTTTGGGGTTTTGGTCACCGGGTTTTTGGATTTTCACTACTAAGATGTTCGGATTCAGGATTCTATTCTTATCTAAGTGCTATTTGGTGTATCAGTACAGAGCCTTGTAGAAGCCCTAAATGTAATAACTGGCCCTAAGTGTAATAAAGGCCCCAAGTGTAATACGAAATGGCCCCAAGTGTAATAAAGGCCCCAAATGTAATAAAAATTGACCCTAAGTGTAATAAAGGCCCCAAATGTAATAAAAATTGGCCCTAAGTGTAATAATGGCAATGACCATACAAACTGGCAGGGTAGCGGGTTTTGTGAGTTCCCTAGAACAGGGATACAGAATAGAACTTAGTTGCAGGTTTAAGGTCAGCTTCTCAAAGAGTAGCAGCACATACCTAGTCTCATGTTCCATGAGTAACCCGAAGCCGATACAAACACCCGCGGTGTTTGCTTCGTATTAGACCCCGTAGAAATTTCCGTTCTAGTTGGAGTGACAAATACGGTATTTTGGGGCTTTAAAAAGTGGCTGCTCAATAGAAGATGGCCGCTTAATTGAGATATCACTGTAATATATTGATATAACAACGGTGACTTATTCCAACTAGGACGTTGTATGGTCATTGCCATTATTACACTTAGGGCCACTTGTTATTTTGGGGCCTTTATTACAGTTAGGGCCAATTTTTATTACATTTGGGGCCTTTATTACACTTAGGGCCAATTTGTATTACACTTGGGGCCTTTATTACACTTAGGGCCAGTTATTACATTTAGGGCTTCTACAAGCCTTGTGTTTGGAATTTGTTAAAAATCTGCACTAGTCAGTAGATCTCTAATAATGCTTTGTAAACTTTCATTTTGCCCCTAACTATTCAATATGCCTCAAGCACAGGCGGGTTCACGAATTTGCGAACGAGTGTTGACCAACTGAGTAGTTTGCTTGTATATGTTTCTCGTTGCGCGCGAAGCGCACCGCGATTTTGAAAATCAGACTACAAGGTGAATGAAATTCTTATTTCTGGGAGACGAAAATCACGCTGAAGAAATGGAGTCACTGAAGAAACATCATAGAAATCTTCCAAAATTAATCATTCGATGTTTTAGTTTCTGAAATACTACACCACAGCATCCGCTTTTTATGCGCGCAAAGTCAGTAATTTATTGTCGTACATGGCGAGCGCGCAGCGCGAGCCGACCAAAAAAACAGTCTGTTTCTAAAGGCGTCAGGTTTCCTAAAAAATAGTTATCAGGAGAGAGTTTTAGAGTGAGAGTTTGCTCGATTTTTTTTCATCACCAGCTTTGCTTGCGCGTTATTTTTTTCTAGGTCAGAGGCTTGCTCGATATTTTTTTGGGAATCAGCCACCCCCCCCCCCGCCCCCCCACCCATCAAGTATCAAATGGTCCGTCCCTTAGTCGATCGGAATCAGAAATAATCTGACCCTGGCGATGTGTGTTAGGCTCCCAGTATATCTTTTCACTTTTTGTCCATCAGGCCGGATTATAAGATGGTTTACGGCGATACCGATGAGTCACCACAGGAAGCCCAAGGAGCAGTGCTCACTATTCCTCTTTATATGGGCTTACGCAGAGGAAGTTTACCAATCCAGTCTCTCTCGGAGCCCACGTCACCACAGCTATCCCGTAAGCGGCACTCGCTAAGGGAAAATAGCGACGCTCATAAAAGGTATATGTATAAGAATTATACAGACGGAGCTATTAATTTGCGACGTGCAATACTTCCAGTTCGACTTTTGGGTATGATTTTGGAAAGACCTCTGGCCAGCGAATGTAAAATGAACATAGGAGTGACTCCGCACGGAAATACTGCCCTAGTTTACTTTCCCATTTTTTATCTCGTTCACAGGTTGATCGACTTAAAACTCGAAGTCTCTACCGAAAGACGCGACAGTCTTCCTTGGAACAAATGGAAAACCATCAAAACACTCGTTCCACTAGTCGCTCCTGCGCATGCGCAACCGGAAGTGACCACAAACACGCGCATGCGTAGAAAGTCTTTTGACTTGTGGCTACTCGACAAAGAAAAAGACAACTATCAGAAACAGCTGGAAGAGCTAGCGGCTGAGCACGAGAAGGAAAATCGAAAGAAGAGAAGCTCAGAAAGCTTTCCAGAACTGCAAAAACTTACGAGGAATGGCTAGAAGAGAAAGAGAGGGAGAATTTGACAGAATGTTTCAGTGAACTCGAGCAGAGGATAAAAGGAAAAAATATCTCTGCAAAGAGTAAAAATGCGTTAAAGTTTGAAGAGTGGTTGAGGAAGAAAGACGAGGAGGCTTTAATGAGGGAAGAGAAGATGAGAAAGGAGGCGGAAAAACTTTACGAGGACAAGAGAAAGCGAAGAGAAGAGGAACGTACAACGGCACGGACGTTTAGAAAAGTAGCGGGAAAACTCAGCACTCTTTGATCGTCTGGATTATGATAGTTCCGACAATATATTCGATTTTCTATTGCTAGAGATGCGGCGTAAACTGAGCCGAACACTTTTAAACTGACAATAATAAATATGTAGAATATCTGGAAATGTCTACAGATGATACTGCTTTAATAACATCTTTTAACATTTTCGCTTTAACATGTATGGTTTATGTACAAAGTGATTGTCACATTCTAGTGCTTCTAGTCCAGTCTCTCGCACGGCCTTACCTTGTACCGGTCATGCACAAGTTCTACTCCCTGCAGATTGCGTTACTTAGCACAGGAGGGCGTCATAAAATACTTTGAGAGAGTGATCTACATGACCGGGAGAACTCCAAGAAAGGACGGCTTCGGAGAAGACTGTTATAAAATTGTAGAGATTGTGTATAATCTAAAAGATACATATATACCTCTGTCTTAACTCGGTCCTTATCAGAATTGTTTACGAAAAGGAATTAGAACTAAGATTAACTCTTCATCAGGATCTCTTTGTATTTAATGGGCGATTCCATTCTAGTACCCTGACAGCCATTTGAGGGCCTTCGCTGATTGGTTGATTTTGAACGTTGGGGCATGCGCAGAAAATTCCTTCAGCGGTTCTGTTTCAAACTCGCGCATGTGTCATTAGCTGTCACCAGAGCCTCACCCACCGCCCCATTCTCGAACCCAGAGCTCCCCGGCTCGTCTCCTCGCAGGGGAGGCTCTGGTGACATCCATTTGAGGGCCTTCGCTGATTGGCTGATTTTGAGCATTGGTGCATGCACAGAATGATCTTTCACTCTACGGCTCTGTATCAAGTCTCGCGCATGCGTCAATGGCTGTCACCAGAGCCTCCTCCGCGAGAAGACGAGCCGGGGAGCTCTGGGTAAGAGAATGCCACCGCCCTGGTACGATTCCAGCTATAATGTGTGTGCGCGTTACATGTCGGTAAAGGAGTGACATTTGGCGAAGTATAATCTTGTACACGCGCTCTGCATCTAGTTGTGTTAGACATGTCAGTGGCATTTCTAAACTGAAAACGGCGCGCCTATCGCTGGAATGGACCATTATGTCATATTTATTTTGCGTTATTGTTCTTTGTCGAAGAAAGACGAAATTTAATAACGCGAAATTCTTTTACCATGAAATTGTTTTTTCCCTAAATTTATCCAAGTATGTTTTGATATGTGAATATGTCTGATAATGTTGATAAGCTTCATGACTTATCCCTCCACTCATACGTCAAATCAGCAGTTATCGATTTATAAACGTTTGTATTATGGGAATCTTGAAACCTCGAGTTGGACTTCGGGTGCGGGTTCGAGTTACTCGAACTCGACTCGGAACTCGAACTGGATCCGACTCGACACTTTCCACGTATTATCAAGCTGTTTGATGTAAATTGTCTTCGTAGAATCACTAGTGAAATTGACCTTGATCAATCGGTGAAACTGGTTATGAAATTTGAAATGAAAAACTATTCCTTTGAAACAACAGGGGTTCCATAGTTCATATGTTATCAAATAAAAACATGAAATATTGTTTTCGCAAATTTTACTCCGCTTTGAAAATATAATTCTTCAACCAACTCGCGGAGATTAAATCTCGCCATTTGTCTTTCCTTTTGAAAATCGTGAAATTTTGTGACCGTGAAATTCAGTGACAATAACGCCACTGGGATAGCTTGTCCTCTACTGGAGACGAAGCGTAAGGTTTCTGTGTTCTGCAGCTACCAGTAACTAAAACAACCTGCCAGCAGGCTGATCAGGGGGATGGGGGAAGCAAAATCATGTTGGGGTAGGGAGGGAGATTTGTGAGGGGAACACCTTGACAGATACGTTTCTGTGTACTTCATTTTGTAGGGGGAGCTATGGGGGGCATGTTGCCCCCCCCCCCCAAAAAAAAACAAACAAACAACAAAAAAAAAAACGTTTTCAAAGTTTGGGCCTCTGGCGAAAAAGTCCAACGAGCTTAATAGGATATCAGGTTATTGCAAAATATCAGGTTATTGCTTATTTGTTTTGCTAACTATCAATATAATTGACAAGGACTGCCCCCTACTGCCCCCTTATTGGGGGAGCCAGTGCCCCCTCGGTCACCCTCTTTCACCGCCCCTGTAATACATGTGCCCCGTGGATGACTCTAAGAAAATCTTGACTCAAAACAGAATCAGATTTTTCGAGAAAACAGATTGTTTTTTGATGGCGACGATAACGGGAATTCTGGATAGAGTATCTATCACGAAATTCAATTTGCGAAGCTTCGCCGGTATCGTTTGAGAAGCGATGTTCCTGGAGCAAAACAGGAAAAGAAAACGGTACTTAAAATAATGTTTGTGAATCAATTCTTCTACTTCTATTTTATTGACCAATAAAGCGTATACCGTAACGCAACACATCGGTATAGAACTCAAAATACAATCAAATAAATCATTGTCATAGCTTATTCTGCCAATAGATTGCCAAAAATAATCGGTGGGAATTTTGACACCCAAGAAAAATGGCTTCTCAAATATTTTCGAAGTAGCAATTACATTTCGTGATAGACATGACATGTGTTATACGCAAACACTGCCTTAACATCGCCATTAAAGTGATTTCACGTCATCTGGCAAAATCTAATAATTTTATTTTGGGTCATGTTTCCTGTTACCCTCGGGCCACCTTAAGGGGAAATTTATGCTGATGACGATAGCTGAGCCACGTAACTTTCAATCAATCTATAAATGACAGAATAACTTTATGCAGTCGATATGTACATATTATCTTCAGCAGCATTGAAGAGGCGTTGGATGCGAATCTTGTCCATGTAGGGATCCAGTGTGTGGTGGCGGAGTCTTCAGGGGCCTGGCGAGAGCAATTGCTGACAACTCAATCACTGACGACTCGTCTTTGGAGGTGCTCTGACAAGAAAAAAGGTACGAGAGAATTAGCCGAACTTAACAGCTTTTATATCGTATATAGAACAATATTAAAACCAGGGCGTTTTATGTTCATCTTATTTAAGGAAGGTAATGTAAATATATTTGGCTGAATTCTGCCAAGGAAGTGCAATGCTTTATTTATAGATTGTTTATATCGAGAGTTCCGCGCGAAATTCCACTTGTATAAATACTGATCGAAATGAGCAAAGACAGGAGCGTGTTTAGCCTAATGCAACTCGTAGCAAATGCTATAGTCATATTTCTCTTTTTTTGTCATTTATTGTCATAAATGTTAGTATGTTACAGTCAGTTTTTTCCTAAATCTGTCTCTAAAAGGAGTGGATGACTGATGTACCTTTAAAAAAACGTGCAACATGTTTTAAAACATTTTTGCGTTAGCCAGAAGCTTCTTCAGCGTTTCCTTTGTTATATAGTTTACTGTGTCCTTTTCAAAGATTTTCTTTTTTCAATTGTGAAGCCTGCGACGAATGCAGGTTCCCATGGTGTTTTAAAGGCGCAGAAAGACTGAGAAACAACGAGAGTTTCGATGTTTTGGCTGGGTGCACTATAGCGCACTATAATAGCACATATGGAAAATTGGAAGCAACAGTTTTCCAATGAAGTATAACAATTCGCTTGCTGCTGAATCGCTTGGCTTACTTTACCCTCACTATACATGAAGGAAAGTTCAGGGTCATCCACAAGAAGCTAGCACAAAACATCGTTAATTATGAGGTATTTGAACATTAAAATGACAGTAAGGGTACGTTTTATTCCCTATAGTTCGTTTAACTGTTCGGATTTGCTAGCTGAGAGTCTAAGAAACCGAAAATTCTAAGAATCAAAAACAGGTTTTCCGGAAATTCCAGGCGACGTTTTTAACCTGTAGATTTCGCCAAAGCTTTCGCAAATTCCACATCCTAGGCCAGGGGACGCAGTACAGAAGAAACACCACGAACAAAAATTGCGCCGGACGTTCACTAGCTTTCAAGAGGGCCTCCGAACCGATATTTTACCGAAAAATGTTGTCAGGTGCCCGAATGTTGAATGCACTTATTGGCATGGACGGAGAGCTAGTAAAAACATAACTGAGCGTTGCCTTTATTAGTGACGCCTTTTGTTATTGTTTTCATTCATAAGAAGACAACATTTTGTCATCCTAGCAACATACCAAGTCAAAGAAAACATCCATTTTCATCGGCTGATTTAGGGAATGTAGTGCGATATTTTCGATAGAATTTGGTGAATGAAGAATTAAACTTTGTTTCTAAATGGTTGGGAAGTTCTCTCCCTCCCCCCTCCCCCTGCCCTTCGTTTTGTCGCGTTTGTGCTCGCCTCGGGACCGCGCGCCTCTCAAAATCCAAGATGGCGCCCGATCAGTGAACGGACCGGGTTTTCCGTCGTTAAAACACCCACAAACCGCCTGCAAGCAGGCTAATATTTACACAATTCGGTACATCAAAAATATAAAACTTTGTAGGGATGCTTATATCAAAATTTCAACATTCGATCATTTGATATTAGAAGAGGATTTATTGCTTATTTATTTTGGTAACCATCACCACATTGTGGTCGACTGTGCCGACGCCTTATGAATTTCCGTAACATACATCACGCGACCAGACCCCACCTTGTCTTCTATAAGTGAAGCCTTGTCGTTTAGTTGTTCGGTCGGCGAGTCTTGTCTCCAGTCTCCAATGTCATCATCCAAAGGGTTTATCTTTAACTTCTTATTTCGCGACCTGTAGAAATATAAACGCATATCACTTGGCTTGAATTTCGTAAGCTCTATGTTCTCTGCCAAGCATCAAAACCAGCGACAGTTTGGTAACAGCCATAAAACTGATCCAAGTAGTCTTTTTAGTTTGCCGCTCTTGCGTTATGGTATATTTTCCTCGATATTTCTACTTGTATCTGTTACCCGGGCCATATCCAGGCCTTTTGGTCTTGTACCCAACCCCGATACTAAAATGACAATGATCAACTTATTCGATATCAATCACATGTACTAAAATTACAATACCGTACCAGGAATCTGTTGAATTCTACGCGGCAAACAAACGACGTTTGAAACATGCCTAAGCAAATGAATAACACTGCTCTCTTTCATTTTTTTGCCGGATGAAGTTAAAAAGGTTCTGTTTTCTTTGAGTTGTTATACATAATTTTTTAAGCCCGAAAGAAAGCAAGGGGCAGTACGTCTTTGATATTAGAAAAAGGTACGCGACAAGTGAAACGCTAAGACTAACAACAAAACGAGATGGAAATACAATGGAAAAGCATGTGCTAGCAGTGTACTATTCATTCTTCCAATAAGGACGGCAACAGGCTGTAGATTATTTGGCGTCTAAAACATCTATAGTATCAGTTAACACGGCATGGGGTCGAGTCTTTTTGGATGCAAACATTTATCATTCTACTTGTAAAAACAGGTACTGTTTATGTTAGGGATAAAATGTGTGTTACAATGTTACAAATGTGTTAGAAATGTGTTACAATGTTACAAATAGAGCGGTTTTCATATGACTGTAGTGAAACCAATTGCAAAGCGATTATACCAATTCTTTATAAAACCTATAGGAGTAATTACAAAGTAATTGCGAATTACTCACGACAGT
This sequence comes from Scolanthus callimorphus, assembly GCA_033964015.1. Lineage (NCBI taxonomy): Eukaryota > Metazoa > Cnidaria > Anthozoa > Actiniaria > Edwardsiidae > Scolanthus > Scolanthus callimorphus. The sequence continues at coordinate 28,120,156 of CM066917.1, forward strand.
CATCTGAAATCCGCTCTAAGTTACAAATATGTTACAAATATGTTAGAAATGTGTTACAAATATGTTACCAATATGTCACAAATATGTTACAAATATGTTAGAAATGTGTTACAATGTTACAAATATGTTGCAAATGTGTTACAAAATTCAGGGACTGCGAGAAACGGCTGGCCGTACGCATACCCCATATACACACCCAGCTAGCCTGCGTAGCAAGCGTTTCACGTCGGCTTCAGAGGTCAGAGTAACGTGCGAGCGAAATTTTGCCCCTCCCCCTCTCCATTTTCGCCTTCGCCCCATATTTCGCGCGGCCAAATCACTCGCGTATTTTCAGGCTTTTCTCTGACCCTAAAACTAAAAGGATTTGCAGGCTAATACCCAGGCGGTAATAATACCCTGTGGTGATTTTTTAGGGTAAAAATTGCATATCAAAAGGTCCTGTCGTTTCTTACGAATCCGCGCGGGCTGCCTGTGGTATTTTTAAAATCTCAATCCAGGCCCTTTGGCGGAGAAAAAAATAATGGCGACCAAAAGAACAATGTTTCTCGGGTGTTGTTTAGGGGTTTCAGAGAAAAATTAAACACAAGGGAAATACTTGTTTAGGGGTAGAAAATCGAGTAATAAGATTTTCAATCACGTGGCTGACCTTTTGAATCTATATCCAACAACTATGACAATCACAACAAACGAAACAGCTATACCCGCGCCAGCGAGGCTAAAGGTCAGCACACTATCTTCACCGGAAGTTACGTCAGACTTTCTCTTTCCTGTCTTCCCGGCGTCGTTAGAATCGTCTGACGTCACTACCCAGGTCCGTACAACCCTCGAAGACGTCATATCTTCTAGTTTTTCTTTGCTAACGTCTGCAACCTCTAGCAAGGCCTTGGAGGGAATTGTCCCTGAAATTTCCACAAAGAAGTAAAATTGGTTACTTTGTCGCGGCGAAAGGGGGAGGAGGAGGAAGGGGGGAGGAGGAGAAGAGCGAAGGGGGAGGAGGAGGAGATGGAGGAGGAGGAATGCGCAATCATAAATAAAGCTTAATATGAACTTCAAACTGTAGTCATGCCAACGGCGATATCTTCATATGTGATGGATCTGATATCTTTCACACGTGAAATATATGAAGTTGTCAATACTGGAGAAATCTAATGGTATGACTAGTTTTACGGGAAAACTAGATGGTCTGCGTCGGCGGAGACGTGAACATGAGCAATAACAACCAAAGGTTGAGATTTATGTTAAACGCCGTTGAAAAATGGTGTTTTGCTTTGCTCCGACGAAGGGCTAACGCTCGAGACGTCAGCAAACGCCATTTTTCAACGGCGTTTAACATAAATCTCAACCTTTGGTTGTTGTCGTTCATGGAGAAATTTAAGTATCATCGTTGTCTATGTGAGTGCGAGAAGTAAGTTCCTACCTTGTAGTACTCCTGGGAGTCTTGCTATAACTTGTATCGTTAAGGATTCCCCATCGCGTTTCACTGCTTCTACTTGTACATCCGTTTCTCTGAATGTTGTGCTAGAACTAGCAAAATTAGACATTGGTTTGCTACATATCTTTCGGTATGATATGAGGAAAAATAAAGTCAGGTGAGAGATTGCCAAGCCAGCATGCTGTACCTTTATTAGATCAGCAAATAGCTTCCCGTACGCTCTGCGTACCTATGTTTTTAGATACGCGTCTAGTCTACACCGTTTTCAATAGTTCCTTTGTTTATGTCAATAGATTTGCATATGCGATGATTTGAAATAAATAAGCCGCATCGAACTGTTCAAAAGTCTAAGGATATATATATGCAGCGCTGTTGTAACTTTGTTTTGTCACATTCTGTTCTACCGCTAGAAGGGGAATGACTAGCTTCCTATTTGCGGGTGAGGGCCGTCTTAATGTAATTTTCTTGATTCTTAATAAATTTGCTGTTGTTGTTGTTGCATATTTCGAAAACGGAAACCCGATAGGGGTGCTCGTCGGAAAATATACCCTAAAAAATACCAGGACATAAAAAATCCACCCCCCTAAAAAATACCTTATAAAACAAAATGACCCCTAAAAAATACCTTTTTAGTTATTGTGGCACGGCTGATGACAGACTGCTTTATGAAACAAGCTTGTTTTTAATGGTATGACTAGTTTTACGGGAAACTAGGTGGTCTGCGTCGGCGGAGACGTAAACATGATCAACAACAACCAAAGGTTGAGATTTATGTTAAACGCCGTGGAAAAATGGTGTTTTGCTGACGTTTCGAGCGTTAGCCCTTCGTCGGAGGGCTAACTCCGACGAAGGCTTGCTCCGACGAAGGGCTAACGCTCGAAACGTCAGCATAACACCATTTTTCCACGGCGTTTAACATAAATATCAACCTTTGGTTGTTGTTTTCAAGCTTGTTTTTAGAGCTTTAAATGAATAAAGAAAGCCAGAAAACGTTTTGCTTGGTTTGTGACCCTTTCATTCATTTGCGTACCCCTAAAAAATACCATTTAATAGTGAAAGCCACAATGTTTCTCCGATACACCCTAAAAAATACCTGAGAGTCGAATTTGACCCCTAAAATTACAACGAGCACCCCTATCAGGTCGACATGTGAGGAACCCCCCCGGGCGGAAACCTCTAAGAGCGGAACTTGGATTAGTTTCAGTCAAGTGCACATGACGCTAATATCTTCCACACGAAATCGCTCGGGAGAGAATTGGCACAACACCAATTATATCCGATCATGGCTGAATACCACAATAGTCGCCTTATTTGAATATGAATGGTCGCCGTCATTTTATTATGTGTTTTTAATGCCATTTATAAAAGCAGCGACTACCATATATGGCATTCTGCCGTGAAGTGAGTTCCGAACTTTGTCTCGACTTAAAGCGCGCATCTAGATATTAAAACAACCATGGAATTTGAGTCTGTCAAGTCCGCGGAGGAAGTCATAATGTCAATGTTTCATGGGATGTGGCGCAATCGCTGTCTGGCGGTTTTTGTGGGGCTAAATATCCCTGAAATACTTTGTACTTCTGCTCAACCATCTATCAGTATAGATGACGTGGCGCATGAAGCAGGTTGCCACTCAAGTGATCAACTTTATCCGATAATGCGAGTACTAGCGCAGTGGGCAATCGGAGTTGAGCATCCTAACAAGCATTTTAGCAAGAACCAGGCATTAGAGCTCCTGCGAAAGGACAAAGGAGCAAGTCTAGGGCACTTTATCTCCTACTTATGCAGTGACGAAATGTGGGCTGCAATGCAAGCACTGCCAGAAGCAGTAAAGAAAGGAAGGTCCGCCTTCCAGCTCGAACATGGCATGACACATACCGATTACATGTATAGCACAACAACCCACCCTTATGATCCCGCAAAAGTACGCACAGGTTGCACTACGCATGTGATAGGTAGCGACGAAAAGAGGAAAGAGCTAGCCTATATGTACAGCCAAGCGCTAAAGGCACACGCCGATTTAATCATGCGCAGTTCAGCTGCAGCCGGGCGTAGCTTGTTTGAAGTGTATCCGTGGTCAAGTAGCACTCGGGTGATGGACATCGGAGGCTCTACGGGCGCATTGCTGTGCTCGATACTTAAACATCCGGGATGTGAGCAAGTGCAAGGGATCTTGGTCGACCTGCCAGCGACGATAGAGAAAGCGAATGCAGTGTTACAAAAGCACGGTGTTCATGATCGAATTCAGCTCTTAGCTCACGACGTGTTCCAGCCTTTTCCAAAACTCCTCGAGGTTGACACGATAGTAGTCAAGAATTTTTTCGTGATGTTTGATTCCGACAAGAGCGCACAGGTTTTACGGCATTCGCGTCCGTTGTTTCCTAAAAGTGGTGGCCGCTTCCTTGTTATAGAGACTTCCAACCATGAAACACATGAGAAAAACCGAATAGTCGATGGCAACGGAGTGCAACCAGGATTTTTGAACATTCACATCCATAGTATAGGAAACAAGATGTTTACCAAGGGTGAATGGGTTGAGTTTTTGAAGGTGGCTGCTTCTAAATCAGGGGGGTTTAAGTACAGTGGAACATATGAAACAACACCAGGGGACTACTGCTTGTTTGAACTTGTAACAATCTGAGAAATCAAAGCACTAAAATTCAAGAACTAGGGCACGTCAGTGAGATTTGTTGATGAATAAAAAAGGACTAGATATTCAAGGCATTCTACGAACACTGCCGTAACCTTAGCCAAATAGATAAACTAGCCTTTCCCTGGCAAGTTACATTAAAAAAGGTTTTAAACTTTATCCAATGATCTTGAAGTGAAGAAAACATCGGATTTCAAACCATAATGGCAATTCGCCATTTTGTTTTCAGAAACGACCCGGCAAAGCAGAAAAAAGCAAAGGGTCAATCAGCTTTTTGGTTCTAAACAAATAAGGAGTAATTTTTGGTATCTTGGTCAACTTTTATGCCATAAATCCCTGCATCAGGCTTCGCTTTCTAACATGAGCAAAACCCGCGCCCTGCTGGGCGTGGTTTCCATGCTGAATAAATCGGCTGAGAGAGATCCTAAAGATCTCTTTAGACATCCTAAAGATCAGCCAGTCCAGATCTGTTTCGTGACAAAAGCTGAGCGGTGCCCAACGATTTCTGATTGACGATGGACCTTGAAGTACCTGTTTTCGTAGCAACCCAAGCCACATTCCATAGGGACATCGGTACAATATTGATTTAGTTGCACCATTAAAATCTGCTGAATGGCTTTGAGATCCAGGGCTTTTCCCTAGAAAAGAAGAGCGAACACAGATTTACACGTAATGCACATTCTCATCAATTTACTTTTGCTGACTCTGCCGTATGCGTTTTGCTTCAGTGGCTTTAGCGACAGATCATGACGTTATAGCGTTCTATCACGCTATTTCAACACGCGGCCCCGCCGCCGGACAGCTTCGTAGAGTTTTTCGGGTTTTTCTGCGTTGTCAATCAATGAAATCCGTTTGAGCCAATCAGATCCCTTGCCAGTGCATTCGTTTGGCTTCCCTTGCGAGACATGTCGCGACAGAAGCCAATTCACTGCACTAGGCGAAACAGGGCAAGGGTCTGATTGGCTCTCACGATTTGATTGACACGCAGAAAAACTCAACTCAGTCAAAAGCCACTCAATATTTTGAATGCACCTTGTTTGCGTGTTACATGAAACAGATCTGAAGATTCTCGCAGAGGCTCCTCATTCTTGTTAGTAAATATCCGTAATATTGGTGAAACCCAAGGTGGTGCCCTTACCTCACTCGGAACAATTTCCATCATAATGGACTCAGAGGAAGCACTCGATACTGCTGAGGATGACTGGCATAGTTTTACCCTTGACGTCGGCGTTGCTATGACAACAGGGCCAGCTGACGTAATCCGAGGTAACGGCATTGAGGATGATATTCTCGGGACTATGCTAGTTGATAATGGCGGTGTTGCATTCTTAGAATTATAGATATGTACAGTTGAGGATGCCATGGGTCTGCTTGACAATGGCACACCAGATGTGGGGTGGGGTGTAGAAGTTGTCAGGACAACAGATGATGATTTTGTCACCATGACAACAGATGATGATTTGGTCACCATGACAACAGTTGATGATGTTCTGTTTGACGTTGCTATGACAGCAGGTGTGATGAAAGACGTTGTCGAGTACTGTTTAGTCGTCTGTTTCGGGCTAATGTAGGATGTAGAAGAGGCTGCTGATGGTATATGACGTGAAGTTGGCGTAAGAGGAACGGCAGCGCTTCTTGTCCTGGCAAAATGTGCTGTACGTGATACAACGGAGAGACTGCTGGGCAGTATAGTTGGCGCTCCTATAAACAATATACATATTTGTTAACGGAATAAGGGAACCCGAAACCAGCACGAATGGTTGATTTCGGTGTTACACGAGTCCCAAAGTATGCCTTCAGCAGTGCATTGTAGCTAAGATATTTAATTTTTTGGTTTTGCAATTGGCAGTTATTACGATGTTGCGCACGCCGTTTTAAGGGACAGTAATGCTTGTCTGTTTTGGAAAGCAAAAGCATTCTTCGCCAGAACACCCAAGGGGTATTTTTCTCGTCGTGAAAAGGGATAGGGGGATGGAGACAGTAGTGCTTCGACATCTTCCTTACCTTCAGTGCAATTCTCCCCTGCCCACCCCTGCAAGCATACTTTGTCCCCTTCCTTGCCACAGCTGTAGTGACCTCGAGAGTCGTTACGCGGTTGACACCAAACTAAGCATGCGTCACCATACCATCCGTCCCGACAGACCTTGCGGCCCTTTGTATAGTCACACGTGTAATGGCCCAGGTCGTCGTCACGTGGTACGCAGTAAATTGAGCAGTCCGGGATTAGGTAGTTAGGGTCGCAAAACACCTTGAGGGAGACATAGGGAATGATTTGACAACACGCAAAACAACACAGCAGTGCAAGGAGCCCATCAACAGTAGTCTCCATCTACTCTACTGGGTCTAGCCATATTCACAGGGAGCCCATCAACAGGAGTCTCCATCTACTCTACAGGGTGAAGCCATATGTACAGGGAGCCCACCAACAGTAGTCTCCATCTACTCTACTGGGTCTAGCCATATGTACAGGGAGCCCATCAACAGGAGCCTCCATCTACTCCACTAGGTCTAGCCATATGTACAGGGAGCCCATCAACAGGAGCCTCCATCTACTCCATTAGGTTTAGCCATATGTACAGGGAGCCCATCAACAGGAGCCTCCATCTACTCCACTAGGTCTAGCCATATGCACAGGGAGCTCATCAACAGGAGTCTCCATCTACTCTACTGGGTCTAGCCATATGTACAGGGAGCCCATCCACAGGAGCCTCCATCTACTCCATTAGGTTTAGCCATATGTACAGGGAGCCCATCAACAGTAGTCTCCATCTACTCTACTGGGTCTAGCCATATGTACAGGGAGCCCATCAACAGTAGTCTCCATCTGCTCTACTGGGTCTAGCCATATGTACAGGGAGCCCATCAACAGGAGCCTTCATCTACTCCATTAGGTCTAGCCATATGTATAGGGAGCCCATCAACAGTAGTCTCCATCTGCTCTACTGGGTCTAGCCATATGTACAGGGAGCCCATCAACAGGAGCCTCCATCTACTCCACTAGGTCTAGCCATATGTACAGGGAGCCCATCAACAGGAGCCTCCATCTACTCCACTAGGTCTAGCCATATGTACAGGGAGCCCATCAATAGGAGCCTCCATCTACTCTACTGGGTCTAGCCATATGTACAGGGAGCCCATCAACAGGAGTCTCCATCTGCTCTACTGGGTCTAGCCATATGTACAGGGAGCCCATTAACAGTAGCCTCCATCTACTCCACTAGGTCTAGCCATATGTACAGGGAGCCCATCAACAGGAGCCCTCCATCTACTCCACTAGGTCTAGCCATATGTACAGGGAGCCCATCAACAGTAGTCTCCATCTACTCCACTAGGTTTAGCTATATGCACAGGGAGCTCATCAACAGGAGCCTCCATCTACTCCACTAGGTCTAGCCATATGTACAGGGAGCCCATCAACAGTAGTCTCCATCTACTCTACTGGGTCTAGCCATATGTACAGGGAGCCCATCAACAGGAGTCTCCATCTACTCTACCGGGTCTAGCCATATGTACAGGTAACCCATCAACAACAGTAGTCTCCATCTACTCTACTGGGTCTAGCCATATGTACAGGAAGCCCATCAACAGTAGTCTCCATCTACTCTACTGGGTCTAGCCATATTCACAGGGAGCCCATCAACAGGAGTCCCCATCTACGCTACTGGGTCTAGCCATATGTACAGGGAGCCCATCAACAGGAGTCTTCATCTACTCCACTAGGTCTAGCCATGTGTACAGGGAGCCCATCAACAGGAGCCTCCATCTACTCCACTAGGTCTAGCCATATGCACAGGGAGCCCATCAACAGGAGTCTCCATCTACTCCACTAGGTCTAGCCATATGTACAGGTAACCCATCAACAACAGTAGTCTCCATCTTCTCTACTGGGTCTAGCCATATGTACAGGAAGCCCATCAACAGTAGTCTCCATCTACTCTACTGGGTCTAGCCATATTCACAGGGAGCCCATCAACAGGAGTCCCCATCTACGCTACTGGGTCTAGCCATATGTACAGGGAGCCCATCAACAGGAGTCTTCATCTACTCCACTAGGTCTAGCCATGTGTACAGGGAGCCCATCAACAGGAGCCTCCATCTACTCCACTAGGTCTAGCCATATGCACAGGGAGCCCATCAACAGGAGTCTCCATCTACTCCACTAGGTCTAGCCATATGTACAGGGAGCCCATCAACAGGAGTCTTCATCTACTCCACTAGGTCTAGCCATGTGTACACTGTACAGGGAGCCCATCAACAGGAGCCCTCCACCTACTCCACTAGGTCACTAGATATATATACACAGGGAGCCCATCAACAGGAGCCCTCCATCTACTCCACTAGGTCTAGGTATATTTAGACAGGGAGCCCATCAACAGGAGTCCTCCACCTACTCCACTAGGTCACTAGATATATACACAGGGAGCCCATCAACAGGAGTCTCCATCTACTCTACTGGGTCTAGCCATATGTACAGGGAGCCCATCAACAGGAGCCTCCATCTACTCCACTAAGTCTAGCCATATGTACAGGGAGCCCATCAACAGGAGCCCTCCATCTACTCCACTAAGTCTAGCCATATGTACGCGTGTAGAAGAGTCAGGAACCCACCAAGAGGAGCCTCCATCTAGTCTACTGGGTCTAGCCATATGCTCAGGAGTTGAAGATTCTATTTTTAGATTGTGGATTTCGAATTTAACATATCAAGAAAATGCTGTCGTTTTTATGGCAAATCCGCGCGGGTTGCCTGTGGTGTTCAAAACGTGACTCAGGCCCCTCGGCGGGGGGTAAAAACAAAATGGCGATCAAGCGAAGGATGTTTCTCGAGTATCTGCAAGTTTTGGTCAATTTTCCTGATTTTTTCGCTAAGATATGAGGAAAAGTACTTACAGACCTTCCAAATAAGGTAAGGGGGATTTCCTAATAAGGAAGTTTTGCAACGTCGGCAAAACGACAGCTTTTGGCGAAATTTTCTTGATATGAACGGCGGGAAATTGGTATTTTGAGAATAAGAATGTTGGGTTCAACTGATTTCAGGCATCTTTCTTTTTTAGCGAGACATAATTTGTAACTATGAAAACTAATTCTCGAGGGATTGAAAATCTACAATTTAAAACAGATTCATCTACTCTTGCGCTTCGGATGCCCAACAATAGGTGATGGAGACTCCTGTTGATGGGCTCCCTGTGCTTCGGACGCCCACAATAGGTGATGGAGACTCCTGTTGATGGGCTCCCTGTGCTTCGGACGCCCAGGTAACTACAAACAATCAAACATCATTTCTAACTTCTAATGCAACAAATACTTCATGGAATTCCAGGAGTTCTCAAACGCGTCTTTTACCTTGACGTTGATATCTAGATATGATTGCCGACCGGTCAGCCTGTGTTTTTTTGGAGTTGCCACAGCTTTGGTCTGCTGAGCAGGACCGCTGACCGTGAGCGTGTACTGGTCCACAAAGTCGTTTGCGGTGCCAATGATCGCTTGACCGTCGTCGTCCCAGACTTCCACGTTCAGTGTTAGAGGCTTGTAAGGGAATAAAGAGCCTTAGTGTAAGCGGCCATTTTCTCAGCCTAGTCAAATATCGAGTAAAGGATTGTTCTCACTGGAGTGCAAGCGCAAGGATGTATAACTCATACATTTCCCTTATGCGGTTCACACTAGAACGCAAGCGGGAACGCAAGCGCAAGAAAATCGAGACGTGTGGTTCCCTTGCGCTTGTGCTTGCGTCTAGTGTGAATCAAGCGAACGCATGCGCAAGCAACTAATCAATGCTGTTTTTAGGCTTGCACTTTCGTCGCTATGATTCACACTTGCTTCCTGCGCTTGCGTTTCAGTGAGAACCAGCCTCAAGAGAATGCATGTATTTAAACCCATCCCGCCTCGATTAGCTCCGCTATCTTCGGGATGAGTTCATCCCGGGGGTCCTGATGTAAGGGTGCGGATTCTTGTCACTGCCCAATATTTAAGTAAAGTACACCATTACCTTCCATTTGTCGAAGCCGTAAGTGACAGGGTTCGTTAGCCCTTTTCCCAGACTGCCCCCGATCCTCGGGAAATTGAACCAATCACTGCTGGTCACTCCTGTATATTTCTTGTACAATGCACACTTGTTAGACGCACCGGGCGTGGCTAGACAAAGCTGGAAATAGTTATCACACGAGTCGATACACCAACCAGCACCGTCACAACACGAACCGTCGTACACTTGAGAGCCGGGGTTTCTGTAGCTTAGTAGTTGGATTGTCAGTTTTCCCGAGCTGTGGCAGGGCTAGGAGATAATAAGAGATACTGAATAAAGGCCGTTGATCTATGTTTATAATCATAAAGGTTCAGTTTTGTGTCGTTTTCGATGCACTCGCGATGTTTCGTCAAATACGCGACCCTTTACTCGCGCCGCTAGCGGTAGCTATAATTCATTCCAAGGTGTTTCCGTTCTAGTGTAGCCTCAAGCGAAATCTCCAATCCGAATGCCTTTGTGGGGTTCCGAAAGAAGTTCAGCTTCACGTTTAAGAATTCGAGTAACCGCTCAGTGTTGTATTAGAATTAGAAATTGAATACCTCCCTAGCCTCTCCCTTGTTTCTTGTGTAGAGGACACCGGGAATATTTGCTTGCCTGGCTCGCGCGTGCACGTTTGTATAAGATTCCTTCGCGGCACTCGTTTGTCAAATGGGGTTCCTGTGAACTCTCAATCGTATATGTACAAAAGCTCTCAAAAGTAGCCTCCTCAACAGGTGCTAGCAGTGGTACCGAGAAAAACGGTTTTGAACAAGTGCTACAAATGCTTTCCGAGAGCATGTTTCGCCGGCTATCTCAAAAGCGCGAACCAAACCTGAAAACAACATACGCGCGCATGCCACAGGTAGCGAGGGAACTCGTCCTACACCCACACGCGCCTATTAAATAAACAAAGCATTTAGAGAAGAATAATTTATGTCGTGGGAAAACAAGCAAGATAAGTTATTAGCACAGGAAAGCGAATAGAGAGGCTGTAGGGAGGGTTATACCTCCCAATTAGCAGCGCATAAAAAGGAAGTTATTAAACCCCCAGGAGCCTATATTATCAATCATCAAAATCCAATAAACTACTACTTTATCCATTAACACAGCAGTTGAACACAGTTGGATATAACCTGCGCTTTTAGGCGCTTACTCGATAAAGCTTATTTTAACCCCCCAAGCATTGTTGTAGTTCTGCAATATCCTGTCCTGAGATATAACGCTTAATCCTTCTTACAAATTTTGTCCGGTGAAAGGTGATCACAGTTCAGCTTTACGACAGGGCAGCATTGGACTCGCCACAAGTCGACCTCTCTAAGATGCTAAGCAGCATCTGCGTTCGCCTGCTAGCCGGTTCTCCTGTGGGTGTTTTCGGATATTTGATTTGTTTGGTGCGCGGGATTCCTGTGTCGCGGGGGGAAGTAGCCTGCTAGCCGGCTCTCCAGTGGGTGTTTTCGGGTATTTGATTTGTTTGGTGCGCGGGATTCCTGTGTCGCGGGGGGAAGTAGCCTGCTAGCCGGTTCTCCAGTGGGTGTTTTCGGGTATTTGATTTGTTTGGTGCGCGGGATTCCTGTGTCGCGGGGGGAAGTAGTCTGCTAGCCGGTTCTCCAGTGGGTGTTTTCGGGTATTTGATTTGTTTGGTGCGCGGGATTCCTGTGTCGCGGGGGGAAGTAGCCTGCTAGCCGGTTCTCCAGTGGGTGTTTTCGGGTATTTGATTTGTTTGGTGCGCGGGATTCCTGTGTCGCGGGGGGAAGTAGCCTGCTAGCCGGTTCTCCATTGGGTGTTTTCGGATATTTGATTTTTGGCGCGCGGGTTTCCTGTGGCTACATCTGCGTTGAATATACATCCGGGAACATACACGCACCGTCCTCACCCTAACCTTACTGCACTAGACTCTTCTTTTGGGCACAAAAGGTCACTTTACTTTTTCGTGGTCTTTGACGCTGCGTTTGCGTAAAAATCCAGTGCCCCAATTTTGAACACCTGTTGTCTAAACTAGTGCTTGAAATCAACTTGAAATCAACTTTGTTCCCAAAATATGTGTTCAAAACCTAAAAATTATAGCTTGAAGCGAGGAGAATATGTTTTTATTGTCGCCGATACAATATATTTCATCACCTTGGCGAACAATACAATACACTGTAATGTTTTATACAATAACATTCAATTCAAACGTTGGAGAAACCATGTGGAAATGAAATGATGGATGACTAAATTTTTTGCTCCACTGAAAACCTTGTCCAAAGTGAATTCTACCAGTGAAGCAGGAACTTTTATCGAAGAATGCTTCGTTTATTTGTTGCAGGTATAATTCGTTTACAAAAAGGCTTTGCCCTTGGTCGCAAGTTTCCATAAAGTAGCCAAGTAACAAGATTTTTAAGACAAGTAAGTGCAGCAACTAAATTGCGCAAATGTCCGGAAATAGGGTGACCCCAGGGTTCTTTTGCGGTGTCGCTCACCCACGGAGTCACAATTATGTAGCAATATTTACTCTTCTCTTGTTACAAAATATGACTTGTTGATTTGAACTTCCTCTACGTTTGTGGCACGCTGTACTTTACTGAGTTGCGCAATCCGTAAAACTGTTGTGGAATTCGCGTAAAATTCCGCGAAATCGCGCAGAGAAACACGCGAAGCAGTACAAGTACACAATTTGTACACAAGAACACTATAAAATACACACTTAATAGTCGACAAAATATTACGTACAGGTAATACTAAAAACAGTTAAGAAAAGAAACACTCAAAAAAGTACACTAAATAGTACACAAGTTCACTAAAAAGTACAGTTAAACGAACACTAAATAGTACACAAGAACACTAAATAGTACACAAGAACACTAAATAGTACACAAGTACACTAAATAGTACACAAGAACACTAAATAGTACACAAGAACACTATATAGTACATAAGAACACTAAAATAGTAAAAGAACAATAAAAAGTACTAAAAAGTACAGAAAAACACTTAAATACACAATAAGACTAAAAAGTATACTAAATATTACACAAGTACACTAAAACGTACATTAAAACGTACACTAAAAAGTACACAAAAACACAAAAGGTAAACTAAATAGCCGACGAAATAGTCTCTTGGCTCAGGCGAGGTTATTGTGCAGTTCCGATCACAAGTTGACCGACACCTCTATTTTTGCATGACTCCTTTGAATAAAAGAACGTGCCTCGAAAGCCGTTGCTGTTTTTCTCGACATTTGTTTTTAAGGGGCTGTGCACAGTTATTTCAACACAAATATTGCAACATAAGACCAGTGGTCTATATTAAGGCCCGTCATCAACCGGGAACCTTTGCGCCCTAAAATTTTCACTTTTGTTATCCTTTTTCTGATGTTTTTCTGATGATAATGTTTATATTTACTTAACGGCCATGCTCTTCAGTAAGTTATAACAAGGAGGATTTATGGGCGAATACGTGATGTTTTCTTTTGACAATAGTATGAAAGATGTATCCGGTATACTTTCTGCTGAATTTGTGAGAAGTGCTTATCCATCTTTTGAGAGCAGAATTTGACGAATTAAAAATAAAACAACCTGAAACTTGATGCTCTAGGGTATTCACTTCAGTGATATCAAGGATGATTTATAGGGTACTACGTGGTGTTTGCACGTTAATTTTGACATTGGTACGGAAGCTACTAGATATATCCCGCATACATTTTGCTGTAGCGATATGACTATCTACTGAATTGTAGAGAGAAGTTCTAACACAGAATTTGACGAAGCAAAAATAAAACAACCTGAAATGAAACCACTTGATACTCTATCGCATTTACTTGACGGCTATGTACTTCACTATGCACAACTAGGAGTAGGGTTTATGGGCTAATACGTGGTGTTTTCAAGTGAATTTTGACAAATGTACGAAAGATGTGTCCCGTATACATTTCGCTGTAGGGATATGACTTTCTGCTGAATTTGTGTGAAGCGCTAATCCATCTTTTTAGAGCAGAATTTTACAAAGCAAAAGTAAAACATGGGTTGAGCTATCAATGTTTTTTAACTTTGCAGCTTGTAGACCTGTATTATTGTAAAAATGTTGAGGAGAATTTGCAAGTAGGCTGGTGTTATGCAATTGTGTACTACCCACGGAATGCTTAGTTTACTAATGTAATAACCAGCCACTCGAAAGCAGGAGTGATCAAAACACCACACCTACAAAATATCACGATAAACTTACCGGTATCCAAAAGGCCGCGGTTAATATGCAGTTAATCAGTGTGAATCTCTGAGAATAAGCCATTTCGCTTATCGATGAAGAATGTTATTCACCCTGTAGATTAAAATAATGACTTGTATTGCCACAAGAGTCTGTCTGACCTACAGGAAGCCCACAGCGTCTAAACCGACCCTTTTCGCCCTTAAACTTCAATCGCCTCAGTTACAGTAACCTTTTTGAGTAGTGTGAAGTTTTTTTAAAAGCGCTTATTGAACTTGCTTGCCCAATCACGCTTGATGATCTGAAATTATAAATCCATCACCCAAAACACCCGTGATCTATGCGATCGTGTAACACGCGGGTGATCGCCCCTGGCGATGATGGAAAATATGAGCGCATGTCTGTCAACGGCGCAGCTTTTTCGCGCGCTTTTCATTCCGCAGGGATATCGCGTTCACAGCCAGAGGGTATTTGTAGTTTGTAAGACAAATTGGTTAATACTCAGGGGTTGGTTCAAACAAGTTAAACATGTTTATTGTTTGATCTTTGAAATTAAATACAAATGCTGCATAATCCAAGAATTACATAGTTTTCATGTCCAAGAGCTTATTAGTGAATAGCTGAGCAGTCAAAATCAGTTAACTACTGTTCTAAAAGCGGAGTGGTTTTATGCGACTAGTAAAACAAACAGAAACAAAGCGCATTTCAAAAAAGAAACAAAAACAAAGTAAGCAATATTTTACCATGGAGTTATTATGCGGGGCGCGCGGGAGACGAAGCTGCATACATTAAATGGGAAAACCGCGCTCTGATTGGCTAAGCTTGTTTTAAGTCATCGTTTCGCGACTGTCCATGAAAGTTGCTCTCGCGTTGGTTGAATTCATCTTTTTTTCTTCTCTCGGAATTTTCTGCCAGTTCATAACCAGGATTTAGGATTAAGGTAAGCATCATTACGCTTTTATATTGACCTCTACAAATGTAGTAAGTTTATACTAGCAAAATCTACGGGTTACAGACAGATTCTTTCACAATCCAAAGCATTGCCTGAAAGGCAATGTGTGAGTTGCCAGAACGATGCACTGCAAATCGGTGCACGATTTTCATCGAAAACGCTCCGTATGAGACTTAACTACCATAATAACTCCGCATAATAACTCCATGATTTTACAATGAACTAAACCTCAATAGTATATACCAAATCAGTGAATCATCATTTTCGCGCGCTCTGATTACCTCCCCTTCGGGGGATAGTTGTAAAATATCAAAATGAGTGTGGATTTCAGACGAGTGTGCGATTTCTTTTCCGCGCCACGTTGCAAAGTTGGTTCCCGTGTTTCTGCGACTAGGCATATGATACCAAGTTCGCAACGTTCCCAATTGGAAAGTTTGTTTCGAAAACTCAAACATTAGCTGCTTACGCTTCTTTGGCAGTGACCTGAGAGTATTGAAAGGTTTTATGTGTTTTTTAATCGTGTATCGTATATGTTCCATCTGAGCATAGTTAGTAGAGGGGACTGGTTAGGCAAGCCGGCGAACTTCAAAGAAATATGTCTTTGTGTGAGTTTATGGGTTGTCACGTGGTATTGAACGTGCACAACCAAAACACTGTAATAGAGAAACATGTGGAACTTTGCAGCACGCCAAGAATTTTTTGGCGTTTTTCGCGTTAATGGAGTTCAAAAGGGAAATATTAGTAGCTAGTTAACAGTAACACATATTTTCAAACAAAGATTTAACTTCTATATGCTGTAAACCAAACATAACTCCGTTTAAAACGAACTTGAAGTCGGCGCCCGGCCCGCGGAACGAAGACGACGATTCGGGCAACAGTACGAAGACTTCATTCCGAAATCATTCAAATAAATCCAGCAAGAAAAGGATAATTATTATTTGTTCTATGAATTATGCAGACTTGTAATTTATAGAGACAGTTTGTAAGCAACAAGTTGTGAACTTCCTATGTTTGTTTCGACAGCCATTAAGTTGCATCCCTGCTCCGTTGTGTCTTATTTGACTTTGGCCTTATTTACATAATTTAACAGAGTTTTCAATAAATAATTTCACGATTTAGTATACTGAATTTTACGCTTAGATCGGCAAATGCCGAGTTTCTTTTCCAAAGTACGCAAAATTGATAAGGCGCGGGCGACAAGAATCGTGTTAAACTCTATCTCGCTCGTTCGCTAGTGCGCTCACTCGTGAGATAAATTTTCAACACTCGAAGATAAAATTCGTATCCTCGCGCGGCCACGCAATATCTTCTATGTTCGCTGCTGTTCAACGGGCCAGTCGATATTATATCTACAGATCTTATCCACATCAGTTCCTACTCTTAGTTATAATTGAGACTTAACTTTTTTAATAGTTAAAACACAGAACCTGAAAACACGGGAAAGGATTTAAAGCTAGCGGTGAATTTTTGTATACAAATACTGAGCGTTCACAGCTCCCAGCGAACGCACATTTTTAGCGTTATAAGCCTTTTGGATCTTACATTTGTTTTATCCTAAGCATATTATAAAACATTGCACTCTGTCCTAAGTTTAGACTGCTAGGAGCCCGTGAACGAGTATGATTCACGAGAAAAGTGTGTTAGCGATCAGGTTTGTTAAATTTCTGCTTGTAGGGTTTCAAGAATTTCTCAAATCAAAACCACAATTATTATCATACATAGTTGGAACAAACGTTGCTTATTGTAGCTAATTTTTCTGCAAATGTTGCTTTACAATCTTGAAAAAACGCTTGCAAAATCACTAAACTTCCATACAGCCTCTCTCTTGTTTTGATGCTTGTGCACGGTCACGCTCGGATGACGGTACTTTCAACATCAGAGAGCCCCTATTGTTGTGTTCTTTTGAAGATTGCCGGCTTTCATAACCAGTCCCCTCTACTAACTATGATCTGAGTTGCAAATTACCGTCGGTTGCAGCTACCCGTCTACACTCACGTCAAAAACATGTTCTGTCGGCACGCGAAACTTCAATGTTTTGACAGTGAAACTTTAATGTTTTGACGGGCCAAACTTGAAAGTTTTTGTCACAATATTCAAGTCCGCACTTTCGTTTCAACAACAAACATTGAAAAGGGCTTTATTCTGATTACTTCACAGTTTTTCTGGTCAAAAAGAAATAAATCAACTAAACTTTTTACCTTTTTTCACTCACGAGCGTCACCAAAGCTTCACGCTTGGGCGGGCAAACTTTGAAGTTCAACTGTCAAAACTTCGAAGTTTCACGTGCAGACAGAACATGTTTTTGTCGCGCGTGTAGACGGGTAGATGCAACCGACGGTACGAAGTTAGTTAGGAACTTGATTTGCGAACTTAGGAACCTAACCTGGCGCGGAAAAGTATTGTGAAAACATGACTGTAATATAGCACAAGCTAAAGAAGTCGACAAGAGAACACGACCGTTCGCCCGCATGGGCATACGGGTAAAAACGCAATAGAACTAGTTCAATTTCAGTTTTGTTTTATATTATAAATATAAGTAAGAGACTGGGAGCTTTGGATATAGTATAGACATAAAAATGGTAGCAATCTATCGAAACAAACATAGAAAATTATAGGATGTACATAACTGACTGGACCACATTGAACTCAGCTAGCATTCAATGAGGATGCCTGATGCTACTTTATAAGATAGAATGCCCGCTCTGGTTGGCCGAGAGCTGTGGTTTAACATGTTATAAACGCATGGAAAAGAATACTATTTTTAAAAGCAATGAAACACAGATTTCGTTTGGTTTATAAAAGATAAACGCACTTGGGATGTTGGGAGAAGCTGGGAGAACACTCGTACTTGCTGATCTCAAGCCTCGTGTTCTCCTAACATCATGCGTCCGTTTAGCTCATTAAAAACCACAAATCTATATTTTCTATTGCTCGAATAACGTTTCCTCTAGCTTGAAGATAGAGAAGTATTAAGGTATCTTTTTATCAAGACACAATATCTTATGCGCTTGATATAGACTCGGTCCGCAGTCTAGATGCCACCTTACGTTTTCTCGGCCTTTTTCTCAGAAGGGAGATTACCTGAATGGCTTTTGTTTCTAAAGCCATTATTTCTTTGCGGTTTATGCGCGCGTGTAAATCGCTCGCCGACACTTGTTTTTGAAATGGCTATATATAGGTAAATGTATAATGCAAGGCCATAACGTTTGCTTTGCTTGTAATACTATCGATATAGGCCCCGCCCAGCTGAGTCTACACGGCTTCGTCAATAAAACGAACCAGCCAATCGCATGCAATCGGACAAACCGGGCGCTTTAGGAGACGGGGGACCACAAAGGGTAATAAAGTGCTGGCCTCTGAAAAAATTCTTTTGATGATTCAGTACATGAAAAAGAGCTAAAAACGCCGTCGTTTTTCATAATAAAACACCCGCACACCGCCAGGTCCTACATACCGCCACTATTGCCAAAGCTGTCGGTGTTTTAGTAGTAGTTTCACAGACTAAAAGAGCCTAGAAACCTAGCACTAAACACGGTCAAACAGACGAGAAAGCAGGCAGTCTTGGTTTGGGGGATTGAGAGCGATCGTCTTCAGGTGTGCTTGAGCTTTGGCTAACCGAGGCAAGTGCTTTGCTAGACAAAGTTATTTCCATGCTGCGTTTTCTCTATTTAGTGTCGCTGGGCTGATCGCTGATCCGTTGTTTTCATTTGTAATCAAGGTATATTTCGCCTGCACGTCACTTGGCCCAGGGTGTCGTCAGCCAACCTTGACTCTTGACATTAGGTCAATGTCTTCTCATATTTCCTCGTCTCGATATTTTCAGCTGCGACATAAGGTCAATGTTGTTTCATATTTACTCGTTTCGATATCGTCAGCCGGGAGCTCCTATTCGACATTAGGTCGAATATCATTTCACATTTCCCCGTCTCGATATCGTCAGCCAGGAGCCCCTTTTACATGGAAGGAGCCTTTTTCATGACATTAGGTCAATGTCGTTTCATTGTTTCCTCGTCTCGATATCTTTAGCCAGAGGAGCCCCTTTACGACAGTAGGTCAATATCATTTGATATTTCCTCGTCTCGATATTTGCAGCCTTGAGCCCCCTTTTACCAGGAGCCTTGGTCACGACATTAGGTCAATGCCATTTGATATTTCCCCGTCTCGATTTCTTCAGGCAGGAGCCCCCTTTTACTAGAAGCCTTGTTCACGACATTAGGTCAATATCATTTGATATTTCCCCGTCTCGATTTCTTCAGGCAGGAGCCCCTTTTACTAGAAGCCTTACTCACGACATTAGGTCAGTATCATTTGATATTTCTCCGTGTCGATCTTTAAGCCAGGATCCCGTTATACTAGGGCCTTGATTGCGACATATTTAGATCAATATCATTTCATATTTCCTCGTCTCGATATCGTCACCCAGGAGCCCCTTTACGACATTAAGTCAATATCATTTGATATTTCCCCTTCTCGATTTCTACAGCCAGGAACCCCGTTACGACATTAGGTCAACGTCATTTTATATATCCCTATCTCGATTTCTTCAAGAGGAGCCCCTTTTCGACATTAGGTCAATGTCGTTTCATTTTTTCCTCGTCTCGATGTTGACTATATTGTCAGCCAGGAGGTCCCATTTACTAGAAACCTTGGTCACGACATTAGGTCACTATCATTTCATATTTCCTCGTCTTGATATCTTCAGCGTTGAGCCCCTTTTACAACAGGAGTCTTTTTCATGATATTAGGTCAATATCATTTCATATTTCCTCGTCTCGATTTTTTTTATATTGATAATTAAGCGTTAGTCCACGACATCAGATCTGTGTCATTTCATTTCCCTGTTTCTCCGTCTTGCTCTATTTTTTTTGATTCACGTCGTATTTTCTTGTTTTGTGAAGAACAATTAGCCAATCAGAACGATACATCGCCAAGCGTTCGAAACAGATTCTGAAAAATAGTGCAATTGAACATAAAAACGTTAGAACGTTTCCAACTCCTCAGAAAATCTTGTCTTATACACCTCTTTCATAATGGCCGCCGCTCATTTGCATGAGGCATTTAAACTTTCAGGCTATTTCAAATTTTGACAGTTATAGCGCCTGATGACTTTGAAAGCATTTGCGAAGTTGAGTTTAAAACAGCAATTTTTGGGCGAGATATAAGCATCTGAAGTTCTCAAAATACACCAAAACGAGGCTAGAAAGGTTTCTAGTGAAAATCCCATACAAAACTCTGTATTTTGGTTGTCCTATAATTTCGTCAATATTTAACCAATTTAAACGGAATTTTCTGAAGCTGTGTATTCTGATGTATGATTTTTTTAAAACAAGTTTTTGCCTACAGTAAATATTTATTTCGCCTTTTACTAGGAAAACTGAATTATGTACAATGGATAATTCTAGTTTTTACTTCCCAATACTTCGGGTATCTCTTGCATACTGGACGTAGGAACGTTTCGTTTTGACGAAACATTTGTGCATCGTCTCCTTCAGAAATTTCTGGATCCTTTACGTAAGACTGCACCTCTAAAATCTACTACCAAGATGGTGTTCCGTAACAACAAGAAGTAATTTTAAATTAAATTACTATTAAAATTAAAATTAAAATTTATTTCTAGAAAAACAGAAAAGAATTATATTGAGCCCCTTCTGCAGAGGCGGCGCGGAGAGGGGTTGGGGGGAGAGGGGAGAGGGGAGATAGTGACAATGTGTAACGAGAGATTGAGGGGCGGATTACAGGAAAGTATGAGAATTTATCAAAAATTTGGGAAAGCAAGGGCCTCCCTCCTCGCTTGTCTGCTTTCTATGTTCTTATCAAATCCAGAATCTCCCAAAATTGTGAGGGTTCCTAAAATCTCATCTCGTTTACTGACCGTTCTTGGGAAATTTACAGAGAATTTTCAAGGAAAAGTTCGCGGTTTCGATTATGGCCTCGCGTTCATGGAAAACCCCATTTGAAGAAACTTACTCTATCAGTCAGTGTTTCAAGTTTCCTTGAAAATAGTTTTATCTCAGCATCTTGTAGCTATAGGTAAAAATTATTTAAGACAGTTCATTTAGAATTATTTTTTTTATAATTTAATATAATAATGCAATGAATTTATCAAGAATGCATATAAACATGTTTAGTCTCCGTAGGACTTTCCAGACATAATAAAGCAAATTATCGAAAGCAGGCGAAAAATAGACTGAAAAGAGGCGGAACCACATAGTTTCCCCTATTTACTTGGAACAGATTTACATCAATCCCCGTCTTCTGAAGAATATGTATTTTTTAGTTCTAGACGGTTCTGTGTAATTTCGTGTTACTGGCATAGCTTGCTTGTCAGATTTAGTTACACTATCCTATCCTTGGTTCAATTCTGATTGGTTGGTTTCCAGGTACGAGATTAGGGGTACTTACCCGTATGGGATTCGCTTTTGTAGCATGTTTGTTTTGCGTGATAATGACAGTCGCGCTCATCAGCTAAGTGACTTGTACTTTACTTTTTCATCACGATTACAATGAAGGCTTTCTTCTAATCAGCTTTGTTACGAGAAAAAAATGTAATTCCTAACCAGGACGTAGTAATTGTTCGTCTTTATAAGATTCAAGAGTTTTTGTTATTGTGCAAAACACAACCCATTTTTTACTAATAATTCTGATGTCAACATCAGAATAATTAGTTCAAGTCACTATAATAGTCAGTTTTTGTTATTATATATGTCATATTCGAAAATCTTTTTAGGACCAGCCTGGTGGATTTTGATCGTTACGTCCAAAGCAGTAGTATTTGTTCCTCTTTTTTTCGGGGAGCTCAAATAACTATTTGGGCACTTGTCAAAATCAGCAATAATAGACAATTCCGTTTCTCCCACACACAAATTTAAAATTTCCATTCGAAGTTTTTAGGGCTGATATTCTTGATTGTAGAAAAAAAAATGTGTATCTGATTCTAATGATTATCGTTTTTGAGTCGCGACGGGGTAATGGACCCCAAAATGATATTAACGTGTCTGTATCAGCTCATAGAGATTTTTTGATCCATTCAGTCTAACCATTGCTCATTTTCAAAAATGACTAGAATTATCCCCGTCTTAGTTGCGAAAATGCATCAATAGAAAAGGCTGTTTCCATGGTTTCTGTACAGTTTGTTCCAATAAATACGATGCATTGCCTTTCCTCCTGCAATATGATTATCCTCATTTAATCGCGATCCGTCTGTAAATAGGAACAAAAAGAATGTTCTATCGTATTTTTGCTCCAGTTAATCCGATCCAAGCATTTCCCATCCTTCTACAACACGATTATCCTCATTTAATCGTGATTCGTCCGTAAATAGGAACAAAAGTAATGTTCTATCCTATTCTATCCGTGAAGGAAGATTTTCTCCCATTATCACTACTAAGTTTCTTTTCTCTTTACCCTTTCTATCCTAATTGCTATCCTAATAGATCAGACTAAAATAAATTGCATCGCAAAAAACTGTCTTAGTTCGCTGTTCGGAAAGACTACGAAGTCGTCCTAATTAGTAAAGATCGTGAGATATTCTATTTACTACTAAGTGATTTCTTCTTCGACACTTTGTCATCTCCCCCGTCAATACAATACGATATTGCACCTCGACATGGAGTATTTAATTGTTTTTCGTGTATCTCCTCACAAAGTAAGAGGGAACTGTTAAGCTTTTCTGACACCCCGCGAAACACCTCTTCAGGTTTTTTCAAAAAAAGAACATACACTTTTTCGCGTTTCAATTACTTGTAACCTCTACAGGTTTGTAACCTCTCCAGCAATAAAAGAGTAATAATTACAATAATAATAATTAAATGTACGTTATAAATTTAATGATATTGAAGCAGACTAACTGACTTCCAAGGCACCCCACGGTGATCTGGTTTAAAAAAAATTAGTTATCTGCGATGTAATATTACTTATTGATTAAGTGTCCATGCATAACATGCTATTTTATGTTTGTCTCTCTCGCCCAGCTCTATCTGTGTCAATAAATCACAAGTAGATATTAAAGTGAGGGGCATTTGCATATCTAAAGCTTGATAGATTGGCGGATTCAAGAACTGGCCGTGCTTGTATTTATACACACTGGACGTAGCTGCTGGGGCTAGACACACACCGACTCGGAAGACGCCACTGATTAGGCCAAACCCGCGCGCATAAAAAAACTCCAAGGTAAGAAAAGAACTGCTAAATGGTATCCCAAAATTTCATAGTAGGTTTTTATTGAAGCATCTTAAATAATTTTCATATTGGTGCGCCCTATTAGAGATAAAGTTGAGTTTTGCTTAGGTTTTGGGTTTGTGTGTTTTGGGTTACTTTAAATTGCTAGTTCGACGCGACAACCCATTAAACTTCAGTTCTTGACTTCGCATGAAATATTTGAACGTATATCTTTAACTTTTTCACGTCAAGTTCAGCTTTTTCGAAAAAAAGGTTTAACATTTTTTATACCTATTCTTGAAGATTTCTGATGAAGCAATAGGTAAGAGTCATTTGGAAAATTATATTTCCGGACGGGAATTTTCTAAAGTGAAATGATGGTTTTGTTTTTCCCATCATTTGTCATTTTATATTAAGGGCTTTATTTAAAACTCTAGTTTTTGTGTTCGCTTTAAAAGCTATACAATTCGGGCCGCTTTTACCCTTTTGATGATTCTCTGTTTGAAAATTATCTAGACGGGGAATAATCAAAGTTTTCTGTGATTAACTTCAAACCATTTTCCCGGATGACTGTAAATTACTGTCGAAAGTAGTCCCAAATGCCCATAAAATAGCCGAATATCCTCAAAACAAATTTCGACGTTCGTTTCCTTCTGATAAGTCGCTCAAAACACACCGCGGCTCAAAAGATTTCACAGTCCCAGCCATTTAATATTTGGGAAGCTCATTTATTCTTATCTTTTGACAAAACGAGATATAATTGGTAGAAAAGTCGTGTGAAATTTGGAGCAGATAGCGTATGTCTAAGAAAAGAAGGAATGGTTTCTTTTTCGCAGGAAATACGATCACATGAATAGGTCATTTGTAAAAGCAATTTCTCTAGATTATTGGTAGAAGAGCATTTGTTTTACTTTAACCGCTGTAGGGAAAATAGGACCTCAGCCCGGCTGCGCTAATCCATGTTGTTTTGTTTCACGGGAGACGTCTAAACCACGTACGTTTGTCCTCGTCAATGTTATTTTTCACAGCACGTCTTTCCCGCTTTTTCCTTCCCTATAAGTCAAAATGCGACGAAAGACAGTGGAAATATGGCAAAAAGTGCTTTGTACTAAGATTCTACAATTCTGCCGTATAAAGCAGGATTTTTTTCATTAGGACAGGCGTTTAGTGTTTGAAATTAAATCGCTTTTTTGCTGGGCCGCCGCCAGAGATTGTCTTTCAGATACAGTGAAATATTTCCACTGCAGGGCCATACAAATCGCACTAATTAATGATGTAACCAGGGCACTTCGTGTTGAAATCACGCAGAAAAGATAACAAACAACGATAAGTGATAAACTATTACCTACACTAACTTTCAACATTTCCCGCAAAAATAATGCCGATTGAAAAGATCAGAAAAGCCAGACGTTTAAAAGTGACGCAGTCATTATAAGCAGACGCACGCGTCTTTCCGTGGTGACGCTTTACCCGAACAAACGCAAATGCGTCTTTTATCTTCTATTTTATTTTGCGCCAGGCGGACCAGTTGTCAACGATATTTGACGCAATTCGGACTTTGCGCAGTTAGTAGCTCAATGCGTGGGTTTTCTGCACTGCTGGCAAGGGCTATTTTGTAGGTGCGCAATTTAAATGTAAACGTTTTTACCTTCATATCAGCAACGACAATGACAAGTGTACAATAAACTCGTCCTGTACTGCAAATACAATAATGTGGTGTGTGTTCCTCCCTCCACCCCTCTCAGAACAGGGTGAAAGTAAACCAACGTTCCTCGTGATTAAAGTATTTGATACAGTAAAACATGAAAACAAAGTCCTTTAAAAACACTTTTACATTATCATTCAGCGTAAACCACGAAACCATAAACATAATACAGATACAAAATTCAAAGAGCCTGCTCTGTTGTATTCAAGTACCACACATCTGCATGTAGAATTAATTAAACGCTATTACTTATCTAAGTTAAATGTTGCATTCGGCCCAGAAGATTCGTTGTATCTTTGACTATCACGCTAAGCAATAGATGCTAGGCAACTCAAAGCATAACAAAGAATTTCTTTATTTTGTCAACTTATGCCACTTCGAATTAGCATTAGTAAATTAGATTTTCAATGGATTCATTATTCCGTAATTGTTTAACATACCCTTGGGCGGTTCATTGACAAGTTTGTGACTGTTTGTTTGGATGAAGTACGAAATATGATGGTGGTGGCCACGGAAGTGTTTTAGAGTCACGAAAGAAAAATAAACAAAACGATATTTTCATGTTCATATTTCGCTGATCGTATATATCTAGATTAACCTAATAAACGCATTTACGAGAAAATGAAATAAGTGAAAATCACAAAAAAGATTTGCATTGTTTTCGAATAGAACTGCAATCATTGGTTGCGTTGATGCATAACATCAGTATTTTTTTCGCGCGCATTTTGCTTATTGGCCGGGAAATAGCAGCGCGCGCGTATTACAAAATGGCGGGAAAAACAAGAGACCCTAGTTAGTGAGCCACTACTTTATCAATCAAAAGAGTGTTTTTTCCTATTTTTTCCTCATTCACATTTCTGCAGAAACCCATTCGTGAGAAAATGTGGATTTCCCATGACACAAGAATGGGACGTGTTTGGCCTTCATGTGGACAAAAACACAACATGGATGCAGGGACGTCAACCCTGCTGCTCGAAAAACCTTGAGACACCAAAATATGGGGTTTTGAGGCAGAAAAGAACTAAATATGTCTAAAAATGAAGCTGTATTCAGAAAACCGGAAGATTTTACTTAAAAACAGGGAGACCGAGAGATGAGGTAAAAAAAACGGGAGAGTTGAAGTCCCTGTGATGCCGAACATTTCCCATTCTTGTGTCATGTAAAATTCAGCTTTTCCATGAATGGGTTTCTGCAGAAATTTTCTGTGATTGAGGCGACATGAGTTGAGCGCTATGCAGGCGTTCTTCGTACTTGCCTATCTGTATAAGCACTCTAAGTACAAGTCCCCAAAGAAAAAAGATAATATCAAGCTAGATTTGGTTTCAATGTCTTTCAACAGTTTTATCGTCTTGAAATAGTCTATCGAGTGGTCGAGTGGTCTTGATATAGTCTATCGAGTGGTTTGGGGGTCAGAACTTGGGCGACTGGCACTCGTTAGATTCTTATTACGGCTCCACAGTATGTTGAAATGTTGGATAAATAGTCTAGCAAAATACTTAAGAAAGGAAACCATAAAAGATAAATAGGAAAACCCTTGTATACCACATTTTGGCAGATAAAGCTTAGGCCATGACATTCCTAGCGTGATTTATTGTACAATAAACCTACAGACCAATCAGAAAGACCGGTAAACGTTTGATGTACTCTTTATAACCAATCAGAATTCTAAGCTAGGATGATTGACAGACACAAGACGTCATATTTCTTCATAAGGAAACTTATTAATGAAGTAATCTGTATTAGTGTTCATCTTGCTCGGAGCACAGGTATATGCCTTGACTGTCTAGAGAATTCAGCACTTTTTCGCCTCTAAAATCATACACGACTAGAGGGTCTTGAAAGGTATGAGTGTTTCATTTACTCTATTTTGCGAAATAAGAAAATCCATTTACCTTTAAATGAATAAGAAAGTATAAACAAATATAATTCTATTAAGGAGGAATTAGTGTTAAATTTTAGTTTATAGAAAGAGAATTAACTTTTTGGTAAGTGTGTTTTTGACGCATATTTATATTTATTCCCATCCGGCACTTTCTGCAAAAATGGTCAACAATGATCAAATTCGGAGATCATTTTCTTTCATCTCCTCAATATCTATATTTGTTTTTCTGCACTTTTGTTAGTTTTTGTCTGCTATTATTTTTGTTTTCCCTCTGTTATTTAGCGTTTAAGCAATGTTACGACGCGGCCTTTGGTTCGCGTATGGCGATGAAGGTCGTTTTAAATTGTTCGTAAATGTATTTAAGAACATAATCTGCCGTGTGTACTAATGGTATAGTAAAAATTATACTGAACTGAATTTCGATGGCATGGTCATCGAAAACATCAAACTTTTCATATCACCAATTATTATAATAACTTTGTAAAGAATGCTTTCAACATGACTTGGTGAAAAT
The DNA here is from genome assembly GCA_033964015.1 of Scolanthus callimorphus. Lineage (NCBI taxonomy): Eukaryota > Metazoa > Cnidaria > Anthozoa > Actiniaria > Edwardsiidae > Scolanthus > Scolanthus callimorphus. Next base: position 28,147,622 of record CM066917.1, read on the forward strand.
TTGAGTTCATTTCGGTGTAGGATTGCAAAGATATTCGCGGATTCTGAATACAGCTTACATGAGAAAAATTCATGCATTTGAAATCAGTTTACCTCACCTTTTTTCAAGAAGCATTGTAAAGTTTTTTTAAGTGTTTGAATTGTAAAACGGTATGAACAACTATTGATATTTAGCGCTATATAAATAATACTATTATTAATGTTATTAAGTTGTGATCTTCATTCAAATCGTTGCAATCCTTCATCGAAATCTCCTGAATTGTTTCACACTGCTTCCTTGAATCCAACTTTTTCAATTTTTGTATTTTACAGCACTAATTATTTTCGTGTTTTCTAGGGTGTCTAGCATGTTGCACAAATATTTTTTAGGGTATTTTCTTTTATCTTTCCCGTGGTAAATCCTATTGCCCACGGCTGCCAACAACGAAAAAAGATAGAAAAATATAAATAAGAACTTTATCAGATTTTTATCATAATCTTCCTAAAAGTCCAATTTTTTCATTGAAGGTTTGTATTTTCGAAGTGAAGTCAAAATTTCTTAGCGTTGCCTCAGGCATTTCGTTTCAATAATAAATCTCTGATGCTTCAAGGTGCTTAAAATTGCACACTTAAAAGGCATAAAAGGCTAAAGAAAAAGACAAAAAGCGTTTGCGTTTTTCATGCGTGTTTAGGTGATTGCTAATTACACGGTTTGCAGTAGATACATTTAAAGGAGCGGTGTGACGATTTTAGCACACTTTTGATGATGTAAAAAAACATCCAAATAACTGATGGATAGCCACAATATTAGTGTAGGTTTGTTAAATATCCCTTTTACTACAAAACGATCATGATTGTAGGCTTCATGAACTTTATTACGAAGCGGATGAAAACGGATTGTAACACTAGGTTTTTGAACTCTTGTTGAGATGAACAGTTTTCAAAGTTTGAAGTTACATCAAAATTTGTATCAAAAACGGCAGTCTTGCCGATAAAACATTGCTTACCAGGCTGATATCAAGTGATATAAGTCATTTGGAGATGATTACATACAAATTTAGAGCTGTATTTACGAATTTATTAAAATAACCGTGACACAACCCCTTTAGAATGAACTGGGTTGGAAAGCATATGCATCAAGAAGAGTTGTACAAATAGCTTTGCCATAGTGCTGGCAATAAAGGTGGAAAGTGACAAGTACTTGGAGGATGCCTACAAGGGCGAATAGAATTTGGGGAGCAGCACTGATTAACGTGCTAATGAGGAAGAATCTCCAGAGGCTGCGAGAAAACAACACCATCAAGAACTAACATCTTAAGAGGATTTGCCCCTGGCATGGCCTGCCAATAACGTCTCCGTAGTCGCGACGTCATCAAATGTTTTTAAAAACAATCATTGTTTTGAATAGGTTTATAATATCAGACATTATGCGAAAGCTCGAAGATACTAGCTACACCAAGTTACTCTAAAATTCTCAGCTGGGCACGTTTTTAACAACAAAAAACTTATAAAACATGTTATAAAAACTTGCAGCCAACTAATAAAAAATTGTAGCAACAAATAAAAATTTGCAGCAACAAAAAAAAAACTCTCAAAGCTTTACTTATCTTTCGTTCATTTTCTTTTTTCAATGTTATCTTTTATTTATTTTATCCTATTAAACTCTATTTTTTTCTCATCTTAGCGGCAACTGTAAGCTTTATTTAATTTTTCTATCCAATTCAATTTGACATACATCTGATACCGTGGTGCCCATACTCCCACAATTTTATCTTTTGTGTCTTTATTTCTTCTTTAGTTATTTGTTTATTCTTTTATTTATTCATCTATTATTTTTATATTTCATTTATTATTTAATTTTATTTTTTTGTTTAGTGTTGAAAATGGGCAGTTGCCCTAAAAATTATATTTCGTATTAGCTTAGACCTAGTGAAAAAGAATCCCCCGCATGAGCCTCACTAAGTGTTCGTCCCAGTCTGGCCGTTTGAATACGAAAATTCCTATTGTGTGACACGAGAACATAAATTTAAACAAAGCAGAATATTCCCCAGAGTGCTGAAAAGCGCAACCAAGTTCGCCATGCGGAAAAAAGATTGCAATAAGCCCACAATCACACTTGAAAAGGTCAGCGGATGGGTGCATGCGTACTCAAAATTCCATCTTGTTTGGCGGGAATTAGCGCCGCCATCGCAATGCTCGGGTTGAACCCAATCTCACTCTGAAAGTAACAATTTCCTGCATGGTTTAAATTTAAAATATACAGTCTAAAAATAGACTATTCTACCCTGGCATATGGCTAGACCTAGTGGAGTAGATGGAGACTCCTGGTGATGGGCTCCTGTTGATGGGCTTCCTGTGTACATGGCTGGACCTAGTGGAGTAGATGGAGGCTCCTGACTCTTCTACTCCTGTGCATATGGCTAGACCTAGTGGAGTAGATGGAGACTCCTGTTGATGGGCTTCCTGTGCATATGGCTAGACTTAGTGGAGTAGATGGATGCTCCTGACTCTTCTACTCCTGTGCATATGGCTAGACCTAGTGGAGTAGATGGAGACTCCTGGTGATGGGCTCCTGTTGATGGGCTTCCTGTGTATATGGCTAGACCTAGTGGAGTAGATGGAGGTTACTGTTGATGGGCTTCCTGTGTATATGGCTAGACCTAGTAGAGTAGATGGAGGCTCCTGTTGATGGGCTTCCTGTGTATATGGCTAGACCTAGTTGAGTAGATGGAGCCTCCTGTTGATGGGCTCCCTGTGCATATGGCTAGACCTACAGGAGTAGATAGAGGCTCCTGTTGATGGGCTTCCTGTGCATATTGCTAGACCTAGTGGAGTAGATGGAGGCTCCTGTTGATGGGCTTCCTGTGTATATGGCTAGACCTAGTGGAGTAGATGGAGGCTCCTGTTGATGGGCTTCCTGTGCATATGGCTAGACCTAGTGGAGTAGATGGAGACTCCTGTTGATGTGCTCCTGTTGATGGGCTCCCTGTGCATATGGCTAGACCTACAGGAGTAGATAGAGGCTCCTGTTGATGGGCTTCCTGTGCATATGGCTAGACTTAGTGGAGTAGATGGATGCTCTTGATTCTTCTACTCCTGTGCATATGGCTAGACCTAGTGGAGTAGATGGAGACTCCTGGTGATAGGCTTCTGACTATGTTCGTGACTGATATGCATTCAGGGGCTTATAGCATTATCAAATTTAAAGACATCTTCTATTACATGGTCATCTCACTGCATCCTTCCGTTCTCCCCTCGGGCAGCTTTAATCCAAGCTATGGTTATCTTTTCTTGTATCCTTCCTGAGATTAACGTTTTGATGTTTTCACCAATGACGTCATACCCTCATTATCGTATTACACACCCTTGGCTTTTATTATACACTGAAAAAAAATCCCCAAAACTATTAATTAATACTCTATTCCCTAAATCAGCCGATGGAAATGGATGATTTCTCTGACTCACTATGTTGCTAGGCAAAATGGTTGTCAATTTAGGGAAACTGAGTGTATAAAGGCTGTTCTCCACCATTGTATGAAAAATCATAGATGAAGGCAAGCCATAGCCGACGGGAAAATCACAGGAAATATATTTTCCCGCTCTTTTTCATGGAGTTCATGTGGAAACTTGTGACATGCCTTCCACTTGTTTCATTGTTTCCTCTTTCGAGTGGCCAGGTTGTTCATAATTGTCTTCTAAAACTAGCTTTATTAAACCAAAGTTTTCCAATTAAAAATAGCATTGCCCATTTGCCTTGTATATCCTTCGGTCATGAGATTACGTATCTTGGAAATTGCTGAGATAGTGCTGTCATTTTTATACAAATCCGCGCGGGCTGCCTGTGGTAATTAAATCGCGTCTCAGGCCTCTCGCTCAGGAACAAAAACAAAATGGCGACCAAGAGCACGATGTTTCTCGAGTATCTGCAAGTTTTGGTGAACCTTTCTGCTTTTTTCGCTAAGATTTGAGGGAAAAAAACTTACAGACCTTCCAAATAAGGTAAGGGGGATTTCCTAATAAGGAAATTTTGCAACGTCGGCAAGCGGACAACTTGGCGAAATTATCTTCATATGCCCATACATCGAGGTCATTTGTCGGAACTATGATTTATTGGCAATGAGAGGGCGAAGAAATAGAATTATAAACAGACAACGTGTAATTCAAACAGACTCCAGCAATCAAAGGCCGCGCCTACTTATTATTAACAAATGCAAATCTTTAGAAAGACGCTACGGGAGATACCCTAGTGTTTATGAAGTTATTAAACTGGTAATATCAATCACTTTCGAATCCCAAAAGGAATTTCCCCGGCTCACAGCCAATCCGCTTGGCCTTGACTTCTTATTCCTTCCATTTATGAGAAAACCCCTCTGTGATATTGTTTCACATAAATCATTTATGTGAAGTTTGAAATTCACAAGTGATGTGTATTTTCTAAATGCTGTATTAAGCTTAAGTAGTTTTAAAAGAAGAATAACTTGTCGAACCTGCTTCGATATTTATTGGTTCTATAGTGTAGGGTATGATATTGATCATTTTGTATTTATTGTTTTGCGGTAGAAGACCAAAAACATGTTTAACTAATCTCGGATAGAAAATATTTAAATGGAACATAGTATTTTCATTTGTAATAAATGAAGTTAGTTTTATATTTGAAAAATAAGCGGATGAGCATCTTGGTGAGAAATTATGCCTGTTGTTCATCAAAAAAGATTACTAGGCGAGAAGGAAATTGTAGAGAAGAATTCGCCAGGATTATGTGGCACTCTAACTAATTACACAATTATGAATCAAAGTCCCCGTATCAGTTACCTTTTTAAGAGGATTCATAAAATTATGTAAACCCAAATATTGGTGTTCCTTAACGACTCAAAACCTAGCAATATCTTCGCTAATTGAGGCACGGATGCCGAAATATATGATTTAATGAAAATTTTGAATGAAATAACGCGAACAATCGAGGAAAGTGCAAAACCCTTTTCTTTCATAAACTGAAGACGAGATTTAAGAATTAGGAAATTGACCATAGTTAATTAGAACATTCCCAAAGGTAATTGTGATAATTATGATAATTTATTTTGTATTTATAAAGCAGTTATAGCCTTTAATTGTTTATTAATTTTGATTAAAACAGTCACTTAAACAGAATTCAGAAATAAATGAGGATGAAATTGAATTCGAAAGGAACTCGCGAGAACTGACCGTTCTTGTTGTTAGTTCTGTTTGCGGAGAAATTTGACAAATTCGTTGACAAATTGGGAACCGTGCTCTTTTTCAAGCCTGCTGGTTTAAATGGGCGAAAGCCAAACCACATACATCGGGCGACGCGATCGCCTACAGCTTAGCTACCCAAATGACTAATATACCAATTATTTGTCAAGCTTATCCCCGGAAAATAACGTTTGAAGTGGAAGTTGTGGTTAAACGTATATCGAAAGCAGTAGGAGCTCTAAAGAAACGCTACATTCGAATCACAGATTCACAGTACAGAGAGGGAGGCGCCTTGAATACAGCAAAGAATAAAATGGAGAACTGTAATGACAGGAAAAGTGGAAAAAACTGAAAAGGGAACTTCGTTTGATTTGAGCTGGACCTACAAATATTTCAAGATTATATTTCGAAAAGAGACAGATTTAAATATGTTATTGCTGACTTAGGAGTTATCACTTTGTCTAGGATGGAATGAACCAAAGCGGCTCGCGATTTTAAGGTAAGAAAAAAAGTATTTTTGTGTAGCAATTGTATGTTTGTTCGCATAAATTACGCTAGTCTGCTAGTCTTCTATCATAAGGGAACTTTCTAATAATCATTTAGTGGAAATCGGTGTCGTTTGCTGGGATTTTGTGCTACACAAAAAAGCATTTAATGAGCAAAAATCTCCATCGAATTTAAGAAAATCTGTGCCATTCCACGGTACTTTCTGCTTTCCACGGTACTTTCTGCTTTCTGCTGTACAAAAACATATAAGAAGTGAAATTATGTGGTATATAATTTTTGCAAAAATAATGACTTTTAGCAGTCAGACTTGCCGGAAAACGAAAACCGGAACATCTGATTTTTTAATATAAATGTTATACGTTTTTTTTATGTAAAACTGGCCCAATTGAGCTCCGTTGCTTTCAACTCACCGAAATGCACGACAAATAAAATATTTCCTGCTTAAATAATTCTGCAGCAATATAAAGAATAGGATCATTCATTTATGCAAGCTGCTTTTCTCTTTGAATTGGTCGTTTGTAGGATGCAATGGAAATTTTAAGCCATGTGGTATTATCCTAAATAAATGGAGTTAAGAATGATTTTCAAAATAGAGAAACAAATTACAGGAAATGCTTGGAATAACAAACGCTATAAATTTAACTTCTCGGGAAATTTCGAAAAGGAAAATTGCTAAATTTATCCTAGAAATTTGCATCAATAATCCAAGAAAATTCCGTTATCTGTTCTCTTTGAAAACTTTTTGATGAAGCTCCCCTCATTTGTCCTGAGGGCCCGTCTACATGAAGGTGGGGGACCACGGATAGCTGGGGTACCCCAGCTTGGTGAGGTTTAAAAATATGAGCATTCACATGACCCCGGGGTGCTGTGGTCAGGCTAAACTGAATTACTGGGCCGAAGCGCTTACAGGGGCCGGGGGAGGGAGAGGGGGGGGGGGGGGGGGGGGGGGGGGGGGGGGGGCACGTGTCCCCCAGTTATTCCCCAAACAATCTTGAAACTCCCGATTTTGCATCCTGCACTTGTCAAAGTTCCCCCAAACATGCGGTAATTTCACATTTTGGGCTCTAAATATTTGGCGCGCTTCGCGCGCAGTAGAGTTTAAACGTTCCCTAAATACTGCCTTGTGTTTTTAGATGTCGTGCCCCCCAGTTTTTGGAGGCTTGCTACAGCCCTGAATTAACAGTCGTTGCTGAAATCATCTATTTATGAACTCAAAAATTATTCCTTTGGTTTTTTAGCTTCATGTTATTCTTTTTCTCGCTTCAAATTAGTCTCTGATGATTGAAAACGTACCTAAATTATGTATTCGAAGTAATTTGAGAAACAGATGTGAGCTTGACCTCACCTCAGCGCCCCGGGGTTGATAGTTCACATGGAGAACCCCCCCCCCCCCGGTGAGACGGGTTGCCCGCCTACACGTGGGGTTCGCCACCTCTCATGTGAACACAGGCAGAAACCCAACCGTACCGGGGTACCCCATCACCCCCGGGGTCCCCTACTTCCATGTGAACAGCATCTGAGTCTGCAAAAAGAAAAGAAGCAAATGGAGGAAATCACGCAAAAAGGAACATTACTAAACTTCACTCGAACATCAAATCCTTAAAATTCCCATAACCTGTCCTCTACGGAAACGTTTGGTGGAGCTCTCCGCGCAATGCCTTGTGGTTATTGGTTCCTGTTTCGATTTTTTAAAGCCTGACATAGCAGGACATTTCCCGGGGCACAAAAACTATAATCTATGTTGTTGATTGATTGTTGGGGGGAAATGAATTTGAAGAGGACATTCCTTAGACGTTACAATGATAGAAACACAATGAAAGCATTAAAAAGACAAGAAACTAGACAAAACAGAGGTAAAAACAACAAGGAAGGATACAACTTTGTAGAAATGTCATTGCTTTTTGAATTTTCGATAATTACACCTTTTTCTATAACAAACATTGAACCAAACCCTTGTCCTAATTATTTAATAAATATTCATGAAATATTTGTGTTTTAACAATTAAAACTCTTGCTGTGACAGTTAGGACATTCTGAAGATGATTGATTGGAGTTTGATTTTATTTGCTTCTTATTCTATTACACATTTTGAAAATTCAAAAGACCTCATTGGATTAAAGAACTTCTAGATTTATTTACTCATATAAAGATCGTTTAAGATTCGGGCATTCAAAAACTCATTTTACCATGTCTGGTATCATGCAGAGAAGTGTTGCATGTTTTAAATAATGTAAATATATACTCGAGAAATACATCTTTTTTATCAATAAAAATTCAGTCATTTATCTAGAACGAAACGCTTTTTGTAGCAAAACCCACATCACGAAAAACGCACAATTCGTTTTTGCATTGTCAAGGGTTTTTCACCAGAACAAGAAAATTGGCGAAAAGAAACATTCTGGGTTCATCTTAGTGTTTACATTTGTGAGGAATGCAAACATTTGCATCTTAAAGGAGCTCAAACAAATCCCATTTCCCCTTATGAGGAGTTCGAAGTCTATAAAGGCGGCAAAGCCTTTTGTTCCCGTGAGTATTTTGGATTGAAACACAACTGCGTCTGTATCGGTAAGCAATTTTAGACTGTTAATGAGAGAAAAGCAAAACAGTGGTGGAAAAAGTCATAGTAGCTAATCCTCAGGCAGTTTATCCTTACTCAACTTCTGTCAATTTGTTCTCGGAATTGAGGGAACCTTAGTGGGGATCATATAAGAAAAACGCCTTTTTACTTTTAAAAACTAGAAACGGAAAGCGGAAAATATCCCGATATTAATTCAATTAGCTAACTTCCTTGGCGTTTTTGCTGCAAGGATAACCTGTTGTCGGTATGGAGTTTTACCTTTGAATTGCTCTACTAAGAGGTAACTGTAATTGAGATTTCGTCTGTTTTCTCTTGTTTCTATTGATATTTTTAATATGCCGGGCTGAATCTATACATTTAAAGCCTCTTGTTATGTGACCTGTTTCCTGACATTGTTGTAGGCTTGCAGAAAAACAGCAGCTCCAACAAAAAAACATTTTCCAGCAATCTAAATACCAATTGAATCAATGTTTCCAATTTCGTCAATTTTTCTACGTTTCACGTATTATTTCTATAAAGTATATTTTTTCAAAATATATGTTTAAACATTAAACGGTTGGTAAAATTAAAATCAATATGAGAAATGATCTTTTGGTAAGGGTACGTTAATCATTTGCATTCCGAAACCCCCGGGTGAGTCGTAATAAGCCTTCTATAAGAACAAGAATTGTGACAGCGTCGCCTTGTTAATCGCTACCCTAGGTGGTATATCTACAATATTATTGCTACGCTGGTTTCGCTAACGTTTTTACTGATCAAGTCTTTAAAGAGCCCCTCCAAAAACACTACAATTGAGTTATTTGCACTCGTGGCACTTCAGAAGTTCACATTTTTCGACTCGAGAGGTAAAAGATCTTGAAAAAAAAAAAACAATGATTAGTACACTACGCGTTTATTAAAATGATTCAAACTATTTTTATTATTCAAGCAACTTTTTTAACGATACAGTCTTATTATGAGCCTCACCAAAACACTTCTGGTAAATTGTTCTCACTCCTTGCTTTTTAGACGTTCATATTACATCCATTCTTCAAGAGGCAAAATAGATCTTTAAAAAAAGAAGATTACTACGCGTTTATTAAATTGTTATAACAATTCTTATTACTCTACGTTAATCATTTGCATTCCAGAACCCCTGGGTGTTTCGTAATAAGACTACGAAGCATACAAAAGCATGAAAGCGTCCCTTGTAAGCTTTTAAAAGGTGGCAAAACATTATGCTTTCTGCACCGAGAGCAGGTTTCGTTTGGCTGTAAAAATGTGAGACGGTTACCGCGCCGGCGGAATCGAGGATTTTCCACGAGCCAATCAAATCGCCCGAATAACTAATCAACCAATCAAAATTGTCAGAAGCCCCCCAGTCACAGTTTCCCAAATCGGCTGTAGTTTTGCTATAACAGTGCGGTTTTAAGAGGTAAGATTGAATTAATTTCAAATGACAACCATATGATTTTGCACCCATAAAACATATTTAACATTTATCACTATATAAACAGCGTCGTAGGAAAGCAGGGTAATTAGGAAATGGGTTTCGAAGCAAAAGGCGACCGTTAGAAAGCCGAAACATTAACTTAGAAACACGTTAAAAAAATACCCTGAAAATGACACTTAAATGGTCTCCGCAAATGCTTACTGTCGAATAAATCTTTCACGTTTAGGATTTTACCACCAATCCTCGCAGTTTCTAGCACGAAAAAAGTGATAAACTATTACCCTGTAATATAAATGTCTAAAGAAAACTGAAACATTAAGATCGATGAATGTTGGGCTACGACCAATTTTTGACAGCACGATTTACCCTGTTTTTGTAGACAGAATTCTACCAAAGTTTTCCAAAGCGATGACATCACTCCTTGAATACTCCAATTTTTTCGGCTCACTGGCTAGTCACGTTTTGCTAAAACACAGGTGTGTTTCAGAAATTAAGCGTACCTAGATGACAATGGGATTGAAAATCATCAAGCCGCATTGAAATTCATTTTTCGGGATTTTGCGTGTCCTCACGTATCGCTTGTCTCGAACTGGTTGGACATTTTCTGTGTGTTAGTTTCGAGGGGCTCTGCCTCATATGGTAAATACTTGAGCTGATCTGCAGAAGACAAATTTTTAGCCATGTCTTTTAAGGCGGGGAATTGCCACCGGCGTTACCATATTAGATATATCCTTTTAGAAAAGGAAGCAAAGCTATGAGGCAAGATTACAGGGCTGAATCGAACTGCCCTGAAGGTAACGATCCCTCTGGGAACCTCCTTTACCTTAAGCAATGAGCTTTAAATATATCTGTATATCGATGGCTCTCTGGCTATTTTTTTGGAGCAACGCTTTGCAATAAGTACTGTATTTTGCAATATTGAAGTTCAAAGTACACAATTTGCACATGATTGTGTATGAGCTTGTATGGTGCTCGGGGGAAAAATGTCATCAAATTCGTTAAGGTTACTGAGAACCTTCGCGCACCTCCTCAGAAAAAAAATCATACAATCCTTTGTTGAACCAAAACATGTCAACCTATATATCGTTGGAAAGCTTATAAAATGGACTAGCAGACTATGACAAAAAGAAATAACTTTTTGATAAACAGAATTTTTTTGAAGGTTTTATTAAAAATGTGGGTGTGACACTTTCAAGAGCTATCGCTGCCGAACTGCTTGACCTTGACTCCCAAGTAAAGCATTGTTTTAATCCTTAAAGGTGTTTCTCAAAAACCGTGTCTGCGTTTTTTAAAATTTTGCGTTGTTCAAAAGTTATGGAACTTTTAAATTTCCAAGGTCAAATTTTATAGAATTTTCACGCTCTAAAAATTTAAAAAAAATCATAACTTTTGAAGTAAGCAAAATTTTAAAAAACGCAGACACGGTTTTTGAGAAACACCTTTAAGGATTTAAACGTTGTGTTTCTTGGGAGTCAGGTCAAGCAGTTCGACGGCGATAGCTCTTGAAAATGTCACACTCAATTTTTTAAAAAAGCTTTAAAAAATTTCTGTTTAATAAAAAGTTACTTCTTTTTGCAATAGCCTGCTAGTCCATTCTATAAGCTTTCCAACGATATATAGGTTGACATGTTTTGGTTAAACTAAGGACGAGTATGATTTTTTTCTGATGACGTGCGCGAAGGTTCTCAGTAACCTTAATGCGCAGGTTCGTTAAAGCCTGGTGCACACTAGCGACATAACGACATAAGCGAAAAAAGCACAGGGAAATAATTGAAACAATCAATATTTTCCATGGATCTGCATTAGATTACTTCGCCAAAGCAATCTTATGTTATTTTTTGTTGACTTCAACTTCTTGAAACCACTAAATTTTGTTCGCGTGACATTTTTCTTATGTCGTTATGTTGCAAGTGTGCACCAGGCTTAAGGCTTTTCTGTGTTCCGGCATTCTCGTACCCAGAGCTCCCCGGCTCGTCTGCTCGCAGGGGAGGCTCTGGTGACATCCATTTGAGGGTCTTCGCTGATTTTGAACGTTAGAACATGCGGGCAGAAAGTTCTTTCTCTCAACGGCTCTGTGGTGTCAGTGGCTGTCACCAGAGCCTCCCCCACAACGAGCGTGTTCCGCGTTTGCTAATTTCTGTTTAATAGGTTTCAAATTTATATTCGGACTTTTAAGTTAAAAACGTTGATAGTTCAATGTTGCTAACCTACGTCCCCTCCCCAACCCCCTACCCTAGCACTCCCCTCCCCACCACCCCACCAAATACCCCATCCTCCACCTTCTATGGCGGGTGGCATCTTTCTTAAAGTTTGTTTTGTCTTGCTGCTCTAAATATAGTACGAACTTGGCATTACCAAGTGCCTCCTAACTGAACATGATTCTGCGTATCTGCCAACCATTCAGATTTCCACGCGGGACTCCAGAATCCTCGTCAAATCTCTCAGTCTCAAATCTCCAGATTTTTCAGCAATATTCTCGATCCACAGTTGGGATACAGTCTCTGCTCAGGGGAGCCCAACAACATTGTTCGGTAAAACATCGGCTTGGAGGTTCTTCTTGACAACAGAGCCCGTGTCAGCCACTCCTTTGTTATTGTTTTCGTTCGATATTAGAAGACGAATTACGTGTAGAAATCTCTAAATAAACATCTAAAAACAAAGTTTCAGATTTGATTTACCAAATTCAATTGAGAACATTGCTCTATATTCTCTAAATCAGCCGATGGAAATGGATGCTTTCGCCGACTTGGTATGTTGCTATGCTGTCAAAATGGCGGCTGACACAAGCTCTTTAAGCCTTCGCAACATGTGATGCTTCTTCCGACTTGTCTCCTATTGTTTCAAACTGCATAAAAAAGAGAATTTTTGGAAAAATCTACAGGTAAAAATAATTCGCCTAGAATTATCGGACAATTTCTGCCTGGTATTGCCTGATATTTCTGGAAAACCTGTTTTTGATCTCTAGAATTTTTGCTATATTTTAGACTTTCCGCTAGCAGATGTGAACAGATAAATAATTTGAGATAAAAAACCGTACACTTGAATGTCTGTTGTTTTGATGTGCCCCTGTATTCCCCCCTTGGAAAGAGTTCCCAGATCGTTCCGAAAGGGAAAACGAACAAGATACGCTTAAAGAGCCTGTGTCAGCCGCCATTTTGACATAGCAACATGCAAAGTCGGAGAATGCATCCATTTCCATCGGCTGATTTAGAGAATATAGAGCAATTTTCTCGATTGAATTTGGTAAATCAAATCTGAAACTTTGTTTTTAGAAGTCGATTTAGAGATTTCGTCTTCTAATATCGAACGAAAACAATAACAAAGGAGTGGCTGACACGGGCTCTTAAATCTTCTCGGGGCATTTGGCAGGTCTGATTATATAAGTTTCATTCAGATTTTTCGGGAGTGGGAAAACAACGGCTATCCTGAAAATAAACACGTCTGAGATCTGGCAGGTGAACCAGTAAAGTGTAGGCCATAATGTTGACTAGATGGTTGTGAAAGCCATTAGAACTCCGCACGATTCTTTTGAAACACCGCGCTTTATGGTATATCATTCAATTAGAGCGTTTCTTTAAAACATTGCATATATCATGTCAATATGATAGTTTTATTTACGTTTTTTTAAATGTCTAATTTTCAGTTCACAAACGGACGGTTCTACGCGGGCACAAACGACTACTGCAGTAAATAGTGTTTGCATATCGCGAGACGAGCAGTGTTGATATAACGGAACCTTTGGAATCAATATACACACGACAAAGATCTGGGATGTTGTAGAAGATTTGAATGATTGATACCATAGGGATTTTAATGCAAAACATTCGAGGAAGAAGGTAACGCAGTGTGAAAGCGAGGAAGGAGCAAGTGGAAGAGACAGCTAAAGGAGGCGCAAGCACCTTTTGACAAAAGTAAAGTATCTGTAAATCTCCAAAGCCTTATAACCCAGGCAGAAAAACAGGAGAAGGTGATACGACAACGCGTGAGAGACCTCGGAGACGGAAATTCTAGCATCGACGCTGAAACGGAGGTCTGTAAAACTTTAATTGTGACACCGAACTCTTAAAGATGAACAATACAACTAGTAAAGGTGTTCCAGAGTTCATGAAGCCCTATAGTAAGGTAGATCTGTTTGCGTGGTGCTCGGCTTATGGTTTGTTAGCAGCGCTCATCATTTGCGGCAACGGTATAGCAATTGCTGTTCTTACAAGGAAGCGCTTCTTACGCAAGCGCACCAGCTACTTTTTGCTTTCCCTGGCGACAGCGGACATGCTTGTCGGATGCCTCTCAGTACCGTTGCATATTTACCAACTAGCGTTTAACCTGCGAGGAATTTGGATGGAGGCTACTACATTTTACAATATCATGCGGTCTTCAGACGTCTTCTGTAGCCTCGCTTCTACGTTTACACTTACTATTATAGCACTAGAAAGAGTCTTCGCCATCACGTTTCCTCTTCAGCACAGGGTGACCACAAAAAGAATTTACCATGCGCTGGTAAGCGCCGTATGGGTTCTATCTCTAATGCTTTCGAGTCTATATTTCTTACATACCTACCGATTGCTCCACCATCAAGTTTTCTTCTACTTTATGATGATAACGTTTTTCCTGTCTTTGTTCATAATGCTGGTAGCGTACCTCTCTATATATTATAAAGTGCGTAAAACGCTCAACACTTGGGACGGCAAGGGGAAACAGCCCAGTGTCACCACGTCGGATAGTTTCATCGACTCGAAAAACGCGGAGCACGTGCTGATGATGAAGCCAAACAAGCTGAAAAACTCCCATTGTCAGGAGGTGTCGCACTCGAAGCCTCCGTCGAAACGGGTCGGTTTCCATGACAACGAGGTAACAGGGCAAATGGTCCGAGCATCGGGAAAGGAGAGCGCGCGACGCGGCGCCGAAACAGACAAGAAACTTGCGGTGACTCTATTTATAGTCACGGCTGTCTTTATGCTTACATGGCTTCCCTTTCAAGTGCTGAACATGTTTATATTCTTTGCTTGTAAAGTATTTCCGTGCCCATTTATGCCACCCATATACGCGATCCATTTCCTAAAACTCTTAAACTACAGCAATTCATTTTTAAACCCTGTTATTTACTCACTAAGGTTGCCAGAATTCCGACTGGTTTTTCGTAAAAGCGTACTGGGACGATGCTTTAGATGAAAGACTGCTAATTACAATAAGGAGTGGACTATTAGAAATGGGGGGAGGGGTGGCAATTTTTTTGCGCGTGATTTATTTTTTCGGGGATCAGGTTGTGCAAGAATTTTTTTTCCGGAATTTGTATGATGCTTTTCACTTGCTTGGAACTCTGCAATAATTTTTTTAAGGATTGGCCTTGCTCGAATTTTTTTGAGGGGGAATTGCATTTCCCCCTCCCCCAATTTCTAATGGTTCACCCCTAAACTAGGACTGGGTAGGACCTGACGCAATGTAAGTGATAAAAGTATAAAGAATTATTCCTGGTTATGTGCAGCTTTTAACATTTGTGAAAAGAAGTTGTAAGTCTCCACGCAAAGAGCTAGTCAGCCACTCCTTCGTTATTGTTTTCTTCGATATTAGGAGTAGAATTTCGTGCAGAAATCTCGAAATATACCACCTACAAACAAAGTTTTGTACTTGATCTACCAACGTCAATCCAAAATACTGCGCTACATTCGCTAAATCAGCCGATGGAAATGGATGCTTTCGCTAGCTCGGCATGTTGCTAGTCTGTCAAAATGGAGGCTGACAGAGGCTTTTTAAAGTGCCACTGCACCTAATTTGTCACTTACCTGAAATTCCACCAAATAGGCAATATTCGTATTTAAACGGTCAGACTGGGAGGAACACTCAAGTGAGGCTAATGCGGGTCATTCTTTGTTTCACTATTTCCAGTTCAGTGTACTTTGAAAAGGCGAAACCCCCGCATGAGCCTCACTTGAGTGTTCGTCCCAGTCTGGCCGTTCGAGTACGAATATTTTCTATTCGGCACAAGTACTAGACTTCATGATCTTCAGTACTACCCCATTTATTTTGCCAGAGGTTTAAAGGAAAACAGGATATTTTGAGGCTATTTTGGTGGAATTTCAGGTAAGTGTAAATTAGGTGCTAGTGGCACTTTAACGGGTATCAACATATAGCAAGAAAAACGATAGTAATATGTATAGAGGGTAATAAATCTATGATACACAAAAGGAGAAGGTTGTATTACATATTGTGTAGGATGTATTACAATTTTCCAAATTATATTTTCGTTATGCTCTTGATTCACCACGCATGCTCACACATCTTGCCGCTGGCCAAAAGAGAACGGGCTCTGGCTACGGGATTGTCGACTCTGGTACGTTTTTCAAAAACGAGATTATTCTGGTTTGATGTACGCATGCGCGCCGTTTTTTTAACGACTTGATTGGACATTTTTTTAGCCAATCGAAATAGCTGTCACCAGAGCCTTCCCCACTAGGTGACGCGAATGGAGTCTCCCCCGCGAGTGACAACCCGGGGAGCTCTGTATACGAGAATGAAGCTTTCCCCCGCGAAATCGTGTTATCATACTCAATTCGCGCTTTATTCGAATTTGACAAACGGGTGAAATGCATTTGAGTGTTTGGATTTGCACGTGCTCGAATAGACCATAGTTTGACAAATAACCACGTCTAGTTGTGATGAATAGTCTACATTGTGATGAAACCATAGTCATGGGTTGATGGATATAATTTTATGAGTTGATGGATGTAATTCTACGGGTTGATGGATACAATTTTATGGGTTGAGGGATATAATTTTATGAGTAGGTGGAAATAATTTTATGAGTTGCGGGATTTTATGTTATTGGTTCCAGAACTTTATAGGTTGATGGATATAATTTTATGGGTTGATGGATAGAATTTCATTACTTTGTCAAAAACACCTTGGCATAAACATGTTTGGTTGTTGCGCTATTTATTGACATGATTGACTAATATAAGGTATATTATAGTACATGTGAAAACAATGATCAGTAATCAAATAAAAACTCACAATTAAAACAAAACGAACTACAAGTCCCGTCGATTTACATTGCCTGCTGTTGTTGACAAATCCTCGAGATATGAATGGTGAACATTCCTCAGCATTTTTGACAGCTCTTCTTGCAGTTGACCCACATGTACGCCGGGTTGCGCCTGCACTCACCACGGCGTGCCCACCGCCAACAGCGATGGTTGTTGTCACGGCAATTGCCGCCGCCACCACCTATGGACATAAAGTTTAGAGTTAATTTGACGAACTTTACCTTGCGCGCGCCTCCCGAAAAGTTGCCATTTCAACAATTTCGTACCCAGAGCTCCTCGGCTCGTCGTCTCGCGGAGTAGCCTCGTCGCTAGGTTTGCGAGCACAGTTGAAGCTCTCGTAAGCGAACACCACGGGAACTGAAAATTGCGGTCGTTAACGGAGCTGGTCGCTTACGAGAACGGCTCTCGTAAGCGACCACCAAGCGGCTTCCTACTTGAACAATAGGCGTTGGTCGCTTACGAGAGCTTAGTACAATAAATCTAGAAAATATCATGTTATACTAATGCTTAAAATAGTTTGATTTATTTCCCGACTTTAATTAAGAATAGATAACCACAAATATGTACAGAGAAAATATGTAGAAAATAGCATTTCACTGGTGCAGCTTGTATCAGTTTACATATTTATGAGGTGATGACTGATGTTTTAAAGACAAAAAGTACTTTGTTCGCTTATGAGAGCTTAAAAACAATAGAAAATCTCTGTTGGTGATTTGAAATTGTGGTCGCTAACGGAGCTGGTCGCATCGATAAGGCGGTCGCTTACGAGAGCTTGAAATAACAGAGTTTAAGTGACATTTCAAACGGGGTTTCGGGAAAATGGTCGTTATGGGAGCTGGTCGCTTACGAGAGTGGCCGCACAGAGAGCTTCGACTGTATACCATAAAGAACAGAAGGAGGAAGTACTACTCACCACAAAGATTACAGCTTTTCTTGCAATTTAGTTTCATGTAGGCCTTACTGCGAGAACATTCCCCTATGCGCGCCCAGTAACGGCAAGTCGGGTTGTTATCCACACATCTCACTGAAAAAGGGAACAATAATAAGCATTCTGTCAGTATAGCACGGTTTCTTGCGCACTTTGCCCATGATAAATATAATATTTTGGTCATTATGTTACCACCGTCGTATTCATTGCTACGCGACCTCAAAATTCACTGTTGCGATTGGCGATTATACGCAAGAAAATTGTAATGTTCATTTTCTTCAACCAATAAACATTATACAGGATACCTGAAAACCATTTTGGTTGATATGGCAATCAAGTTCGACCCACTGAAGTGGTCAAATCCCGCGTTTTGGTTTGATTGACAGCGAAAAGTCGCCAATCGCCCATTGAATTTTGAGGTCGCGTAGCAATGCATACAGAACAAAATGGAAACTTGCATCAGCTTGCGTACAATTGCGATGTTGCAATAAGTTTCACGCATGGAAATTTGAACATGTTCAAGTGGACGCAAGCTCGCGCAGTTGGGTAACCAAACGATGCGCTAGTCGAAGCAAAACTTGCGTCAAGTTGCGCAGACCTGAGTTTCGTTTGGCCAGGGCTTTGGAATGATAGAAATAAAAACAGAGATCAAAACAATGTGTCACCTGGTGGTCTCGTGACGGGGGGTCTGGTGATAGGTGGTGGTGTTTCCGGTGGGGGAGGGGTGGGGTATCCAGTGATCGGAGGAGGTGTTTCTGGCTTGGGAGGGGTGGGTGCGCCTGTATTTGGCTTTGGCGGTCGCGGTCTCTGGGTTGGCGGTCGTGGTCTCTGGGTTGGTGGTTTCTGTCCTACTCGTCTCTTGGTCTTGAAATCCATTAAAATGCCATTTCCATCTAGCAAATAAATGATCTTGTGGTTACTTCACAGTCGTGTAGTTAGAGCTTCTCGCAACATACAGGCTTTGACCCATAATTTTCAAATAAAGTAAGAAACATTTTCACATTTTTCGTATTTCCATATCCTAATACCATATCTAGTTCACGTGACTATAATTTAATTCCACTAGAACTCAATGTTAGCACTTACTTCGGTCACAGTTCATTTTGAAGTAATAGCGCTCTCTTGGCAGGTTCTTCTCTGAAACGTAAGTAAGTAAGTACCTTTATTTAGACACGGTACAACTCTCAGTAACACAGAACAACACTATACAATAGTAATCGTAATAAACTCTATGATAAATTCTGATGCTTTTGTGAATAGAAAGAGTGAATAGACTTATAAATATGTCAGTTTTTCAGCCCATCAATAAGCCCTCTGAGAGTGAGGGAACACAGCGCACCACAGCAAGGCACAACAATGGTCAATGGTATGGGTGTTATACTCACTTGCTTCACATCTTTTGACAATCTTGTTACCGCACGGAAAGACCTCCTTGTTGAAGTTATACAACACACGATCATACGAATACAGCTCGGTGCGTGTGTTCACGTGATTATGCACGCCATTCGGTCGGGCTGATTCATCATTGACATCAAAATAGGACTGCGCCCCCTCGGCGAAGTACTCCCTGTCCGTACTCATGGCGTACGTGCGTGCCCATAGGCGACCCGTGCTCTGGGAAAAAAAATCGATACAGATCGAGCGTGAATTGATGATTTACTAAATAGTAAGACGAAATCCGGCCCCAGACGCTGATCCCCACCCCCTCTTCGTTCCGTCCTTCCTCCCCTCCTCTGTTCCCCTGTGCATCAATTTTTCGCTCGCCACATCCATCGGGGAATACCGCAGCTTCAGATCAAGAAATTCAATAAGGGAGGGTCATTTCTCCGAAGGGCGCAGCTTCCATTCCTCACAAACCCAGAGAAGGAGGGGAGCCCACATCCCTCCCTGGATGCACCACAGAACCGACACGGAACAGAACCGTATATTCGACTTACCTTTAAGTAACGGTATCGGCGGTTAAGACGGCTGTCAAAGTCCCGTATGGCGCCGCCTTTGGCGATACCAATCTCGTGCATACCGTGAACGAACTCGTGAAGGAAAATGTCCTCGCGCGGATAGCGGTCACCCTGCCAACACATGATGTTCTCTTCGCCGCCTGCAAGGGAGTGAATACACTTAATAGCCAATCATAAAGAGAGAAAATACAAGTTGCTGCTGAATGGCTTCCTTGTTAGCCAATCACAAGTGAAACCACTATCATTCTTTGTAAGCCAAGCCAGGTAAAAACACTATTGTCATGATTTGACCCGAGCCTTTACAAGCAAGAGGTGCCCAAGCGGTACACGAGTCGCGTGATCCATATACATGCTTATACAAGCAACAGGTACCCAAGGGGTACATGAGTCGCGTGATCCGGGCCTATACAAGCAACAGGTACCCAAGGGGGTACATGAGATGGATGTGATATTGATTTGTGTATAAGGATTTGATGGTCCCCCCAATATACCGATCCAGTCTTTGATGTGATCGTGTTGGCTATTGGCCCTAGTTTGATATCGGGTTGGCTATTACCCCAAGTACTTACAAGTTGTGTCGGGTTAGCTAGTACTTACAAGTTGATATCGGGTTGGCTAGTACTTACAAGTTGATATCGGGTTGGCTATTGCCCCTAGTACTTACAAGTTGATATCGGGTTGGCTAGTACTTACAAGTTGATATCGGGTTGGCTAGTACTTACAAGTTGATGTCGGGTTGGCTAGTACTTACAAGTTGATGTCGGGTTGGCTAGTACTTACAAGTTGATATCGGGTTGGCTAGTACTTACAAGTTGATATCGGGTTGGCTAGTACTTACAAGTTGATATCGGGTTGGCTATTGCCCCTAGTACTTACAAGTTGATATTGGGTTGGCTAGTACTTACAAGTTGATATCGGGTTGGCTATCGTCCCTAGTACTTACAAGTTGATATCGGGTTGGCTATTGCCCCTAGTACTTACAAGTTGATATCGGGTTGGCTAGTACTTACAAGTTGATATCGGGTTGGCTATTGCCCCTAGTACTTACAAGTTGATATCGGGTTGGCTATCGTCCCTCCAAGACCACGTGCCCTCTGATTCCACCAGGAGGCCAGCCAAGAGTGCTCAGGTATCGAGGTCACGCCCTCACTCCGTGCTACCACGCCAGCACGCCCGTTCCGTCTGTATAACCAATCTCTGAATGGAAAATAAATACACAGTAGATTATTGCCGGTGGCTCGTGATTTTACAACGTTCTCGTGTCTCTCACAACATCGCGCGTGCTCTATGTTTTTCAAAAGTCTTTGCTCTTTTTAAAACTAGATCAGTTCTTCTCATAAGCCCGAGAATGAGTCATTAAAAGAACCTTTTAACGAAATGACTCGATTTCTGCAGACAAAAGATTACTTTTCAGGTTATTATTCCCTTTATTAGAGAATACGAGGGTTTCAGTCTAGGAAATGAGATACTTTAGTAGCAGATCAAATAGTCTGCTAGCCGGCTCTCCATTGGGTTTTGATTTGTTGGGGGCGCGCGCCAAAAATATCAAATGTCCGAAAAAACCCACTGGAGAGCCGGCTATGTACTCTCGGAAAAGACAATAAAACGAACCTGATATCCTTACGATCAGCAAGCATCAACACCACAATGTAACACGCACGCCTCAATGCCGAGTCTTGTGCGCGCCTGGAGCTCAGGATAGGGATACCAAACGCGTGAAGGTATTTCCCGTAGAAAGTGCTCAGACGCAGTTCTCTCCGTACATTGCTTGGAACGCCAATCACTCTATCGCATTCCCAGGTTTGGGGTGCACTTCCAGCTCGATATGCGTTTCGATCTGAGAAACAAAATAAGTTTTTGTCCAAACAAGAGTTGAATATTAGATGGAGTTTCCATCGTCTGGGTCTACCGGGCTGCGCTTTCCTGGTTTTGTGATAAAAATAGAACTAATTCCTTCTCTAATGTTATACCTTTTTATCGTTACGTTGAGGTCGTTTTTAGGAGCCGATGCGCCCTGTCCATAATGCACTCCTTCGCCCTCATTTTCGATGCCAGTTTTGGACTTACCCCAAAACCCCAATATCTTGTTTGCTTAGCACATTTTACCAAATAACGCGAGGCAAGCTCTTAAACCGGAGCTCAAATGACATAATTCAGTAGAGACGAAGGATCCGAGACGAAAGATTCCAAGGAACACAAAAGAACGTAGCTAATGCAGAATAAAATAGCTCTCCTTTTGCCAATGGTTCAGTGTGCATGGGCGGTAGGAAAAGGGGAATCTGTCAGTTAATGATTAATGCGTACGTACTGTAAGAGATTCTTCCTTTTGCGACTTGCTCTTCTGACAGCTTCACGAGCATGGAGAAGTCCGCAGGGCGTCTTGGCGTTTTAGGTGATGCTGTGGGGAATAATGTAGTAACGGTTATATTAAAAAGTGTTTTCCTCCGAAACTTGTCGAGAAAAGCGAGCGTCACGAAGCGCGACGACGGGACACCTTTAAGGCGGGAAAATCAGTGACACAACAATCCCCTCAATTTGTGACGCGCAACATTGCTGAGATGATAGGTTTTCGATGTTGTGCGTTTTTTTACTCCTAGCCCCAAACTTGTCACGCAATAAAAAAATTGGTTGTAAGTTGAGCGAAACTGTTGTACGCGAGTAGTTCAGCGCGGGTCTTCTTTGGAGGAGCAAAGTTTCTGTTGTGTGACAAGTTTGCAGGGCTCTCAGGGTGAGCAATGGTGAGGTCAAAAGCTTGCACGCAGCATCCAATGTTGCATGCGAGGGAATGCGTGAAACACTAAATACACAGATAGTTACTTTTCAGAATATTGCACTGTAAAAACTATGGCTAGAAAAATAATTTTTACTATCAAATCCTGAATGAATCGGGAATCGAGAGGGGTCTGAAATCATGCTTTAGTGCATATAAATCCCCCTCCATCTTTACATGATAACATAACAGAAGAGGCCTGGCATGCATCGAGTAAACATGAATGTCGTCAGAGTTCAGATGTCGTCAAGTCAGGTAAAACCGACTGCAGATGTCTGCTTTGGAATGATTAACAGATTTATAAATCGAGTTCTCCTTGCCTGGTTATGCCGTCTACATGAGGTGGTGAATTTTTATAATGTGCTTGACCTGACGTCAACGCGCAAATAAATACTAGCTATAACACAGGGCGCCCAAAATCATTGTTTGTGAAAAGTCGATCCTGTTCTGTCCCGTTAAAATGCCCCCTGTATCGTTAAAATGCTCTAAAAACGTAAAAATATTGTCAAATTTTCAAATAAAAAAATCTTACCTCTGTACATTGTCTCTGTGATGATGCTTTGGAGTTCTTTGTAGTCCAGAAAATTGCCCCATATTGCGTAAAACAGCCTGTAAAAGCCAAAGTTCCTGACACCACTTCCCCCCTTGTAAAAGAAAACAAGGGGGGAAGTGGTGTCAGGAACTTTGGCTTTTACAGGCTGTTTTGCGCAATATGGAGCAATTTTCTGGAGTACAAAGAACTCCAAAGCATCACAGAGTCAATGTATAGAGGTAAGATTTTTTTATTTGAAAATTTGACAATAGTTTTACGTTTTTAGAGCATTTTAACGATCGCGATACAGGGCATTTTAACGGGACAAACAGGATCGACTTTTCACAAACATTGATCTTGGGCGCCCTGTGGCTATAAGCATCTCTTCTGAAAACAGATCAAAGACGAAGACTAAACGACATAGATATTTTATATTCCCCAGATTTCCCAGTAGGGATGACAGATGTGCATTTTCATGTATTTTAAAGCCTGACTGTTGGATATCAGCCAATAGCTCAAGGACTTAAATGATATACGTTTTATACTCACCAACTTTACTTGCTTGCGTTGCATGCAACAGAAACACCAAACAAACAGCAAACTTCCACAGCATCGCGTTATAATTTGTTATTTACTCAGGATCGACAACTTTGTAATACTGTAACAGACCCGAAGTGTTTTTATATTTACGACAAGGAGGCCTGACCTTGTATACGTCCACTGCGTCAGCAGGCTGGGTCTGTTTATTGTGCAATGGTGCCGCCGCCTTTTACGTCAAGCTTCCCTTGTCACGTATTGTCCTTAGCGCGCGACATGATCGGTGACGATTGAAGTTGTACGGACCGCATTGACCATACAAGGCCAGGAAGCGGTACTTCCACATCAGCAACCGTTTAGAGGTTCCGCATTGTTTCTGAGCAAAGTAGAAGGCCTTGAGCTTGGAGACCAGCGAACGGGATGTTTATGTGTGGGTCAAGGAAGCTCCAAGGAAGGCGCAGCTTTAGCGGCATTGGATTTCATGGTTGTAAGACGATGCGGATATATCCCGGGATACGAGGAATTGTAATTTTATGTCTACAATCGTTACAGATCGCCATACTAAAAAATGTTGTGTTTCCATAAAATAAACCGCTAACCTTCTCGTTAAAACCCCTCCCCCCCCAACTCAATGTTGTTTTGTCAAACGCGCCAGTGGTTGGGCTTCAACATTGAAGGAGGGAGGGGGGATTAAAGCCAAGAAGACATCGCTTACGCAGTTGAAATGGTAAAAAGCATTTTGAAGGGAAATTCTCAAGCACTTTTGTCGCTGATTAGGGAACGGAGACCAAGTAGTCTCCCGCGCAGCAGCCCGTCCTTTGTAAGCGTTGCGTGACCGGCGTTGCGTGACAGACTAGAGACCAAGGACTCGGGCTTGGAACTATGGGATCTAAATTAGAAATATGATTTGCAAGCCGACACAAAATATGGACTACGCGGGAGCTAGAATATTGGTTCTCTTGCAACCGTCTTGGTTGTTGCAGACTTGTCTTCTCTTTGTTTTGATCTTCCCTCTTCTCGCTGCTGCGCGTGTGACGTGAAAGCCTAATATCGTAATACTCAATTTCACTGTATGTATAATCCTGACTGACAGAAAGACGCATTTTCTTTTTGATGCTCTCAACTCTGCTGGAAACCAGAGGCTCGCGAGGTGACAACGCGAACGGGCAGAATTTCAGCCTCTGGTCCCCAGGGTACTCTTAATACGAATTTTAGTACCGGCTCCACACAGGCTACTCTTACATTCGCATGAAAGTAGAACAGCACGAGTTTCGATTCTACGCAATTCTCGGGCGTTTGGTTTTAATATGAAATAGACTTATCTACGTCTGTGAGCTCTAAATAATCAACATCAAGGAACGACAACATAAGAATTCTAAGAACACAGACGGGATATACCATGACGGTCCACGACATAAGAAACCATGCAGCACTTGGTAAAACATAACTGTAATCAATGAACGATTCCGGCTATAATGAATGCGCGCACTGCATGTCGGTAGTTGTGTTACATTTTACGAACAGTGTTTTGCATGCGCGCGTTGCGTTCTGGTAGTTGTGTTAATACTGAAGAAAATAAGGCCATGGCAAGCCATGGCAGGACATAGCAAGCTATGGCTTGCGTAGCCAGCGATCCGGTGAAAAAGAAACCGAGAGAAACAGGAGAGCGGCGAGAAGTTCGACGAGCGAGTTTTTGGCCGCGCGAAAATGGGGAACGGTTTCTATACAGACTAGTTCTAGTTGTCTTGTCTTAATAAGCTTTGTTTCCGAGTGCTAAATGGCCGCGGACTAGGGTGCTACGCAAGCTACATGAGCTGAGCTGAGTATTTGTGCGAATTTTGAAGCCTCTGGGGGGGGGGGGGGGCATGTGTTGCCAAACGTGCTTTGACATTCTAGGCATTTTATGGAGGGATGGTTCAAACATGAGGGCCTCGACAACGGGCTATGTCATATTGTTTACAACACACGAGCGGAAGAGGACACTCTTTCTTCTATTGGTGCAGGGTCTAGTTTTTCATAGCGCCCGGTTTCGATCCTCAGCTTGTGTGCGCTGATTCGAAATTGTGCCAAGGCGGTTCGTTGTTTTTCACCTCGGTTAGGTATCTTTCTCAATCAAGCGCTTCATTAGAAGTTTCCCGCGCGCCTTGCAGAATTCGAGCCGCACGGATACTACCGCCACTTTGACTTTACCGACGGGCACTAATTAGATGCTCGCGCTATTGCGCACCGATAGTGTATACACACCTATTTCAAAAAAGTTAAGGTTGCTTTCGGAATTGGTCTTTGGTTGTCTAGCGCCATTGTTTGGTTGTCACTCATGAAAATAATCATATTGTTGACCAAATCCGAAATTGCGAAAAATACTTGATTTTCTTAAAAAGCTCAGTATCCGGCCGCTCTCGCAAATTTTCTCGGATCTGAGACCCCGTATAGTTTTCCATCCTTAGCACGACTAACCGCCTGGACTACCGTGTTGAATGTTCCGAGTACTAGCTTGTGCTTGCGAGCTCTTAGACCGTCTTGAATGCCTTGAGATAAAATGTATCCCTGTTTGTTATTGGCTGAGATGTGGTCAGGGAAAAGCTGGTGATGAAGTCGAGGCTCGGAGACAGCTTCTTGCAGAGTCTTTTCAAACCAGAGGTTACTCATGGATACCTATAGGAAAAGGTGAACATGTTATGATCCACTTAGGGACTGGGTAGATGGAGACTCCTGGTTGATGGTCTCCTGGTTACTACACGATTAGTAACACAATTCTCATTTCTCACCAGTGCTGTAGACGTGATAATCTTCGTCCTCCTGCGGCTCCACACACTAACTTCACGTCCCCCTCCCCGTCAGTAAAAATAACGGGACTCATGGATGACATAGGGCGCTTGCCAGGTTTAATGAAGTTTACGGCGGATGGTTTCAGGCCAAACGCGTTGATAAGACCTGGAGTGCTGAAGTCATCCATGATGTTATTGTAGAGGATTCCTGTACGCTTGGACAGATAGCCCCCACCAAATCTATGAGTGAAAGAAAAAAGTGCTGTCAACTGCAGCTGCATGTCGGGTATGTGCCGCCCTATAGGGTATGTTTTTGGGCTCCTGGGGTCTGCGGTAGGGTAGCGTTTTTCGCTTCGTTGGTCTCTGATAGGCTATGTGATTTCAGTGTGGTTGCCCTACAAAGAAATTTCGATCAATGTTGTGCCGCATTTAGTGATAAAGACATTTTATTTTAAAACCTTTTCATGATTAACAAAATTCCGCTTTGATCGCGACCAAGTGGACCACCCTGGTGACTAACTTTAGGTCTGCGGTAGGGTATACAATTTTAACTGCAGGTCTATGGTAGGGTATAAAAAACGAGGATTTTTGGTCTCTGATATGGTCAGGTTTTGGCGGGATTTCGAGCACACTAGGAAGCTATTTTTGGGGCTCTGCAGATGTAATTGCGAGGAATTGCGTCAAGGTATTTTCATGCCCGCGATCTGACGATTGAAAATACGTAGCAATTAAACATTGATTGGTTTAGCTTGATAAAAAGCTAAACAAGAAAATTGTGTTCATTTTCATAAATAAATAAACATATGTTTCATAAAAAAAGTTGGCGCAAACGAAGTCATTGGTCATTAATATCGCTCTCACTTTGCGACCAGTAGTATATCTCAAGGAGGTTGACGGCAGGCGAAGGGGTTGTACGGGTGCTCGCTCGCTCTTCCGTCCTTGCCTGTACTGCCAATGGCTCATTGCATTTTCTTTCTGCACCGGGGGTGTCGAGAACCCGGGAAAATTCCAGGGCGAGGGGTGTGTTATTCGTCTTGATTGTTTTCAAGATTATTCAATTCAGGTTCTTACCTATAATTAACGCTCCCTGTCACCGACACAGCGTCCCCGTTAGGAGCAAGCACAGATAAATGGGTAGTGCCGCTGTCACTCTTGAACGCCGAATCACCGTAATAGCTGTGGTTAGCATGTGTCTGGTTGTCCCAGATCTTTTGGCGTAACTTTTCGGCGTAAACGTGAGACTTCATTTTCTCGAAGATCTGTAGCATGATTGTGAGATCGTGGTGAATTATTTAGCGATGGAACGTCTGCACATTTAGCATCAAAGGTCATGCAACAAAATGATCATCATCATCATCCGGGGATTTTTTGGGTGAGAATGCTCGTCGGTAAACGAATTTGACTCCTAAAAGATTACCAAAAGGGGCATGGCTTACACAGCCAATTAAAATACATTCTCGAGCCCAGAGCTGCACGGCTCGTCACCTCGAAAGGGAGGTCCTGGTGACAGCCATTGACGCATGCGCGAGATTTGATACAGAGCCGTTTTCAGAAACAGCTTTCTGCGCATGCCCCAACGTTCAAAATCAGCCAATCAGCGAAGGCCCTCAAATGGATGACCCCAGAGCCTCCCCCGCGAGGGGACGAGCCGGGAAGCTATGAGTACGGGGAGAATGATGAAAATATATCTCTGGTCTTCGTGTGAATACCACTAAAAGATAGGGGGCATCCCTGACCCCAGAAATATAGGAGTATCCTCCCCCCGTCAGTAGAATTATTCCAATATATTTCATATATCTAGACCATACTATGGCGCAGTACTGGTCTGTATACTTGCCTCAGTGATGTTCTCGAATTTCGGATCCCCCAATAAGGCCCGTCTAGCGAAACCGAATTTGAAAGCTTCCACGATACGGTGGTAAGTCAGGGCAGAGGCCGAGTCGCTAGCACGCGCCTCAGGGCCAAGATTATAACCTGGTGATAAAACATAGACATTACTCCTTTACACGCACCGAATTCGGAATTTTAAGGTGAGATTTTATGTACTTTTGATTGCGCAGATTGAAATTGGCAAAGACAGACACCGAACCGCAAAAATGTTCGCAATAGCCAGGAGCCCATAAGTAGGAGTCTCCAACTAGCTTATAAATTTGAGGCACTGTTATTTCTGACCTATCTATTTTTAGAATAGATTTGCTAGGTTAGTTCTTTGTTTGCTGGTTACGCCAGTGGGCATACATAGATTAGAATGAAATTAGAACAATGGGAGGTATTCACGTGTACATTTTAATTGTGCTATGAAGTGTTCTAAAAATAGATCGGTCAGTAAAAACGCTGCCTCATGGACCCTATATGAGAGATGGAAGCTCCTACTCATGGACTCCTGAAATAGCTTACTCCTTATCATCATCCCGCCATTTGTTTCTCAAATAGATCAAAATTCTTGTGATGTGCATGTCGCAATAGGGTCTTTCTGTCGCTATCAGCAATGGCCAAGGTTGATGACGCCAATTTCCGGCCAATTCATTTGAAAATTTTAAAACCCATATTTAGGAAATTGGTGCCGTTTTCATGTGCCGAATAGACCTCCTCAGCTTGGGCGTAATGTTGTCCCATTTCAGATCACGTGGCATTCATTTGAATAATCTTTCTTTGTTTGGAATGCTTCCATATTCATATATTCTTTGATGCGTAGCAGAAAAACAAAGACAGAATACTCAGGGGAATGCCACGTGATCTGAAATGGGACAACATTACGCCCAAGCTGAGGAGGTCTATTTGTTCCGTTTCTTATGCCCGCTGTTGGTCTAATTATTAAATATCAATGCTGCTACCACCATAAATCCCGCAAGGGATACGCCCACCTAGATATCGACAAGTACACCCGCCCCTCCCTCCCCAAGTCCTTGATTTGACGGCCCGGTGTCTTCTTCATGATACTAACCTTTTAGAATATTCATAATAAGAGCCACGACTACTCCAGAGGAGGGAGGTGGGGCGGCATATAACATCTTATCTCCCACATCATTGACAATTGCGTTCCTAACATTAGCCTGGTAGGAGTTCAGGTCTTTAATCGTTATGATACCTCGGCCCTCTTGCATATCTTTCGCGATATCCGCCGCTAATGAGCCGTTATAAAATGAGTGCGGGTCATCACGGACTTTCTCGAGCGTCGCGGCAAATGCAGGGTGTTTTAGTACGGTTCCTTCTGCTTTTAACACTCCGTTTTCCATCAGCAGATCCCTGTGCCAATCAAATAAAATGAAAAATTAGAATTGTAGAATGCTAGTCAAATTGTTGAACATGCTGTAAAGTAGCCTGCGCAGCAAGCGCAAAAGGGAGAGGGGCGCTGAGGACGCGAGGGAATGCGTAGAGAGAAGGGAAGAGAGCGCTTGCAGACAGCACGCCGGCCCAACCGTCGTAAAATTCGAGTTTCTGTCTCCCCAATCCCTCGCGTCCGCGTCCTCGGCGCCCCTCTCCCTTTCCCTTTTGCGCTTGCTACGCAGGCTAGCTGTAAAGAAAACAGCCCAAGAAAACCCTTAGAAAAGTCGCTGATTGCGATGCATTTATGGTTGCTTTGATGACGAAAAGGGGGCTACGAATGCGATCATCCGTGACAGTCCTCCGAGAACGCCTGCCAATGTGTGTTGCGTGACGCGATGGGAGCGGACATCAAAGCAGCCTAACTGGGAAGTAAGCAGGGCTTGTATAATTACTTCTTGCAGGCGGGTTCACAACACACACCTTAAACCAGTATTATTTCTGATGAACTCCTCTCTGCTCTCCATAGCTTCGTGCAGGGCTTTGATGATTTTGAATCCATTCTTGGCCAGGTCGATGGTAGGCTGGACCAGCTCACCCCATGGAAGTTTACCAAACCGCTGCCACCCCAGGTAGAGCCCACGTACCTCTCCTGGTACGCCTGCTGCTATAGCACCTAGAGAAATTGAAAGAAAACAGACAATCATCAGCTCTCAATCCAGGAGTTGTCTAATCTGTTATATCGTGTCATGCAACCGCATCGTGTCACGCATGGCGTGGCACGGTACAGCACACAAAAAGTAACACATCACAGCACACGTGGCACGGCACGACAAGCCAAGGCATAACACGGCAGAGCACCGTGACGACACGGCAAAGCACCGTGGTACGGTAGGACACGGCACAGCACCGTGACGACACGACAAAGCACCGTGGTACGACACGAAACGGCATAACACGGCACAGCACCGTGACGACACGGCAAAGCACCTTGGTACGGTACGACACGGCATAACACGGCACAGCACCGTGACGACACGGCAAAGCACCGTGGTACGGTACGACACGGCACAGCACCGTGACGACACGGCAAAGCACCTTGGTACGGTACGACACGGCATAACACGGTACAGCAGAGCACCGTGACGACACGGCAAAGCACCGTGGTACGGTACGACACGGCATAACACGGCACAGCACCGTGACGACACGGCAAAGCACCGTGGTACGGTACGACACGGCACAGCACCGTGACGACACTACAAAGCACCGTGGTACGGTACGACACGGAATAACACGGCACAGCACCGTAACGACACGGCAAAGCACCGTGGTACGGTACGACACCGCATAACACGGTACAGCACAGCACCGTGACGACACGGCAAAGCACCGTGGTACGGTACGACACGGCATAACACGGCACAGCACGCTGACGACACGGCAAAGTACCGTGGTACGGTACGACACGGCAAGGCATAACACGGCACAGCACGCTGACGACACGGCAAAGTACCGTGGTACGGTACGACACGGCACAGCACCGTGACGACACTACAAAGCACCGTGGTACGGTACGACACGGCATAACACGGTACAGCACCGTGACGACACGGCAAAGCACCGTGGTACGGTACGACACGGCATAACACGGCACAGCACCGTGACGACACGGCAAAGCACCGTGGTACGGCACGACACGGCATAACACGGTACAGCACCGTGACGACACGGCAAAGCACCGTGGTACGGTACGACACGGCATAACACGGCACAGCACCGTGACGACACGGCAAAGCACCTTGGTACGGTACGACACGGCATAACACGGTAAAGCACAGCACCGTGACGACACGGCAAAGCACCGTGGTACGGTACGACACGGCATAACACGGCACAGCACGCTGACGACACGGCAAAGTACCGTGGTACGGTACGACACGGCAAGGCATAACACGGCACAGCACGCTGACGACACGGCAAAGTACCGTGGTACGGTACGACACGGCAAGGCATAACATGGCACAGCTAAGCACAGTGGCGACACGGCAAAGCAACCTGGTACGGCACCCACGGGCACAGCACAGATGACAGAAAGGAAATGACAGATACCGGGCTCTCGCACGCTTGTTGGCCACTTCTCTGTCAAGAAAATAGTTCAAATCGCAATCCAATTCCATCCTCTTAATAACATGTCAAAACAACCTAGAATTGCATTTGTCTAACACTTGAAAGGTTTTTCTATTAATCTGGAGGATTATTTTGATTTCTATGGGCAAATGTACATGTGTTTTCACAGTTACAACATTACTTATTTTTTGTCCACGGTGGACAAATATTGAGCGTGCGAGAGCCCCTTTAACCACATTAGCCGCGTAAGTGTACCCTACCTTGAGGTTCATTAAAAGTCTCACCTTGTTGTGCGTTCTTGGACTTGTTAACATACATAGTCGAGTTTGCGGCCAACGGCGCAACTTCCCTGCAGTCTATAAAGGTGGCTTGTCTCTTGTCTCTTTGGTAGACGAGTATGAAGTCTCCTCCTCCTATTCCTGTTGAGTGCATGTTCAAAAGGCCGACACAGAACATAGAAGCGATGGCGGAATCCATTGCGGACCCTCCCTTGTGTAGAATCTTGCCTCCGAGTTCCGAGCAGTAGTCTGCGACAGATAGAAAAACACGAAGAAAGTCTCGTGATATTGGACAATGTACGGTAGAGAAGAGGGGTTTTCGAATCTTCAAGTCTTTAATACAAGAACCCATAGTCCCGATGAAACGACCCTGGACTGGACTGCATGTTGTCGAATGAGAGACTACGTCACATCACTAAGACCCGTCCAGTACGTGACTTCTGTTACGTGCAACAACTCAAATACATAGGACATATCTGTCGCCTAGATAACTCAGAATTACAAAAAAAAGATGATATTCGAGTGCCCAAAACTACCTGGAACAGAAAGGATATTTGGTATGGACATATCATAGATACGAAGAGCTATGATGAAGAGAACGAACTAATGCAAGTACTGGACACAATGATGGTGATAATAATGATGATGACGATGATGACTACGTTTAGATGCAATTCCAATACCACACACCTGTCATTCTGGGAAACGTTTGGCAGAACCCCAGGGAGGCAAATTCTTGGAATACGTTGTTCTTTCGGGGACACAAAAAAAAATCCGGCAACATTCCGTCGAGATGATTCCAAACCAATACAAATACAATACTCAGATGGTCCCCCCCCCCCTCCCTTCTTCGAAAATTTATTGAACTGTACTATCAAACTCACCAGCATCACTGGCAACTGCAGCTTTTTCAAACGGACCCACTCCAAGTGAAGGCTCGTTGCTTTTGGTCTTTTCCTTGGACTTTCTAAGGCCTAGTCCCAGACCGATACCGAGCGCAATGGCAACGAGGAGAATGGCTAGAACTACGACAAGAACGACTCGACCACTAACTCTGTATCAAATGAACAAATGTAATTATAATCATGATCAGTAATAATCGGGTTCATGTCCATTAAAGAGCCTGTGTCAGCCGCCATTTTGACAGCATAGCAACATACCAAGTCGGAGAAAGCATCCATTTCCATCGGCTGATTTAGAGAATAAATATATGTTATTTACCGGCTAGGAGGTCCGTGTAGGGAAAAACTGTGACCGAGGGCTGGAAAATGTTGAACAAGGCAGGAGGCCGAGGTCAACATTTTCCAGGCCGAGGTCACAGTTTTTCCCTATACGGACCGACCTAAAGCCGGTAAATAACTTATTTTTTCCAACTCTAAAATTTGATTTTTCGATGAAAACAAGCGCGCCAAAATGGTTACCGTGACCTAGGTCAGAGATAGGAAAATATTGCGCCCGTGCGCGCGCTCTAAGAACCAATCAGAATGCAGAATTTGTTACCGTGCCCTCGAGGAAAAATATTAAGAGTAATATTCTCGATTGAATTTGGTAAATCAAATTCGAAACTTTGTTTTTAGATGTCTATTAAGAAATTTCTACACGTAATCCGCCTTCTACAGGCTCTTTAACATATCATACAGTCACCCCGCAGTCACCAAGAAAATTCGCCAGAACTTGCAGATACTCGAGAAATAAAACGTCGTGTCCTTGGTCGCGAGATTTAAAACCACAGGTAACCCGCGTGAATTCGTAAAAACACGACAAGAGTTTCTCGACTGTCGTAGCGTGCGATGGGAGGGAAACGTTGCGTGACCGACATAAAGGACGGGCTGCGGAGGAGACTATAAATGATTCACTTGTTTATCAAGTGTGGACCCCCCGCTGGACTCTCAGCTTTAACAAGGTTTCAATAGACCTCCTCGGCTTGGGCGTAATTTTTTCCCATTTCAGAACACGTGGCATTCATTTCATTTCATTTCTTTGTTTGGGTTGTTTCCATATTCATACACCTGTTTCAGAAAAGGTGTACCGCCAAAACTGTCGTTGTATCCCGCGGTGCGTCATGGGAGAAACTAAGGACGAAATAGGCCATGTTCGAATTACGCTCCAACAACCTACAAACAATAACCTCAAGTCGAGGCTTTCTTCTAAAATTACTGTATTAGAACTTGGAGAAAGCCTCGATTTGAAGCTTTTGTCTTGTGAGCATTGGAGCGTAATTCGAACCTGGGCTATTCTCGCGTTAATCCGTTCCAAGTTTCTTGCGAGCGATGTATTGTACAGTCATTTGTCATAAACAGGGCAATAAGTATGATTAGTATTCAGCCATGCCACTATCTCGATTCTGATGGCTAAGGGTACACAGCGAAAGCATGTTGGCGCGCAGATGGTGACGTCAAACTCGAGACTTAAGGATTGATGCACTCTAATGACGTCATAACGCAAGCCAATAGGTTTGGCCGCCATCTTTTCATTTCGAATATTCTCGTTGAATCTGCTATTGCCGAGGGATCATTGCTCAGGATATCAACAACATCAACAATGGATATTTGAATTGAATGCGAAGAGAAAAACTAATGGACGTAAGCTGAAGTTGAAAAAACTGTTTCGGCTTGCATAAGAATTCCTTGTTGCTGAATAATAAAACAATTATTGAATTCGGTTTTCGCATGATAGTGAAATTTTTTCAACGCCTCGAGTTAGTGTTATCCGCCTCAGCTTCGCTTCGGCAGATAACACAAACCTCGGCGTTGACAAATCTCACGATCATGCTCAACCTCATCCAATAAGTGTTAATTATTTATCCTAAAAACCAGCATCCATGATTCTGTTTTGGTATACCTATTTTCTCCCATGATGCACCGCGGGCTACAGAGACTTTAAAATACCAATCCTATAAAAATGCCTTAGTAAAAAAGTGTGCTTTGAGATGGCGTTTAAAATCATGTATGTCACTCTTGGCTCGCAGCTCACCAGAAAGTGAATTCCATAAACGTGGAGCTGCGACTTCAAAGGCCCTATCACCTAAAGTCTTTTTGGTGATGCGCCTCGGCATACGAAGCAAGAGTGACCCAGACGATCTAAAAGAGTAACGTTGGTTCTCTTTGATCACGATTAAATCGCTTAGATAACTGGGAGCAAACCCGTGTATTGCCTTGAAAGTTAAGAGACATATCTTAAAATCGATTCGATATCTTACTGGCAGCCAATGCAAGCTGAAAAGTGACGGAGTGATATGACAGAACTTCGGAAGTCTAAAAATGACGCGCGCCGCCGTGTTTTGTACACGCTGAATCTTATCAAGTTGCTTGGCGGGCAAACCGTACAACAAACTGTTGCAGTAATCAATCCGACTTGTAACAAAAGCATGCACTAGTTGCTCACACGTCTCCTGCGAGAGGTACTTCCGTATGCGCCTTATGTTGTACAGATGAAAATATGCTGCACTACAAAGTTTGTTTACATGCGTGTTCATGGTGAGTTCTGGATCAAACCATGCGCCTTGGTTAAAAGATACCAAACATTACTCGATGAGAAGACGATAAATTAGAAACAAACGGAAATTCTTGATGGGTATCTTTTACCTGTCTCTTTCGCGCCTACTTTGCACATAAGGCCTCATCTTTTAGGGTATCTTTTAGGGTAAGAAATTATTTGAGCCACGCCATGGCCCGCCATGTTTGGTATCTTTTAGGGGTGAAACTGAAAATTTCCGACGATCATCCCCGGTCAAAAAATATGGGAGTCCCCCCCCGGGCAGCAGACAGATGTGACGGTGCGACCTTTTCTGAAATGGGCAATTCCAGAAAATAAAGGTACCCCCCCCACGGGCGGCATTTGGAAATTCCGAAGGCATGGGGGGGTTTAAGAGCTCGGAATTCTGATTGCAAGGGGGGTTTTTCGGAGCTGGATTTCTTGTCACAAGGGGGGGTCTGAAGACCCAACTTCTGAAGGAGTTCGCGTGTTTTTTTTAGCTAAAATAGCGTTTTCAGAAAGAAAATAACGTCATTTCACGCGCGGAAAAACAGTCTTCGCTGCCATTCGATTGATAGAGAATGCTTGCCAGTTCGTACTTGTCCCCTCTAAGACAGAATCTCCATAATTTTCTACTGATTTCGACTGTTAGTTCAATCACGCAGCAGGTTCAACTTTGTACAATCACACATTGAAATTAATATAAAGGATGTTGGCGATACGGGATAAGTTGAGCTTGCATGGACGCGCAACTTTCACCAAAACCCGCCGCAACTTTCCCTAACATATCTAATGAAATCCCGGAACAACACGGTATAGTTTAATAAACTTTTCTCAAAAATGGTACATGTAATATGCATGTTGAATAACATGTTTTTCTTTTACTCTTTTTAGAGTTTCTATATGGGTTTTTGCCCCTACACAAATCTTACAAAATAGTCAGTTAGCTACTAGTTAAACACGCTAAAAAATTAGAGCTCATATTCAGTGGATGTTGTGAATGCCGGTGGTATTTTTTTCTTCAAAATCAAACTATCATGCTCTGTATTAATATTCTGAAACAAGATTATGCGCTTTTTGTGTTTTCTTTACTTTGCAAATTTAATAAATTCCCGCAACAACCCCCGCAACTTTTGCCTTTTTCTCCGCAACGTTTCCCTCTCGCAAATTTTTACTTTTTCTCGCAATAATAAACAAGGTGGTGTTTATTTGGATTCCGGAGGGGAGGGGGGTAAAAGTTGAAATTTCTGAAGGGGAGGGGGGTTTAAGCTACCCGGAATTCTATATGCACGGGGGGGTAAACCATTTTGGAAATTCTGGATGCATGGGGGGGTCAAAAACTAGTGCCGCCCGTGGGGGGGGTACCTTTATTTTCTGGAATTGCCCAATAGATGTACATCCTTCGGTGCGACGCCAAAGCCGAGGAGGTCTATTGTCTGGAATAATAGATTTCACTCAGAACTGACGGTGAAATCAAAAGAAAGAAATACCAGAGTGAAAAAGAAAGTTTCTTGGTGCACGCTGTTGACACTGCTTTAGCAAATACATTTGGAGGACAAGTGACAAGAGTGAAATGAAACTGAGAAACGGCCCCGAATTCCCAGAGTTAAGAACGTTTGAAAAATCAGTATTGTCTATCTAACAACAAGTCCTCATTCGTGACTAAGGAGAGCAAATTATGTACATGAATTAAATATCTACCGTGTACAACGATACCCCAGGCTTAAAGCAATTATATTTATTTTGAGGTGTAAAATTAGCATGATTTTCAAAATGTTTATAATGCGGGCTTAGTCACAGGAAAAGAGTGGCCGTATCACTGATTTCGTGTGTAAAACAGGATACGCCTCGATCATCTGTTATATATATAATTCTTACGAAATGACAAATAGAGTGGTTTTCATAAACCTGCGGAATACACTTTAGCATATTTAGTAATAATACACTCTAATTTCTTTGTTCTCTTTTGTGCTGGCTTGACTACTACACTTTGACTATTACACATTTTTCCACGGGTTTATGAAAACCACTCTAAACACTTGACATAGACATGTCAGAGAGGCTTGTTAGCTGAGCTAAAATGTTTTTGCCATACCTGCATACCAAGTGCTATAAAATAATGAACAGGTTGCGAGTTAGAACTCTTGAGTACACTAAATAAAATGTTGTAGGTTAAGCACTAGTTTTTTGAACCCATTTCTGTGTTTGGAAATTCTGATGTAACACGCTGTCTCGTGTTTGATATTTTACAATACAATCTTAGCCTTATAGCACAGCATGCCCAAGACATGGAATACATAATGTTAACATCAAATAAAATGTTAGGTTATTTAGAAGCACTTGTTTTTTCAATCCACTTCTCTGTGTTTGGAAATCCTGATGTAACACGCTGTCTCGTGTTTGATATACTACATTACAATCTTAATTAACCTTATAGCACAGCAAGCCCAAGACCCAAGACAACATCGAAATGTCATCGAATACACAAAGTTTAAACCGGAATAAAATGTTGTAGGTTCATTGTTGATATAAAATAAAGAAAGCAGCAAAGCGAGAAATATCTGTCATTATAAGAATACATTTCTTGAACACATTTTATAAGATAACATCATGAATTTTAGTCTTTTTGTTAGATGTTTAGGCATTTTAAGTTTAGATGTTTATGCATTTGAAAGAGGGCTCGTATGGCAATATTCAAAGACTCCTTTGTGAACTATAATCGATGTAAAATAAATATAGTAGTAGTTTATGTAGTAAGCAACTGTTGAACCAGTAGTGTAAAATCACTTACCCCATTATATAGTAATCCTTTTTGTAATTTCTCCTCTAAATCGCAACCTCTGTGGAGACTTAGCGCACAATGCAGAGCGGATTGCTGTTATAACTTTGTCGGTTGGAGTTGAGCTGTATACTTGATAGATAAGGTCACACGCACTTTGAAAATGTTATCGGTCACGCTTCACTGTCTATAACACCCGCAGGCGTGACTCTTGCCAAGAGTCTTGGTGGTGACGCGACATTTTTTTATGGTAACAAATCACAATACAACGCTCTACGGAAATGCGTATTCGATATTGTTTTTAAAATGCCGAGAGGCTTTGGTTCCAGAGCCAGCTCACAGTGAATCAATGCGTATAGTCACTTAATCGTGACAGGCCCATACACGGAAAATACTGCTAAAGAAACGGAAACTGAAATTCGAATAAGGTGAAACCGGATACATGAAGAAGCAAGCAAATAATGTAAGGAGTGGGAAACAATCGTTCGGAAAATCCAGAATTCTCGAAATCTCGGATTTTTTACGTGTAAGAGCTATCTCAGTCGTCTCGATCTCGAATAAGCCTCGATTTCGCCGTCTCGTATTTTACCAATATTCTCCGCTCCAGCTCACACTGAATGGAATGTGTAAGTCACTTGATCGTTGACAGCCAAGGCGGAAAGTAAAGTGAAGCATAGTGCAAGCAAGTGATGTAACGTTTTGTTAGTGTATTATTTCCGTTAGGAAACTTTGAGTGGCTAGGCTGCTATAAAGATGGATATGGTCAACCACGTGATCTCTAGGCTATCAGCGCGCGCGCTTTATTTTTCAGAAATGCCTTTGGAATGTAGCACATCAAGAAAATGTCGCCAAAAACTGTCGTTTTGCCGCCGTTGCAAAACTTCCTTATTAGGAAATCCCCCCTTACCTTATTTGGAAGGACTACAAGTGCTTTTCCTCATATCTCAGCGAGAAAAGCAGAAAAATTTACCAAAACTTGCAGATACTCGAGAAACATCGTTCTCCTGGCCGCCATCTTGTTTTTGCCCCCCGCCGAGGGGCCTGAGACGCGATTTGAATACCACAGGCAGCCCGCGCGGATTTGCCATAAAAACGACAGCACTTTCTTGATGCTACCAGAATGCAACGCGCGTGAAATGTAACACAACTACCGACATGCAGCGCGCGCATTTATTATGCGCGGAATACGTTTGCGATGACGCAAATGCTAACTACGTGTACAAAACAGGTAAATAAATTCTTCTTTGTTTGTTGAAATGGATATAAGTTCAAACGTATGACTGTACAGAGCCCCCTTAGTTTCATGGCTGATGTTAACAACCCACTAGAGACCAGTGATGTCGAGATGCTGCCCTTGAAAAATGATTATGTGGTCATGACTGAGTCTGCGGTCGATAAAACGGCTCTCTTTATTGTGCAGTATTGTGAGCTCCAAGAAGTTGAAAGAGCCAGTGTCAGCCACTCCTTTGTTAATGTTTTCGTTCGATATTAGGCCTGGGACCGGTTCCTGAAAGGTTGGATAAAGTTATCCACGGATAAAAGTTATGTGTGTTATAGGATTTGTTCAGGATTTATCCGTTGGATAAGCGTTTATCTACAGATAACTCTTAACTGACCTTCTAGGAACCGGCCCCATAGTCTTATCTGTCGCATCAGTCAACCGTGAAACAATGGAAATTGGAATTATTCTTTTGTTTCACGGTCGGCTGATGCGACAGATACGACTATATGGAAACCAGGCCTAAGAAGACGAATTACGTTTAGAAATCTATTAATTGAACATCTAAAAACAAAGTTTTAAATTTAATTGACAAAATTCAATCGAGAATATTGCTCTATATTCTCTAAATCATGCAGCCGATGGAAATGGATGCTTTCTCCGACTTGGTATGTTGTTATGCTGTCAAAATGGCGGCTGACACAGGCTCTTTAACAGTCAATCAACTGAATAACCAGCCAATTTTAATCGATTTATTACACACAAACTCGAATAGAGTAATAATAAAACTAGAAGTATCTATGTAGATAGTGAAGTGCTCGGAGGGGAAGCTACTCTTTGCAGAAAGTGTTTTGTTTAGGCCCCGTCCACACGTATCCGGATATTTTTGTATCCGCAACTTTTTCTTTCCGGATATGGCTATCGTCCACATGTATCCGGTGAATTCGTAGACGAATAGGGATATTTTTGAATCCGATCTCGAGAGTGGAACTTTTTTGAATCCGATAACATTTTGGAGACATGTGGATAGTCAAATCCGGATATTTTCTGATACGAATGACTGGATTTGTCTGCGAATTTGCTGGATGCGTGTGGACGATAGCAGTATCCGGAAAGAAAACGTTTCGGATTCAAAAATATCCGGGTATGTGTGGACGGGGCCTAGTGTATAAAAATGAGGCGTCTGAATATTGTAAGCAGCGCAAGAATGTGATCTGAAGGCTGACACATTTCAACTGTTGCTTTGTAGCTGCTCCAGGGATGTTTCTACAGTTCTGACGAACATTTCAGAAAATAGCACTCTTGTTACAATTAAATGTCTGCTTGCTCTGCTATGAAACAAAGTTTTTTGTTTACTTTAATCCTCTAACAAATCAACATTGGACGTGAACAGTTGATCAAATGGTTCTGCACAGTTATTTGATTTCTGAACAATATTTGCAATCTTCAGTTATCCAAATGTATGAGTCAAGGGGGGAGAGTGTCACGTAATATTTCCGCCTTGTTATGTAACCGGATATGATTGTAATATTTAATGATTAATTGTAAGAGGATAGGGGGTGGGGTGTTATGGGACGGAGGGCTTGTGTAAGTTCACGAACGAACGAACGAAGGAACGAAGTGATTGTCGAATAAAGAGAAGATTATAAAGAAAGATACAGTCCCTTTGATCGAACCAGCACGTCGGGCGAAGGTTTCCCGACACAGTGGTCCTTCGAGCCGGATAGAGTTGAATTTATGG
Organism: Scolanthus callimorphus; assembly: GCA_033964015.1. Lineage (NCBI taxonomy): Eukaryota > Metazoa > Cnidaria > Anthozoa > Actiniaria > Edwardsiidae > Scolanthus > Scolanthus callimorphus. The sequence continues at coordinate 28,188,746 of CM066917.1, forward strand.
AGTGGATTTAGCTGGATTTATGGAGTGATTTGAACGCAAGATTGGATTGTTTACATCGTTTGGGTTGTTATTGTGATCGATTTTAACTTGGACTTGGACTAGAATTTGGATTTCGACTTGAATTTGGACTACGGAATGAGCCTAAACAAACAGAAGAAGATTCGTGGAGGTCACAAGGCGTTTGTTAGAACGGTAATATCAAGCGCTGAGAAAACAGCGAACGATGGATCGATTTGGGGGCGTTCCCCAGAAGAAGACGCGACACTTCGAAAGAGCGTAAAGGTGCAAAAGCAGACGCTAGAGGATAAGGCGAAGGTGATCGCAGACCTAGACAGCGAGATTCTTGCGCTACTCTGCGACGAGGACAGCTCCACCGAGGAGACGGTCGCGGCCGAGGTAAAAGAAGCCGGCGAGTTCCACGCCGAGATGCTGAGTGCGATCGCATCGATAGAGGAACGATTGTCTCCAGTCGACAGTGTAATGTATTCGCCTCCGAACGCTGCTTCGGAAAGCAGTGTGAGCCACGTACGAGCACGACTGCCGAAACTGGAGATTCCGAAGTTTAGTGGCAAGTTTGAAAAGTGGCAAGAGTTCTGGGACTCCTTCCACAGCTCTATCCACAACAATCACCAGCTAACAGACGTGGATAAGTTCACATACTTGAAAGGTCTGTTGGAGGGAGACGCGAGAACGACGATCGCGGGTTTTTCGCTAACAGAGGCAAACTATGCTGAGGCAATCGGTCTTTTGAAGCGAAGATTTGGGCGAGAGACCGAGATCCAGAAGGCTCACGTGAACGAGCTATTGAATGTCGCGCCAGTTTATAACGACAAGGACACCGCAAGATTGCGAAAAATGTATGAGACACTGGAAACTCATCACCGAGGGTTAAGAGCTTTGGGAACTGAGGAGGGAGCATACCGTGGGATAGTTGTTCCGAAAGTTCTCGAGAAACTTCCTGCTCAAATGCGATTGACTATGACGAGAGGACAAGATCACACAAAATGGACAATGAAAGAACTGTTGCACGCGCTACTAGAGGAAGTTGAGCTACGTGAAGTGCACGACGTGAAGCCTGTTGTCCAGGGGGGCAGAGGAAGGAATCAGCCTCCCACGGCGAACGCATTGCTTACAAGTGGTAAAGAACGGTGTGTATTCTGCTTGGAACAACACAAATCAGAACGGTGTCAGAAAGTAAAGAGAGTAAGAGAAAGGAAAGACTGTTTACGTAAGTTCGGAAGGTGCTTCAAGTGTCTAGTAAGAGGACATTTAGCTAGTGATTGTGAGAGTAGCTGTAGTAATTGCAAAGGGGGGCACCATGTCTCTATTTGTTCTACCCCCAAGGGCGAGCCACAGGGCGCAGGCGGGGAGGGCCAGCGCAAGGAAAATAGTTCAGGGGGAGGGACTGAGGGAACGCCTACGGTTTCAAATTCCAGTACATACCATGTGGGGGCTGGGGGAAATGTTGCTTTACAAACCGCGCAAGCGCGTATGGGAGAGAGGGGCCCCAGGGTTCGGGTTTTATTTGACTCAGGGAGTCATAAATCGTACGTAACTGCTAAAGCTGCTGAAGCGGCAGAGCTTAAGGTTGTGAGAAGGGAGTGGCTTAGTATATGTACATTTGGCGGAGGCAAGGAAAGGTCAGGGTTACGGGATATTGTACAAGTAGAATTAGCGCACATCAGCGGAAGCGGGGGAGTTTTAATAGAAGCGTATGTGGTCCCCGAAATCTCCCGCGTTCACAATGAGCACCTAGAGGAGGCTAAGAGGGAATATAGCCATCTAAGTGGTCTATGGCTGTCAGACGTAGCAAAGAACAGTGAAGAACTAGAAATAGAAGTACTTATAGGTGCAGACTATTTGTGGCAGTTTTACACAGGAAGTGTTAGACGGGGGGAGCCCGGAGAGCCAGTAGCAGTAGAAACGACGCTAGGTTGGGTAATTTCAGGACCTCTGAAATGTGGATTGGGATCTGCACAGGTAGAAACCTCAGTAAATTTGATAGTGTCCAGTCCGTTGTCAGAGCCTTCACTAGATAATCAGGTCCATAAGCTCTGGGATCTTGAGACAATAGGAATACGTGAGAAAGACAGTGTAGAGGAAGAGTTCCTAGACAATGTTTCTTTTAACGGAGAGCGTTATTCTGTTAAGTTACCTTGGAAGGTAGGTCATAGACCTCTGCCGACAAACTTCGTAAATAGCTCTGGTAGATTAAAGAGTATGTTATCTAAGCTCAGACAGGAACCGGAAGTGCTAGAAGAGTACGAGTCAGTGATCAAAGATCAGTTAGCGGCAGGGATTATAGAACCCGTTGGCGAACTAGAGTGTCCAGATAGAGTCCATTACCTCCCTCATCGCGCGGTGGTGAGGAGAAACGCCCTTAGTACCCGCGTACGAGTAATTTACGATGCGTAAGCAAAGGAAGGTAAGAGTGTGTCCTTGAATGACTGTTTGCATGTGGGTCCTTCGTTGAACCCTCTTTTGTTTGATATTCTATTGAGATTTCGTGCTTACAAGGTAGCATTGGTAGCAGACATAGAAAAGGCCTTCTTAAATATTGAGGTCGACCCGGGCGATAGGGATTGCCTGAGGTTCTTATGGCCAGAAAATCCTAGAGATGAGAATTCATGTATTAATGTGTATCGGTTTTGCAGAGTCATGTTCGGCGTTAACTCGTCACCCTTTTTACTGAATGGCACCCTCAGACACCACTTTCGGAACTATCAAGTGAGTGACCCGGAGTTTGTAGAGAAACTTGTAAAGAGTTTTTATGTGGATGATCTTGTTTCAGGAACACACGGACCAGAGGAAGCATTTGAGTTGTTTGGTAAGTGCAAAGAAAGACTTGCAGAAGGAGGATTTAGACTCAGAAAGTGGATGAGTAATGATTTAGGTGTGCAATCCAAAATAGCTCTAGCCGAACAAGACGGGAAGTTAGGTGAGTATGATGAACAGACGTACGCAAAAACTAGCCTAAGCACGAATGATAGCGAGTCACACAAGGTGCTCGGTGTACTCTGGGATACCAGTCAAGACATGTTGAAGTTCAGTTTCGAAGAATTGCTTGAGAAGGCGAGGTCATTGGTTCCCACGAAGCGTAATGTACTGAAGGTACTAGCGGGAGTATTCGACCCTGTAGGACTGGTAAGCCCTATTGTAGTTTCAGCTAAGGTTTTCTTTCAGTTACTGTGTAAGGCAAGCGCAGGATGGGACGAAGAGCTGACGGGTGAGTATAGGCAGCAATGGATGGCCTGGGTGGCTGGGCTTGACAAGGTAGGAGATATAGCTCTAGATAGGTGTGTATTCAAATCCCCAGTCGGTAGGGTGTCACTTCATGGTTTTGCGGATGCGAGCAAGAGAGCTTACTGTGCTGTTGTGTACCTGGTGAATGACATGGGGGGAGAGCGCGAGGTGAGTATGCTTTGCAGTAAGACAAGAGTTGCTCCCCTGAAAGAAATGACTATTCCCAGGTTAGAACTTATGGCTGCTCGGGTATTGGCTCAACTGACGAAGAACGTGAAAGAAGCCCTGAGTTCAGTAATTCAGATTGATCAGGAAGTGTGCTGGAGCGATAGCGTTACAGTATTGTATTGGCTGCAGAACCGCGGAGAATGGAAGCAGTTCGTGAAAGGCCGTGTAGACGAGATTCTGCAGTTGACAGGTGAGTGCACATGGCGGCACTGTCCGGGGGGAGATAACCCTGCGGACCTCGGTTCAAGGGGCACGGAACCCTCTGACCTCAAGACAAACCAGCTGTGGTGGAATGGTCCCACCTGGTTGAAGGGGCCTGAGACGGGCTGGCCCACGAACATCACAGGTAAGACACCTGAGTGCAGCGAAGAAGAGAAGACTGTTGCCATGGTGATTGCCACTGAAGAAAGGTATGATATTTACAGAGTGGTCGACATAGAAAGATTCAGTGTGTTAGGTAGGCTGCTCAGAGTAACGGCATTTGTTAGACGTTTCGTACACAACGCTAGAGCACGGATTAGTGGTAAGGACAGGATGACAGGTGCGCTGACTAAGAGGGAGATAGTGAGTGCAGAGAACGAGTGGATTAAGTCCGCTCAATATCAGTTGAAGCAGAAGGCGCACTACGAACAGTTGAGTAGGAAATTGGGTCTACTTGAAGAGGAAGGGATAGTAAGGTGTCAGGGACGATTAGGGGAATCTGGACTCCCTGTGGATAGCTGCAAGCCTATCCTGCTGCCGCACGATCACAGACTAACCGAGATTGTTATTAGACATTTTCACCATAAGGTACATCACAATGGAGTGAGAGCTACTCTAGCAGAGTTGCGTACCCGATTTTGGGTGACCAAGGGCAGGCAGGTAGTGAAGAAACATATAGGCAAGTGCGTGATTTGCAGGAAGGTAGAGGGCAAGGCATATAGAGCACCCCCTGCAGCAGACCTGCCAGACTTTCGAGTGAAGCAAGCAGATTCATATTCACGGGTGGGTGTAGACTTTGCCGGGCCATTGTACTACAAGGATAGCACAGGAACCATGAAGAAAGCGTACATTGCACTTTATTCTTGTTGTGTTACGCGCGCATTGCATCTAGAGTTAGTAGAGGATCTTAGTGCTCCAGCATTTAGAAGGTGTCTTAGACGCTTTACGGCTAGAAGAGGAGTTCCACGTCTAATAGTCTCGGATAACGCGAAGACATTTCAGGCAACAGAAAAAGCAGTCAGAGAGCTTTTTAACCACCCAGAGGTACAGCAGTATTGTCTTTTGCAGCGTATAGAGTGGAGGTTTAATTTAGAGAAATCCCCATGGTGGGGTGGCTTCTTTGAGAGGATGGTGAGAAGTGTAAAGAGATGCCTTAAGAAGACGTTAGGAGATGCGAGGTTGACTTATGATGAGTTGTTGACAGTGCTAGTAGAGATAGAGGGTACGTTAAATGATAGACCGTTGACATACTTGTATGATGAGGTAGGAGAGCAGGCATTGACTCCTTCACATCTTCTATACGGGAGGAGAATTACCACGATGCCAGACGAAGTAGAGGAACCGCCAGACGATAGAGAAGTAGATCACAATGCTAGATTCAAGTACATCAGTGAGAAACTTAGACACTTTTGGAACAGGTGGCACAAGGAGTATTTGGCAGATTTAAGAGAATACCATGATTGCAAGAAAGGTCCAGAAGACAGACGTGAGGTTGAAATTGGAGATGTAGTTTTAGTTTCAGAGGAAGAAAGGAAAAGGAACCAGTGGAAGGTTGGAGTAGTGGAAGGCGTCATTAGAGGTAGAGATCAGCAGGTGCGAGGAGCTCGTCTTAGAGTACTTACTAAAGGCAAACCAATGAAGCTGAACAGACCAGTTCAGAGACTCTATCCTATTGAGGTCAAGGTACAAGCAGGTGATATAGGAAGGGTAGATGCACCAGACATACCTCCGGTAAGGAGGATTCTTCCTAGGCGCGCCGCAGCCGTACATGCGCGGGACCGCATAGCTGTCGGGGCATTGGTTGACTCTTAGGAGTCAAGGGGGGAGAGTGTCACGTAATATTTCCGCCTTGTTATGTAACCGGATATGATTGTAATATTTAATGATTAATTGTAAGAGGATAGGGGGGGGGTGCTACGGGGCGGAGGGCTTGTGTAAGTTCACGAACGAACGAACGAAGGAATGAAGTGATTGTCGAATAAAGAGAAGATTATAAAGAAAGATACAGTCCCTTTGATCGAACCAGCACGTCGGGAGAAGGTTTCCCGACAGCTGGTCGCTTACGAGAGCGGTCGCACAGAGAGCTTCGACTGTATTATCATTTACTTACCTGGACAAACACGTTAAATGATATTGCATAAAGGGTGCGCTATTTTTGGAAAAAAAATTGTGCTTTGTACTACAGCAGCTTACTATGAGCTGCCTGTTAATGTATTCATCTTTATTACTGGTTTGCAACTACAGCAGCTTACTAATAGCTGCTCATCTATATTTGTTAGCTCTCAACTAATTGATTTTATTATAATATGCACAGCAAGTTGCTTGTGCTATCGTTTCAAGTCTATTTTCCCCACACCGGGGATGATAATCCCTCCAAGTTGGAGGAGACCTGATTATCACAGGCAGCCCCCAATAGATGGGGAGATTTGGCAAAGCCAAACGTCTTGTGTTCTTGTTCGACAGCAACAACTGCAGCCGTTGATGGTCGTCCGTTCGAAATTCGCTCTAGAACTCGGGAAAACGGCAGTGAAAATGCTCACACCAGTGAAAAATACGTTTTGTAAGCTGCGATAACTTGTTAAAAGGTAATTGAGGCAATTAATAGCTTTAACTTACCGATAATCTCAGTCAAACTTCCCAATAAACATCCACATCGAACAGCTAGCCCACGAGGAAAGAAATCTACCTGTGCAAAGGAGCACGGGAAGGCGTGCCACGGAACGGACCCAAATGACACTCGCCGATCAGAAAATAATCGTACTGCGCATGCACCACAGGTACAAGAAAACAAGAGGCTGCAATCAGGTTTGTAAAACAGTATAAAAAACAAATGTAAAGCGGCATGTAATGCATACTAACGTGCAAAAGAAGGCAAGATTAGACTTGCTCTCCGCTCGCTGCGCTCGCTCCGAGCAATAATACTGATGTAAACTGTCCCATGGACCGTGGTTTAATGTTTATTAGAAAATAACACCTATGTTGTATGTGAATGTGCGCATTCTGATTGGTTAAAAGCAATAAAAATACTTTCTGTGCGTGCTCTCTGGTTTCTTACAAACACTCGGGGAATGTTGGTCGAACTGATAAAACTTGAAAGACACTCGCCTTTTGATCAGTTCTCCCAACATCCCCCTCGTGTTTGTAAGAAAGCAGAGAGCACGCGGAAAGTACTTTTATTGCTTAATTATTTATCAATAATAGTTAATTAAATATTATTGTAGCCACAACGCTTTATAGGGACTGTTATTTAATTAATGGTTAGTGGCTTTCATTCATAAACCGGTGACACTTTACCATATTTATAACTAATAAACTTTAATTTCTTTTATTATGCATTGTTTTGTATTGTACCACAAGATAGACCAGACCACGTGACTAAACGCCAGCACTACCACAGACGACCCAAGCATATTATGTGTATTGAAGAAACTGTTTAAAAAAATAACAATTAATAAATGAAATTTTAGTTATGGTACTGGCCTCTCGCCACTGTGATCCGGGATCGGCTGCTCGCCGGGACAGGTGAAATTTTCGAAACTGATTCATATTGGCTGCCAGTGGCGCCGGGACCTGAGCCAATCTCCAACATTCACAATTACATGTTCATTAGTCCTTTATTTAAATTATTGTGGAAATAAAGCAAATCTGAAGACGACTTCCGCTATGGCGTCAGTCACATCAAACAACTATTGTTACTTCGACTATTGTTTACTTCGACAAACACAACATTATGTGCGCAGGTACCGGGGGGGGGGTAGAAATATGTGGTCCCTCCTCGAAAGCGAATCGTAATTCCACGTGCTCCACGAACGTAGAGCTCTGAGCGGGATCCCTGTGGTCGGATATGAGCCGTGAGGAAGCGCGAGGACTGTGTCGAGCTCACCCGTAGAACGCGTTCGGGGAAAGGATCAATGGTGACGTCAAATCTCCTACCTTACCACAGGAAACCCACCCAGAACTAGGATTTTAGGCTGAAGAACCTTAAGTGCTATCCCAAGCCTGTGTCGGTTGTTGGGGTCCTTGACTGCGATGACGTTTGACTCGTATGGTGATGAAGTTGATTAGTAGATCCACCAGTTCACAAATGGTCAGCAGACTGCACCCCAGGAAGAGTCCCAGGTTTCCTCCGACATCCGCTACCATAGGGAGAGAGAGACTTTTAGTGGCCGAGAAAAAGCAACACGACGAACAAGTGCATGTTTCTCGAACATCTGTGCTTCACATTTTCGATAACCCATCCTATAGATGTCCTATAGATGGGCTATGGCAATGCCGTAGCTATAAATTTTTGTCGGGGGGGGGGGGGGGGGGGGGAAGACTTGGTCCTTTCTTTTTGCTGGGGAGCAAGCAGGTTTTTCCCCACATGTTGACACTAAAAAAATTTCTTCGCTGAGGGGGGGGGGGGGGGGGGGGGGGGGGGGGGTGGAAGCCCGGCGCTCTACCACTGCGTTAACGGTCAGAGGCGATAATTAGCCTTTAAAGAGGTAAAGAATGATGCTCAAATTATGCATGCCGGCCGTACCGACTAAATTCTGCAGCTCGTAGCTGGCCGTTTCCTGCCTGACGTTATAACACAGGGTCTGAAAAAACACTCGTATGGCAACCACTCGCCTTCTGTAAAAATAAAGTTACAACAGAATCTATAGAGTATTCACAAACAATTACCATGTAAGTACCCTACAAATTATAAACTATCTATAAAATTCGATGTATAGAATCGTTTAACATTTACATAGTGGGGTCAAATGTGCAAGACAAGTCTTGATTTAGGTTAAACGGCGCCCATGTCCCAATTGGAAAATTATCTTGGAATTCTCAATTTGAAGCATGATTCGTCGTAGTCGCGCGTGCGCAGCTATACTTGTGGGACTGCGCAATGATTATCGAGAGGGTGGGATTCATAAATGAGGAAGAGCCGACTAAACATTAGGCTTGACCCCCTCTAGCACCGACAAATGAACTCTTGCCCTTATGGAAACCTGTGGCGTTCGCGACTGCTGCCCACGCTGCGACTGCAAAGAATCAGTGTTGCATGAATCGCCCGTGTTCTACCTCTACGACAGCGACTGCTTGCGACGCTACGGCACGAAATTTTAATGGGAACTTGGGCCACCAATTTGGTTACGACGGCTGCGATTTATATGGAAACCGGTGTGTTGCAACTGTCGTAACAGTCGAGACAGCTACAACTATATGGAAACCCTCAATCACCTTGCTCACCTAAAATATTCCTCGAATTCTTTTTCTGTGGAGAAATTCAAGTGTTGTAAAATAGCCGCTGTGCAACCGGAGAAAACGCGGGCTCGGGTAATAGGAAGCTGATGTAGTGACGTCATACGTTGTTTCCTGACAGGGTATGGGACAGATAAAATCTGTCGACATCGTCTTCTCAGCATCTGCAGACGAGAATACGATATTTTAGATTTCGCAAATAGAGCGGGTTTCAGATGAGTGCCGAAAAGTATTTTTTATTTACTGCATTCTGCATTCTCATTGGTCCCTCATTTCTGCCAACCAATCAAATTTTGAACCAAACGCAGCTGTGTATAAGTGATCACGTGACCACCGCGTGCTAGTGAGTTTACTTGGCTTGCCGTACAAGCAAGCCAGTCACGTGCTCACCGCGTGCTAGTGATTTAACTTGGCTTGGCTTACAAAGAAACCAGTCACGTGCTCACTGCGTGATAGTGATTTTACTTTTCTTGGCTTACAAAGAAATCAGTCACGCGCTCACAGAGTGATAATGGTTTTACTTGGCTTGTATTAAAAATAATGAGAAAGTGGCTGGATGCCGGATGCCTTGTGAGGCATTGTTTTTACAATTATATCTCGGGCAATATTCAAGCAATCTTCAACTTTGCAGTTGATAGATATATATGCTGAATTTGATACTCGACTCTGCTTCGAGATATTTATAAGATATTATTAAGCCATATTAACTGGACTGCTTGCAGCCCCTTCTTCGGCGAACGTCCGCAAATCGAACGGGAAATGTCTTTTTACCCGCGACGCGCTTCAGTTTGTTTGCGGTGTCGAGTTATAGTCCGGTCAAATTAGCCCGAAAAAAACCCGAACCTGGAAAAAATTGCAACATGGGAAATTTTGGTTCTAATTGTCAAAAAACATATGTAGGAATAACATATCCAAATTACGTAGAAATCCGACCGGGGGAAGTTGGTTAAATTTTGGTTTTACGGCGACGTCGAGGGGTCTTATGTTTTCGGCGGCACTTACACACTGAAAACACAGAAACTGGGAGAATGTTATAGACTGTACAAATGAAGCCGGGGAAGATTTAATAAGGTTTTTCGGTTGAAACAAATAATTCACTGAGCGATGAGTTACGACTATGGACAGTTTATTTCTTTTATTTCTTTGGCATATAATATTCGAACTTATTGTATCACCTACGCGGGAAATACAAGGATCATATATATGGGATTCGTCAAAACTCAGGATTATTTAGTTATTATTTGCACACCTGGTTATAAACAAACACAAAATTCACATCAATGCAATCACATTATACAGTAGAGGGAAATTGCTCGATATTGCGTTCAAAAACACACCGAGTTACGGCTATACAGTCTATCGCCATCCCTTCGAATTGTTCGCTTTCTTTGTCAAGTGCCACCGTTTATAGACTGTACAAATGAAACCGGGAAGGATTTAATAAGGTTTTTTTTGTTGAAACAAATAATTTCTGAGCGATTAGTTACAGCTATGAACAGTTATTTCTTTTATTTATTTTGGTGTATAATATCCGAACTTTAGTGTATCACCTAGTGGGAAATACAAGTCAAAGAAATCTTAAACTACGTACTTTGGATGCACTTCATGTCTCGCACCTTGCAAACAGGGAAATCAGATCTCCCTGAAAGAGGAAAGTTAATAGTCTATAAGTGAGGATATAAATACACGGACTCACACAAGGGACCTCTTCCACTGCCAGCTGCAAAAAAGGCCAGAAAACCTCTAGCTGGGAACTTTTTTTGTATTTACCTTTGCAGGCAAAAGAAATTCAGGGGTTGGATTCTCCACTCCCGTATATTAATTATACAAGGATGATTCGCTAAACAGGGTGTTGGAGTCTGTGGTGATAAACAGGGTGCCGAATGTTCGAAATTTTGAGTTTCATGTCATGGCAAGGGCATCAGTTTTCCGACATTTCGCGCTTTTTGTCATAACACATCCCCCCCCCCCCCGCGCTAGCAGGCTACCCCCGAGGGAATCTCCTCTTTGGCTATAAGGACTTCTTGTGTACAACTAGCTATATCAGGGGCTGCTATATATTCCTAAACTTACCGTGGCCATTATCAGCAAGGAAACATCCACATTTCTTCATCACTCCCATCACAAAGTGTTCATCCTCGCATCTACTGACCGAGTAGCTCTTATTGGACAGTTCCAGTTTAACCTCATCTCTCGCACAACTTGAAGGATAAGGCTTGGGGAGTCGCTTGAACTGAAACGCAACAAAGCTTTCAAATCTTCAGCAAACAAAGGCTGAAACCTACTTGTACATGGGTTTGTATGTGGTATGTGTACCAAATACCATGTCTCCCCCACCCCAACCCTCTGTCGCTCTATGTTGCGGCAATTGGGAAGGGGGGGGGGGGGGGGGGATAAAGATAAAGCGTGTTATTATTGTCTTCTGTGCATGAGATATTTGCCACGTGAGCGAAATTTGATGATGAGCAAGTAAAGAATGACCAAAACTATATCATTTCTGAGATGTTTTGTGCTATCGATGTGCTGAATAATAATATCATTATCCTGTCCGATTTTGCGATCTTTCTCGGCTATAAGTATCCGCGCAATCTCAGAATAATGGTTATATACGACTACATACGGGGCACGCTCTTGCCCGATGCTCTGCGGTCGACCAGCTCAACCCCAGAGGAGGGACCTTCTACTGCTCAGGGACACTCTTAATATTCAACAATAAGATCCCAGGAAAAAAGAAAACCGCGCGTCGTACCTTGTTCATTTTAATGCCGAAATCTGTCCTCATGCCCGGGCCAACACTAGATCCGAATTCCATGATGAGCGGCTCTTGCAGCTGATCGTGTATGACCACCTTCGCACCCACACTTGTCATGGCCAATTGTTTTGAGAGATTCGTGTTCTCGTCTGGCTGCAAGTCGAGTAGAAGTTCCAGGCCTGTTTGCGCTCCTCTCAGGTTCGTCTCTCGTGTGGCTGTCTTGTCGCTATTGAAGGTGTAACATATTCCAACCTGGGAAATAAAACGTGAAAAACGAAAGATCATAAGAATCAATCAATCAAACAAACGAATTGAAACAAACGAACAAGCTACAGACAACAACAAAAGACCAATCAAACAACAGAGTCAAACAAACCCTTATTTAAACTCCTGAATAGAAACAAGATCTTGTCGGATTTCAGATGAATGTTGCATGTCATTGGTAATCACTTTGTAATTACTCCTGTAGAAGATTTTTTTCACATTTGGTGTAATCACTTCGCGACTGATTTCACTGCAGTCATGTCAAACTACTGTGTGAAACACCAAACATGACAAAAGTGACATACCTTTTGTCTATAACAAGACAAATGCAAAGTCATCCAGTGCCTGTTATTGTGCCAAAACTCACGTATCAAAGTAAAAATTTTAGTGTCAACATGTGGGGAAAAACCTTTTTGCCCCCCCCCCCCCCATTAAAAACAAATAATGACCAAGGCTTGCCCCCCCCTCCCCCCAGTCAAAGATTTCTAGCTACGGCCTTGCTTATCCATGCTTGTTCTCACCTCTCCTCGCTTACCTCCAAAACAACTTTTAGGCTAATCTTGCTTCTTCCAGCCTCTTCTTGTCCCTTCCCGCCCAGCTACCTACAATAGTCTTGCCTCTTCTTGTTCTGTTTGCCAGAATTTTCTATTCTAGCCTCTCCCCGCGCCTTCCCGCCATTTCTCGTCAGCATCCCCAACCCCCCCCCCCCCCCCCCCCCCCCCCCTGAAATCTCTATTCTTGCAGCGGGAATAGGCGAGTTTTGGTCTATTTACAGAGTTACAGGGCCTCATACAAACCTTATATTTGCGTGTTGCATGAACTGGTCAGCCGTTATTGGCTCACCATCCCAAGATCCTTGTAACAACATCTCGTCCATAGTTTGGCCAGGGTCATCGTGGAATTCTACGGCGTTTTGGTCTATATATTCTTCAATCCCTTCCTCGCTACCGTTAAAGTTAACATAGCGGAATACGTCGTACATTGGAGTTTTGATTATCTTGCTTCTTTGGTACTGATTCTCATTGCAGATGGTAACCTAAAGAGTAAACAGAGATGGATTACAAGGACTACAAAGAGAAGAAACGAAATAAGGAAGGCAGGAGAAAATAAATGTAAAGTAATGAAGCGAAAAGAAAGGAAATCAAAAAATAAGTGGAGGGGAGGGGAGAGAAAAAGAAATAATTGGAGACAGTGGTGTAAACAGAATTTTGGCAACGCGAGGCCACGGAGGGAGGTAGCTTCCCTTTCTGTTGCTAACTTCAAGGCAGATTCACTGAGAAATTTTGTCACGTTTACTGTAGTTAGGTGCTTCAAAAGAGGGGTCCCCCCTCTGGACACGCCCCTGGGGGGGGGGGGGGGGGATCAGAGGAATGAAGGGAAGAGGAGGTCACAAGCGGTCAGTGAAAAAGCAGGAGTGGAAAGACCACAAAAGTCAACAAGAAAACAGTTTATTCGTCATAATTTTTTTGTCCGTCATAATGGTAAGATGGATGACGCAGGTTGAGGATGGAGTCGAAAGGATGAGAGATGATTGGGAGAGGTGGAAGAGAAGAGGAGAGGAAATATTTTACAAATATGTAGAAAATGTGAATTTTGAAGGCATGATTCTTCAGTTTTGACAAAACCGAATAAATAGGATATTAATTGACTTTACACGCCACTGAATATATAGGGTTTATTCTAACCTGGGGAAATTTCAGCTTGGGCGATGTGCAGTTCAGAAAGCTGTACTCTTGGACCGGAAACTGCAGCATGAATTCGATATTGTGGTAAAGCTGAACGAGCAACGCCGCGCCAAAAAGACCCAACAAAATCATCCAAGCGCGCCTTTGCCTCGGACTTCTTGCATTTGCGACATAAGCCAAACCATGTAGAGTTGCATTTGACTTGTAATATGCGATACATTCGGATATTTCTTTATCGGCTTGGGGGCCAGGAAGCTTATTCCGTTCTTGAGTGGAGGTTGGATCTTTCTCTTCCATTTGTTCATTCACTTTTTTTTAGAAGGGCGACTATGTTGTCAGAGATCTACAAAACAAAAAACAAAACAACGATAAAAACATCAGAATGGACGTGAAAACCTTAGTCATTCTGAGGATGCCTCGGATTTACTCCCTCTCCAAACAAAATGGATTTTTTCTGAACTATTGTAGCGAATCAAATATTGTACAAAGAGAAGTCTTGAATTGATGCGTTTGGGCTGTTTCCAAGTTACCATTCATTAACCTTAGTTAAGAATTTCAATATTTCAATATTTTTGTTTAAATTTGTTGCTGATTTCCGACATTTCAAGCTTCAGGCTTTGTCGTATTTTTTCGAATGCAGAAACTGGGTTGAATTACTGCGTTTTTTAAATTTTGCGAACTTTAAAATCAAACATCTTATCACCGGTAGCTTGTGCAAAACCTCTGCGCGTGTTTGTGGTGCTCAGTGTTGTGCGATCGAGAGAGGAAGCTCGAAAGAGGAAGCTGCTCAAAACCACAGATCGAAAGTTGCTCCAGAGTTCACAGAATTATGAAAAACGTAGTCACATTTTCTTGCTCTTTTCGAAAAGATATTCTTCAATAAACGTCGAATCATGCATTTCGTGTGAAAAACTGAGAAAATGTTTTTCCGAAAACAGGTGAAAACACTGCTTGAATTCGCAACTCGCTATCATTTAAAGAAGGGGAAAACTAGCTAGTATACCTGTTTTCGGACAAACGCACAACTTTAGCTCACCCATATATCTGATGTGGAATTTTTAGCCCGCTCACATCATCCATAGTTTTAAACTTGACTTTAACAACTTTTTTGGTTATTCATGCGATTCACAGGCTTTAGCAGTTAGTGTTCATGAAAAGTTAATGAAAATATGATTAAAAAGCAGCCTTTTTTATTCACCCTGCATATTTATTGAACTTATAATGAACTTACCGATTCTCAACTTGGATTTATGTAGCTTCAGAAAAAGAGTACTGATTCCATGAAAAGCACTTGTCTTGGAAAGTTCATTAGGTACATTGTAATATAAGTTTTATTTTCTAATCCCACAATGTGAAATATGTTATGTAAACGAACTTAACACCGGGAGAGCGGTAACTTTATTTCATTGTTATACCAAATCACTATTTATCAAAACTGCACTGTCACATAGCGACGACAAACAGGTGGCTTAATAAAGACAGAGGAAATGAAAATATTTGGTTTTTATATGTTTTTGATCGTCCATCGTCCACATCGGCTCAGTAGAGCGATCGGACATCGACGCAGAGTCTGCTATGTAAAAATACGGCTGGACTGCAGCACTCCCACGCCCACCATAAATAAAACAACTTAAATTTACAGCGGTAAGAAATTAGGAATCCTCTCTTTTCTCCGTCGTTTTCGATCATTCAGGCCTCGAAATTAAGAAATAATCATAGTCGTAATTTGACGCCTTGTACCAACATTAAAGGTATAACTAATCAAAGATCTAGGCGTAAATCCACTAGGAGAACACTATAGAAACTGAAAATACAGTCGTTATTTTACGCCTAAGTCTAAAACGTTAGGCGTTAAAGGAAATTTTTTAGGCGTATTTACGCCTGTATCGGGCGCACTTTCAAGCCCTGAATATTCAAAATAAATTTTCAGGAACTACTTAGTAAGAAGTTAAAACAATTATCACATCTTTTCTACGCTACAAAAATGAAACTAAATAAAATAGCAAAACAAAAAATAATTACAACCATTCCACTGAATAATTATAATGTAATAAACCTAGTATGAAATACATGTAGATGTTCAGGCAAGCCTGTGGCCGCGTAGCACTAAGTTCAACAGACTGGAGATAAGGAATTAACCTTGTGTGAAAGCTAACGTGCTAATGAAATGTATGAAATACAATTCTGGATGTTTTACTATGGTTGACTAAATGTTTTATCTTTCTACCCGTAGCCACTGTAAGTCATAGCAGCCTATTACTTTTTACTAAATTGATGCGAAGAAAGTGAAGAAGACATAATTTTTTTAGTGATTCCAGCAACGTGTGGGCAAAAATTTGGTTCTAGAAAGTACGAAACCTATTGGCTTTATTTTAGCATCTTGTGAAAGGTTTGCATGCAAGTAGCTCGTATTAATCCCGTTCAAAAATCTTGATTGCATCCTAGGAAAATGCATTGCTGTCTATGAGTATTTCATGGTGGGACGATTTAAAGTAACAGGGCTCGAAATTGCGCCCGATACAGGCGTAAATACGCCTATAAAATTTCATCTGACGCCTAACTTTTTAGACTTAGGCGTAAAATAACAACTGTATTTTCAGTTTTTACAGTCTTCTCCTAGTGGATTTACGCCTAGATTTTTGACGAATTACACCAGTAATGTTGGTACAAGGCGTACAATTACGACTACGATTATTTCTTAATTTCGAGCCCTGAGTAAGCGCTCAAATAAAGCCACTTTTGTCACAATTGCCCGAAATCCTGGTAAAATCTCGGTTTAAACCATTGGGTGTAGTATTTCAACTCCTCTTCTTAAACCCGCAGTAAACTGTACGTAAAATTCTCAATAATGTCTATTGGATTCTGATTGGTTGAACGAACAAAGATCCACGCTATTGGCCAATAGGAAAAATTCTCAAGACATCTATTGGATTTTGATTGGCTCAACGCACAAAGACCAAAGCTATTGACCAATGGGAAAAATTCTCAATACATCTAATGGATTCTGATTGGCTCAACGAACAAAGACCTAAGCTATTGACCAATAGGAGTCCGTAATTGTCGACCTCCCGTAGCGTTTCCTGTAGAGTGGAGGCGGCAGAGCCTCACTAATATTAACCCAAGGTCTTTCCACAACCACCAAGCTGTTATCCGAATTAAATCAACGAACAAAGACCAAAGCTATTGACCAATAGGAGTCCGTAATTGTCGATCACCTCCCGTAGCGTTTCCTGTAGAGTGGAGGCGGCAGAGCCTCACTAATATTAACCAAGGTCTTTCCACAACAACCAAGCTGTTATCCGAATTAAATCCCATAAACAAAATTGGCTTGTACTTGGCACAAACTTTAAAACCCGAAGATGCAGTATCCTTCTCTGTTCCACATTCTGCCGTTGCATTTTGAGTTTCTGTGATGCCTTTGAGTTCCACTGCCTTTTTCTTTGGTGTGCTGTCGTAGCTTTCAATGCCTGTATCTGCTCTGTCTCGTTTACGCTTTTTCTCTCTTGTTGGCTTTTGAAGAAAAACCAAGTCTTTGTCGGGAAGTGGCTGTAAAAAGACATTGTTGGAAATGAATGGGTTTATTGTTTGGCGCAAGAAGCGCTGTATTAGCAGGAGTTTGAACAGAAGGGATCACATTGAAATCAAGCGTGAAAAGATCATTTTACGAGAGTGGTTCGTTTTTCACTCTAGAATATTACAAAATTCTTACAGGTTGCGTGGAAAAAGAGAACAACAACAATGTCCACTCGACATTTCTCTTCTATTGTTATTTTCTCGGCATGATTTTTTTTAAGGAGATACTGAACAATGTTCACATCACTCCAAAGCAATGGCTAGGAAATAGCACTTTAATTTTGCACTTTATTTTTGCGATTCAACATCTTTTATTTGCGGCCAAATAAACAGCATGGGGCATTTTTCGAGCTGTTAACACCCGAAACCATTAGGTTTTCCCGAAAGTTCTAGGATTCCAAAAATATATGTCAAGTTGTGCTTTGTACATCGTTAAATCTGGATCACAAATTACCTGCTGCAAGTCGATGACGGCGAATATTTTCTGTCCACACAACACCATCGTATCGTGTGAATCGGGACTAAAGGTTACCATGACGACCTTGTTGACCTCATTGACCCACTGACTTGGCAAGCCGTGGTCCGCGACTTTTTTCGACCAATCAGTGAGCTTGGAACTCTCTGTGTTGTACATATACACCTGCAAAAACAACACTATATTGAATAATTTTCATTTCAAGAAAAATCGTGTTTATCACAGGTCCGTACGAATCACACGAGTTGAATTTTTTGACTTTCAAGGCCATGTTTTAGAAAATTCAAGGACTATTTTCTGTTAAAGAGCCCTTGTCAGCCACTCCTTTGTTATTGTTTTCAGTCGACATGAGACAACGAATTACGTGTAGAAATCTTCAAATAGTCTTCTAAAAACAAAGTTTGATTATTCATTTATCGAACTCAATCGCAAATATTGAACTACACTCCCTAAATCAGCCGATGGAAATGGATGCTTTCTCTGTCTCGGTATGTTACTAGTCTGACAAAATGGAGGCTGACAGAGGCTTTTTAACAAGCCAATGCCTTTCATACAGCACCCATCATCCTGCACAACCCCTATAGTAGAGTCTGTTAAGGGAAAAAATTGGTAAAATCGTGCACTTGTGCGTAAAGGCGCCAAATTTGGACCAAATGTTCCTTAGGTGAAATAAATCAGTTTTCGGGAGGGGTGCCATCATTTCGACCCAAGGGGGGTAGGGTAGGGGCAATTTGTCTATTTCCTAATTTCCAAATATTTCTTGGTATTAAAGGGTTATAGATAAACAAGACCATGACAATTCTTCCTGTATGGTGCTCTTCACATTAGACTAGGTGGGGGTGCAACAAATGTCCGGCAAGGGGGGGAAGGGGGAGTTTCGGGTCACATTTTCGTGCTAACCTCAGAGATAATGATTTCATCGAACAATCACAAAATTCGACATAAATGTTCCTTAGGAACATTTAACAGTTTTCGGAAGGGGTGCCACAATTTCGGCCCAATTGGGGGAGGGTAGGGAGAATTTTGTCCATGACCTGATTTACCCTATATTTCAGTGGTATTAAAGAGTTATCAATAAACAAATCCACGGTAATTCTTCATGAATGGTCCCCTTCATATTTGACTAGATGGGGTGCTACAAACATTTGAAAAGGGGGAGGGGTGAGTAATGGATGAATTTACATCCTATGCGCTTTTTAATTGCAATTTGATTGTACAGTTACCAAATCAGACATGAATGTTCCTTAGGCAACATCTAACAGCTTTTGGAAGGGGTGCCACAATTTCGGGCCAAGGGGGGGAGGGTAGGGACAATTTTGTACTTTACCTGATTATCCCTATATTTCAGCGGTATTAAAGAGTTATTGATAAACAACACTATGTCGATTCTTCATGAATGGTCCCCTGCACATTTGACTAGATGGGGGAGCTACAAACATTTGTCGAGGGGGAGAGGCGGGTGATGGGTGAAATTTACACGTTATGCTCTTTTTAGTTGCAATTTCATTGCACAGTCACCAAATCTGATACGAATGTTCCTTAGGCAACATCCAACAGTTTTCAAAAGGGGTGCCACAATTTCGGCCTAAGGGGGGGGGGGGGGGGGGGGGGGGGGAGGGTAGGGACAATTTTGGACTTTACCTGATTATCCCTATATTTCAGAGGTATTAAAGAGTTATTGATATAGAAAGCATGATAATTCTTCTTGAATGGTCCCCTTCACATTTGATTAGATAAGGGTGCTACAAACATTTGTTGAGGGGGAGAGGTGGGTTACGGGTGAAATTTACATGTTACATTGTTTTTTTTATTATAATTTGATTGTACAGTCACCAAATCCGACATGAATATTCCCTTAGGCAACATCTATCAGTTTTAGAAAGGGGTGCTACAATTTTGGCCAAGAGGGGAGGGGAGGGACAATTTTGCCCATTGTGATTATCCTTACTTTTATTAAAGGTATTAAAGAGTTATCTATAAACAACAGCATAATAGTTAGTACGAATCTCTTCGCATTTGGCTAGATTGGATGCAGAGTATCGATTACTCTTTAATACCTCTGAAATATAGGGATAATCAGGTAAGGTACAAAATCGTCCCTACCCTCCCCCCTTGGGCCGAAATTGTGGCCCCTTTCCAAAAAACTCTTAGATATTGCCTAAGGAACATTCATGTCGGATTTGGTGACTGTACAATCAGATTGAAATTAAAAAGCGCATAGCATGTAAATTTCACCCATAACCGGCCTCTCCCCCGCGACAATTGTTTGTAGCACCCCATCTAGTCAAATGTGAAGGAAACCATTCATGAAGAATCGACATGGTGTTGTTTATCAATAAACTCTTTAATACCGCTGAAATATTGGGATAATCAGGTAAAGTACAAAATTGTCCCTGCCCTCCCCCCCTTGGTCCGAAATTGTGGCACCCCTTCCAAAAACTGTTAGATGTTGCCTAAGGAACATTCATGTCTGATTTAGTAACTGTACAATCAAATTGCAATTAAAAAGCGCATAGCATGTCAATTTCATCCATTACTCACCCCTCCCCTTTTCAAATGTTTGTAGCACCCATCTAGTCAAATATGAAGGGGACCATTCATGAAGAATTACCGTGGATTTGTTTATTGATAACTCTTCAATACCGCTGAAATATAGGGTAAATCAGGTGATGGACAAAATTCTCCCTGCCCTCCCCCATTGGGCCAAAAATGTGGCACCCCTTCCGAAAACTGTTTAATGGTACCTAAGGAACATTTATGTCGAATTTTGTGATTGTTCGATGAAATGATTTTCTCTGAGGGTAGCACGAAATGTGACCCGAAACTCCCCCTTCCCCCCCTTGCCGGACATTTGTTGCACCCCCACCTAGTCCAATGTGAAGGGCACCATACAGGAAGAATTGTCATGGTCTTGTTATCTAAAACCCTTTAATATCAAGGAAATATTGGCAAATTAGGAAATAGACAAAATTGCCCCTACCCTACCCCCCTTGGGTCGAAACGATGGCACCCCTCCCGAAAATGATTTATTTTACCTAAGGAACATTTGGTCCAAATTTGGCGCCTTTACGCAGAAGTGCACGATTTTACCTATTTTTTCCCTTAACAGACTCTACTACTACAGCTTTTCCATAATAGGAATTTCAAAGTTGATGTAAAAAAAGAAATGTTTTTCCTTGGAACACGCGTTACAAGACGCGTACCATAGCACTTAGAGCGCTATTTAAAGGGACATGGTCACCTAGAAAACACTAAAATAATTATTGTCACAAAATACAAAAATATTCTTTGAAATTGAAAGAGTCAGTTTAAAGAAAGAAGTACGGAAAATTTCATTGGATTACAATGAAGGATTTCTGAGATATGAGCGAATAAGATGGCAAATTTAGTATGTTTGAAAAAAGATTGAGGTAAACCGATTTCAAAAGAGTCGGATTTCCTCATGTAAGCTGTAATTACAATCCGCGAATATCTTTGCAATCCTACATCGAAATGACCTCAAATTTTCACCATGTCAAGTTGAAAGCATTCTTTACAAATTTGAGTTGTTATTTTTATTATTGGTGATATTATAATTTTGATGTTTTCGGTGACCATGTCCCTTTAAACCACTCCTTTACTAGTAACGCCACTTGAAGCCTACCAGTAGTCTGTTGAGTTGTTTTTCACAGGTCCTCGTCCAACTCGTGTTGAGTGGTACATTGGAAATTATTTCTGTGCGGCTAAGCGCAGCGCAAGAGAACAGAATCCCAAAAATTAAGAGCTTTCAAGCTCTAATTCTCAATTTTAAGTACTATCAAGGCATGACTGGAATTTTATTTTTAAAATTCAAGCATTTTCAAGGACTTTCAAGGCTTTGCGAGCCCTGAAAAAAGTTCACTCACCAGGGTTGGCTTTATTTCTTTACTTATTTAAACGGCGTGAAAACAAGACGGCATTTTTTTCTTACCCGAAGATCAGCACACACCAGAACGAGGCTGTGAGTTTTAGGTTGGAAGGCTACAGCAGTCACGGCCGCAGGGTATGATGGGAGACGGCAGTGGTGCTACAAAGGACGTTATGGTATTTAATAACTAGTAAATATCGGCGAATAGCCACCGAGACGAAGTCGACTATTTTTTTTAGTATAATTACTCAAGCGACTTTAGGATTTTTGACAAAAAAATTCGGGTTTAGGGGTAATTTTTAGTTTTTTTCGTAATAAAATGCGCGCGCGATCCCCAATGCTTTCAATGTTATATTCACCTATAGGTGAATATTTAACAATTAGACTACGAGTTCAAGTTTTCTATGAGTCCAATAGATAGTAACGAGGTGCGTAGCGCCGAGTTGACTATTTGACTCATAGAAAACGAGAACGAGTAGTCTAATTCTTTTTATTAGTAGAAATCCACTAGCATACTACCTTCGAGTTGTTGCTAAAACGTATTTATTTTCATGGTTTTCAATAGTTTTTCGCTAGTGTTTTCGCTACTCACTGTCTATTACGTGATAGATAGTAAGTAGCGGAGCCAATCAGATTGCAGGATTCGTGATAGTATGCGAGTGGGTTTCTACTAAAGCAAAATATGACGAACATCTCGACCAGTCAGCGCGCGGAAACGCTTGAGTGTCTCCCGGTACAATGGCCTGGCTGTCGGAGGCATATATACTGTACAACAGTCCTCATGATTGTAAACTGCGCGGCTGCAATTTGCGCCATCTAATGCAGCCCGTAAGTCCTCCAACCTCTCCTTGTCTAGCGGTCGTGTATTTCGACCGCTTTGAGTTTCCTCACGATGAGGAGAAGACCCTTTCTATTCTAAAAACACATAATATTTGTCGTATTGCACGTTATGTATCAGTCAATTCCAGCGACGACCATGCCCCCCCCCCCCCCCCCCCCGGGCAACCCCGGGATTTTGGTCATTTCTAAAATTAAAATTAAAAATTCCCCACCCCGGGGCTGGAAAAGTGCAAAATACCCCACGGCGGGGAAGACAAAAACTGGACAAATGCCCCTCCCCCGGGACCAGAAAAAGACAAAGATTCCATCGACACTGCGTAAAGCTTCACTACAAAATATTCCCGCTTAGAACTTCAACTCCATTTATTCAGTCCGAGCATTTATAATTAGTTTTTGAACTATACTTTTAGATTTCTCCTCTGAAAACGAGACAAAATATAAGTAAACAGTGAAACAAATCCGTCAGTCTCAAGTCGTAATTGATATTCTTCTTCTACTGCAATATTGCAATATAGTAGTGACATACAACAAACGTCTCCAATAATTTCTCTCGACCATTCGCGGTTGTAGACATTTGGCTACAAACTCCATTCATTTGTCGTCCCCGGCATCGCTCAATCTCAAAACTAGAGTGGTGTTTACGGGCCATGCTCGGCATTTTATTTTGTGTGACGTTATTTTCTGTAACTGGGACATTGTAACGCCAATTGATAGTTACAACTGGTCAGGGAAGTGAACTTGTGTTGTAGTTCCGCAAATCTCAACGCGCTAAAAGATTGTGAAAGAGAACCAAAATTCCCCACCTCCCCTCCCCTGGAGAAAAATAAATCCCGACCCCGGGGCCAGCAAAATTTTCCAAATTCCCCACCCCAGGGAACCCAGTGGTGTGCAAATGCCCCACGGTGTCCCGGGGGGGGGGGGGGGGGCATGGTCGTCGCTGAATTGACTGATACATAAGGAAAGTTCCAAAATCTGTTGACCTGCCGTCGTTGTATAATTATTAGAAAATCCATTTGGAAGGTCTGGAATTATTCCCCTAGTCATACTTCGTATTTTTGGTCGCCATATTTTTTTCTCAGTTAAATAGCCTGGCGGCGATATTAAAAATACAACAGGCTACCCGCATTGGTTCGTAAAAAACACAGCTCTAGGTTTGTCATCTAGTCAGGACAGTTTTGTTATTGTTGTGAGAAAAATAGTCTAGCTCTGAATTTATTTTGGGGGATAATAACCGCATAATATCTCCATGCTTGGAGAAAAGGCAGTCTCCGGTCCAAACTAATCCAGTATTTTATCTGGACTGATCAAGTCTGGTATATTGTCCGTTCTGGTCTCGTTCATTGTAGCCTAGTTCAGCATAGCAAGTCTTTTCAGTAATGAAGCGCAACTGTAACCAGGGACGACGTCTCTTCACACGTCCCTGCTGTAACTAGCATTTACCTCAGCGGCCTATTAGTGAAGGCCGTTGCTTCTCATATCTAGTCGAGTTATTAATCTAGCCTCACATGATTAATGGACTGGTCAAGAATAATCACATCCAATTTTACATCAAGAGGCCTCCAATAAAAGCACCTGTTATAAAAACGCCAGTTTACCGCGATAGGCATTCTGTGCTTCTTCTAGAATTTGCTAGAATTTGAAAAGCGCTTTTTAGGGCTAGTTTGCACTCGCCTTGAGCTTGCGTCCTGCGCTCGTGTTCGTGTGTGAACCAGCCCTTACGGATGTTCGCTCCATTAAAACCCGACCATTGATTCTTGTAGAAGACTTTGGAACCGTTTCTTAAACACCCGAGAATAATCGGGCCCGAAAAACGTTCCCTATACATAATTACTAATTACATTAGTTTTACGTGAATTTTTCGGGTGCCCGAAGTGGTCGCCATTAAAAAGAAAGAAAGAAAGACTGTGATCGTTCCTGATTAGTGAAGGGCGGACATGCATACCTTTTGGTGAACTAAGTCAAACACATTGACGCGATTTCTGCTATTAACACAGGCAGCCCAACGACCATCTTCAGACACGGTGAACAGACGCATGCTCGATATACCTACAAACAGGATGAATAACCATGCTGATATAACACAGTGACAAGATGGAGTACTTTGCAAAGTCTTGCAAATAAAACACGATAACAAAAAAAAAAAACAAGCACGAGCTAAATTATTTGTAATATTACCCCGAAATATTACGCTAATAAACACGAGAAATCCACTCGTTGAACAACAACAACTGAGTTCATTTACACGGCCGTACGTGTCTCACCTCGTAGTGCCTCCAGAAATGGGCAACACAGGAAGCCCAACAACACAGGGACCCCAATATATTACATTATCCTTGCAAGGCCCATTGTGCAGTCGCAATAATTGTCCCTACCCCCACCCTGTTGAGGACCTCAATCCACAGGGTTCCCACAAGAAAGAACCCATTAAATTCTATGACGTTCCATTTCTTTTCTAGGCCTAAAATAAAAAGTCAAGGACTCAAGAAAAGAGAAACATCTGGTCTATTACTGCTTTGAGACGAGAATTCTGACGTTTCCTCTCGCAAGTTTCAGGTACGATCAAGAACGAAGAGACGACTGAAATTCAGACTACTACCATTTTCGTTCCGCGTAGTTTTATGTTTCAAACGTGCACGCTTTGTCGAGAAGTTGTCGCGTTTCTCGCTCACTGATTGGCTGACCGTTCTCAACCGTTACTTTTCAGCCAATCAGAGTGAGAAACGTAAAATTAAAACGAAAATGGTAGTATTGGGGTGGGGCATCTATGCGACTGCCTATTAACTGAGCATTCGAAGACGTACTTTGTTGTTCATCTGGTAAACGTAACGTAGAAAGTAGAGCTGGCTCATCTCCAAGTGCTAGCACCTGAAACCATAAAAAAACATGCTAAAATGTACGCTGGTTTGTTAATAACGAGGGTACTCTTTCGTCCAATACCATAGTTACACTACTCTGCGAGCAGTCGGGTTTCAGAGAGGAGGAAACCACGCACGGTATAGTTTCCAAAGTGAAAACCAAATGATCTCGGTAAAATGAAATAAAAGAAATCAACACCCGATTTGGAGTTCATTTAGCCCTGTTCTGATTTAGCCACGGTACTCTTCGGTTAGTCTTCGGTAACGTTAGAGCTCGATACAACAGTGGCAACTTACCTGAACAGAGTGATCACTCGTTGCAGACACAAGTGACTGTCCATCTTGTGTAAATTCTAAACACTGAGCTGGTAGAAGACGCGGAGGAAGAGGATAAACCTGAAAAATTGACGATGTAACACTTTTTTAGAGTATTCGTATTTGTGATTCTTCAATATAATCAAAAGAACCACCATGCTGTCGGAAATATGTATCGCGAGATTTTTGTAGTATTCAGTTTTTGCCTATTGCGAACCTGAAAAAACATTTATTTCAAACTAAGCAAAACCAAAAATAACAGTTATTATGTGAAATATAGTTTCTTCTTACTCAGTAGTTTGGAAATTAATAACTTACTTTTTTGACTGAAACTTTTGAACTATCTTCATTATCCTGCAAAGAAACCGTATACAATGAGAAAGACTGGAAGAAGTCTGGTCCAGTCCGATCCATAGTTGTTCAATATAGTGAGTCTGTCTTTACAGTACTGTAACTAGCATTTACCTCAGCGACCTATTAGTGAAGGCCGTTGCTTCTCATATCTAGTTGTTAATCTAGCCTCACGTGATGAATGGACCGCTCAAGAATAATCACGTCCAGTTTTACACCAAGAGGCTTCTATGCCGTTACGGCAATAAAAACTCCTGTGTATAAAAACGCCAGGTCTACCGCAATACGCATTCTGTTCTTCTTCTAGAATTTGCTAGAATTTGAAACACGCTTTTTTAGGGCAAAATTCAAACTTGTTCAACAAAAGTGTAAAAAAGCATTTGACCATGTAACATTTTTTATAGTATTCATAACTGTGTTTCCTCAATATCGTCAAAAGCGCCACCATGCTATCGCGACATGCACAACCCCGAGGAACTTCCATGTTCTCTGTGACCCCTGTGTAAATTGTAAATGAATACCGTGTGAAATTCCAGGGACTCAAACTTGGAATTTTAAATGAAACAGCCCATGGCAGAAAGGTAAAAAAATCTGTGCCCAAACAGCTGAATACTTACGAAGTTCGTCCTGAACACTCGTATTTGGTGAATGTTAGAAAATGCCACCCATTTGGCACATGGGGACACTGCGCTGCAGAGGATGTGATTGTCACCCTGAAGGGAAAACAACCCTCAGTCAGTGCTGTGGTATTGGGGAAGCATGGTTGACTTTGCATTAGGGCATCGTTGGCCTCTCAACACTGTGATCCAAGGTCGACTCATGACCGGGGCAGAGGAATTTGCTTTTCTCTGTTCCAGTTGTGGTTGAAACTGGTTCAAATTACTAGTTCCACTTTGATCTACTGTGTTTCGCATCTTTCATTTAAAACAATAAACTTTCCAGTCCAGTTTCAGAAGGGATGTCAAAGAACAACTGTGAGGACATAAATACACCCTCTAGCAGTGACCCCATTCAGGATCTGTGTTTATGGCTGCTTGGTTACCAGTGGCACCATTGGGGCCCAGTGAAATTCAACTTCTGAGATGGGGAGTCAGACATTTGCATTTTCATTGCAACTGATGTAAGTTTGCTTCGAACGAGTGCGACAAGAGAGCAAAATTGTCTAGTACATTCTCTAGGGTTGTCACGCCTGCAACCACTTTGGTTTATGAAGAATATAGTCGGATGCACTGTGTGTAGTCTACATGAGCTACAGGAGAAATGTACTCGAAAGTACAACCATTTGATAGCAAGTTTTATTACCTTAGCAGACAGTTGTAGTAGTCTAACTGGAGCTTTTGTTATCACGGTAGCATCTGCAAATGATGAAAAAAATCGTTATTTAACAAATTACCGTTTCATTTTTCCATGCATCTGTACTGGAAATTCTAGTCTGGAATCAAGTCTACCATTGACCAATATTTTCTTCTCCTTTCCTTGTTAAATATATAGTTACACCGTTTTCTGAAAGATTACAAAATTTTCAAAGCATACAAGAGCTATATCAGAGTGTGCAACTTGAATTCTAATGGTTTGTTAAACATTTTACAGTATAGTTGGTCAATGGTAGACTTGATTCAATGCTAGAATTTCAATTTGAATCACAATAGAGTGAGGAATTGTTACCTGTCTCGCCAAGTCTCCAGAACTCCAATGATGCTTGCTGCTGATACATCAGAATGTTCGCTTTGGAGGCAAGATGCACTCTTGACACCTGAGATGGCAAAAAGCATGGGCAACACTTAGATTAATCTTGATGGTTTTGGGACAAATATTTGCTTCTTATTGTCCAGTCTTTTTTGTATGGAGGGGGATTCCGGACTAAAATTCAATTGGATCGTAATTGTCATTCAATTGGATCGTAACTCGCATTGGATGTCGTACATCTCATGCAATTGGATCGTAAATGTCATGCAATTGGATCGTAAATGTCATGCAATTGGATCGTAACTGTCATGCAATTGGATCGTAAATGTCATGCAATTGAATCGTAACTCGCATTGGATGTCGTACATCTCATGCAATTGGATCGTAACTCGCCTTCAATTGGATCGTAGATGTCATTCAATTGGATCGTAACTTACATTGGATGTCGTACATCTCATGCAATTGGATCGTAAATGTCACTCAATTGGATCGTAAATGTCATTCAATTGGATCGTAACTCGCATTGGATGTCGTACATCTCATGCAATTGGATCGTAAATGTCATGCAATTGGATCGTAAATGTCATGCAATTGGATCGTAACTCGCATTGGATGTCGTACATCTCATTCAATTGGATCGTAACTCGCATTCAATTGGATCGTAAATGTCATTCAATTGGATCGTAACTCGCATTGGATGTCGTACATCTCATGCAATTGGATCGTAGATGTCATGCAATTCGATTGTAAATGTCATGCAATTGGATCGTAACTCGCATTGTGTCGTACATCTCATTCAATTGGAGGAACGTAATTCGCATTATGTCGTACATCTCATGCAATTGGATCGTACATGATGTATCGTACTTCATATTACATTAGATCGTAGTAGCATTGGGTCGAACATAGCATGCCATTAGATAGCAACTGCCATGGTATTGGATCGAACATTTCATAACATTGGATCGTACATAGCATTCTGTCGTACTTGGCATGCAATTGGATCGCAATTTCTGCCGATAACTGTGTCCCTACAAGATTATGAGCCACTCGGTAAGTACTTCAAGTACCCATCCTGAAGTGTATCATGTTAGCATCCGTTATTATAACATCTAATACCTATCCACACACCATCAACAGCTATCCACACTATCAACACCTATTCACCCTATCAACACCTATACACTCTATCAACACCTATCCACACCATCAACTCCTATCAACAACTATACACTCTATCCACACCCATCAACAGCTATCCACACTATCAACAGCTATCGACACCCATCAACAGCTATCCACACTATCAACAGCTATTCACCCTATCAACACCTATACACTCTATCAACATCTATCCACACTATCAACAGCTATCCACCCTATCAACACCTATACACTCTATCAACACCTATCCACACCATCAACACCTATCCACCCTATCAACACCTATACACTCTATCCACCCTATCAACACCTATACACTCTATTCACACCCATCAACACCTATCCACACTATCAACACCTATCCACCCTATCAACACCTATGCACACTATCAACACCTATCTACACTATCAACAGCTACCACCCTATCAACACCTATCTACACTATCAACATCGATCAATACTATCAACAGCTATCCACCCTATCAACACCTACAAGAAAACAGCCCGTCACTTCGTGACGCTAGAAGACTCAAGCTGAGTTTCCCCTTCCATAAACTGCTGATTTTACATAAGTAATGACCTCCCTTCAAGAAAGACCCCCTGCCCCATGCCGAAATAAATGAAGTGAGCCCCAGAGCCGTTTTTTGTATGTTTTGCACTGGTCTCCCTGATTTGTGGTGGAGAAAAAAGCTCAGTCAAATCCGAAGAACCCGCTCAATTGAAAACGCAAGCCTATTACACAGAAAAACCGGAATTGTTTGTATGCTTATCATATCTCAGTAAGGGAAGAGAAGAAACAGGTAAAGTAAAATTGTTCTAAGAAATTTTTAGTTTATCATAGGATTTTTTTTAGAGAATTTCATTCATGGCTTAGCGTGCGCTCTGTAGGCAGTGCCAGTGGTGTAAGTTTGTTCAAACTTGAATGAAACTTTTTCTCAGCTGAAATCTTTCGAATTACAATTATCCCTGCACATATCAGTAAGTAATCTGTAATAGAGCCATTTAGGTTTGGATGTCTATGGTGCTTTCGGCTGAGGGAAATGAGTTCTTTTTTTAGTTTATGTGTGAGATTTCAACATGGCCGCGATGGCGGCTTTGTCCCTCGCTCAAAAAATCGCTTGAATAAGAACTTAGCCAAAGGTGAATCTTTTCCAACAAAAACACGCCCACTGGAGATATTTCCTTCTTCTCTTCGGGTTTGTGTCCTTCGTTTTGCGATATAGCGTAAGGATTTATACTTAGAGAATATTATTCACCCGGGGGGTACTACCTCATATATGGTATAATACGGGTATGCGCCGCCCTATAGGGTATGTTTGTTGAGCTCCTGAGGTCTACGGTAGGGTATCGTTTTTCGTTTGTTTGGTCGCTGATAGGGTATGTATTTCAATATGGCTACCCAAGTGCAAACAAATTTCGATCAAAATTGTGCTGCAATTAGTGGAAAGACAGTTTATTTTAAAACCTTTTCATGATTAACAAAATTCCGAATTGATTGCGACCAATTGGACCACCCTGGTGACTAACTTCAGGTCCGCGGTAGGGTATACAATTTTGACCGTAGGTCCACGGTAGGGTATAAAAAACGAGGATTTTTGGTATCTGATAGGGTCAGGTTTTGGGGACCTTGGCGGCACACCCCTACCCAAAAATAAGTGGAGTACCACCCCCAGGATTATTCATGGCTTTGCTTTGTGTAAATATGTCACTCATTTCGCCTTACGTTTGTTCAAGCTGAATGAATCTTTTTCTCAACTTACAGCTTTCGAATAAGAATTGTCCCTGCACATTCCTGCAAGTAATCTGTGACAGAACCATTTAGGTCTGAATGACTATGGTGCTTTCGGCTGTGCGAACTGAGTTCTTTTTTACTTTCTGTGGGAGATTTGAAAATGGCGGCGATGGCAGCTTTGTCCCTCGCTTAAGAAATCGCTTGAATTAGAACTTAGCCCAGGGTGAATATTTTCCAACCAAAACACGCTCACTGTCGAGATTTCCACCTTCTCTGCAGGTCTGTGAACTTCCTTTAGCGACACAGCGTCAGGCCTAAGCGGAGTGAGTGCGAACGATTTAGTCAATCAGAAACGTTTGCGCAGACAACCCGATTATAATAGTATAGATACACTCTATTCACACCCATCAACAACTCAAAACCTCTGGAAATTTATTTTTACCATGCCAAATGCCATATTTAATATGATCATTTTCAGTTGCAAATAGCGCACGAGTTTGCACAATTTCCCTTTGTTTTTGAGCCGCGCGCGTAAGCTGATGCGAGCAGAGTGGTATGGTCTCTTATTTCCCACGGCAAATCAGCCAATCGTTTTGCGAGAAAGCAAACAGTCATGGTAAAAACTTGTATGTACCCACAGCTGAGAGCCAATCAGAATTCGAGAAACGCGTGCGTTGTGGCATAAAAAAAACTTGACGGTGTTAAATTATGATATATTTCTAATTGTTATCAGTCTAAGCTATTGACAATTTTTTGGCGAATTTGATCTAAAATTAAGAATTATTATTCAAGAAAAACATGTTTTGCTGACGTGTGTATGTTTCTACTGATAATTTGCTTTTTCAACTTAATGAAACTACTCTTTGTCGCGCTCTTTATTTGCGATTTTGAAAAAACTGCGGATGGGTGTTGATAGCTGTTGATAGGGTGGATATATGTGTTGATAGTGTGGATAGGTGTTGATAACTTTATTTTAATACGGTAAAATTCATCAGGACTTGGTATAACATTAAATTGAATAATAATATTATGCCTGCTTTTCATGAATGCCGTGTTTTCTAAAATGCATCTTTTAGTGAAACAACTAATAACAGGCAAATTTAAAACTGCTTAGAAAATCTGCTTGCCGAAGCGTGGCGGGCAAACTGTTCCACAGGGAAGCCCCACTATATTGAAAACTGTTTTTCAAATAATTTGTACAAAGCAGAATAACAAAAAGCTTGTTTTCGGAATCTCTAAGTGTATAATGATAGTGTGGATAGGTGTCGATGGTGTGAATAGGTGTTGATAGGGTGGATAGGTGTTGATAGGGTGGATAAGTGTGGATAGAGTGTATAGGTGTTGATAGGGTGGATAGCTGTTGATGGTGTGTGGATAGGTATATATATATGACTAACATGATACACTTCAGGATGGGTACTTGAAGTACTTACCCAGTGGCTCATAATCTTGTAGGGACACAGTTATCGGCAGAAATTGCGATCCAATTGCATGCCAAGTACGACAGAATGCTATGTACGATCCAATGTTATGAAATGTTCGATCCAATACCATGGCAGTTGCTATCTATGGCATGCTATGTTCGACCCAATGCTACTACGATCTAATGTAATATGAAGTACGATACATCATGTACGATCCAATTGCATGAGATATACGACATAATGCGTATTACGATCCAATTGAATGCGAGTTACGATCCAATTGAATGAGATGTACGACGCAATGCGAGTTACGATCCAATTGCATGACATTTACGATCCAATTGCATGACATTTACGATCCAATTGCATGACATTTACGATCCAATTGCATGACATTTACGATCCAATTGCATGAGATGTACGATATCCATTGCGAGTTACGATCCAATTGCATGGCATTTACGATCCAATTGCATGAGATGTACGACATCCAATGCGAGTTACGATCCAATTGAATTTTAGTCCGGAATCCCCTCCATA
This sequence comes from Scolanthus callimorphus, assembly GCA_033964015.1. Classification (NCBI taxonomy): domain Eukaryota; kingdom Metazoa; phylum Cnidaria; class Anthozoa; order Actiniaria; family Edwardsiidae; genus Scolanthus; species Scolanthus callimorphus. The sequence continues at coordinate 28,221,193 of CM066917.1, forward strand.
TTTTTGTGCTCATGAAAATGTTGTTTAAAACAGAAAAGCTGCCGTTACACGGTGCAATGTTTTCTGCAACTTGTCTCACAATGCGGTTGCGAGACAAGATGCACAATACAATACAATACAATAAACTTTATTTCATCCTCTGCAATGTTGCGAGACAGGTTGCTGCAACCATTGCAGCAAGTAGGATACAAAGTCACTACAAGCATCCAGCAGCACAAGCATCAAAAGATTGATGCTCATTAGGTTTCTGGGCAAAAAAAAAAAAAAGATTTTGAATCACATCCACTTTAAATGGTGATGGCAACTTAATTTTTACAATGTACAACTGAAATAAGCTCAATTATAATATGTCAAGCCACTTACCTGGGGAAAGGGTAATATAAGATTTCCATCCTCAGTACCAAAATGTGATAAACTATAAACCCCAATCCTTGTGTCATGTCCTGACAACACAAATAAACAAGCATGGATTTTAATTTAAAAACCTAAACTAAAACCCTGTTTCAAGCAATCAATGCTATTATAGCAAACATTGGTTTTATTATATCACTATAGTCTAGGGCAAATTTCATATGACTGTTATAGTGAAACTAGGTCCAAGTAATTCAAAGTGATTACCATTACTCACAACAGTCATCTGAAAATCTGCTCTTTCTTCTGTTTTTCACTCACCCCCAGAAACCAGCATATCTTTGGGTTCTAGTAGCGTTAGTGCTCTGACATCATGTGAATGAGCTCTGGAGGCATTAGACTTCATCCAACGCTTGCCTTGATTCTGCATTGATCAATAGTTTTTTCTTATTTATGGATTTTTTCCGTATCATCTCTTTCAATTCAAAGGTGGTGAAGCATGATCATAGAAACCACAACAACACTAGACATTATAGAACATCAAACTCTTTTGTGTCATCAAAGTACTGTTGTAGGCATGTACCTCTTTTGGAGTCAGTCTGAACTGAACAATCTTGCTGTCAACTCCAGATGAGAACACTGTATCTTCTTTCTAATGAATGAGAATATTTAACAAAATGAAAACAATGTACACCATTAAAATGTCTGCACTGCCAAAACTTGACTGACTATCCTAACCTCCAAAGTGAATCATTTCTTACAACCATACTGTAAAGTAAACATGTCCTTCATACCTGATTGATTGAGAGACAAAGTACATCAGCTTTGTGAGCAGCATAACTCTGGGGAAGAGTAAAAAATAAATAACCAACAATGGAAACATCATTTCTAATATTCTCTAAAGGGTTAAATAAATTTATTTTTCATTCACAAAATCTTCAGGCTTCATGTGTGGATCTTCAAGCAGGCTGCTAATGGTCATGGAGTGCAATACATTATGCAAATTTGAAATCCTCCTGGTGACAGGAAAAGATGCAGACATCATGTTAACTTTGTCAACAATGTGGTTTAGTCAATTGGGCCTAATTATGTTTATAGCTCTGAGAATGTGATATTCGAGGAACACTGACTCACAGTCTGATTCGCAGCAGTCAGGAGGCAGTTTAATGGTTGGAAATAGATCAAGAGGGTTCACAGAGTTATGAGAACTGCAGTAAGATAACTAACCTGTAGTAAAGTGCCCTGTTTTCCATCCCAGAATTGTGTATTGCCCAAGGAGTCACCAGTGATAATGGTGAAGTCACTGTAAAGAATAAATAATTCTCAATACGCCAAGAACACCAGCATGACAACACCAACAAGCACGCTGTATTTATTCATGCACCCTGATATAATGTGCAATTCACATCCACGCCAAAACAAAAAAGTACAAAAGAAACTGAATGAAATAAAAATAAGCGACATACTTTAACTTAACATCAATGCAAAATGGCAATTAAAAGGGGCATGACAAGTTAGGAAGAGAATAATTTCAAGCATCATGTTATATGTATACGTACCTTGTAATCAGTATGCTCCATATAAGTGTACTTCTTTTCTCAAACTCTTCCATGGTAATTCTGAGAGTACAGCGACCATGAGCAACAGAGTATAGTTTGGCAGTGCTGTCTGAGGAGCCAGTAACTAGGAAGTTATCACTGATATGCCAATTCAGAGACAGTATTCTCCCTACCAAGAAATTGGTTATAAATCATCAATTCGATTTAAATATTCTCTGTTTCATGCGGCAGCAATCCATCAGTGCTTTCACTGTATTTTGCACTGTAGGTTGTAGCTAGGCATGAAATTCACAGGTAAATCTGCAAACTTTGAAATTTGATAGAAATCAAATTAATACGGTTGTTGGTATACAACATTGTTAATGTGAAGTGCGTGGGGTTGTTAACACAGCAAACTTGCACTTTTTTCTTCAATGTTTGTCACTGCCATGATTAAACAAAGTCCCAAAACTACCAGGCTTTTTAGATTAACATTGCAAAAAACAGGGTACTGCATAATGAAAATAAAGTTTTGAGAGGAAATATGACGATTGTGGTCAAACAACAGCAGCAAACTTACAATTACTGCATATATTCAGCACAAAACCGACCACTTTATAGCAAAATTTGCTCAGAAAAGTTCATGAAATGAGCCTTTTTTACTGATCCTTTTCCTGCCATCATGTGAAAAACACTATGAAAAGTTAACTATGAAATCTAACCATCACTACCTTCTTGGCTGTCAAGAGACTTCCTAAACTGCAGGCCATCTTCAGTGATGTCAAACAGACGAGTGCATCCATCTTCACAACCTGCCTATGAAGAAGGTAATCCAGTGGCATAAATATCAGGTGCATAAAGAACATAACAGAGCTGAGAACTAGTTAATGGCACCAATAGCGGAACTTGTACTTGGGTTGTCTGTCATTGTAACCATACGGTCGCCAATGGCAACTAGAGTCAGGGTTTGGTGAGCAACATTTTCAACCTACTCGCTAAATGGTGACTGTAGGTTTATCAAAAAGTGCCCTTCTCAAATTAGCTGTCAACAGCAATTATTCCTAAGAAAAAAGATGGAGACCAAATTTCTGTTATGGCGACCAAACTTTAATATTCAGCAACTAGGAATTATTCATTTTTGCGCCAATGGCACTTTTCAAAGAAAGTTAATGTCAAGCCCTAGTATGCATTTTTAGCTCAAAGCCAACTGGTATGATAATTTGTGGCTGAGGTGCGGTATGGAGTTTTAATAGAAAAAATTTCAATATGAGGTGTCATTTTACTGACAACTTTGACCTATTGGGCAATAACATCAATCACAATATATTCAGCAAATAACCAGAGGGCCCTCTTGGATGCCCAGTTGCAAACACTTGTAAAACTTACAGCTAGTGTGTTCTTTGAATGACTGATGGCCAGGCTCCACACAGCTCCCCCAAATGAGTCCAGAGATACCTATATCAATGAAAAAAAACCCAGAAACACATGAGGCAGCTACAAAGAAAGACCATTCAAGTGATCTGAAATGAAAAAAACCCTTGAGACTAGTACCTTAGGAGCAAGTCTTGCCAAGTCCCATTCTGTGATCTCCCCGTGCAGACCAGCAGAGAACAGTCGCTTGCCACACCAGACAAGAGACTCTACAGATGAGCCTTTACAGCCAGGAATGATCTAAAGTGAACATCAAAACACAATAAGGGACCTAAAGGTGCCTGGCCTGTCAGTTGACTTGACAGTGCATCCGGGTGCTTGGAAGATGGCTCTGAAACCCATGGGACGTCATACCCGCTCACAAATGGTATAGTTGATGCTAACGGATAGTGAGTGTGAGTGAGTGAATAAGGGATATAGTATAAGTACTCAAGTGATTATAAGAATTATAAAGTGCTGATTGATCGAGAGGTTCATTTTCTCTTGCTAGTGATTATATCATTGAAAGGAATGGGAGTGCCACGCAAGTTTTGTTAGTATAGGAAATCATACGACTTCGAGTTCAATTTGGAATTTATTTGCACGAGTGGGTTTTTCAAAAGGTATCAAAATTGCACGAGCTGCAGGCGAGTGCAATTTGAGCTTTTTGAAAAACCCACGAGTGTAAATAAATTCCAAATTGAACGAGAAAGGTCGTATGATTTCGTATTAATAATACACATGAAAAAAATTCTAAGGAGTCATTCACAAATCTGCTTACAAACTGAACAAGCCACACACATTTTTCCTTGATTGAAATCTTGACCAAAACCTGACAGAATTTGACCATGAACAAAAACAAAAGTTTCCATAATATAGCTCTATGTTATCAAAATATTTTAGCATTTCAAAAGAAAATTTGCATTTTGTTAACCATTTTTGCACTTTGTTACCTTTTTTTGGCACTTTGTTACCTAAAAACTGCACTGCTCTCAGCCAATCAGAATCCAGAGATTTTTTCATGTGTATTATTATGATCGTAAAAAAGTCCAACAACCTTATGAATCACTTGAGCAATTATACTAAAACAATAAGTCGCCTCAGGCTCCGTGATTATCGGCAAATAGTCACCTTGACTTCGTCTCGGTGACTATTCGCCGATAATCATGTTGCCTAATTGTTAAATAATATTAATAGATAAAATGAAATATCACAAGGTCAGAGGGGGAATCAATACCAGTCCCTAACATTGAATTAAATCTATATAAATCTATTATTATTATTATTATTATTATTTATTATTATTAATTCACCAAAAGATCTCAAACCCATGTCACTCAACCCATGAAACAATGTTGCTGTATTTGCAGCACTAGAAATTGCACCCTGTATGAATCGTTTTTGCAACTAAACAACAGTTTTGTTGAAAAGCAGGTACATGCTCAACATACATAACTTTGACCCCGAAAGGGGAAGAAAAGAAAAATAATCTTTCCTACCTGGAGTTGATTCCACTTATCTTTAATGCTCCAAATTTCGATACTGCTATCAGCCCTAATAAGTCAAGTAATGAGTAAAATAAGTTTATGAATCTATATCATTCAATCAACTGCAGTTTTCATAATTCTGTGAGCTCTGAAGCAACCACCAATGTTTTATCAGCTTCATTCAATCGCACTACTAACACTTAGCGACCACAATCATCACTGAGAGATTTTGCAAAGGCCGGGTTGCTTAGATGCAGATTTCATCATAATTCACAGGAGGGGCCGCAGGCCTTACATTTTTCGTAAACAGACATAAAAGACTTGGCCGTGCGACGGCCACATTCTCGAGATGCCATTTTGGCAATAAAAACAGGGATTAATTTTTGAGCTCTCCAAAATGCCAATCAAAAGAGATTCGAGCGTCAATCATAATTAGGTTCGAATGTCAATTTATCTAGGAAGTGCGCTACTGTGAACGTCAAGTAACGTGAGATTAGAGGCAAGGAAAATAATACCAAAACTATTCTCAAAGTTAACAGGTACGCAACAGGGCCTACCCAAGCTAACCCGAGACAAGAAAATAATACTAAAACTATTCTCAAAGTTAACAGGTACGCAACGGGGCCTACCCAAGTCAACCCGAGACAAGGAAAATAATACTAAAACTATTCTCAAAGTAACAGGTACGCAACGGGGCCTACCCAAGCCAACCCGAGACAAGGAAATAATACTAAAACTATCCTCAAAGTTAACAAGTACGCAACGGGGCCTACCCAAGCCAACCCGAGACAAGGAAAATAATGCTTTTTTAAAGGATACTAGCACTTTCCTGGATCTAACAGAGTGTTTACTACCCGCACAGCATGGCTCACACATAGCACTTTGTGAATCAAATTTGGCCCCATTATAGCGGTCACTCGCAATTTCAATCCATCTTGCGCTCTTGCCCTGTGCAAATTTATCCCAAGTAGACAGAGGGCTCAGGAACTTTCCTCATTCCCCCTGAAATATCGCTTAATTCATGTGTACTGTTGTCTGCTTTAAACGTTCCTGTAGGGGGTTTTCCTAGGCAGCATTCATTGTAATAATATCTTGTTGTTATCTTGTGCATAGCGGGACAGGATGCCGACATTTTCGCCCTGCTTGTGGCCCCTAGTACAAAATGCTGGTAGGCTTGCTTGGTGGTTTCTGTTTATACTATTGGCACATGCCGAGCAGTCTATTTCGAGCTTATTGCTCGCTTTCTATTATTTTCCGAGCCTAGTCTTCTCTTCATATGCGGTGTATATTTCGGAATGTGAAGACTTCAAGTATGTACTAAATTTAGCTGTTAACAGTTAATTAACTGTCACGGGAACCACACAAATTGCACCTGAAGAGATGTAAACTGCCAGCGGCATCAGTTGTTCTTTTATCTTATCTGTCAATAAAAGCCAAGCATGACTCTGATAACCAATTAGCCTTGGAACCAAAAATATCAGGATATGCGGATCCTCGTGAGTCGGTGCATCCCAGTAAACCAAGGCCCATGGAGAGGAGGGACTTCCTAACTTTTGGACAACTTTTCATACATTTTCTATCTAGTTAGGTCCCCATTTTGGTGATACATTATCGATGAAAATCGATCATCGGATTGCCAATCGATAAATCGATATTAATCGATCAAATCAGTCAATTAATATCGATTGATATTGGCACTCGATGATTAATCGATAGTCACACGTTGATATATCTTAATGTCATCGATTTCCATTGATTAATATCGACTTTCATCGATTCAATTTCATCGACTAATATTTGCTAGAAAAAAAGGGGCTCTCTTATCAATGAAAATAGTACCATTGATCTCGCCTTGCGGATACCCCGACATTACGGAGACCTCGCTATGATGGACAAAAGTTGGACCCCCATAGGGCAAGCGCCTAACTTCAGTCGCTCTTCTTCTGTCGAACCTTTCCTTTTTTAAAGGATGCGGCCTCATTATACTTCATAATCAATAAATTTCTATTGTTTTGTATTGGAACGGCGCGACAATGGCATGCCGTTCAGCTCTTGCTATTGCGGAAGTCTCTGTAACAAGAGTTGACTACTACTCCCCCAACTACTCCATTGTGCTACTCGTAAATACTATTGAACCTTTTCAGGGTGAATTGAATTCAATGAAAATCGATGCTAATCAATGTTAATCGATGATGATACTATCATCGATTATTGCTAATCGATAAAAGGTCACAAATTTGCTGTTGATCGATTAACCATCGATTCCCAATGTTAATCGATTGATTAGCATTGATTATTATCGATTTTAATGGATTATCGGTTTCATCGATTAATTACTCCGGGATTCATAAGCCCCCTCAGTTAGAATCAAAGTGAGCTCCGCAGGTCAGGTAAACTTGCCGCATCGTATATGAACAGTATGCAAGTGCAATCTTCAATTCTTTCATTAGCTTGTCGACGCAAAGAGCTCGTTTAAAGGTCGACGCTTAAGGCTATGGCTGTTTTTGGGTTATCCGAAAAAAAGTAAACGCATGCTACTGCATCTAGAAGCATCCTATATTTTACCTGGATACCGCTAGCCGTGGATAGGCGGTTCCATCCTCGAATGCCAAGCAATGTATTGCCTGTGGTTTGTAATCCACAAATCGCACACGGTGAACTTTCAACTTCATTATTTTGTCTACAAACCAGGCGATTTGTTGGTCAAAAATGTCGAGCTCTTCGTGTCCGCCATGTTTTCTCCACGTGCAGCCCAGTCTACCTCGGCTGATCTTCCAGGCTTGGAGACTAAGCTAGAAGTCCGCTGGTTGTTCGCGGGCTCTAAAGAGCGTTCGATCAAAAATGTTGCACGTGGGATTTATAATGTTGCTGTTTTGAGTGATTTTGGCGTAGATTATCTCGAAAAGGAACATATTCACAAGTTTTTTTAATATTTTGTCTAAAAGATTACAAACATGGCTCGAAACAAAGGGCGAGTAAGTACTAAACTTTGTCCTGCCATCATACTATTTCTATGTTTTCTATTTCTATTTAGCTTATTATTTTTTGTCTACCCTGCCTGTCTTTATTTGTTGCCGTTATGTTGTTTGCTTCCCTCTGTGTTTATCTGTCTTTCTGCGTGTTTAACTATGGACCCATTTGAAGTTACATGTATATACATTCACACTTTTTTGTCACCTCGTTGATTTTGATTTTGAACGTTGGGACAAGCACAGAAAGTTGTTTCTCTCGTCAGCCCTGTATCATTATTGCACATGCATCAATCTCTGTTACCAGGGGTGCTTACCATTGGCCAATGAAACCCAGTTGGTTTGATTGGTGTCCAATGGTACAAAATCATTCGGGTTGTGATAAAACACCAAGTGGGATGGCGCTTAATACCATTCGCTAATTCATTTTTGGTTCTGATCTGTTACCTTATTTGGTCATGAAACTGGTTGGACTGGCAATGGTACAAACCATTCCAATCAGTCGAACCTGTTGTAATACCCAATGGTACAGAAATTATGTTTGGTTGTTCCAACCGGAAATGTGAGACAACCACTCCAACTGAAGAATTGACTGAGCCATTGGCATTTAACAACCAGAACAATCGGTTTGTCGTCACCAATGGTAAGCAGCCCCAGAGTCTCCCCCATGAGCTCTGGGTATGAGAATGATCTGCCTATGATTGGGCAATTCCAGAAAATAAAGGTACCCCCCCCACGGGCGGCATTTGGAAATTCCGAAGGCATGGGGGGTTTAAGAGCTCGGAATTCTGATTGCAAGGGGGGTTTTCGGAGCTGGATTTCTTGTCACAAGGGGGGGTCTGAAGATGCCCAACTTCTGAAGGAGTTCGCGTGTTTTTTAGCTAAAATAGCGTTTTTCAGAAAGAAAATAACGTCATTTCACGCGCGGAAAAACAGTCTTCGCCGCCATTCGATAGATAGAGAATGCTTGCCAATTCATACTTGTCCCCTCTAAGACAAAATCTCCATAATTTTGTACTGATTTCGACTGTTAGTTCAATCACGCAGCAGGTTCAACTTTGTACAATCACACATTGAAATTAATATAAAGGATGTTGGCGATACGGGATAAGTTGAGCTTGCATGGACGCGCAACTTTCACCAAAACCCGCCGCAACTTTCCCTAACATATCTAATGAAATCCCGGAACAACACGGTATAGTTTAATAAACGTTTCTCAAAAATGGTACATGTAATATGCATGTTGAATAACATGTTTTTCTTTTACTCCTTTTTAGAGTTTCTATATGGGTTTTTCCTAAGCCTCAAATATTCGAAGATCCGCAAAAAGTAACAACTAGGCTTTCCAAGCTTGGTCTAGCTCATTCTAATGTGTTTTCCTATTGGTTATATTGTTTTAGAAAGCGATTTGAAAATGTGTGTTGCAAGTAAATAGCTTCCACACTTCATTTGAAATGTCTATTCCCCCATTTCACGATCGAATGGCGAAAGTCTCGACTTTTTCCGTGATAATATCATCCGACTCTTTGCCCCTACAATTCAAATCTTACAAAATAGCCAGTTAGCTACTAGTTAAACACGCTAAAAATTTAGAGCTCATATTCAGTGGATGTTGTGAATGCCGGTGGTATTTTTTTCTTCAAAATCAAACTATCATGCTCTGTATTAATATTCTGAAACAAGATTAGGCGCTTTTTGTGTTTTCTTTACTTTGCAAATTTAATAAATTCCTGCAACAACCCCCGCAACTTTTGCCTTTTTCTCCGCAACGTTTCCCTCTCGCAAATTTTTACTTTTTCTCGCAATAATAAACAAGGTGGTGATTATTTGGATTCCGGAGGGGAGGGGGGTAAAAGTTGAAATTTCTGAAGGGGAGGGGGTTTAACCTACCCGGAATTCTATATGCACGGGGGGGTAAACCATTTTGGAAATTCTGGATGCATGGGGGGGTCAAAAACTAGTGCCGCCCGTGGGGGGGGGTACCTTTATTTTCTGGAATTGCCCATTTCCCCAGAGGAACACTTCAAACAACCAAATCTGCAAAATGCATTCTTAGGGCAAATTGTCCTGTTATTTTCAGGGGTCACGGTGGAGCAATACACCAAATGTACCACAACGAAAAAGGAGCCGACCAAGAAAGCAGAATATTTGGCATGAACTTACAAAAGACAACAATATGTTTGAAAAATACTACAAGGTAAGTATTGCTGCTTGTACCCATTGTGATACATGTAATTGATTTATTAATTTATGGGAACATTTTTTTCAGGCCCTTGGTATTGTACCAGAAGAGGAATGGTCTAAGTTTGTATCAGCTCTAAGACGTGAGCTGCCAAGTACATTCCGCATAACAGGAACTCGCAGGTGAGGTTTCAAAATTGTGCTTTCAAGTGCTTCGTACTAACAAGTTTTTGTGGTAGAGTCCCTGCCATTGATGTGTTGTTCAAACTTCTGATTATCATCCTATTATCTTTCTAGTCATGCTAGTATGCTGCTACATAACCTGAAGGAGAACTATCTCAGCCAGTTGTCTGAGATTGCTTCCAGCTCTGGTGAGGATGACGAGAAGGTTGAGCCACCCTCAAGTTTACCATGGTAAAACATTGTAGCACCACTTTGTCATATCTTGGATGATCTGTACAGAGATGTGAACCCTTCTGCATTGTTAAGGATACTCCTGTATTCCTGTCTTCCATCTCTCCTACAAAAAATCTCCTGCATTTAATATTGTAGTTTTCTAGTAACATGAAGTAGAGGGTCAGAAGCAAAGGGAAGGCCAGTCCCGTGAAACATGGTCTGATCGGAGGTTCTTACCGGTATAGTCAAATGACCTCAAGATAACTCACCCTTACAAGTTGTGAGTTTCTTTGCAGCATATTCTCACCTGACTGGAGGTGGAAATGGACACTGTTTATCGCTGAAAATTTAGTGGATGGGGAGGGTGTCTTCCATAAATTCGATAATATTGTTATCCATACCATTTTTATTATCCCTTAATACCGGTAGCAACAATCATGTGTACTGGTACATGTTTCAGGTATCCTGATGAGCTTGCATGGAAAGTAAATATTAGTAGAAAAGTGATTAGAAAGTCAGCATCTATCAAGAAATTCCACAGCTTCTTGGTTCAGGAGACTGAATGTGTAAGAAACAAATAAAACCTAAATCTTTTTAGATTTTTGTTTTCTTTGTCCAGACTTCCACCATGTTACATGTGTGTAATTTTCGATTGTGATATCACTAGGGCAACATCAGTCGGCAGGAAGCTGTCAGTATGATCCCACCACTCTTGATGGACATCAAACCAGGACAAAAGGTAGTATTTGCATTCGACAAGCACTTGTAATACCAGGCCCATTAACAGAAGAGTATTTACGAGAGATCTTACTTAAGGATTTTGTAAGCCCAAGCCAGTAGATTTCACACTCTTCCTACTTAATAACCAGAGAAATGGGCACATTTTGCTCGAATAACTAAAAAAATAATGTTGGACATGTCAAACGTTTCCTTATATATAAGGTCCCCATGATGAATATGTGGAAATACTCATTTGAATTTTTCTGGATAAAGATTCTTGATGCGTGTGCAGCTCCAGGATCCAAGACAACTCAGATCATTGAAATGTTACATGGAGATGACGACTCAGCAATGCCAGGTAGATATAAAGTAACATGGATGAGATCAGTAAAGAGCTGATGTTGTCACAAACTCTAACACATCTTATAGGGAGGGCAGAACAGTTTACAAAGTGGGGTGGGGGGCTCATTAGTAAGATTGTATGGCACAGTGATGGGACTGAGTCTAGTGAAAATGTATGAAAAATTTGTGACATGTGGGGCTATGTCCCCACACCCCCAACCCCCCTTCCCCTAGCCCCCTGGCTCTGCCATCCCTGCATCTGCAAAACCCTCTTCATCACAAGAATAATGCCTGCTCCATATCTCAGATATGATAAAATTCTTGTTGTCCTTGCAGATGGTCTTGTGATTGCAAATGAGCTGCAAAACAAGAGATGCTACATGTTAATTCATCAGAGCAAGAGGCTTCGCAGTCCATCCTGTGTGATAACCAATCATGATGCAGCATCATTTCCTAAACTTTACATCAAAGGGGTAAGAATGTGTTGGGTGCAGTTCTGGGTCATTCGTTCTAGAGCAGTCTGCTATATTTGTGATCATTCGTTCTAGAACTATACTGAATCATTTGTTCTAGAACTATATTCTGATCATTCGTTCTAGAACTATACTGAATCATTTGTTCTAGAACTATATTCTGATCATTCGTTCTAGAACTATACTGAATCATTTGTTCTAGAACTATATTCTGGATCATTCATTTTAGAACTATATTCTGTTGACAGGAGAATGATGCCAAGAAAGTTGAATTAAAGTTCGACAGAATACTGTGTGATGTACCATGCAGGTTTGTGTTTCTTCTGTCATTAGTCATGTTTTAATTAGAAACCTGAATAGAAAATTGAGAGTGGGCAGTGGATACCTTGTTTTTTTTAGATTTTGAGTTTCAAAAAGGTACATTTTCAGTGGGGAAGCAATACATTTCTAGGTCGCTATCAAGATGCAACGACACCAATGCAGCACACAACCATGTGGGATGGCAAGACAGACAACCTCACATGGGTGTGTACTGCATTGGAAATCTGCACATTGATTTGCTGATGTTTCATCTGGTTGTCATTGGAAACATCTCGAATCTTGTTGGAAAACTGACTTATAGAAACTCAGACAAACGTGTGTGTTCAAATACCTGTAGTGTAGTGTCCAATCTGCTTTCTTGCAGTGGCGATGGAACAATGAGGAAGAACCCACTCATATGGAACAAGTGGACACCACTTCTAGGAGTTGGACTACACAGGTGATTGGTCGCCTTTAAAAGATATGTCTAGTGACACATTTTACAGATGCATGAAGATTCCAAACGTCAAGTGAATACTCAAGTGAATACTCCGAGCGACCATACTGCCATGTTACACAAGGCAATTATTCTTGCAACTCGCAACGCAACAATGACGAATTAAAAATCATTTGTTATTTGTTTGTTTGTTTGTAGATTCCCTTGAACTACGGTATTGGGTCTGTCTATAGATTCCCTTTAACTATTGAGTCTGATGTACAGTATTGTTTTAGAATTCAGATGCGAATATTAGCAAGAGCGATGGAAATGCTAGAGGTTGGAGGTCGAATTGTGTACTCAACCTGTACAATGGCGCCGGTAGAGAACGAGGCCGTAGTGGCAGAAGTGTTGAGAAACAGTGAAGGTAACAATATCAATTAGCAGTGAAAAGGAAGGTAATAGCTACCAACTATTACTTGGAGGGGAGATAAATAGTGTGGTGGATAAACCGGGACGCGAAGCGTGATGCAAAACAGTGAATATCCTTGTCGATAATGGATATTCCGAGTTTCAGGACCCAATCATGAAATTGGATATCCACTGATTCTCAAAGTATATGGTGGTTGTGAAAATTTTCACTTGATATGCCTGGGAGTCTCACGCTATATTCTCATCTGGAGTATGGCAAAACGTCATTGACTGCCTCTTTGGTTCCATTTTAGCTTACAAACAGAGGATGAAAAAGTAATTGAATTCGTTTTAGGTGCTCTGGAGTTGGTGGATCTGTCGAGCGAGCTGCCAAACCTAAAGCGTGCCGCAGGGCTCTCCACGTGGAAGGTGCGACATTTATTAGATAGAATAAGGATCCCTTATGTACTTACAGGAATGTGTTAGTTGTCGAGTTAATACTTGCGAATTATAAGAAATAAGTCGTCTGTCAAACACAATTCCTATCGTTTTCTTTGCGGGACGGTGACGCGGTCACAGATACCACACTTATTGGAGACCATAGGCGAACGTGATCTTGCAGATCGAAGAGTCAAATACTACCGCACACACTTTCCTTTTGGGGATGGAAAACCTCGTGATGTGGCAAATACTATCATTGTACTATTTTTTTACTGTTTGTTCAATCAGTTCATGTTTCATGTTGCGTCCAAGCCGGCAACTTTTCAAATCATAATAGCGGAAACGTTTTGAGATCCTTAATTTCATGTTTGACGATTTGCACCTTCCTTTTCAGTTGATGATGAAAGATGGTACTGAAGTACCCTCCTGTGACACCAAGGCCTTGAGTAGCGGATTCAAGCCGTCAATGTGGCCTCCACTTGAAGAAGAGGCTAAGAAATTCCACCTTGAAAGATGGTATGCTGTACCTAGTGAGAAAAGTTGTAAATATTATTGTTACGATTTTTTGGTGATATTTGTTTTAGTTCTGGCGCCGATTTGCCTCATATTAACAAACGTATTCAAATTCGAAATGAACGAGCGCCCAATGAACTGTTCTGAACCGGCTCGGGTTTTTTTAACCGTGTGTCATTTGTGCCGTCGCCACTTCTAACGAAGCCAACTGCACGAGCCGGGGAAGGATTGTGAATGCATCGGGAACGCACCACACTCACAAAAACCGAGCTTAGTAGAAATGGATGCGCAAACGTAGCTGCCTCATTTAAACGAAAATGCATTGCAGACCAAGAAATAAGTTCATTGTATACGAGCATGTAGGCCAACATTTTACAAATAATATACGTGTTGCTCATGTTCTATTTCAGCATCAGAGTGTACCCCCACATGCAGGACTCGGGAGGATTTTTCATCGCTGCTCTCGTGAAAACGAAACATGCACCATGGGAAAACGGCAACAGGTTCAACAGCAACCCAAGGTGGTTACCATGGCAGCGAGAGGCAGACAGCAACGTAAGTCCAGAGACATTGCTTGGGCATTGTAGCCAGCATTTGGGGAACGGGTGGTCGCAACTACTATTTTCCCTTTGATGTTCACTATATTTTACTTCCAAAAGGGGGGCCACGGTCACTCTAGGACCCCTGGCTACGCCCCTGCACCGATACTGACAATTGGTTTATATTTGGGCCGTCTGGCTTTAGTTACATCGCTTTTGTGGCCTTGTGGTATTACATGTCTTGTGGTATTACATGTAGGTAACAATGAATGCATAAGCAGCTACATAATGTATGTTGTTAAAGGGGCACTCGCATGCTTGATTTTTGTATCACCTGTCAAAAAATAAGTCTAATTCTAGTTACCAAAAATACATTTAAGTTTACCGGGAATAATCAAAATAACAGCCCAGGTTTGTTAAATGACCTTTTAACTGTTAATAAATACAAATCTATAGTGTTTTTATCTTTTATCAAGAGGATGGAATTGGATTGCGATTTGAATTATTTGCTTGTCAGGCAAGCCTGCGAGTGCCCCTTTAAAGGCCTTTCGGCCAAGCGGTCCTCTTCAGTAACGTATGACGTGAAAACACGAGATCTACGAGATGCGATATTAAAGGGAGCCTGTCATGATACGCGCATGCTCCAGGAGCGATCACTGAATTATCAGCAAAATTAATCAGATCATCCTATCAGATAACTATTTAAGAATATGTAAAGCTAAAAAGCATGGTCGGATGGATCGAGAAGTAGCGAGATTATATAAGATTTGTTCTCGAGGTTTTTAGCCTTCGCTGGCCATCGTTACGGGACGATACTTCTGATATGAAGTGAATGATGTGACTATGAAAGAACCGGAAAAAATTCCGAGTTCACAGATGAGAATCGAACCTTCTCTATAGTATTCTCTATAGTCCCTAGAGAATACTTATCTATTATTTGTAGCGGGTTCAGGGATCCATCTTGTCGAGGCCATTGTGGTCCCTTTGCTGATCCGTATTGTCAAGGGCACATTGTTCAAAGGTTCTTTACACTCGCAGCGTACTTCCTCAGTACGCAGAAACACTGCTTTAGGGCAACGGTTTGTTTTGTTTCCAGAGAGGCAAACGAGATGAACACAATCTCAGAAAAAGGGAAGATAAAACAGCACCCCCTGAAGCAACTGCAACTGAGGTAGTTGAAGTCAGTCAGGATAATGAACAACTGGCACCAGATGGGGATATTACTGACGAGATCAAAGAGACGACGCCAAGAGACGCCGCGTCTACCGTAATGTCAAGTCAAGACAGTAAAGAAACAAATACAGACGATTATATTCCTCTTGTTAGTGATGAAGAGATGCCATCATCTAGTCACAATAATGAAGAAATGTCTCCGGCTGATTATATTCCTCTAGTTAGCGAAGAGACGCCATCATCTAGTCAGAATAATGAAGAAATGTCTCCGGCTGATTATATCCCTCTTGTAAGTGAAGAAACGCCAGTATCTAGTCAAGACAACGACGAGATGGCCCAGCTGATGATATCACTGAAGACGTCAACCAAGACGACGACGTCATCGCGGGTGCTGGAATTGATGACGTCACAGGTGATGACGTCATTACCGTAGAGGACGCAGAACTTGGTGATGACTCTACGAATGTGGACTCTGTAGTCAATGAAAACACCACGAAAGGAAACGAGAGCGCTAGTTTGGACGATAAAAGCAGCAATAAAAGGTACTTACTTTGTTACCGACTTGATCAAGTTTGTTTTACTGAACAGTATTTGTTTAGTTCCGGTTTGCTTTGTATTTGGCGATACGATCAGTGTTGTTTATCTTTTTTAGCTCACAACCGCCGCGCAAGAAGCCGCGCATTGATCAAGGATACAAAGAAGATCCTTTTATTCTCTTGCCCGAGGACGATCCCGACTGGACACTTATAAGGTAGCTAGGGATTCCCATCCGCTACGGTAGAGTAAGCAACACTTCCTATCTTCGCGTCTGATCAGCGTCACAGGGTGGGATGTCCTGTATGGGGAATACTATGGACCAATCACAACGAACCTTTCATTTCCTCCAACTACTATCGACCAATGAGAGTTTAGCTTATATCTCGCCAGCTACAAGATTCAAAGCAGCGATGGCATGCTAGAGGGATTTTTCCCTCCGTTTTAAGTGTTCTTTAAAAAATGGATATGAATCTTCACCTTGCCGTCTGGGCAACGGTAAACGTTAACGATTTGAACTTATAAAAGGCAAGATTCCTCTACAAATCGACCAGACAGAGCACTTGACCCAGTAACGTTGTTTAGACGCGGAGTTAGGAATGCAACGTACTCCCCGTAGTGGTTGAGAATCACTTAAATGGAGAGAGAGTGAGCTGTCGCGCGCGCGTCCAAGAGTTGTGTGTTTAGTATCATTTTTGCATTCTTTTCCGGCAGGGATCACTATGGTTTTACATCAGAGTTTCCCTCGGATCAGTTGCTGGTGCGATCGGCAGTCAGCAAAAAGAGGAACATCTACTTAGTGACCAAACAGGTTAAACAACTTATCGAGTGCATGGAGGACAATATTAAGGTAAACGTTGCAGTTGCATTTAGTATTCTCACTGCATACTAATGAGAGCTTCGTATAAGAACACGCTCAGGAATAATTAATTCAGTCCGTTCAGCCGCTCAGTTGAAGTGTTCAGACGTTTCTCTGGCTTCAGTTTGGTCAACCGCCTCCACCTCCCATATCCTTCCTGTTGGTTTGTAAAATCGCTTCTCGTGGCTTTATACTCATCTGGAATGTTATTGGCGTTGTTATAGAAGCTATTTCGGTTTCTTCATTGCGTTTTCGCTGCTGTTATTGCATAAGGTCTGTTGTACCGCGAGCGGTTTCTATCAAGGGCCTCGTGGAATTTACAAGTTGCAGGAATGGGTTGTGACTGGCAAAAATCACTGGAGTGGCCAGAATTTCCCTGGAGTCTATAGGTAATTTTATCTTCGGGTGGTTTTCTTAGGGCTCGTTTGGGGTTTGGTTTATTTAATGCTTAGTACTAGTTCGTCACATTTTTAGTCTCTTCCTCTTGGTTTTGTACGGGTGCTTTGTGTTCTTAGATGCCCTTGCCGTATTCACACATATCGCTCGCAGTTACTCGTTGCTTTGGGAAGTGGTTGTTCCACGTTATGCCGTGGCTATTTCGTCCGGGACATTGTCTCGTTGCCGGAATTTTGTGTTTTCCGTTACCGTTTCTAGCTAGGTCAATTTTCCCGTCTCTGTTCCCTCTCCGTTGGGTGGCCATAGTAGCTTATTTATTTTCCATAGCGTTAGTAGTATACAAGCATGGGATAATTGGTAGATTATTTATCACGGGGGTACTATTTATGTGTGCATTAGATTCCGCACTCGGTGCGGGGAAGGTGATTACCACAGTAATATTGTGCGCGCATAGACTCCGCGGCAATCGGTGTGTGGAAGGTGATTATCACAAGGGTAATATTGTGTGCGCATAGACTCCACACCCGGTGTGCGTGGAAAGTTATTATCACAAGGGTAATACTGTGTGCGCATAGACTCCGCACTCAGGTGCGTGGAAGGTTAATATCATAAAAGTGATATTCTGTGCGCAAAGACTCCGCACTCGGTGTGCGTGGAAGGTTATTATCATAAAAGTGCTATTGTTTGCGCAAAGACTCCGCACTCGGGGTGCGTGGAAGGTAATTATCATAAGTGATATTGTGTGCGCAAAGACTCCGCACTCGGTGTGCGTGGAAGGTTATTATCACAAGGGTAATGTTGTGTGCACAAAGACTCCGCACTCGGGGTGCGTGGAAGGTTAATAGTGATATTGTGTGCGCAAAGACTCCGCACTCGGGGTGCGTGGAGGGTTATCAAAAGTGATATTGTGCGCGCAAAGACTCCGCACTAGGGGTGCGTGTATGGTTGTTATCATAAAAGTGACATTGTGTGCGCAAAGACTCCGCACTCGGGGTGCGTGGAAGGTTATTATCACAAGGGTAATATTGTGTGCAAATAGACTCCGCACTCGGGGTGCGTGGAAGGTTAATATCACAAAAGTGATATTGTGTGCGCAAAGACTCCGCACTCGGGGTGCGTGAAAGGTGTTTATCACAATGTTAATATTGTGTGTGCATAGTCTCCGCACTCGGTGCGTCGGAGGTGATTACCATAAGGGTAATATTGTGTGCGCGTAGACTCCGCACTCGGTGCGTGGAAGGCTATCACTCGGAGCGTGGAAGGCTATCTATTTATCTATCATACGCAGACTCCGCGCGTAGTGCGTGGAAGGTTATCTATTTATCTATCATACGAATAGTGTGTACGCAGACTCCGCACGTGGTGCGTGGAAGGTTCCAGGGGGGTAACAGTGTACAAAACGTGGCACGTTGAAGGTTATCATTCGCAGGAAATAACACTTGGGATCCAAACTCTTCGATGTTGTTGGGGGACCATTTAACAACGGTCCTGACAGACATAGTCTGCGTCCTGGCTCATCGAAGGGTTGGGTTCCCTGTGTTTCTGTTTCTTTTGCGTTCGTTTCCGTCTTTATCTAGGAGACACTTTAGGCTATTCACAGTTGGGTTTGTAACCACCAAGTCTTATGCCCGGACGGGCGTTGTTCAACTCAGATCCATCACACAGGGATCCCAACCCTTCGTTGGGCTACTGCTGTCCCCCTAACATGGCCATGATGCCCAGTTTGACTCTACACGTTTAGTAGCGACCCTGTACCCAGTCTGTGAGAAGTTGTAGTTTTCTTCCTCGTTTTACTCTTCATATGTATATATATATGTACGTGTATATACTTGTATGTGGTTTTTCATAAACTTCTTTTCTTTCAATTGTACTATTTAGTTCACGTACGCGTTTTAACGAGCCTCACGCCCTAGTGTTGTTACGTGGTTCAATTATTATTATTGTTCAGGAGATTTGGATTTTCTGAGGATTGGGAGAAGAGATTGGGATTTCTGAGTTTCGGGGTTTAGTTATGAAAGAGAGAAGAGATGGGTGTGGTGATTTTAGCCTGCCATCGGTAGATGGCCTAGCCCCTAGGTTCGGTTTCCAGCCGTGATGGTTTTGCGGAGCCTTTATCAAGGTTTCATCAACCCCGCCACGGCTGGAAACCGAGCCTATAGATGGTCGTACTATAATATTTTGTGGAGCGGCACGAGCAGATCACCCCATACCTTAGCTTCTATTGCGATGCGAACAATAGTATGCAGTGAGGATATAGTACTATCCGCACTCCCCTGCTGAGAACCTCGGAATTCCAGGGTGGGTGGTCATCACAAAGCACTAGAATTCCCGGGTGGGTACCGTGGTACTCCAGCAAAATTCCAGGATGGTATTCCAAAAATACGGATGTCCAGGCGGGTTAACATAATTTCCAGGGTGGTCATGAGAGAATTCTAGAAATTCTAGAATTCTAGGGTGGGTAGGCACAACCTAAAATTTCCAGGGGTAGCTGGACCTAGGGTCCTCAGCAGGGGATGCGAGGGGGGTGATCATTTTGCGACTGCCCTCCCTTGTCGCGAGATGACGAACCGGGGAGCTTTGAGTACGAGAAGGTGTCAAATACAGGGCTGGAAATAAACATATTTTTCTTAGTCGCCAGCTGGTGACCAAGTGAAACAACTGATCGCCTGAACATAAGTTTTGGTCGCCAGGTGGTATCAAGCTTGACAAGAGTCCCAGCTGGCGCCTAAGTTTAAATTTTTAGTAACGTAGCCCTGAAATACCGACATTGAGAGACACCGTCGCTATTATAAAAGATAACATTACTGATGAATCGTTGTGTGTTTTGTTCACAATACAGTTGATTAATACTGCGTCAAGACGTTTAGCCGCTGTGAGGCAGGAGATCTAGGATGTGGCTATCGCATCATGCAAGAGGTACGCTACCACAAGGTCATATTACACTCGAGGTTTCCGCAAACGAGCTCTCTCCTAAGCTCTGGTGCGATGGAATCTAGCGTGATGGCTTGAATTTTAGCCTCCTGTTGTTGTTGTTTTAATTTGCTTTGTTTTTCGTTTCGTTTCTGTTTTGTCGTCACGTTTTACTGATTAAATAATCTGGAATTGCATTTAGTATGTATTTTTTTTTTGGTCGCTTGTAGGGTCTAGAGAATGTCCTCCCTTACGTCACAAAGCGCAAGATCTTTATCCGCCAAGAGGACGTGTTTACCTTCCTCCAGCATGACAAACCTTTCACTAACAAGTTCTCTGAGTCCACCAGACGGCAGCTTTCAAGCGTATCAGGTATACTGTAATTCTAAATGTTGGAGGCGGACTTCCTAGACTTGCAGCTCGTAAGCTGAATTACGCTGGGTCTCAACGGCGCCACTGGCAACCAAGTGGTCATACGTACAGACACTGAGGGTGGTCACTGCCACCCTCAGTGGGTGGGTAGTGAAGGCTAGATGAGACCACGGTTTATTGTCTCATACGAAAGACGTGTACACAGTAGAAGAAAGCTCAACACACAATTATGAGTCAGTTTCGAGTCGATCCCGGATCACACAGTCCAGTCCCTGGACTCCTTTGCGGCTCGTGTGACCAAATTCAAGTCAAACATTGTAACAAATTAAAAACATTTTGATTGCAGGTTGGGGTGCGTTATTTTTATCTACGATCCAAATGGAGAACACAGGTAAACATGATTCCCCGCATGCTAGAACTCCTTATAATACAGCCAAAATGTACAGCCAAAGTGATGATCCAAAGTCTAGAAATCGTTTTTTTGGGTTTTGGCAATCAATCAAGGCGAAAATATGCAATTATAATAGTCATAGCGCCTAAGAAAGTTAAAACAATCCAGAATTTGCGAGCCCTTTCCCCTATAATATCTCGCTTGGGCTTCTTTTCTTTGTTTTCTGAGCCCCAACGTTTGGATAGACAGCGCAGAATTGCTAAAACAAATCAAGGTTTCTAGACTTCATCGCGATACAATACATTCGACGACTGTAAATTAGCAAAGCTAATAACAGTCTTGATATGCGAACAATATGAATAGAAGCAACTTATGGTGGGGGTTCGTGTCTCTCACTTCATTTCGCAATAATTTATGCTAATTAATTTATGGTAGCAATTGATCTTCTAGATATAGTCCGGTCAAATTAGCCCGAAAAAAGCCCGAACCTGGAAAAAATTGCAACATGGGAAATTTTTGGTACTAATTGTCAAAAACATATGTAGGAATAACATATCCAATTTTCGTAGAAATCCGACCGGGGAAAGTTGGTTAAATTTTTGGTTTTACCAGCGACGTCAAGGGCGCCTTTTGTTTCCGGCGGCACTTAGACAATGAAAACACATAACTGGAGAATGTTTATAGACTGTATAGAAGAAACCGGGGAAGATTTATTAAGGTTTTTCGGTTGAAACAAATAATCCTGAGCGATGAGTTACGACTATGGACAGTTTATTTCTTTTAGCGTATAATATTCGAACTTTATTATCACCTACACGGGAAATACAAGGATCATACGGGATTCGTCAAAACTCAGGATTATTTAGTTATTATTTTGCACAACTGGTTATAAACAAAACAAAATTCACATCTATGCAATCACATTATACAGCAGAAAGAAATTGCTCGACAACGCGTTCAATATCACACCGAGTTACGGCTCTACAGTATATAGCCATCCCTCCGAATTGTTCGCTTTCTTTGTCTAAGTGCCACCGAAAACAACAGGCTTTCCTTCGTGCAGACGGAAAACCTAAAATTTAACCAACTTCCCCCGAACGGATTTTCACAAAATTTGGATACGTGTTTCTCACAAATGTTCCTGAGAAGTTGCTGCATAAATATCCCATGTTGCAATTTTTTCCAGGTTAAACGCTAAATTGACCGACTAATACGAATTAACTCCACGCCCTCTTAGTCTAGCCGCCAGAGGGGGTTCACGTGCACCCTCCGGAACTACTAACGAGACATACTTTTTTGGAACCCTTAGGATATCAAAAAACTGGCCGTGGGACACTTTTTGGTCCGATTTCTGTTTTTTAATTATATTCTTTTGTTATTAAATGAGATTCAATGAGGCACTTTTATAGACTGTAGCACTGTTCAGAAAAGCATTCCAGTCTTACCACTTATGCTATTATAGTGTCATTAATAGACTGAACACATATGTACAATTTACATGCCCGTTTTAACATGTTATGTTCCTTACTGATAGATATTTTCTAAGACTCTGTCAGCCTTTGCATTTCTATTAGCAAATACCAAAACGATATGCGTATGTGACGGGAAAAGGCTGAGACAGCAATTTCACTAGTCTACATGTGATCAGAGTATTCCCAAGATCGTAAAAGTATAGTTTTAGAATCTAAAGAGCTTTTTTGTACAGTGCTACAATCTATAAAATTGGGTCATTGAATCTCATTAAAGAACAAAAGAATATAATTAAAAAACAAAAACCGGCCCAAAAAGTGGCCGTGGGACACTTTTTCGGGCTGGGGACACCTCAACCAGATTCTAGACACCCTAAGGGTTCTAAAAATATATGTCCCCATAAATGTTCCGGGGGTGCACGTGAACCCCCTCTCGCGACTAGACTATCTCTTCTCGAACCATGCTGCGCAGCACCCCTCCCCCGACGAGTATTACGTGCCCGCCTTCAATGTCTTTTTCTGTGTTTGATAGCTCCCCTAGCGATACCCTCGGCTGTAAACTGTGTTTCTGGGCTGGAAGGCCAGAACATCTGTACGCGTGCTAATGAGCAGGAGCGACAAGAACCACTACCTACCTTGTTCGGCAAGGAACCCTTAACAGCTGCAGATAACGCCGAACCAGGTAACAAAGAGCAATATAATTATTAGAAGAATAAAGGTATTCCACTAGTCACGGCATAAAATAGTCTTATTGCATAGCCTCAGTCAGCCGCCATTTTGTCAGCCTAGCAACATACCGAGTCAGAGAAAGCATCCATTTCCATCGGCTTATTTAGGGAATGTAGTGCAATATTTTCATTTGAATTCGGTAAATCAAGTATAAAACTTTGTTTGTAGATAATTATTTCGAGATTTCTACGCGTAATTCGTCTTCTCATATCGAATAAAAACAATTAGAAAATAACACCTATTTTATATAGTGAATGTGCGCATTCTGATTGGTTAAAAGGCGTGTTTGTAAGAGACCTGAGAAACACGATTGTCACGCAACGATTTCGCGCGTGTGTACGTTATTTTCTAAAAGCAATAATAGTACTTTCCACGTGCTCTCTGGTTTCTTACAAACACTCGGGGAATGTTGGTCGAACTGATAAAACTTGAAAAACATCCCCCTCGTGTTTGTAAGAAACCATAGAGCTCGCGGAAAGTACTTTTATTGCTTAAAGGCCCATCACCAACCGGGAGCCTTTGCGCCCCGTTTTCCTTTGTTTTCAAATGGATCCATTGTTTTTCGGGTGCTCTGATTGGCTAAGAGTCTGCAAAGGCTCTCGGTTGGTGATGGGCCTTTAATAAACACAGGAGTGGCTGAACTTATGCTAGAGCTATAATAATGTAGGCCCTTCTAGCGTGTCATGGTGAGTCTTCAAAACAAATACAATGTAACGTGAATTTCATTTTTATATTTACAGGGGCCAGTCTAGATGCAGTAGTAGAATCAAAAATGGACGAAGAGGAGCCGAGAATTGAGAAACAAGAATCAGATACATAAAGGCCCATTACAAGGAATCTTCAGCCATCATATTACGTCTATGATAACGTCGCTCCTAATCGTGTTTCTACGCGTTGTTGGCGAAGAGTCCATAAGAGTAAGAGTAAGAATCTCCCATATCAGGTATCAACCCATCACTGTCAGAAAGTGAAAATTTGAGAAATAACATTTTCCCATAAAGTGGACAAAGATGAACATCGTACTGCTCTAATGAAGGCCGATGCAAAAGGCCCTATGTAAGAAGACTTGAAGAGTTGCCACTCTTGTAAATGTGAGCGCAAAGTCAGCGTTTTTACCCAGAGGAAACAGACAACCTTACAAGTTTTATAATCTTAAGAACTCTCTCCAAGGGCACAGAAATAGAAATTTGAAAGCGCGATTGCAGTGTACATGGATGTTCAAAACTCCAACTTCATACGTTTAAATTGTACATTTAAAAACGTTTCGGCAGTTCGCCTTCCTCAGTAGGACTACAATTAAAGTACATAATTCTCTGATCACCCTTGTGGACTTCATGGACGACTTATCAGCACTTCTACCGCAGCTCTCCAAAGCTAACTCAGCCATCCGTCTGACGTCCTTGGATCTAGTCAACGGAAATACACAGCAAACGTGTCTCCTTTCGCTCCTCCTCCTACATCATTGTCATCACAATAATAATCACCGCTCGGGTACATGCTGAGTTCGTAAGTCCTTCCTTCTTTCAATGACATCATTTCAGCGATGTCTTTGAACATTCCCTCCTCGCCAGCCGCTTTCCATTGTCCTTTCCCACCATTCCATTTATCGCAGTTTTTTGAAAGGTTGGAGTTATCATCGGGAAGGCGTCTGTAACTGTTACAACTTTTGGGTAGGGTGGAACTTGAAGTGCTGCTAAGATGCCTAAAAATGTTACCAGTTAAAATTCAGTCCGACATCATTTTGAACACGAATTGATGATTATCACTAAAGGGAACCACACTGTTATAAAAAATAACACGTAATAGACGAGCTGCCAATGGCCATTATGTGATTGTATCCACAATTGTATCCACTTTGATTCTACAGATAAATTCATCACATGACGAGTGAATTCCACGGGAAAATTTCACGCGAAAAATGTTCAAGTGAAATGTTCGCGAGTCGAGTGATCCATGTTGTTCTCTTCGAGGCGGCGCGCGGTGCATCACGATGAGGACGAACTCACAGAAAATGGCGGCTAACTTTTCTGCGACCTTCCCATAATCCTTTGCGCGCCTGTCAAGTAACGCAATATCGGTAACAGCCAGTAACGCAAAAGCGAAATAGAAAAGAAACACAATTAACGACTGGGTACGAGTCTGATAGAAAAGATTTTATTTTATTTTCACTGAAATGATTCGAGCTTTGAAGTTTCTTTGTGCGCGGTAAGCTGTGTTTTTGTCGAATTCAGCTTTCAACCATCGAATTCCACGGAAATTTCACTCGTTATTTTTAGCCAACCAACGCGCGCGTAAGAATTGAGCTATGGGATTCATAACGGAATTTTCGGGAAGTCTGGTCGACCAGAAAGCGCTAAGCATCACTTCTTTTTGACAAGTTACAAAGCAGGGCCAGACTTTAACTTTTTGGATAGGTGCAATTCGAGCAAACTTTATAGTCGCCAAATAGTGACGTTTGGGCGCCAACTTTTTCTCCCAAATTGACAGCTTATTTTGAAAAGGGTATTTTTAAAAACGTACAAACTGGAAACATTTGTTCGCACAACCCTTAATCTAGTCACCATGGCGGCTATATGGTCGCAATATCGTGCACTTGAAAAGGGGTGAATTGCAATGTGTTTCCTAGCCTGCTAGCCGGCTCTCCAGTGGGTATTTTCGGATATTTGATTTGTTGGTGCACGCGGGATTCCTGTGTCGCGGGAAAAAGAAAAGACACAGGAATCCCGCGCGCCCAAAAAAATCAAATATCCGAAAAACCCACTAGAGAGCCGGCTACCAGGCTATGTGTTTCCAAGATGTGATACTTACTCTACGACGCTTTTTCCGTTGCTGTTAAGTTCTGTCATGATGTGAACCACTCTCTTTGTCGTGGTCTTATTACAATACCAACGAAACTGCTTGAAAAAGACCAGTTTCTTTAGTGATTCTAGAGCCTTGTTTGTCATTATGACTCCTTCCGCGTCATATTTACCCAGATACTCCCAAGAGTCAGTTTTATGTACAGTCGCAGTTGATTTTTCTTGGAGGACTATCTGTTTATTGCTGTCCAGCCACCTGTAAGACGGCGTGAACACATTAAGGAGGCTCAACAGTTTTTCCCTGTCCTCACCCTACAACTTCTATATCTCAGGCGAAAATGCACAGATCGGATTCGAATAGGATTCTGGTAGTAGTGGTATCAAGATGATATAAGGGGAATTGTGAATTACCTCCATCTGTGGTCATATCACAGAACACGGTGATCCCCACATCCGTAGAGCCATCTGGGGATATGCTGTATTCACCGTCCCCATCGGAGAGCCCCCTCTCTAGAAATTCGTGACAGGATTTGAGAACCACCTTTGTACAGTTCTTAGTGCCAGCTAAAAACAAATGTATTACAGTCAGCGATAACACTGATAACCACATATCAAGTCAGTCTTGCTTTTTATGAATCCACGCGGCCTGCCTGTGTTTTTTAACTCCTCACCAGACGCCTCACAAAATGGCGACCTGGATTGCTAGCAGCCCTACTTAATTGTTCCCAGAGAAGCGCGCGAACGCCTGAGGCACTCGCTCCTTCACGCAATCGTCGCGCTCCTGGCGTTCGTCGGGGTTTGCGCGCTTCTCTAGGAACGCGCCAAAGTAGAGGCTGCTAGCAGTCTAATGGCGACAAATAGACAAACGACAAATAGACAAATGATATTTTCCTGCTTTTCGCTAAGATGGAGCGGATTGCACATGACTGTCAAGACTTCTTATGTAATTGTGATTGCTTTGCGTTCTCATTGGCTACTCGTTTTCTCAGTCAATCAAATTCTGCTGTTAATGCAGTTGTGTAATTACTTAGTAATTGGTTCGGCTTGCAATTGGCTGAGAAAAAAGCCATTTAGGAGCAAGTCGTGATTTCTCTTGATTCTGATTGGCTGATTGCTCAATTGCGATTGTTTTCACAATGGTCATGTGAAATCTGCTCTATGAGGGACGTTAATATTAACCCGCAAGTGAACGTGATCTCGAACCTATACGCACCTCTAAGGACGGTGACTCGGGCACTTGCCGTCACGTTGCCCTCTCCAGTCTCAGCAAAGCAGACGAAAGTGGAGTTCATGGAGTAGCTTGGCCGGTCTAACGCCAATGTCGATCTGCTTGTCTCGTTATCTTTCTATTAAAGAAAAGTGTTTTGTTAGTGGTCCAAAGGAGGCACAAAGCTGAATTCCAAAGGAAAAAAAATATAGAAATCCCCGAAACTCGATTCATAGCGGAGCTCCGCGAGGCGCGAAAAAGCGGAGCACATACCTAGAAAAATTGGTAATGCATCGATATGATTTTTTGTCAAAGAATTCTCGCTCATTTGATGATATCAGTGGCTAAAATCGCAAAGTAACCATCAAGGAAGAAATGATCAAAGATGACTGAGATGCAGTCACTAGGCCGATTTTTGCCGCGCGACTTCTTTGACGTGGCACAATCAATAGACCTCCTCAGCTTGGCGTAATGTTGTCCCATTTCAGATCACGTGGCATTCCCCTGAGTATTCTGTCTTTGATTTTCTGCTACGCATCAAAGAATATATGAATATGGAAGCAACCTAAACAAAAAAAGATTATTCAAATGAATGCCACGTGATCTGAAATGGGACAACATTACGCCCAAGCTGAGGAGGTCTATGACGAAGCCAAAAGAAGGCAAAAGCATGTACCGACAAGACAACGCTAAATTAAAGGCACGTGATATAGGATCTCCGCTTTTAGGCAGTGTCACAATCTATATATTACCTGTATTGACCCAATGGTGGCACTGTAGTACCAGCTGATATTGGCTCTGATGTTTGCGGGAAAGACGGTGCAGGTCAGGTTGATAACACCATTGTAAGCGCAGACCGTCTGGTTTGCTGGCGTGAGAGTGACGTAGAAGAGATCTAGTAATCAAGTGAAACATACGCTAGAAAAACATGAAAATCCTCTGAGCGTTCCACAGTAGGGATTCCAGGCCCGCAAGCACCCCCCACGCGACAAAAAGGTCCACATTTGTACACAGTAAATAAAGTACTTTTATTATATTTGCTTTTTCTAGCGAATTTTGACTAGCGGTTTAATTCTCCGCTTTTTGTAGATTAGCACCCTCCCACAAAAATCCCTGGCTACGGGCCAGGATTCTGCCTCGTACTTCAGGCGTCTCAATTTTGTGAAAAAGCCCGCGCGCGGCGCTGATTCCAACAGTCTGGAACAAGCCCGTGCAAGGAGCCCTGGGAACGTTTGTGCAGTACTGAAAAGGACCACGGGAAAGCTCAACTCCTTCGCCCTCCCCATGACTCGTGCGCGGAACGCCGTTCAGGCGCCCTCGAGTTACGAAAAGCGTTGGACTGGACCTACGAGGCAGGCAGGGATTTGGTCTAAAGCATGGGCCACGACACTACCGTAACCATAGGCAACGCTTGCTTCCAGTCGTGTCTCGAGTTCCCTCGTCAAAGACATTGAAGGGTTTTGCAAGCAACTGCCAAATATAGAGTGTCGAGAACTCGAACGCAAGGTAAGATAGATAGATATATAGTTTATTAGCAGCTTATACACACAAGTACATGGCTGTCACGCTAACAAACATTAATAAAATACAAAAACAAGTGATGCAAGAGTCCAGCTAGTTTTAGATTACCCACCCCTAGTTAAAAAACAGTCATATATATATTTAGCGACCTCCCTCTGCGCTGTTATAGGAGGATTTATTAGATTCTGAAAAAGGAGGCTTTCATCAATATATCTTTTATCTTTCATGACCTTTTTAACTTTTAAAACCTCAAGCACTCGTTTCTTGCCATCTCATGTCGCTTACATTTAATCAGGAAGTGGAACTCGTCTTCGACCTCCCCTGAATTACACTGAGAACAAATTCTGTCCTCAGGCTTTCTATAGGGCCTCTGGTAGCGCCCAGTCTCGATTTCAAGTTTATGACTACTAATCCTTAGGCGGGTGAGGGCTTTTCGGTGGTTGAGGTTGTGAATGTTAGAAAGGTATGTCTCAAAATCATATGTCGTTTTGAAAGTTCTATAGGTTCTAAGTTTGTTTTTTTGACCGGGCTTTTTGGAGTCATTGAATATTTCGCCAACCAACATTGAAATTCGATGTCTTGCAGCCTTTGCTTAAAAAGCACTTTATCCTGCTGCAAGGCATCGTTTTGCAAAATGTTGGTGAGGGTTTCGCCCAACCCACACGAAGCAACAATTGCTTGTAATTTTTTTAGCCAATGAGACTTATAATTATTGTCTTTAAGGTCGAGAAAGTATCGTAGGATAAAAATCCCCTCTCTTCGATTAGTTTGAAAAGAAAGTTGAGGGCTCTGCATTTGGCATTTATGGAGAGAGGGTATCTTCCCAGCTCCCAAGGCAAGCACTGTTTACAGCGGTTTTTGTTACGCCAAGCAGAAGTTTACAAAACAGCACATGCCCTGCCTCAACAGGGTCGCGCCCTTTCTGATCCTTCTCAACTCCCCAAACTTCGCTAGCATACAAAAGTATTGGCTTAACTAGAGTATCAAAAAGCCGCATAGTCAGTTTAACGTCAGTTAAAAAGTTTTTACCC
This sequence comes from Scolanthus callimorphus, assembly GCA_033964015.1. Classification (NCBI taxonomy): domain Eukaryota; kingdom Metazoa; phylum Cnidaria; class Anthozoa; order Actiniaria; family Edwardsiidae; genus Scolanthus; species Scolanthus callimorphus. Next base: position 28,251,090 of record CM066917.1, read on the forward strand.
ATTGCTTTTTTAAGTTTGTAGAGGGCTTTGAGTGCTATCTTTTTCAACTCATTCCTAGCCAAGCTAAAGGAACCTGCTGCGCTGAAAGTAAGCCCCAGATATTTATAGGACTTCACATTTTCCAAAATATCGTCTTCATATTTAAAGGAGTGGCTTAAGATTTTGCCTACGTTATTAAAAATTAACACTTTCGTTTTTTCTAATTAAGTTTCATACCATTCTCTGAAACGAAGCTATGTACTGCATCAAGTAAAGCTTGAAGCTGCTGGCTGCTCCTAGCCATAAGAACCAAGTCATCTGCATAGAGCAGGTGACTTGTTTTCAAGGAATTAATCTCCAGAGCTTCGTTACTTTCCTGAGTTAAATTGCATAGCTTTTCAGAGAGATCGCTGAGGTATAAATTGAAAAGTGTAGTTGAAAGGACGCATCCTTGCCTCACTCCTATGTTACAATGAAAGGACTCCGATATTTATATTTCCCCGTTGGCTTTGACAACTGCCAGGTCTTTGCTGTACATTGTTTTTAAAACAGCCAGAAAGTGTCCCGTGACACTGTCTTTTTAACCTTGTCAAACAGCCTCTCTCTAGGGATTGTATCGAAGGCCTTTGAAAAATCAATAAGCAAGTAAACAGTAAGTTATTCTTTTTTTGGGGCTTGCTTTTAACATACTTATCGATTAATGCCTTAAGAACGAAAATATTATCAACGGTACCGTTCTTTTTGCGGAACCCACCCTGTTCTTTTCTTAGCAGCCCTTTGACTTCTAAATAGTAATATAGCCTCTCGTTTAAAATAGAAGTGAGGATTTTGCTGAGGCTTGGGAGCAAAGTAATCCCTCGGAAATTGTTGGGATCATCTGTTTTTCTTTTTTGAATATTGGAACAATTACTCCCATGCCCCAGACACTGGGCCATTGCCCATTGCGCAGAATAGCGTTAAAAATGTTGACTAGCGTGGGTAACAGTCTATCAGAGGCGATAAGAAGAACCTCGTTAAGTATATTATAATACCCTGGAGCTTTCCCTTTTTTCAATCTCTTCAAAGCATTTTGACCTCAGGCACGCTAAATTCATAGTCAAGTGGACCGACTTCGTTGTGGTAAGCCGTGCTTTCCTCGTGGACCGATAGCGCACTAGATTCAAATTGAAGATATTGACGTTGTGCCTAAAGTAGCTGAAAAAGGCTTCGAGAGTTACGTTGATATTCTTTTTCGCCGCACCGGTAAATGTGTGCGCTATTTTTTTCCAGGTTTCTTTGGCGTTTCTGCTCATTGATAGTTTTAGCTCTATGATTATACTTCTTTTCCTGCACAGATATTTATAGCTTTTTTTCTGTTTATGCAGGGTGTTCCTAAGGTGTGCGTCACCAGGGTTACGACTTATTTCTTTACCAAGTCTCCTTAAATTATGTTTGCTATTGCGACAGTCGCTATCAAACCAGTCGGATAAGCTAGTCTATTAGTATTTTTTGCCTCTGAATATTTCAGGCCTGCCTCAAGACTAAGGCTGTCAATACGTTAGTAAGGTTTACAATCGATTTTTCTACGTCTTCGGAGGTATCTCCTACTTTGGCAGTATCGGTAAATTGTGTTACCCATTTTTCAGGTGCACAAAACGGATCTGTTCCGCAAAATATCTGTTCCGCAGCCCCTTCTCTTGCTGGCTGGGAAATTTGGATAAAGAGATCTCCTGGGAAAATTTTTCTGACAATGATCTGCTGGGAAAAACATTTTGAAGAAAATCACAGCGGGCCCAAATGCGCGCCAAAGCGGTAAGTTACAAAGACTTGAGGCGCGGTCAGCGGTTGCATATTTTCTGTGATAGTAGCAAGATGGCGGCGCGTTCGAACACGGAGCAGTGCAAAGGAAGGATATTTTCTCAATATTTATAATGAGTTTAACCGTCATACCCTGCCCATGATGAGGACTTTTGCAAGAAAAAGCTTCAGGGGATGTTGTTGTCGAGAAACAAAACATTTACTGTACAGATTCTCTTGAATTCAACAAAATGAGTTGGACTCGTGTAAAAGTTCGCCACCACGTCTCCTATTTTAATCGTCTTCCTCTGTAAATTCCTTCCCATTCCTTGCAAATTTCAAAGCGTACTTTTCGTCACAAGCGATGATTATGGCTTACAAGAACTGCCTGATGTTTCAGCAGAAGATAGCGATTGACATTTTCAAGATTTGAGTATGCTGCTCGGTCATGGAGTGTAACTAAGATACAAGAGTTTGTCAAAATTGATTTAAAAAAACTAACACCACGAAGAACTGCACTGTTGAATGGGGCCTTGATATTTGACTAGGGACACGGTCATGACACATGGATATTTGTATGCATTCTGCGTTACGGAAACTTGTCAGTCTGGCACATCTAAAGCATGTCAGTCTCAAATGAGATAAAAGAATACCAGGATTACCAGAGGAAAATTGTTGCTAGTAATGACTGCCTTTGTGTTATAATGCCTAGATTTCAGAACCTGTGAGAGGCTATATCTTAGAGCTTAGACCTTCTATAAAAGATTTCATTCATACTAGAAGATAGGCCAATAACATTCAAGGTAAAATGATAATAAAAACTACAGTATAAAAATCAAGGAGTAATTAAAAATGGACTATAACACCTCGAAGCTCAAGAATGAATGATTGTCTGAACTTGCATACTTTCTAAACTTCACTTGCTTACGTGCATGCTCACAGTTTCTTGGCGTGACATGAGTGAAGCTTGGGATAACTTCAGTACCATCCAGTTTACATATTTCACCCTCACTGTGGCAACTATATCTGTCATGGAAAACATCTCTGCCTTCTTTTTGAGGGGGATATCTGACAGAACAGTATTATAAGCAAGTTGGTTTGTTTGATTTTGACATAAATTCTGTTTGCTTATATTGACTCCTAATAAAATAAGCTAGAAAAATGAAAAAATATTATTTTATTCTCTGTTTTAACAAATACATCTATTGACAACAAATACCTCATTTTTGCCTTGACTGTTAGCAGATGGAAATGAGCCAGCAGTAAAATGTTTCCAAAGTAGCTGATCAAACTCTGATGACTACCAGCTTTTTGCACTTCTTAGAAATTGTGATATACTTGTACGAGAATATTTTATAGAACTGATGAAAAGCAAAGAATGTCAACATTGGTAAAATGGATTGCTTCAGGTTTTAATAAAAACTTTTCACCCACTTATGGGACAGTTGATTGTCATTTCAGTGCTCTTCTGAACTTATCACTGTTATCAGGGTACTAATTTATTTAACTGGCACTTGCTCTTTCATGGAATTGCCAAAGCATTAATACAATGGTCCTCTATCTGTCCTCTATCCAGGAGAAGTTTACAAATTGCAGTTTGCCATTCAATTTTGAATTTAACTCAGTAGAAGCATGTTACCATTTAAAAAGGTGGTGGTTACTAGATCTTGTAAGGTAACATCAATATTTTTACATCAGTCACTTAATTCCTTGTTATCTGCAGTGCAGATTCCAAAACTGAGACAGCTGACCTTCAGTAGTAGAAAGCTTGTGAAGAATCCATAGTAGCTAAATCATACTTGAAGAAGAAAAAATATCTTGTGTCATTTACTGCTCTCACCAAGTGAGTAGGTCTGCTATTTCAGTCAACTATTATGGCCAGCTTGAAACGGGGCAAAACATAGGACCTCATTTTAATTCAGTAACATTTTGTTTGTCAGAAATGTCTGAATGTTATGAAAATTATATTTATCAACCTGACAAATGAAATATATTAGTTGTAACTGTAATATAGTTTTTGTGTGATTTATGTTGTATTTTCTATCCAATGCTTATTACCTAATTTATTTGAAAGTGTCTGACATGCCTTATTTTCTTATCCAGTCCCATTTGAATGCCTGATAATTCTTAATCTTTTATACTTTTTGTGTCACTTATTTTTTTTTTTACAATTCAAATATACAGTGCAGGATTTGATAGACACTAGTATCACTGAATTTAAGCACAGAAAAAATATGCAGGGGGCAAATTACACAGTAGAAGACTTTGGACTCCTTTGTACTGAAGATCATCCCTTTCAGTTAATGAAATGGCAGTGGGATAACAAAAGCATCATTGTGTCACTTATTATTATTTTTTCAATTAAAATATACAGTGCAGGATTCTGTAAGTACAGAAACATTTTGATAGACACAAGTGTCAAGCATTTTATAAGCATAGAAAAATATGCAGGGGAAAAAATTGCACATCAAGCTCATAAGTAAGACATTGGCCTCTTTTGTGCTGAAAATCATACCTTTCAGTTAAATGGAAGCTTCTCCTTTTAGTTACTTTTGAGATAAACAAAAGCATAACTTCCTGTGGAAGTGTAGACCATAAGTTTACTTTCTGAATGATTGGGAAATTGGATTTACACTGATTTTCATTTCTGTCAAAATGCTTTTCTGGATGTTCAGACTTCTAACTTGAGTTTAGCTTAAAAACACCTACTACTATACATTCTGAATTCTGTGCGGGAAAAAAGATTTATCAAACTGCAGTGGACTATGATTTCAACTTCTTTGAGCTGTAATATTGTTTTGAGCAATTTTGGAGATGCAATTTTGGAGGTGTAGTGCTAGTTTAAGTTCACAGACGAAACGAAACGCGCGGTTTGAGCCGCTCGGATGTGAATTAAAAAAGCTAACTTTTCTAACAATTTTTACAATCGCTTAAAGGTGGTAAATGGAGAAAAGGAAATTAATTTAAGTACTGCATACTATAGGTAAATCCATTGCCTGACGAGGGAATTCCACGCTAAATTTCACGCGAAAAACCGATATCGCTCGAGTCGCGAAGCGACGAGAGCGCCCGGGGGGGACTCCCTATATTCGAATGCTAGGGGTGACCGTCGTATTTTTTAGGGGTTGAAATCGGCGATCTGGTATTTTTTAGGGGTTCGAAAATAAAAAACGGTATAGTAAGAAAAATAGGTATTTTTTAGGGGGTTCTCACGCAAATAAGGTAGCGTTTTTGAAAGTCGAGAGGATACATTTGATGTATATTAAATAAACGGCCAGAATAAAATTTAATCTGTCAAAATTGTCGGTATTTTTTAGGGTATTTTCAGACTGAGGGGTATTTTTTAGGGTGGAAATTTTTTCCGACCAGGTATTTTTTAGGTCAAAATTCGAGTTTCCCGACGGTCACCCCTAGCATTTTAACCTTAGAGTCCCCCCCCCCCCCCCCCCCCCCCCCCCCCCCCCGGGCGAGAGCGATATCGGTTTTTCAAGTGAAATTTAGCGTGGAATTCCCGAGTCAGGTAATGGATTTTCTTTGAATCCCATGCCGGACACATTTTTAGAGAATAAGTCTAAATTTAAGGGAATTGACAGTGGATATCGAGTGCTTGAAAGCCGCGCTAGTGCGAAAGCGATGGAATTTTCTGAATCTCAAAACGAAAGTCCCATGAAATTAGGCTTGCTGCAATAGCGAATCTTTAAAACATGAAATTACAATATATAAACGTTTAGATGAGAGAAAATTCATTCAGTTCAGTGTTCAGTGTTCATTCAGTTCAGTGTCAACACAATGAAAGTGACTGAAGCCAATTTGACTATGAAAGCGATCGAGTCTACAAAGAGTTTCAAATGATTTGAATTAGTAGAATTATCTTACTGATCGAAAATGTTTTAACTTTTAAAGCTTACTTGTTTGATTTCTTGTTCCCTTACGGCTTTCTATCTCCTTTATTCTTGGTAAAAAGTGCAGCTCCTGTAGTATTTTTCGTTTTGCATGTGCTTTCCACCTCTAACATTTGACAGAACTTTTCAATCGATGATAGAACTTTTAAGTCGAACTAGCCAGCAGCTTCTCGTTGAAATTATCTTGTAAAGTAAATATCTGGACATTGCACTGCATACCCAGGGTAGAAATACCCGAACGTTGGAGGAACCAGAGAGATTTGTTTCCAAAACTTGTTGTGTTGACCAGACGAGAGTTTTGTGTATTATGGAGGCGCGTGTGTGCCCACGTTTCACAAAGCGCGCGAAAAACTGTGATACGAAAAATGGAGATAATTACATTTCCCCTGCTTTTATCGTAGCTAACTTCTATAGGTAAATCCATTACCCGACGAGGGAACTCCACACTAAATCTCACGCGAAAAATCGATATCGCCGCGACGAAATTCAATTTCGTAGAAATTTAATTTCGTGGGCGTCCTGTGTTTTCATTAGATTCTACTTTTGCAGCCATGTAATTCCACAAAAAATCTCCCTCGATTTCAGCCAATCAGCGCGCGAGATAGAGTCATAGCATGGGATTCTACAAGGAAGATTATAAACTCGAAATATCTTCAATTATTATTCAGCACATCGATGCACTGCCCAAATATGGTCATTGGAACGCCAATAGCTGTCTTCTGTACATGACAGCTATCCTGCGATATCCGTCTCTGAGGGAAATATGATGTTTTGAGCTCGTAAATAATACACAAAAGTCATGCTTTTCGGGGGTTTTTGTGCTATCGATGTGCTGAATAATAAAACCATTATCCTGCTCGATTTTGCAGAATATCGTCTGACTTTAGCCAACTCGGGACTTCGTCCCTCGTCGGCTAAGTATCAGACGATATTCTGCGCAATCTCGCAGGATAATGGTTAACTAATCTGTTATAGCGAAGTGCAGTTTATCCACAGAAAGATGTAAGCTTACAACCGACACACGAAAATAAAAACACATGGCTCTGCAGTGAAAAACCCGCGAAAATGACAGAAGAATCAGGAGAAATAATTTGATATTTCTGTTGTTCAGTTCTTACCTCTTCTAGCCAAGACTCTTCCTTCTGAAGTAAGCCCTAATTGCTTCACATCTACCAGCATTATCTTGCTGAACTGGAAGTATACCACTCGCTGCCATGCCCTTCAAAATTCTTCTAAGCTCCGTAAGATTTTCCCATTTCAAATGAACCTGACCAACTGATTCTGAGCGATATTTTCGTCCAAAACACAGATTTCTAAAGAACTAGAAATGGTCTCGCGCGAAATCAAAACGGAAATTCAAAAAACTAAAAACATAGCGTTTCCGTTTGAAGACTCAAGAATGCACTAAACATTAACTCAAGGATTAGTAACTCCGTGGAAAAAGTAAAACAAGGGTCAAAATAGCTGCTGACGACTATGTTCTGTGTTTTTCGAATTTTGCCACTTTCCAGTGGAGTAGAAATCTGCCTTCTGTTTCCGAAGCCCGTCATGTTTTGGTATCAGAACAAAGCTTCTTCCTTCGGCCATGGCTTCCCGCCTTCCGATCTTTTCTTCGGTAAACAACGAGTGAGAAACGAGCTGCCGAAGTGGATTGTCGGATGAATCCGCAAATTAGTCACCAGGGGCGGTTCCTAGAAGGTCAGTTAAGAGTTATCTGTAGATAAACGCTTATCCAAAGGATAAATCCTGAACAAATCACTATACACAGATATTTTTTTATCCATGGATAACTTTATCCAACCTTTCAGGAACCGGCCCCAGGCTACCAAAAAGGCCTCACGTCCGAGCCCCAAAGCTGCCACGATTCAACTTCCCGCTTTGGCGCGCGTTTAGGCCCGCCGTGAAAAATTGTGTGTGGCTATAATTTTCCTCGTTGCTGGGAAACAATGCTATCTTTCTTCACTGTTTCCGTTGTTATTTTCATAAAATGACGATCTACAATCCCGATTTTAACCTCCTGCTGGCAACAACGTTGCTGGCTGGGAAAAATTTGAGCTGAGGTTCTGCTGGGAAAAATGTCACCAAAGGTGCCTCCTGGGAAAAAGGAACAGATACATTTTCCCAGCAACTTTTAAAACTCATTTTTACTGAACATAAACACCTGCAAACACCAAAATAAGCCATTTAAACACATTTAAGAAGGGGGTGCTCGTTGTGTGCCCTCGATTTTTCAGAGTTCAATAATGAGGTTAGGCGTTCTCTTGCGACCTCGTTCCACATCAAACGTTTAAATTGAGTTTTTGTGCAATAGGCCGTTTCAGAATGCGTTTCAGGCAAAAAGCTCGAGCGAGCGCGCCGCATTCGTAGTGAGTAAAGAAATACTGCAGTGATCGGACAGATATGGAATGAGGTCATTAACCCTACAGTAACGGAATTGGTCGACGATAGCCTCGTCACTTATAATATAATCTGCCGTACTACACCCATTGTATTTAAAGCAGGTCATTTACCCGAACAATCGCCTATCACCCTCCCATTCACTGTTCGCAATCCCAGGGCAGTGCATGTGTCGATAAGAGCCTTCCCTCTGCTATCGGTAGCGTGATCGGATGATTGCCTTATATTTTGGGTGTCGGCGACGTAATCGTCAGGTAAATCAAAATATTTATCGCTGTCTTGGCTCACAAACTCCTGCAGGTTACCGGTGCGAGCATTGAGGTCACCTTGTACGATAACTCTCCCTTTACTCGAAAATCTAAAATATCTAGTTCAAGCCCGTTTATAAGGTCATCAGAGTTAGAGTTTTGCGGGCTTAGATAGACCGTCCCTAGATATACATCTTCATCTAGTCTAGTCTAAAAGGTAAGGGGTGGACCATTTGATCTTTGGGGGGAGGGGGGGGGGGCGGAAGGATTGTCGGTGCAAGAATTTGTTTTTATTCTCATTGATGTGGGGCATGATATTTCGTAAAATTACAGGGATCTACATAACGAATTTGCTTGGCAGGAATTTCTTCTTCGGGCCATGCAGGGAATTTGTTTTTTTTCAAAATTTTCCACCCTCTCTCCCTTCAAAGATCAAATGGTTGGCCCCTAAATACACTTACTAAAATCCGCTCTATCATTCTAGTCGCCAGAGGGGACCCATGTGCACCCCTCCCCCAATCCCCACCCTCTCTCCTCCCCCCGAGACTTACATTTTTGGAAGGCTAAGGACACTTTTCCGAGCTGTGGACACTAGACACCTTCAACACGTCCTCATTATGTCCCGTAATGAAACCTCGATCGATTAAAAAACAACTTTTATTTTGTTACTTAATCCTTCTAATTTAAAAGTACAGAGCTTGGGTGATCAAGGTTCGCATTTCCTCACTGTAAATGTTCACAAAAATTTCTATTTTCAGAGCTGAAAGCTTTTCATTTTGCTATTACAAACGAATTAAGTGATGCAAAAGTTTCTTGATTTACCGAAATCAATCGGAAATATACTGCATTCCCTAAATCAGGGAAAATGGCGGCTGATTGACGCTCTTTAAGCCCTCGGATCATGACAGATAGAGCTCGTCTTATTGACCATTATCTGGACAAGTTTCCGCGCGTACTGCCGCAACCGTTCGCTTCTGAGAAAAAACACGTACGGGTAGAGGTTGTGAGCAAGAGGGTAGTTAGAATCTGATCCAGGGCGTCATGTACTATCCTGTGAGTGGAGTCGAGTTCTCCATCTCCAAACATTCGGGTCTTGACCCTGAGAAGTAGGCGTGGAGTGTACGTAAGAAGTAAAGCCATAGCCGCGATCAAAACGGTTCTCATGGCTTTCTTCTCTTGCTTCATTTCAGCATTTGGATGGAAGCGCTGCATTTCTGCCTGGATTGCTCTATAATGGCGACGTGATATGAGGTAGAGCTTAACGTGGAGGCAGACAACGATGGCACAGGCGCCCAAAACGTAGATAAGATAGCTGTACTTGAAGACTGATATGAGGGGGGACTCCAACCGGTACCCGATCGATAGGGTGAAGCTCATAGTCCACGAAGCGGCTATGGCAATGCAGATGCGGTTGACAGTGACGAAGGAGACGTACTTCATGGGCCATACTATTGCCACGAAGCGATCTAGAGTTACCATACAGAGGCCAGATATAGATCCAATAACCGATATAGTGCCGATGATAGTGGAAAACAAATCGAGACAATGTTCGGGCAGTGTGTTTTCTGACTTGGCGAGAAGCCGCGAGCGACAATAACTACGTAGCGAATTTGTATGAACGAGCCGAGGACAAGATCACTCATAGCTAGATTTACCAACAGAAAGTTTGCAGGCACACGGAGCTGTTCAAATACGTATACGGTTAGCACTACCAGCGTGTTACCAGCAATAGCCACGATTGGCAGGAAAAGGTTAATGATCAGGACCATGATAGCGATACCATAAGTGTTCGCTATGAAGGATTCGAGTCTTTCGTTAATAGAGTACGTAGCTTTGCTACAAGCCGTTGCCTCGAAGGACAAATTACTTGCTGGAGGAGGTGAAGACATGTTGCTTGGTAAATCCATGGCACTGGGTGGAGTACGGTGGAACACCCGTAACGAGAAAGGAACACGAACTGGCCTTGTGCTGTAAATGTCGTTTTCACTGCGCACGGTTGCAGGGGCGGCTTTCCGTGAGCATGTTTGTAGATAAATTTTAGACATGTTTCTTAAATATAAAAGGTTCCGGATTTCATTTTTGTTGTTGCATTGTGTCGTTGTGACTCAAACAGCTGTTTAAGGAGATCTTATTAAAAACAAGAGTAAAAAAAAATTGTGCTGGTTTTGTTTGTCTGGATATTAACCAACATGTATTGGTGGTTTTACTAAATATGTGAGCTTTTGAGTTAACTCTTTCACTTCCAAAACCTAAATAGCACGGCTTCCTCGCTCAGAAAGTACACTTCCCCATACACTTGATGGGAGAATTTGTTGCTTTATCTGTTCCTCGCCACTTAGAGGACGATTGATGAAATTCCCCTTTCTTGTTTTCTTGACAATGCCTTGATATAGTTTGGATATAGTTTCCGTGAGTGGAAGGATTAATCAAGAAACGAAGTGTATCCTGTATAATTGACCAGAAAAGACGAGTAATGGCGCTCATTAAGGAGGCTTAATATTTGGGGTAAGTGTAGGTAAGGATGTTTGGAGGAACAAAAACCGTAAAGATGAGTATTATCCTACACAAGACAAGTTTTAAGAAGACAATGTAAAGGAACTGTGGAACGGAAGGGGTGAAATGGTTTAAATGGTCCGGAAATTCGTGAAAATTCTTCTAAATATGTCTTTTCAATTTTGCTCTAGATTCTGCATGCTTCTGTCATTTTTGTCTTCTTCTAGATATCTCTTACAAATTCTGTCGTTAATTTGTGGTTTTTAGCTTGTCTGAACAGGGTAACTCTTTCCTCCCTATTCAATTCACCTCAAGTAGAATCTGAAGGACTCAGCGTCCGCTATCTTGACACAATCCGTATTTTGTTAGCGTCTAGGCACAGGCAGCCCAATAAACTTTTTATAGCCATTAACGACCATTGTACTTGGGCTGCCTGTGGTCTAGGCTAGGAAGGAAAATAGAGCATGAAAAGCATAGAGAGCAAAGATAGATAAAGGTCTTCCCTGAACGGTCGGTGCTGAGAAAAATTGAGCTATTTCTTTTTGAGATGAAAGATCGAAACATTTGCCAGTAGTAAAGAAAAAAATCCCAGCCAGAAAGAGAAACAATATATACAAGACGCCTAAAATGACTGAAATAAATAATGTTAAAATTTGGAGAGAAAAAACTCGTAAAAAGCAAGATTCTAACGAGAGGTTCTAAAATGAATCAAACTTGTCAGCATCTGAAATAGTTTTTTTTGGCCAGGAAAGATTAAGTCCCAAAAATGTTTCCAATAATTTTTTCCTGGCATTTTCCCAGCTAGCATCGAAAAGGGGCGAGGAACAGGGTTTCTGTTTTCTTTGGCTTCGCTCCTGTGCAAAAATGAGCGCTTACTGCAACTGACTGCCTCGTGCTCGTCGCCGAAAAGCCTTCTTTTGTTTTCTAAGACTATGAATTGCTAAAATGATTGTTGGGACCAAATCCTCCAGTAATGGAGCCTGTCACGCAACTGCGCAGCTGTTCTGCGCATCTCAAAACAAACAAGTATCGTCAGAAGTTATAAGTCATAACCAGAAGTGTCCATCTTGGTATTAACCGAGCGCCGATGTTTGTTTTTAGAAACACCACACAGGAAACCCACGCATGATTCGGCGCGAAATGCGAATCAGAGGTTTACAAAACGTCTTCAGATTATGGCCAATCAGCGTCAACGGCAAGGACTGAGGTTTTTTTCTCTCGTCCACTCGCATCGTGGCCGCCATTTTTCTTGACACATGTCGCGCCGAATCGTGCGTGGGTTTTCTGTGGTGTTTTCTAAAAAATATATTTTTTCGTCCACAACATCGGCGCGCGGGTGATACCAAGATGGACACTTCTGGTTATGAACTTCTGGTATCGTCCCATAACGATGGCTGCAGCGAAAGCTAAAAACCTCGAAAACATTGTTATAATCTCACTATTTCTTGATTCATCAGACCATTCTTTTTAACTTTTTACATATTCTTAAATAGTTATCTGATAGGATGGTCTTATTAGTTTCGCTGATAAATGAGAGTGATCGCTCCTGGAGCATGCGCGTGACAGGCTACCGGCTTTAAATATTACCTACTGAGTAAGAGAAACTATGCTTTTTTTGCTCGACCGAATGACAGCCTGCACTGATTATTTATTGATTGCTTATTTATTTACTATTTTATTTATTGATTGTTGGAGAGTCAACTCATCAAATAACTCTGCCCATTTGGTTAGATTATCTATTATGGAGGATTTGTATCGAGGAACACTGGAATTTCTACTGGGGTATTTGTATTTTACTCTGGAATTTCCACACGCCATTTCTTTTTACCCGAGAAGTCCCACAGGGGTCACAAGAGAACGTTCTCAAGGGATGCTTCTCCTATTTCCTCAGGGGATGAGAAGGAGTCTGAAATTTCCACAGGGGTGTAGAGCGATGTTTGAAAATTTAAAGTTCCTCGATAGAGGAAGGGGACGGCCTTTTTTTATTGCCCATTTACTCCAGTTTAATAATAGTAATAATAATAATAATTTATATAGCGCCTATATATGATATATGATACATTAAAAAACAATGGAATTTTACAAACCTTGATTTGTATTGACCGAGCTCAGTGACGTCGATGTAGTTGCATACAGAACACTTGATGTCAGTACGTCTAGAGGACGAGAATTAACCGCGTCTATTGGGCTTGAGATAATCCCGTTTACAGTACTGGAAGTGATTGCATCCAGGGAACTTGAAATATCTGCATGTGGCGAAGTGGCTGTATTTTTATAAGACTTGAAGTAATGGTGTTCTGTTTAGTCACAGATACCGCAGTAGACTGACGTAGCGAAGCAATCACCGTAACAAAGCTACTTCCCATGGGAAAAGTTGGCTTTACCATGGACTCAAAGCTACTTCCCACGGGAAAAGTTGGCTTTACCATGGACTCAAAGCTACTTTCCACGGGAAAAGTAGTTGACTTGACCATGAGCTCAAAGCTACTTCCCACGGGAATCGTAGATGGATCCGTGGAAGTCAACTTTACCATGGGCCGAGAAGAAATGTTCGCTACGGTAAAACTAGCCGGACTTGATATCGAAGTTGCTCTGACAGCTGACGTGGTAGCTGAGGCTTCCGTTACCTAAAATAGAACAGAGATATCTTCATGCAAAAACTGCTTGTCATTCCCAAAAACTAAAGCATTACAAGATAGGAGACGACCCTGGACGACTCTTCTGCAGTATAAACTCCTCCCCGCCGCTTTTATTAGTTCCGGTCTGCTGTAGTGTAGAACAAGATGCGGCGCTATTTATGCATAATAATGGCAGTTATGGCTATTTATACTGAAGAAAATTTGGAGCGTTTTGCGAACGTCATAAAATATTCCCTTTCCTTTCTTCACAGCAGCTGTGGACCAATAATTTCGCTGACTTTTTGCAAATGGTAGTTGCCGTTGCGCGTTGTTATTGCGGCCACTTAAAGAGCCTCTGTCAGCCTCCATTTTGTCAGCCTAGCAACATACCGAGACAGAGAAAGCATCCATTTCCATCGGCTGATTTAGAGAATGTAGGGCATTGCTCTCGATTGAACTCGGTAAATTAAATATGAAACTTTGTTTTTAGATGTTTATTTAGAGATTTCTACACGTAATTCGCCTTCTAATATCGAATGAAAACAATGACAACGGAGTGGCTGACACAGGCTCTTTAATTTATATAGATATACTTACTTTGTAAGGTTACTTTTTATACCGATTGCAATAAACTGTTTGGAGTGCTCTGACGAGAATGGCAACGTTGTTTGCGACTTTGTTGTAATTTCGTTTGATATGAATGAAGCTGCGCAGGCGCGGATCCAAGATATTTACAAGGAGGGTGACAACCTCGTACCCAGAGCCCGTCATCTTTTGGCCAGCGGCAAGGTTCAGGGCCCTGGGGGAATCCGATTTGTGAGCATGCGTGGTAGGTCAAAAACGTAACGAACTTTCATACAACAATCAAACCGGAAACCCATAATCTGGGTTTAAAAAAATCGATTCCCCAGAGCCCTGAATCTTTGCCGCTGGCCAAAAGATGACGGGCTCTGAGTACGAGATTGGGAGGGTGACTATTAGAAACAGACATACAAGAAAAATGCGGTGACTTTTTATAAAGGATTCATGAGAAATTTGCACAAAAAGGGGGCTGAAAAGTCACTAAAAGTTAACCACCCCTGGATCCGCCCCTGCTGCGAATTTGCTGTTATCGAGGTTAAAATGCAAAGGAAAATTCCGAGCTGTTGTTGAATACTGAGAAATGTAAGCAAACGAGTAGAGTAAGATTGGGATACGTTGTGGTTCCCGTTGCCGTCTCCATGCCCAACGGATGCGACCACAGATCTCCTGGCGAATAGCATTAACCAAAGTAAAAAATGTGTTTGTGTTCATACTCACAGAAATGTAAGTTACCTTTGCTTCTCTGATGTCTCTAATTTGGTGAAAAACTGCTCCATCGTTGTAGAACAGGTCTCTCTGAGAGCAAGGGCGATTAATGTTTCCGTAGCTGTTTAACTCGCATGCTCTTTCCAAGAAATAATAATTGTACGAAACGCATTGAGAATCCCAAGTGCAAGAAGTAACACATTCCATCCATTCAATAGCCGGGATCCTCTTGTACACGAAGCCTGCTAAGATCTTATTCTTGAGCGTGTTGGAGTGGAACTGGCAAAGGATAGCCGTGTTAAATTAGACAAGAGAACTACGAATAGTACTACAGTGTCCATCTCGAGATAATTCAATTTCATCTTACTTAAAAATACTACTCATAGTTGCTTCAGGCAATAAAGAAGCACAACGTGAAAAACCCTCCATCTGCACAAATAGCTTTAAGTTTAATTACTTCTGGCATTGTGACCGAGCTTTGTGATTTGGAAGTGTCCCTTCTGACAATTAGCTTACTGGAGATAATTGTACAAGATCCGGGTAGCCCGACATACTAGAGTGCTGTCAATCAAAATTACTGACAAATAGTGGGGCAATTTGAGTTACTCCGTGGATTGGAATTTAAACTTTTCAATTTTCAACCGAGTGAAATAATAAATCTTTTTGGCGTGGTTCTCTCAGGTGATGATATGTAAATTCGTGCCTTCAATTTTTTTCTCAATTTCCTGGTTGTTCCATATTTTGTAATTGGCATCTATCAGAGGAAAGACATCGTATGGCTTTCCCAAAACCGATTTGTTGTGAAGAAAAAAAATGTCTCATCTTCTTACCCTTACGGAGAGCTTTTTCCTCGAGGCACTGAAAAAGTTTTAAGAGAAAGCCGGGCAGCTGAAATTAAACGCTTTCTAGAATCAATTCTACAAGACTGTTGTTCTTTTTTCATAAATGCTCACCTCTTTATTGGTAAGGTGTTTTCAATATTTTTTTTCCTCTTTAAAATCGACAGGATATTGCAAAATTCATATTTAATCAATTTGAAACACGAAACCCAAAACCCTCACGATTCATCTATAATATGAGTTGTACCATTTTATATTTAGTCAAACGACAAAATACTCAAATAGACAGTGAAACTCAAATGTTTGTTTTTTGCAAGAGTTGTATTCATTTCAAAGCTACAATTTATTGACACAATTCAAGCAGATGTCTTCCTCTCATTTGCACTTGTTTAATTTCAGTAAAAACTAAATTGTACCCAGCTGGTTTTAGATTATCTCGATGCAAGCAGAAAAGAATGGATAATCTTTCATTTAATCTTCACCACCAAAACAGAACATTTACTTATGCATTTTGGTGGCCAATAATGATGAAAACATATCGTGTGTTTTAACCTATTAATTTATTAGGTCTAGAAGACCGGTTACGTGGGTCTGGCTATGACAAAAGTTCAACACAGGGGTGACAAATTGCCATCAAAAAGACCACAAACGTACTGATCAGACAATGAACTTCCTGTAAAGCAGTCAGAAAACAAACTAATTCTAATTTCAATCCAGGACGTTACCACTGCATGCATTGCTACGCGACCAAAATTCAATTGTTGCGATGGGCGAATTTTAGCTTTCAATTAAACCACGCTGTATTCGGCATCTTCAGTGGGTCGAAATTGATTACCAAATCAACCAAAATGGTTTTAGGCTGCATTCATTATGTATACTACAGGGGGGGGGGGGGGGCAGAGGATTTTTTTTGACAATGCAAAATTTTCAGATCCCCCCAAGCAACAACATATTTTTTACGAATTCCCCCTCTTGGTGAAAAGGAAAAAACATGCCCCCCCCCCCCCCCCCCCCCCCTCACCGGATACATTTTTCCAATTTATATGTCGAGGAAGGGTCGCGTCAATAACATTTTTTCAAAAGATGCAGAACAAGGCTCAATGATAAAAAAAAAAATCGTAAAAATGCAAATAAACATCCTAGGTGGTTGTACTCTTTTCTGTGTAGTGACTTTCTACCTAGTGATCTGGTGCGCTCGACTCGATTGGAACCTTACTACATAGACTGAGTATCATTTATTTTGTATTTGATTGTTTGATTTGTTTTCCGTTATGCGCGCGAAGCGCGCCGCAATTTTGACAATGAAGCTACAAGACTATTAATCAAAAGTCCAAAGGCGTTTTTGTCTGGTGGACAAAGGTCACTGAAGAGGACCTCGAGGAATTGTGTTAAAACAAGAGGGCCTTTTACAATTTTTTAAGTTTATAATTGTTCATGCGCGCGAAGCGCGCAGCATTTTTTCAACATATCAGTTGAAAGAGGGTAAATACACGAGAATAGTAGTGCAAGTGATATTTCTTCAGGAGGTTCAACAATTGAGCCTTCCTTCATTTACTATCAAACTGCACAACCTTGTCTTAAATATATATAATACTGCAACAAAAATAAGCATCCCCCCTTCATGTTATGAAAAAAACTTGACATCCCCCCTTTTCCAGTTCCTAAATTTTGAGATCCCCCTAAAAATCCTCTGCCCCCCCTGTAGTATACATAATGAATGCAGCCTTAAGCTATCCTTTTCCTTTTTTTTGCCTCGAATGTTTAGCTTACTGGCTCAAGAAAATTAACATTACAATTTTCTTGCGTAAAATCGCAACATCGCGTAGCAATGCATATGGTACTTCTGCGGCTATGAGGTACACAATATTTTGATTAAAATAAGGTTTGTTGACTTGTATTCGAATGTCCAATCAAATTTTCTGTATAGAGGAACATCATTTCAAGGGTTTTTATTGAAAATAAGGAGGCACAAACAGTAACTTGGCTGTCTTCTCGACGTTTTGCTTTTGTGTAGTTTCCGTGCGAACTGCATACTTTGCACGAGCCAGACGAGCTCCTTTTCAGAGTTCGCGCGAAAATGACACATAAGAAAATAAAACCCTTGAAATTATTTCCCTCTATACACAAAATTCCATTGGGCTCCCTGTGACGCTCTTTTGTGACGTTGTGATAGTGTATTCGTATGGTCAAAGCTAGCCTGCCCGCACCCTCTTTTTCTTTCTGGTGAAATGTTCTAAGTGCTTTCTTTATTAGGCGCGCGCGGGCGGACGGGCTTGCTGTAGCAAGCGCTACAGAGTCCACAGGAACCCCACAAAAATGAGAGCATGCAGGAAGTCCAATATAAATGTGCGCGCGCATAGCCAATATTCCCGGCGTGCACTACACAAGAAACAAAGAGAGCTTGCGGAGAAGCTAGCTTAAATCTGGAGACATCAGGATTTTGTTGATTTGTCGCGCTTAATTTTACAGTCCTTAACTATTTTGTCAAACCCTGTTGCTGTGAAGACCATTACTATGCGAAGAATGCCCATAAGTAGCGCCTGTAGACGGAAAGAATGAACAACTATAAAAAAAAAAACTAGTTGACCAAACAAAAATCTCCCCCAAAGAGAGAAATATTGCTATTTGCGTCTAAGCGCGGACAGAAACTTTTTTCCTCGTTGTTCGAGGCGAGACAGAAAAGAAAGCATGCTTTCAAAATGCTGCGTTATGATTGGTTGAGCTTAGCGTTCTGGCACATGCTTATGCAAAACATCGCAGCAAAGCTCGTGTACCCCCTAGAAGCGTGGTGTTCGGTCCTTTGAAACACAAGCAGCGCCAAACACTAACAAGACGCTCAAATGTGGAAAGCAAAGTCAAGGCGAACGGGGAAAACAATGGACGATTCCAGCTACAAGAGCGCGTGCTCTTCTTTATTCAGAAATGCCCAAGCCATGTCCCACAACTAACAGAATGCAGCGCGCTTTTTTTAAACAGTTTGTTTGACAAATGTCCAACATCTACCGACATGCAGCGTGCACGTGCATATAGCTGGAATCGTCCATTGGAAGCACTGAAGCTCAAGAGAGAAAGTATGAGGATGCTGTCACTCAACGCAGGAATTTAGGCAACGTAGAAAAATAGGTCCACCGCGTCCCTCGTATACTACTGCCCTCACTTAGCAATGTATTTCATTCGAAAGACGTTAAGGCTGTCGACAGCTAATTTTGAGAAGTTTTTTTTTACAAACCTACAGACTGGAAAGGTAAGTCGCCATTTGGCAACTAGCTTTAACGTTTTGCTCACCAAACCCTAATGCAATTTTGTTTAGGTCAATCCGTAACTTTACTGGACTCATGTCGTGCCCTGGAAAAGCCAGAAACCTTCTGCATGCAGCAGCCACTCGTTGGTCCCAAGAAATATATAGTTGAAAATGCAATCAAAATTACAAAATTGTAACTCCAATAATTGACTTGGAGAGAGACAGGATTTTCTAAAAAATCAGTATTCATAAAGTCAATATTAATTAGCCCGCGAGCCAGCTGTCCAGTGGGTTATTTCGGCTATTTTGTTTTTTGGGGTTCAGGATACCTGTGCCGCGCAAAAAAAAATTGAGGGGGAGAGGGAGAGGAAGAAGTTTTTCTGCACGACACAGGCATCCTGTGAGAGCCGGCTCGCAGGCTAAATACTAATCGGTTTCCATTCTTACCTCGCCTAGCAAGTCAAGCCACGATGTGCAAGGCGAAGCACCGCACGTGACTGTCTTCATTGCCCAGCCCTCAAATCCACAAGGGATCAGGAAACGGCGTGACTGATAAGACAAATGTTGAACACTTCAATACAAACCTTACTTATTGCCTAGTGTTACGGGAGTGGAATATCGACAAGAAGTCGCTGTAACAACAAGAGTGCCTAGTACGTGTAATGCAGACAGGAAATGCGCATAAGATGCCAGGTCTTTCATAAAAGGGGGACAGGATTGTAAAAACATGGGACGAAAATTTCCTCCAGCAAATACAGTAAATGTATGGGAAAATCTCCCGAGAAAGACGGGGCCGGTCCCCCCCCCCCCCCCCCCCCCCCCCCCTCCACGACAAAATCGTTTAATGGCGCTCACATGCACATCTTCTTTGCTACCCAATTCAAATCATATTTGACGATGAATTGATTGGGAGGCTATTATTGTCCATCGTGTGTATTCTTAGGGACCGTTCATTTTTTATCAGGGAGAGGGGACTGGTGGAAATGAGGGGGGGGGGGGCACCCAAAATAATACGGCCTCAAAGGGGGGGTCACCCAAAAAATACACCACTAAAGGAGGGGGGGGGGGGGGGTCACCCAAAAAAAATACAAGCACATAACAGGGAGGAAACGAAAAGTTTGTATTTTTTACAGCATGCAATATGTTTGTTACATGTTTCAACTCGCCTATATGTTTCTAATTTCACTCAATACTTAATAAAAATTACGGCGCGCTTCGCGCGCATGCAGAATTTAACATAGAATATGCACTGATAGGCCTGCCGGGCAGTCTCTATGTTTGAAAGAACACACCTTAGGTAAGCGTGAGTTCAACGTTTAGTCATTTGGGCCGCGCTTCAAGCACATGAATAATAATAATTTCTTCATTTGCGGAGCGCATGAAAAATATTACCTAAAGGCTCAGCAGCCCTTCACTAGGAGCTTTCATCTAACCTATATAATTAGCGTATTTCCTGGGCTCCTGACAGGCTTTCTTTACTATACACAAAAAAACATCTACCCTTTTTCTGAGGTTTGATGAAATGCGGTTATCGAAAGTTGGGCGCGTTTCGCGCGCAAAGATTATGTGACCCCCTCTTTATGTAAAATGTCTTCTACTAGGTCAAATAGGGGACCTGAGGTGGGTGTCACGAAAACGTTTAATAGTTCTGAGGGGGGATCGGTTCCTTAGCTTTGACAGAAGTAAGAAAAACGTTAAGAAGAATGAGACTAGTGCATCACTTAGGCAAGAGTCTATCTTACAGGGCAAGCATTTATAGGGGGGGGGGGGGGCACCAGAAAAAATACATTGGATTTTGGGGGGGCACCTAAAAAAATACGGACATGAAGGGGGGTCACCCAAAAAATTACAGGGTCTCCCCTCATTTCCACCAGCCCCCCCTCCCTGATAAAAAATGAACGGTCCCTTACATCCACTTGATCGTTTGTGATGCGTGAAAAATCATGACTTTTATGGCAATAAAAAATGTAAACAACGTTCTCCAAAACCGTTGTTTCGTATTGTACATGCTGAAAACTTTTTGTTCCTTTTTCAGTTGCCCTATTTCGCCTAGTGCAGTCAACTGCTTTTAGATGGTTTGCCTGTGTACGGAACAGAAAATCCCAAATTCCAAACCCAAAGTGACGTGCTCATCTACCAACTCCGTGAAGCAGCATAACCTCAGCATAGCCGGATTTTCACTTGTGAAATAAACGGAGACGGAGAAGGAGACGTAAGAGCTTACGTTTGTGTGAAAATCGTCGTGACAGTTTGCGACGTAAGCGTAAGCGGAGACGTAAGAAAAAGGAAACCTTCCGTTCTGCTTCCCTCCCGCTTACATTTCCTTCTCCGCCTCCGTTCTTTGATTTTCACACGAACGTAAGCTTCCTTGCGTCTCCGTCTCCTTCTCCGTCTCCGCTTAATTCAAGTAAACCTACCTTTACACCTTTTAAAATAACACTCGCTACATGGTCAGGGCTGAACAGGCCTGCTGAACTGCAGATTAGATGAGTTTCTTCAGGCTGCAAGTAAAATGTTGAAATATCGATCGATACATGTAAAACAAGAAAAAAAAGACTCTGAAATCTGTAGTGATGGTGTAAAAATAGTTTATCTGCACTCTCTAGGATTTGATATTTTATTTTTCTTGCTGTACCTTGTCCTTGTTCTCATTTTCAAAGCCAGGTGTGTCTGTGTCTGGTGGAAAAGCTACAGAAACTGCAACATTATAAGGCCTGGCCTGAAAGGAGAAGGAACAAAAAAGTAGGAGAAGGTAAAATCCAGTTTATTAGGGGATGACAAACGCCATCTTGTTCTGGGCCATACCTCCATATATAAGCACTCAGCAAATCCTCTGATGGCAAACTTGGATGCTGAATATGCACTCATTCCAAAGATTCCAAACTACCATCAGATAATAATAATAATGATAAGCTTTATGCTTTTCCTATCCATATTTCATTTGCTAATCAAGTATGCTGAGTATTTCTCCTCAGCTGTGTTTGTGAGGCACAACATGACCTACAACTTTATCGGCGAGAGAAATATTTATTATACTCTAAATTAATACAGTTGTTTATGCCTTACAACGGCGAAGGCCTACAAACAGCAAATTGGTTACCAAACAAATGCTGCACATAGTGCCATATTCTAAACAGCATACAATACCAAATAACAAATATATTGTCCAACCCAGAAAGTCTGATGTAGAGGTTTGGGGAGGAGGTGGGTAGTTGGAGGAGGTGGTTTTGGTCGGGAAGCATTGTCATGTCTGATAATAGCTTGGGTTTTGGTCTCTTTTAGGGGTTACCTTGATCTGCAATAAAATTTAAGGGAGATTGGTATTGTTTAGGGCACTTATAACATAGCGGCAAACCTACAAGAAAGAGTGAGAGTACTTGTTGACAAGACAACAACTAGACAACATCCAAGGTAGCATCTCAATCAAAGACGGAAATTTCTTGATGGCATCTATAAGGGTAAAAAATTATTTGAAGCAATGCCCTTTTTGGTATATTTTAGGGGTGAAACTGAAAATTCTTGACTATCATCCCAAACCAAAAAATAAGGGAGTCCCCCTTCCCCCCCTCCCCCCTGGGTGGTCATCCTGGTGGGTGAGGTGGGGGTATGAATCTGGAATCACACTTGCCAATATATACCTGCCCTCCGATGGAAGACACAAAGATAATGTGCCCTTGTTCACGTTGCTTCATGCTCTTCATAACTGCATATGCAGGATAGACACTCCCAAAATAGTTGGTAGACATCTGATTCTAAAAAAATGAAAATCTTATAACCAAGAAGCATATAGTATTTGACCAAAATTAAGTGAAAAGTGATCTGGTATTTTATGATCAGTCAGCCTAAGTTCCCATATAGTTACATCAACCCACATATATTGTGACAAAGAGGGGAGCCGAGGGAGGAGCATTTCTCTGAAAATTTTTTTCCATACATTTAATGAAAATGTTTAAATACGTGTCACTTAAGAATAATTTCAATGTCTGGGCCTCCTTTCTGAAAATCCTGAATCCACCAATGGGCAATTCCAGAAAATAAAGGTACCCCCCCCCCCCCCACGGGCGGCATTTGGAAATTCCGAAGGGATGGGGGGGGGGGGGTTAAGAGCTCGGAATTCTGATTGCAAGGGGGGTTTTCGAAGCTGGATTTCTTGTCACAAGGGGGAGTCTGAAGATGCCCAACTTCTGACGGAGTTCGCGTGTTTTTTCAGTCTGCTAACATAGCGTTTTTCAGAAAGAAAAGAACGTCATTTCACGCACGGAAATACAGTCTTCGCCGCCATATTCGATAGATAGAGATTGCTTGCCAGTTCGTACTTGTCCCTTCTAAGACAGCATCTCCATAATTTTCTACTGATTTCGACTGTTAGTTCAATCACGCATCAGGTTCAACTTTGTACAATCACACATTGAAATTAATATAAAGGATGTTGGCGATACGGGATAAGTTGAGCTTGCATGGATGCACAACTTTCACCAAAACCCGCCGCAACTTTCCCTAACATATCTAATGAAATCCCGGAACAAAACGGTATAGTTTAATAAACGTTTCTCAAAAATGGTACATGTAATATGCATGTTGAATAATATTTTTTTTCTTTTGCTCCTTTTTAAATCGTGGATACGCGAAGTGTAAGACACGAGTTATTGTGGTGGGCCCGATGTCACTCATGACTCAAGTGTTAGCTCAAGTTGCGCAATAATTATGCAAATCAGCTGATCTGAGTAGCCCGCGAAAATTAGCCAGCGGTATCACCCATTAGGCTCTGATTTTCAAGGAAAACAATGGCGGACTTCGAAGGGGGAAGATAGCTCATCCTTTTCTCTGGCTTCGGAGGTCCACATTTCTAAAGTTATTGCCCTAGTTTACACTCAAGATGCTTACTTAGTATCGGAGTTATATGAATGAAAGAAGAATCCAATTTTTAACTTGCGATTTGTTGATCTTCGGCTGGCTTATTTCTGCTTCCCGTTGCAAAGAACTACTTAATACACAAAAACAAGTATCCACTTGAGATTACATGCCGAACTTGTCATCTGGGAGAATTGGAATTACAAAGCCAATATAATCTTCTAGGAGAGCCATCAGCTTGGGAGAGCCATCACTACTGCCTGGCGCACACTTGCGACATAACGACATAAGAAAAATATCACGCGAACCAAATTTAGTGGTTTCAAAACGTTGAAGTCCACAAAAAATAACAGAAGATTGCTTTGGTGAAGTATTCTATTGATGATCCATGAAAATATTGATTATTTCAATTATTTTCCCATGCTTTTTTCGTTGCAACATACCGCCCTTATGTCGTTATGTCGCTAGTGTGCACCGGGCTTACTACTCAGGTACGTTTGGCACTTATCTCATTCACAATACATTAACTTATTAGGCCTTTCTGTAAAATTCATTTGTTATCTTGACATAAAGAATCTATGTCAGCCTCAAATCCTTTGTTTTTGTTTTCATGCCCCCAATAGGAAGCTAAGTATTATGCTCATAAACAGTTTAGCAAACCTTTTAGAAGCAAAATAGCAAAACCTAAATCAGCAAGAAAAAGCTAGTTGGACTAGGACAATAAAAAGGCTATTGTCTCTTTGAAGTAGAAATACCAACACGCATATCCACCCCACAAAAAAGTGCCTGAGGACTCCCCTTCCCTTGCACACGCACATTGCCTCGCACACGCATCTTGCCATGACCCTTGCCATGCTATTTGGTCGATGCTGTAATTTCTGATGCACCATTATATTTTTTTATTTTTTGTTTCAGTAACTCCAGCCATGTAATTAAAAGGATGACTAACTTCAGTCGCTAAAACTTGGCATAAAATGACGGGACAATCAAAGTGAAAAAATGTTATCTTCCCATCTACAACTAAAAGATGTAATAGGGAAATAATATACATATCAGAATGATTGTCTTATTGTATTTCATTGGATAACTGCATTTGTGATTATTAAAATATCTGCATTTTATTATTGAAGTCCTCAAAATTCTGGGGCAGGTAATCAGGTGGGGTGCACGCTCTACTGCCACCATAGTTAGTCTCCTCTACTAACTATGCTGCCACTTTACAAAAAGGTATCCACGATTTCACCGAGGCACTCGGTGCCTTTGATTAGAGTTTCTATATGGGTTTTTCCTAAGCCTCAAATATATTCGAAGATCCGCAAAAAGTAACAACTAGGCTTTCCAAGCTTGGTCTAGCTCATACTAATGTGTTTTCCTATTGGTTATATTTTTTGGAAAAATTGTTTTACAAAGTGATTGAAAATGGGTGTTGCAAGTAAATAGCTTCCACACTTCATTTGAAATGTCTATTCCCCCATTTCACGATCGAATGGCGAAAGTCTCAAGTTTTTCCGTGATAATATCATCCGATTCTTTGCCCCTACAATTCAAATCTTACAAAATAGCCAGTTAGCTACTAGTTAAACACGCTAAAAATATAGCTCATATTCAGTGGATGTTGTGAATGCCGGTGGTATTTTTTTCTTCAAAATCAAACTATCATGCTCTGTATTAATATTCTGAAACAAGATTATGTTTTGTGTTTTCTTTACTTTGCAAATTTAATAAATTCCCGCAACAACCCCCACAACTTTTGCCTTTTTCTCTGCAACGTTTCCCTCTCGAAAATTTTTACTTTTCCTCACAATAATAAACAAGGTGATTCCGGAGGGGAGGTGAAAGTTGAAATTTCTGAATGGGAGGGGGGTTTAACCATGCCCGGAATTCTATATGCATGGGGGGGGACCATTTTGGAAATTCTATATGCATGGGGGGGGGGGGGGGGGGGGGGGGGGGGGGGGGGGGGGTCAAAAAACTAGTGCCGCCCGTGGGGGGGTACCTTTATTTTCTGGAATTGCCCAATATCAATTTATTTAAAATTTATGCTCCACCAGCAAAAAAGGAATAAATTAGTGCATAGCAGGAGATTTCACCCACAGGTGGTACACCAGACTTTTTGTGTCAGGGAGGTTCGAATGATACATGAAAGTAAAACAAAATCCAATGGTCACTCTGCCACACCCTAATGTGACCAAAATGTCACACCCTAATGTTATCCCCCCCCCCCCAAAAAAAAAAAAAAAAAATAATAATAATAATTCCATGCTAAGCTTTCATAACTCCCCTAAAACCCAGGTGAAATTTCTGGACTGAAATTTGGGCAGCATCTATCATTAGAGAGTTGTTATTTTGCTACCTTAAAATCCTCTGCTTTAGTTTGTTCAAAGACTTGACACACAGCATATCCAGCACAATTGAAGAGGTTGTCTACTGGTCCAAGAGAGCTACATGCCTGCAGAAGCAGCACATTAATTTAATATCAAGAAAATTTCACTGAAAACTGTTGACCTGCCCCCATTGCAAACCTTTCTTATTAGGAACTTCCTTATGTGTACCTTAATTGGAAGGTCTGTAAGTATTCCCTATCTTAGCAAACAAAACAAGCACTTTCTTGATGTGTCAAGTCAACGCTCCTAATATAAAAAAATCTCCAGTGGTGTTCACAGGACGTGCGTCAATCCATTCACTTTTTATGATTCTGGGGTGCCCCCTTTTCAGGGCATCTAAACAGAATGTAAAAAAAAAATAAAGGCAAATACTGTGAAAACTCTGGAAATCTAAAATGAAATTGTTTCTCTAATTGGAAAGGCTTTCGTTTGTGGGTTTGGACAAAAATATGGAATATTCTAATTAACAGGACACAAGCCCCTAGAAAGGCAAGAAGAATGCCCTCTATATGGAGGGATTTTAACTGACCTTTTCAGGATATGGACAGAGTGGCCGGATGCAGGTCATTGCTTCCTGCATAGGGAGCTTCCTGTTAGTCAACTTTTATTTTGCCCTGGGACAATCATCAATAACTCTGGTCACTCTGCGGAGAGTGACACCAGGACGACAAACACCAGCAAGCTTGCAGCCTGCATGCTGTATTGTGGAGATCGGAGCTCAAGGCGTGAAGCTCGGCTGAGGCCGAACGAAGAAAAATATAATAATAAAGCTCACCTCATCTATAACTTTCTGCACAGTCTCAGCACTGGTCCCCAAATCTACAGCGAATGTTAATACCTATAATTCAGAAAGATGAGAAATGTGTGGTTCCAAAAAATATCCACCCCCCCCCCCCTTCTGGAATTTCCAATCCCTTCCATGGGGGGTGGATATTTTCTGGAACCACACAATAATACTTTTATTTTTCAATAACATAACTAAATTAAGTATGTGTTTACCTTTTTTCCAGGTAGTAAATGACTTTCTATTTCTTTCTTTGCATTATCTAACTTTTTCTAGAAAATAAAGAATGATATTTAAGTAGGAAGCAGGACAGGGTCACATACACTGAAAATAAAAAAACACACATGGGAGACTGCACTCTCTTGCATATTCTATTTTTGGTGGGAGAAATCACTTGGAATCCAATGGAACTCACAAATTGTCAGTACAGCTTAATTGGATTGCATTGGTCTTCTGCAGCTTCCCCACGTGGGCTGATTGCTGAACAAATTATGAATCCTGTAATCTTTACCTGTGATCTGGCTAGAAGGGTAATATTTGCTCCTTCTTGGCTAACTGAATTGCCAATGCTTTGCCGATTCCACTAGACCCACCTGTAACCTGCCAAACAAATTGGAAGCAAGAACTAATCAGCAATGGTGCAAAATCATGCTGCATGTAATTCATGAATGAAACAGTGGGCTGGGGTTCTTTGTCCTGTACACCAACATGGCTGCCAATGACATCATGTACAAGCCAGCAATAGGAGAAGTGGGTGTTATGAAATGTGAATTAATATATAGATTTAGCCACTGGCTAAAAGCAGAACTCCCGGTTGCATATTTTTCCTGTGTTGATGAGACAAAAAGGTTGCCATTGTGTATAGCCATACACTGCCATACACTGCCATACTACGTGACTAAGCACTTGCACCCAACTTGCACATGCCACTTAGATAATTTCACTCTGGCTCTTTGAAGCTCATTCCTTCCAAGATATATAACGATTTTCTAGTTTGATGACGTCATCGATGACATCATACCACATGCACCCCCCTTGCCACTTAGACAACTTCACCCAAGTTTGGTTGTCCAAGGCTCATTCCTTACAAATATATCAATCTTTTCTTGTTTGATGACGTCATTTTGGGTATGAAATTTGTAGTAAAAGTATTTTTAGGGTTGAAAATTTGCCAGGTATTTTTTTGCGGTTGAAAAATCAGAGGGTATTTTTTGGGGGTTGAAATTCTGGCTAGTAGTTGATCATCAAGATACTAGGCTATCTGCGGACTACGGAACAAAGAACGGAAGTACTTAAATCGGAAGTCCATGACAGAATAGGTCGATACATATACACTTTTCTGTTCTTTTCTTTTCTCCTGCATGTAGCTATGGGGCTCCGCTACGCGGGCGCCGAGCTCCGCTATTAAGTCGGGAAAGATGCTGCGCAGTCACATGGGAGTGTCAGGGTCAGGGACGTCAACTCTCCCGGTTTTGCTGGGAGTCTCAAGATTTTTCACTTCGTCTCCCGGGAAAAATTCAAGACGACGGCCATACATTTACTGTATTTCTCCCGGGAGAATTGGAGGAAATTTCAAGGCGGTCTCCAGAATAATTTTGAAGTGAAGTCCCCCGGGTGCAAAGGCATGGAGAGAGAGTACAGGGAGTACAGTAGATAAAATAAAGTCAATCCCATTTGGGATTTCAAAGCCTTAAAAAAGAAACTTACTATAGTGTGGCCCCATCTATCTTGGTAGAGATTTCTGCTAAAAAAATCTAAAGCGAAAAGAAATCCTACAAGTGTCACAGCACCGATTCCGACTTCCAACAACATGGCGGCCAAAACACTAATGGGGTAGACCGCTGCGTTGTCGAACTGTCGTCGTCTGTCAGCATTCCTCTGAAAAACAGAATGGCACGCGAATGCCACACAAGTAGTTTGAATTAATGAAATATCACTCTTGAAAACAAAACAAAAAAACTTTTTGTTGTTCTAAAAAAAGTATTTTCTGGGTAAGCCCGATTCAATCCAATTTCGCGGGTTTGCCGCTGACTAAGTACCGTGGGCGTACAATATTCTCGTGGTTCCTCGTGTGTTGCAAGGCAAGAGGACGAAAAATAATTTGTTTCTCGAAGATGTCCAACAGAATATTTTCTTATCAGAACCTTGGATTACTTAGTAGGACATGTATTCTATTAACTACTGCTCAAGGCAGGCGAATCTCCAAGTGGATTCCTGCGGAGTTATCTGCAATGTTTCCCCGTGATCCGAAGATTCGCCAAGTTGGGGACCCAGTTTTACGAGAAGTGGCAGCAGAACAAGTAGACCCCTTGTTTATACATTCTCCGGATTTTAAAGCAATGGTTGAGCGTCTGGTAAAAGTGATGCGGAGTCATGATGGCGCAGGAATTGCTGCTCCACAAATTGGCGTGGGTTTGCAAGTAATAGCGATGGAGTACACAGGAAAACACATCAAGAAATTAAAAGACAATGGTTTTAGTGACAAGGACCTCAGGAGGATGGGCATTGCTTTAGTTCCACTTAAAATATTCATAAATCCAAAGTTAAAAATATTGGACCCCAAAATGGTAGCATTGAGAGAGAGTTGCTTGAGTGTGGAAGGTCATAGTGCACTAGTACCCAGGT
The DNA here is from genome assembly GCA_033964015.1 of Scolanthus callimorphus. Taxonomy (NCBI): domain Eukaryota; kingdom Metazoa; phylum Cnidaria; class Anthozoa; order Actiniaria; family Edwardsiidae; genus Scolanthus; species Scolanthus callimorphus. Next base: position 28,280,514 of record CM066917.1, read on the forward strand.
CATTATCAGTGGAGGTTTCGGCATTGAACCAGGAAGCCACGCCCATTACCTGGAAGGCAAGTGGCTGGCCCAGCACGGATACTTCAGCATGAAGTGGACCATTTGAAAGGAAACTTGTTTGTGGATTCAATGCTGTATAAGACTTTTATGAATAACAACTGGCAGAAATATGCAAAGTAATATTACGGTATTCATGGGGAAAATTTGCTGATGTTGTTCCCACTCAAAAAATCCATCCACACGATTGAAAGGAGCACTTAATACTTAGTCTAGAACTACATTTTGCCAATTTAAACAATTTTATATTGCAAAGGGGGTGCAGTGTGACTGCAAGGCACCTCCCCTGGATCCACGCCTGCATGTGACCCCCTTTAAGGATGAAAAATATAGTGAACATTAATATAGTGAAAAATGGACTTGCCTCCTCATACATTTTTCAGTTGTTGTGAATCCCCTTGTACACCCCAGTTACTGTGCAACTTTGTCAACCGGGCCATTTTATAATAAGTTAGCCAATCAGAAAGTGAGTACAGAACAAAGGATCTCGACTTTCTTGAGATCTCAGACATCGAAATATTCGCTCTATGGGATGGCCGGTGACGTAGTCGCACAGTAACTGATTCAGTCTAATGACAATGTTATTAGCAATGTCCCCTCTTAGTTGTCCAGTTTGAACTCTGCATTAAGGAGGCTGCCTACAATTTTTTCTGCCCTCAACCACCAAACTTTGTTTGCCTGCCGTTCAAGTACACAAACTGTACCGGTCTGAGCTTTCACATGTTTACCCTGGAGGGTTTGAACTTTATTGTAATGTGTATTTTGTTGTGATCGGAGTTGCTATAGCAACGTAATAACCACACCCTGTTTATTATTAGGGGCCAGTAGAAGCGTTGCTCGATCTAAACTTTTAAAATGACACCCCTCGCACTAATCCCTGAGTAGCAGACAGTACTCCCAGCAAGTTTGGATAGAATTCATTGGGCCGATTTTATGTTATTCGAGAGGACTTTTTAAGGCTCCAAAATGTCAAAATTATTATGCGCGAATGTTTCCTGTAAAAAAAAGGCTGATATTTGCATAATTAGAAGATCCTTGCCGCCCGAATTATCTACAAACCCAATGCAATATGTCAGCCAAATTTCCCTTCTTTGAATCCTTTCGATTTGTTTGGCATGTGTTCAAGTATCGACAAGTAAACTGCAAAAGTTGAGAAATTTAGCCAGAATTCTAAATCTTGCGTTTTTCTCACCTGACAAAAATCCCATATGTTAATTCTTTTGCAACTTCCGTAAATTGTTATTGAATATATACCAAAGATAACACCAAAGTCTTGAGTTCATTGAAGTATTTTAAGGCACCGAGAAAAAAATCCAAACTTCATTACTCTTTCGGTTTGCTTGACCCGGTTTTTGTCATTGTACTTTGTTTTTGCCTGTTATAGCTTTCATGTCGGTTTTCCCTAAAGCGAGCCACATTCCAACATGGGAATCGACCACTGCTTCTACGGCTCAGTGAATTCTCCACACAGTACGCTGTCACGCTTCTAAGAAGCAAAGCTGTAAAGACGTTGCATCTGGTCATATATATTTTGAGTTTAACAGAATGTTTCTACTGAATGTTATCAGACATCTGAAATGAAATATACCACTATGGTGCGAAAAATGAAATTCTATGTTTTGGTACGTTCATTGCGTGACCTTGTTTGCTACGCTTTGAGAGTCAAATAAATGCGCATTCTATGGCCGCAAAAACTACAACACGCTGGAATGTCGTTCGCTACAGGAAAAATCTACATGAAAGCTACAACAGGCGGAAACAAAGTACAATGAAAAACCGGGACAAGCAAACCGAAAGAGTAATGAAGTTTGATTTTTTTCTCGGTGCCTTAAAATACTTCAATGAACTCGAGACTTTGGTGTTATCTTTGGTATATATTCAATAACAATTACGGAAGTTGCAAAAGAATTAACATATGGGATTTTTGTCAGGTGAGAAAAACGCAAGATTTAGAATTCTGGCTAAAATTTCTCAACTTTTGCAGTTTACTTGTCGATACTTGAACACATGCCAAACAAAATCGAAAGGATTCAAAGAAGGAAATTTGGCTGACATATTGCATTGGGTTTGCAGATAATTCGTGCGGCAAGGATCTTCTAATTACGCAAATATCAGCCTTTTTTTTACAGGAAACTTTCGCGGCATAATAATTTTGACATTTTGGAGCCTTAAAAAGTCCTCTCGAATAACATAAAATCGGCCCAATGAATTCTATCCAAACTTGCTGGGAGTACTGTCTGCTACTCAGGGATTAGTGCGAGGGGTGTCATTTTAAAAGTTTAGGTCGAGCAAACGCTTCTACTGGCCCCTAATAATAAACAAGGGTGTGGTTATTATGTTGCTATAGCAACTCGATCACAACAAAGTACACATTACAATAAAGTTCAAACCCTCCAGGGTAAACATGTGAAAGCTCAGACCGGTACAAGTTTGTGTACTTGAACGGCAGGCAAAACAAAGTTTGGTGGTCGAGGGCAGAAAAAATTGTAGGCAGGCCTCCTTAAAAAGCCTTGTATGTTTTATAGCTACTTCAGTTTTGCTGTTTCGAAATACAACAATGGTGGCCAGTTTTTACCCTCGGAAACTTTCCATATATTTACTGTATATCTCCCGGGTAAATTTCTCATGATCTTCTCATACAGTTGTTGTATTTCAAAAAACAATCTTCCGGTTTTGGAGTTTTCGGGGTTGGCAGGTATGGTCATTTCATAAATATTGCCCTAAAACTGGTGAAAAAACTGCAAAATAAGTATTTTAGAGTACTTAGGAAAATTGCTATGGGTTTGTTATTTTTTAGGGTTCTTTTTAGGATTTCCCATGGTCATCAAGTGACACCATCTATTGTTGTAGAAACCCAATCACATACTATCCACAAATCCTGCAATCTGATTGGCTGTGCTACGCACTAATCTAGCATGTAATAGAATTATATATTTTAGCAACAACTATCTATTGACTCATAGAAAACTCGAACTCATAGTCTAAATTGTTACATATTAGTATGAGTGTAATAGTCAAAGTGTAGTAAGTTAAGTGAGAACAAAAAAGAACATGATATAAGTGTATTCACAGGGTTATGAAAACCACTCTGTCAAATAAAAATTGTTGACATATGTCACAGAAAGCATGACACATAATTATGATGTGTGGTTCCAGAAAATATCCATACCCCCTCCATGGAAGGGTGTTGAAAAGTGACCCCCCAACCCTCTGGAATTTCTAAGGAAAAATACAGTATTTGTAAGGAAATGATCAGGTAAATTGACCCCCCACCCCTCCGGAATTTCCATTGCCCTTCTGTAGGGGGGGGGGGGGGGGGGGGTATGGATAATTTCTGGAACCACACCAAAATGAGGAACATACAGTACTTGTATGAAAAAAAAAGATTGACCCCCACCCCTCTGGAATTCCAATTCCCACCATGGCTGTTTTCTGGAATTGCACAATGGGATTTCATAGTCTCTCCACATCATTCACACCAACTGTTTCCCAAAGAAAAGAGTAGTCTATAAGAATGAGAATGCTAAACCTCCCCTAGCCTTGTCCCAAGGCTACCCTTGCTGTCAGCTCGTGCATTCAAGATTACAAAATATCCAGTGGTGCAAATAAGTTCTTAATTCATTCTCCTCCATTTATAGAAAAAGGTAAAAAGCCAGATGCTCATTCAGTTCATCCTTCACTTCTTAGCTGCTGCATCATCTTCTTCTGTGCAGTAGCAATACTTCTCTGATTGTCCACAACAGCTCCAGGGGCCAACCACCCCTCCCACACATACAGTCATCCATGTGATAAGCATACACACCCTTGTGCTTATTAACTGGGGCCTGTCTTTGTTTGGATCTGCCCTTTCCCATATTTCCTCTTTAACTTCCTTGAACCTGCAGGGCGTCCTCCACCCTTTTTGCCTTTCTTTTTATGATCTGCCATCTAGAACAAAGTTTATAGTGCTTATGAAATGATAATTAAAGTTTTGTACTCATGCACTCTCCATTCGCCACTGCAGATTTGTTAAATAATTGTTGCACAGTGGCAGGCATTTTTGGGTGCCCATGCACCCCTTTCGGATTGATTTGGAGTTTGTTTTGAAAAAATGTACCATCGTCAGGGGACGTGTGGTTCCGATGAATAAACATTTGGGTTAGATTAAAAGATTCGAATCGATGAGTTCAGCTAAGGTTCGATTATTGTAGACATCCCGGGAAACTATTTTAATCAGGACAAAGCCATAACATCAGAGAACGAAATCTCGTCAAAGCACGCTACAGATAATAAAAACAGTCCAATTCAATCCATACTACAGTGTATCGCTTCTAAGAAGCTTTTAGGTACATGAGTTTTAAAAGCTTTCTAACGTCGATCACAGCAGTGGGAGTTCATGGTGCGATAAGTCTTATGACAAACAGTTTTATACAAGGTCATACAAAGATGGAAATGAACAACTCATGTCATATTTTCGCACAATTAAATGCTGCAAGCTGTTACCAAGATTCCTCGGAATTAAATAATGTAGAATTAGCTGAAAAAACATGTAGAACACTACCTTTTTTCCCACACGTAGCTTATTCGTGAACTTCAACTCCCGCTGTTGATCAAAATCGCCTGTTGTTGTCCCCAGGCTCTTCCAGTGTGGTTTACACTTTGAGATGACGTCACTTATGGAAAGTAGTGGGCCCTCAGGGGCCTTCCCTCCTATAGTGACCGTCCCCACAACACAAAGTAGTAAATTGGCCTAATGTATGAAATTATTGAATGATGTTTTATTCTGAATTCACTCCCTGTAAAAATATATTTAGTAGTGGCTCGCATGCGTCTTTTAGTCTTTCATGTAGATGCACAGCAACCGAATCGCAAAGAAATTGACCAATCCCCGCAATTTAGCAGTTGTAATAGGCAACAGGTTTGGTATTCCCGTTAATTTTTTGTTGTTTACGTGACCAGATTTTCATAGAGCTGCGAGACAATTTCTTCATTGTCGTGCTGAAGTTATGCTTTTCTTCCTGAACCAGATTAAAATAACACAGTGTCCGTCGAATGTAATGATTATTGACATATTGTCTTGCGACAGTTATAGATACAAGGGTCCCCTATGCCCCCTCTTTGCATTTTTTCCAGATATTTACAGAAGTCAGCATTTTTATGAAATTTTATTATCATCATGGGAGATAATTTGGCTTACAATGTAGTAGTTCTACCAGACCTGTCCTGCAAGCAAATGAATATGCAGCTTCTCCTGTTGTACTACTACAAAATGACATGCTCAACAGCTAGGTGAAGCTTATTCTCTCACAATGTGCTGCTCTGTGCAACATTTTAAGATGGGACCAACAATGGATATATGCTAGCATCCTCTCAAATAAGAGCTACAAACAACCAGGGGCAGAATCTAGGGTAAACTCTGACTGTAGCGCAGTAGTGATTTATGACAATAAATGTCAAAAGAAATATAAAATCTCCCTGAAATCTGACTGTAGCATTTGCTACAGTTGCAATAGTCTAAATCCGCCCCTGAACAACAACAGGAAATATAAATAAATTCTGTATGAACCATATACACAAGTTTATACCTGCCAAGTGTCATTCCACTGCCGTTATTTCTTGCCTATAGGCCAAAACAGTGATTCTTCCCTGTTATAAGTTTGCATTTCTTAGTAAATTGCCAGGGTCCGACATTAACTTTTTTTGCTGGGTACCATTAATTTGGCGACTAACTAAAAAAATTCAGTTGCCAAAATGCAAATATTTAGTCGCCACATAATGTGGATCTCAGCTGAACTCAGAAAGATGGGGTGCCATTTGGGGACTAGCTCTAAAATTTTGGTCGCCAAGCCCCAAATTTTGTCGCCATTGGCCAGCATATGGTTGCAGTGTCGGGCCCTGTTTTCTCAAAAAACAAAGGGGGGAATGTCATGCCTAAGATTTTTATGGAAAAGGTTGACAGGACGACTACAATATGGAGCAAGCAGTTTCACTTGGTAGTACAGTAGCAGTACATTTTTGTTTGTCCGCAGCAGCTCCAGATACATCCTTCACGGTAACAAGGCCACTCCCCAAGCATTGAACACATACAGTCATCATGGTGGTAAGCATAGTAACCTCTGTGTTTGTTAACTGGTGGTTTTTTCCTCCGAGGATCTCTTATTCCTTCCCATGATACTACCTCAACTTTTTTGAATCCTGGTGGTGGCTTGTCACTCTCATCTTTTTCAGCCATCTGTCAATGCCAAATAAAAATGAAATGACACTAAAGGAGGTTATCGCGTTATCGTCTGCTTGATTCAAGCACCTATTGCCTGACTCTTGCCTCAAGATGTCAGATAGGGTAGGGGTTTTTGAGCTTCTGGCCATAGATAGGGTATACATTTTCCTGATTTTAGAGTCTCTGGTCATTAAATCAGGATATCAATTTTTCGAGTTTCATGTCGCGGCAACGGCATTCATTTTCCGATATTTCGTGCTTTTGTCATATAAAAACAGGGCACGGAAAATAACTGTAAACAGGGTCACATTTTTGTGAGCTCGAGCGGGTCGGTCCCTTCCAAAAGTACGATCGAGAGCAGGCGCGATACCGGGATTTTAAATGATGTAAACATTGGCAAATACACTTATTAACTAGACGTACCTTAGGACATCAGTATTTTTAGAGAACCAGATGAATACACCAAAAATGAATTCTTTTTCGTCTCAGCGGAAACAAAACGGCAGGGAACGGCAGGCGAAAAATTTGTATTGTCGTACCCAGATTCTCTCGGTCTTCTGGGGGCGCGGGGATTCGCGGCGCGAGGCACAGGCAGCCAAGCTAAGGATGCGAATCTTTAAAGTGAATATCATACCTGGACATTTGAGTATAGTTGAACAGTGAGAAATATTTTGATGTTCGCTCGATCAACTATAAATTTGCTGTAATTACTAGTGTATTCTTTTGCGTTCTGTGGTGACTTTCGTTACATTTAGAATCCATATGGGCGGGCGAAGCGAGCTTGAACGATGCGAATATCTACGTAACTGGACATATGCGTAAGTATAGAACAGTGCAGGAACAGTGAGAACTATTTGGAGATCGCTCCTCGATCAACTATAAATTTGCTGTGATTACTAATAAACTTCACTCACCTCTAGTTCCTCGAGAAAGTCACCCACGCCCCTGGGGGTATCAAAAATATCGACAAAGCCGCGGCAACAATGCATGTCTCTACTTATAATAATATTATGAAAGACTTATATAGTACTTCAATCCTAGAGTCCAAAAGCGCTTTACCATATTACAAGCTATAAAAAAAAATATTTATATATAGTGTTTTCAATAAAGTAGTCACGTTGAAAGAAAAAGTACCAAGCTAGCGGCGCGGGAATTATGGTTCCGTCACAAACACGCGTGGACTCTCAGCTTCAACAAGGTTTTAAAATGTCTGGAATATATCGAACTGTTTTCCTCATTCTCTGTACCTACAAGCTTTTTGAAAGAATGCAGTATTCTAAGCAAAGATAAATTTCACAACGCTACTCAAATTCTAATGCCCACAATACCTTCCGTCAAAGCTTTGTACCTTCTCTTTCTGCGTGACTATATAACTTTATTGCTTTTATTGAAAACACAATAGAGCGGTTTTCATACGACGTGAAACCAATCGCAAAGTAATTACACAAGTTCTGAATAAAACCTATAGGAGTATTATTACAAAGTAATTGCGAATTACTCACGACAGTGATCTGAAATCCGCTCTATATACAAAATAATATTTACAAATAAGATTATAGAAAGGGTCAACCGAAAGCCTGTCCAAAATGAAAAGTCTTCAGTTTACATTTAATAATTTACAGAGATGGTGCCGACTGCCTTACATCTAAGGGCAATGTGTTCAATGGGCGCATTCACTATACAGAGACTATAAAGACTCATCTACTAGACAGATTTTTGCATGGAAAATCGAGTCTAATATATTACGACCTGCACTGTCATATCTTTGGAAGAAGCTACAAGCTTTGTGAGCATTGGCATACTACTCGAACCCAGATGGTCTTAAATTTCTTAACCGAAAAAGTGGTGTCGTTTTTAACAAATCCGCGCGGGCATGCCTGTGTTTTCTTTCCAATATCACCAGGCCCCGAGAGAAAAAAGAGAGGACGACCGTTTCTCAAACATCTGCGAGTTCTGATGAATTTAAACTGCTTTTTGTTCATTTTTTTCGTTGAGATGAGGAAAAGTACTTACATACCTATTAAAAAGTAAGGATTTCTTAATAAGGAAGTTTCCCAACGACGGCAATTCGACAGTTTTGGCGAAATTTTCTTGATATTTCTCTCGCGCTCGATGCATTCAAGGGAATGACGCACCCATACGCCTTTGCACACACAACCATCCCAAACGGAAAACGCGATGCTAGTTAGTAGCGTAAATCGCGCAAGTACTATCCTGAGGGAACGCAAAGTACCGTGTACGACGAGGTACTAGTTTCGCATTGACAATCACCGATCGATCGAGAACCGGCGAGGCATGCAGCTCGGGTGTAGACCTTGCGAATATGAGGTAGATTTCCTCCAGTTTTTACGCGCCAACTCTTCGTCCTGTCTGGGATGCATTGTTGTGACCCGCAATAGGGTGTCACAAGGGTATCCGACTGTCCAGACTGTCCGGTTGCAACGACAACCCCTCCTCGTCCCAGCCTCTCTGCATTATTAGGAACTCCAGGAAAACATGGATGCAGAACCCAAGGTGCATAGGAGGGCCGGCTTCAAATAACAGCTCAAGGCTACTTTCTTTGATCTCGCACCTGGAAATCGATAACAGAACAGGATCTTGACGCGTGTTGTTTATTTTACCGCGCTTTTCACAATTCTGCGAGATCTGCACCGTCTGGGTGGGCTTCCTGTGCTCGGAAATGACCGTGAGGATGCGCGAGCACTGGGCCGAGCTCACCCGCAATTTGCCAAACCTACCCTTGACGAAAACCTACCCGCCTCAAATCCACTTCGAAACGTGGGAAAATTAGCATATTTTTAACTGAGCGAGCCAAGTTGATCCTTTTAAAAAACCAAAACAAGCAAGTTTAAATGTATTCCATCGCCGTTGTTTGCTATTTGTTAAAGGTTTTGGCGTGACATCCGCCATCTTGGATGGCGTTCGGGGAGAGGATCTACTGTGACGTCACATCACACATGTCTTACCAACCACAGGAGGCCCACGCAGAACGCCAGGTACTCTAGGCTGAGCACTCCGGTTGCTTTTGTAAAACCTCTGAGTGATATTTTTTGTCGCTAAGTGTTAGTGTGCTGGTAACATACGGTATGAATATGAAAACTGCAGTAAAATAAAATGAAATGAAATAACTTTACTTGAGTTTGTTGTCCAGTAGTCCAACGTACTGATCGATTGCAGATCCGACGAACTCCGAGAATAAGCCGAGCATCAGCATCGGAACGAGGAAATAGTTCACTTTACGACCGGGTGCTCCTCGTTGTCTAAAAAACAAATTAAGAGTTGGTGCACGGCTTTTGATACGGGAGTGTAGCGCGCTTTAGTGATTTAGACACCGACACCTGTCCCATTCAAGCCCCCTGGCAAAGTGGCCTGGCAAAGTGGCAGAAACGATGTTTTGAGCTAGTTATAACCCTCGCATACCCTGAGGACCAGAGTCTGAAACTCTGCCCCGTTCGCGTTTGTCTCGCTGAAAATTTTAAGTCTCTGGACCTCGAGCCTCTGCTTTTCAGGGTACCCTCGCAACCCATCGGACAAAAATAGACTCCGCATATTGCTTGAATGCGAGCGATGGCAATGCGGTATTCAGAAACTGAAGCGTCTGTCGCGGTCCAAAGTAAGGGATGCGCGACATCAGATCTAAAATGCCTGAAGGAATAGAACTCTAAGACGTGGGCACGGCTATAAATACCACCGCAAAAGGAGACTAGCAGGATTTTGGTCCTATACTTCAATACTGACTCGTCCTCAGTATATTAGTAAGGGACCGTTCATTTTTTATCAGGGAGGGGGGGCAGGTGGAAATGAGGGGGGGGGGGTCGCCCAAAAAAATACGGGCTCAAAGGGGGGGGTCACCCAAAAAATACGCCACTAAAGGGGGGGTCACCCAAAAAAATACAAGCACATAACAGGGAGGAAACGAAAAGTTTGTTTTTTTACAGCATGCAATATGTTTGTTACATGTTTCAACTCGCTTATATGTTTCTAATTTCACTCAATACTTAATACAAATTTCGGCGCGCTTCGCGCGCATGCAGAATTTAACATATAATATGCACTGATAGGCCTGCCGGGCAGTCTCTATGTTTGAAAGAACACACCTTAGGTAAGCGTGAGTTCAACGTTCAGTCATTTGGGCCGCGCTTCAAGCACATGAATAATTTCTTCATTTGCGGAGCGCCTGAAAAATATTACCTAAAGGCTCACGAGCCCTTCACTAGGACCTTTCATCTAACCTATATAATTAGCGCATTTTCCTGGGCTCCTGACAGGCTTTGTTTACTATACACACAAAAAAAAACATCTACCATTTTCTGAGGCTTGATGAAATGCGGTTATCAAAAGTTGGGCGCGCTTCGCACGCAAAGAAAGAATTATGTGACCCCCTCTTTATGTAAAATGTCTTCTACAAATAGTGGACCTGAGGTGGGTGTCACGAAAACGTTTAATAGTTCTGAGGGGGGATCGGTTCCTTAGCTTTGACAGAAGTAAGAAAAACGTTAAGAAGAATGAGACTGCATCACTTAGGCAAGAGTCTATCTTACAGGGCAAGCATTTATAAGAGGGAGGGGGGGGGGGGCACAAGAAAAAATTCATTGGATTTTGGGGGGCTACCTAAAAAAATACGGACATGAAAGGGGGGGCCACCCAAAAAATACAGGGTCTCCCCTCATTTCCACCAGCCCCCCTCCCTGATAAAAAATGAACGGTCCCTAACAGAGAAAAATGCGCAAAAAATCTACTGGGAGCATTTTCATTTGCCCGTCAGATTATCCTTTTTCTCGCAACCATGCACCTTTGGGGGACTTCGCTGCGCCCACAAGGAACCGACATCCGGATTTACCTGCTTCCTCAGATTTTCTGAAACGCGCGCGCTCAGTTTCTTTAGAAAGTAGCCATGCGTACACTAGCCGAGGGTACGTTTAGTCCAATCTATAGTTGTGGTTTAACCGTAAAAAAAAGAAAACACGATAAAGTTGAGCATCAAAATGTCCGTCCCGGGGAAAGCTGTGTTTGGACGATTTTTGGAAACCCAATTATTGCATACAAGCGCTTTGTTTTACAGTCACTACTGTAGATGCTTTGGCTTCGGTGCGAGATTGACTGGACTATTTTACCTCAAAAGCTGTACCTGTTATATCTGCACTGTGAACTTTCGAGAAGAGAAAACATCAGAAAAGCAGTGACAACGCCTCGAATAGCAAACTTGAAAGAGATCCATCCAAAGTATGGCGCTTGCGAGAGTACCACATCATGCATTGACCAGAACCCAGACAGAGTGGCTTTCATGAAGTAATCGGTCATCCCTACAGCACCAAGACAACACACCTGGAAAGTCAGACGGTAATTAAGTAGGTGCTGGACACTATATGGCCAGATAGATTATGAGGATGCTTGGTTCTTGCGGGCCTTGGGCCGCTCAGTTGCCGGAGGGTAGCTGCATGGGAAGCGTACGCAGGGTGTCTCCTCTCAAGAACATTGTCCCCTCCCCCTTCTTCCAAGAGAACAATCACAACCTGCGTAGCCAACGCCCTAGGGCTCAGCAGGGGAACGCTAAGAGACTTAAAGACTTTATAACTTATCGATTTCAATTATACTCGTATGTAATCATTTATTGTAGCCAACTTTCCCCAGCAATTCAGTCAATCATGTAGCCTGCAAGTGGGTGAAAATAAACCGATATCTATCTATCTATCGAATGTGTAGCATGTACAGTTTACCGGAAAGATCACTCTCGTACCCAGAACTCCCCGCGGGCTCGTCACCTGGCTGATTTTGAACATTTATAGGGTATGCGCAGAGTCGTGGGAGACTCTGGGACAGCCATTGAGGCGCATGCGTATAAGAAAATGACCTTTTAAGCCTGAAAATTACTTGTAGAACATAAATTAAATATATGCACCTGTTTAAACATATATTAGAAAATAACACCTATTTTATATTGTGAATGTGCGTATTCTGATTGGTTAAAAGGCGTGTTTGTAAGAGACCTGAGTAACACGATTGTCACGCAACGATTTCGCGCGTGTGTTCGTTATTTTCTAAAAGCAATAAATGTACTTCCCCGCGCTCTCTGGTTTCTTACAAACACTCGGGGAATGTTGGTCGAACTGATAAAAACTTGAAAGACAACTCATTCAAGTTTTTATCAGACCTCCCAACATCCCCCTCGTGTTTGTAAGAAACCAGAGAGCACGCGGAAAGTACTGTTATTGCTTAAATAAAATGCTTTGCTATGTTTACGTACCATAATCATAATTCCCTTAGAAGTGTTTCTACCATCGTGTTTAGACATGTCGTTCACACAAATCAACAGCACACCACACGTGATCAAGATCACATCAACTACGCTTGCGAACACGTGTACCCAGGCTCCCACTTCCAGTTTCGGCAGGTAGCCCACCAAGCAAACCACTTGTGCAAGGATGCACAGGGATCCCACCAGATAACCTGCTGCTCGTTTCTGACGATCCTCTGGTGTTATGATCTGAAGTACTGCCACTGCGCTGCCGCCACTGCGTGTTAGACTTCCTTCGTCATGAACTTCATGCGTCACAGCCTGTGCTTGCTCTGCATTTTCTTCCCCTGCCGCCAATGCATGCTCCAAAAAGAGCAGGGCACAAAGTAAGCGATAGTCAATTATCAGAGCCTTGTACAGAGTTTCTATGATTTGGAACTATCTCCATACACCGTTTCTGCCTTAGAAAGCTGTAAATCAGTATTAGCGTTAACAACGCTGTCCAGCCACTCAACGACGTTAAAGAAAGCCAACACCTTGAGATAAAACTGTGCATTTGAAACACGATCTTTGCAAATGACCCTGTTGCGCAGGAAAACGTAGATGGCTGCCTGGATGAATTTCTGAGTCAAAAAATACCCTTGTCTGCCAGAATCACGTCCCAGAATTTCAAATACTCTTCAGATTCGGTCCCTGTCTTGGAACGGGTACCTGAAAGAAAGAAAGTCACTAAAATAAAAAACATGCAACCGAGTGAAGTGTGGATCTGTGAAAGCCTGCGGCAATCACGATGATACTTCAGCCCGTTTCAGCCAATATTGTTGTATCAATCTAGGCCCTGAAGTTCTGACCGGGCTTCCTGTGGTTAGATAGGCGATATGACGTCAACTGGTGCCCTTGGACGCCGAGAGGAGAAACGAAGAGTAGAGCAGAAGAAGTCTTTATTCCTGGCTTGAGAGGGCGTTGAACCGGAATTATTGTAAAAAGGACATTTTTTAAAACGTTCAACACCAAGCCGAATTGCAGAGGACACCAAATGCGGAGTCTTGTGAAGAGTAGAGTGCAGGCTTTGTTAGGGAGTCAAGCCAGGAGGGACAATGAGTTGATATCTTATATCTTATATATATATATATGTACCGCTGGGGCTCAGTGAGAATAGAAAGCTCGCTCAGAAGGACTAGGCTGAGCTCTGCCCAACCCTCGCAGGAAAGAGCGTAAGGGTTTGCGATAACGCGGCTTTGCCTTTTTTTGGCGCCGTTTCACGGTTTCTTTCGCCCAAACGTTCGGTTTCACGGTTTTATAAAGCTAAGCGGTTTGCGGGTTTTTTCCATCCTAACTTTCGGTTTTGTGCTGCCTAAAGCCTAGAGTGTAATTTGCTGTTATTGCCGGACCACGGTTCTGGAATTTTTTATAACTATGACTCCGATCTATAATTTACATTGAAAATACTGCCAGGGGCGTAGTACATACGCAAAATATCTAGCTACGCCCCTGACTGCGGCAGTTTTCTTTGAGGAGTAATGTCTGCACATTTCGATGCGGTTGCACGGTTTTTAAGAACATTTTGATGCGGTTTTGTTATCTTTTTATCGCGGTTTTGAGGTTTCCATACACCCATTACGCCCCCTCCGATCGCGTTCATCACGGTTCATCTCCAAGCTCAGGAAGCCTGCTAGTATACCAGGAACTAGGCTCGGAAAAAGTTTCTGAGTTTTCTCAAATAGAGCTGATTTCAGATGAGTGTCAAAAACAAAACCTAAAGCAAATACACTTATAAGCCTGTCAGAGTGAGACAAATTCAACGATCAGCCAATCAGTGGATGAAGTAAGTAACAACTTGCATCTTACAACAGTCACTGAACAGTCACTGTGCAGTGTGTTTGTTTTTTTCTTCGCAATCTTATTGGCTGACTAAACAATGACTCAAGGCCTCAACCAATAGAAACGGGTACAAAACGCAAGTCTGAATTACATTCAACATTCATCTGAATTCTGCTCTATACATACCTAACAAGAGAAATATCTCAATGATGAGAAGAGGTGCTGTAATCCCAGAGACAACAAGCCCCATAGAGGGTTACTGAGAGGCAAGTGTTGTTGTAGATGACCCATGATGACGTAAGCAAGGCTGGTTGGCCACTGGACGACAATTCGCATCACATCCTGGGGGCTCTTGAAAGAATGCAAAGGCTCCCACAACAATATAGATTATCCCAATAGTTGATCCTGATGCAATCCTGCAGGCACAGAAACTTGTATCATACCTATCACTATAATTAAATGTCTTATCCCATTTTCCATGGCAACCATCAGGGGATATATCATCATCACCATTATCAATATACAATATTGCCCATCATCACACATCACGAAATCCATATTGATCAGCAATGGTCGATCCAAAAGGAGGCCCAGGGGACCTTGACCCCCTTTTTCAGGAGATTTTGCAAATTTTGTCCCATATTTTCACTATCGGCCCTCCCCCCCCCCCCCCCTTTTCAAATTCTTGGATCTGCCATTATAATCATCATCATTATGGCTTCTAAAAATCAACTGTGTTCACAGCTTACATGCAAACATTACTTAGCAGTGTGCAATTGCTAGCATAGTGATATTTGGTGCTAGCTTGATTGGTAGTGCTTGCAAAAGGCCTTCCCTCTGGCTATAAAGGGAGTGGAAATTATTTATGGGGAGGGGGTTGGTGAAAACATGTGTGTGTGTTGTGGGGGGGGAGGGGGGTAAAAAATGTTAGGTCTGGAAATAGGGTGGTCATGGAAGTTGGTGGTGTTCTAATATTAAAGGGGGGGAGGGGGGGTTAAAAACGTTTTCTATTATCAATATAAATACACCAAGACCCCAACATGAGGGTATTTCACTTCTCTTATGAATTTATTTTCCTTTGACTATCATGTCAACATTTGATTCAATAATTCCCATTCTACCCCCCCCCCCCCCCCCCCCCTTCTCTAAATCGCAAAAGCGGAAGTGAGCAACCCTACCTGTAGTACTCCTTCAATGCCATGTCATTTTCGTTAGTAAAATATTGACAGAAACCATGATGCTTCCGACAAGAAACAAAATAGACGTTGTCTCTAATGACAGTAGTTTGTAGCACCGACGACAGCACGCCGCCAACGCGCTCAGCACAAGAACTATGCTAATGTTCGCGGGGCAGTTAGCATCATGTATGTCTGTCCAGTTGCCCTTTACTCGCAGCATTTCGCCGTAGAAGTGCTTGAAAGCAGACATTTTTGTTCTGGTTGCCGCTTTTGACCAGAAATGAATGAGGATTTGCTATGAGATATATCATCTTTCTCAGAAAAAGGCTTGCGAATCCTTGGAAATATAGCAGAGAGGGACTGGACCGAGTGGATTGATGGATGCGGAAATAAACGCAAAATGAAGAAAGCATAAATTTATTTTCAAGTTTGATACTGGACTGCTCTCTATTCATAATCATTTAATTGTTCACTTTCATTACTTTTGATTTTGTTATGCACCAGTCAATTGACAGCCCCGCACCCCATATGAAACAATCTCCAACCGAAAATTGTCGATTTTCAACACCTCACGGCCAAAACCATATTTGGAATCATTTACCTTATAAGGAAGTCACAGGAGATCCTCTTTTGATAAGAATTTCGGCAAAAGTAGCAAGAAAACTGTGAAATTTTGAATGAAAACTTGCAGGAATCACAGAGACTCGAGTTCTCGATCTGTCCACCATTGATTTTGGCTTGGTAACCACGCTAAAATAGGCCACAGCTAACCCGCGCGACTCGTCCCAGTCCTCCCAAGTGCATTTGGCAAAAACGACAATGATTCAATGATATGCCCCATTCGCGCATTAGCGGGGCATTCACTTTTTGGCAAATGAAAGGCAGTGAGCGCCTCGGTTTGCGGGGACATCTGAGAGGTGAATGCACCGTCCCCAGGGTAATAATTAAGAGTGAATGCGCTCCTCGCCAATGAATTTAGAAGATAACACAAATTATTTTACTCACTGAAAAGAGTCATGTCAATGGTGCCCAGTTTTCAATGCAGCCGCAGCCGATCGCAAAGCGTAATAAAACCATATTTTTCTACTTGCATGTACTTTCGCTAGTGTAGATTAAAATTTAATACGTGTAATTCAAGTAACAAAAATCTGTATTTGTCGTGTCTTTTGTGAAGTAAATGGGTGTTCATATGGAGGTGAAACTTGTCAAGCGGGACAATGGCGGGCTATTTCAAATGGTCCGTCTTCTATCTCGCTTTACTGGGTTTATATCTCGTCCAAGATCTCGAGAATAGCAGTCAAAGATGCCTAAAGACCCAGCGATGGGAACTACCTAGCTCAATAACGACCAGCTCTTTGGGCTTCGATAGATTTCGAGACCGCCTGTTTGAGTATTCGATCTTACTCAATCGCACCGTATATATTAAAGGTTTGTGGATAACAAGAACGCACTTTCTCCTTCGAAGGCTTGCTTATACATCAAACTCAACGGCTACCTTTAATCCATCTGATATCAAGTTAGCGCTAAGTGGTGATGTCCATCCACTTCCGGGCCCTCGTGAACCAACTACATTACGATGCCTCTCATTTAACGCTCAAAGTCTTGGGAGCCGTAACAGACTGGGCGACTCGATCTGCACAAATTTAACATCGTTCCAGGACCTTGTCTATGGCGAAAACCTGGACATTATTGCGATCACGGAGACCTGGTTCAATGAAAAGCTACTAGACACTGAGATACTTCCCTACGGATATAATATCATTAGGAAAGACCGGAGCGACAAGCGGGGCGGCGGGGGGTTCTTATCGCCTTGAAGGACAAATTGGCATTCAACACTGTCCTTCCCTCGAATACGGAGAGAAATTGGCTTGACCGCCTAGAAATCTCAGCTGTCGAAATCCAAACAAGCAACAACAAAAAGGCCCTTGTGTGCGTGTGTTATCGTTCACAGAGGTATAATACCGAATCCTGGTCTGATTTGTTTACAGCATTCTTAGAAGACACACAAAGCTATGACTTGGTTCTGGTAACTGGTGACTTTAACTATCCGGATTTGACGTGGAACTCTCCGCTTGTAGCTGCTAAGCATATTTCATCTGAGGCTGCAGAATTTCGTGAATTAACTCTAGATTTCTTTTTGGAACAAACCAACATGTTTCCAACTCGAAAAAAAAATATTTTGGATCTTGTATTTACAAGGTCTCCAGAGGCCATCTCGGATATGTCATGCGTTCAACCAAGATCAATGGAGCTATTTAGTGATCATTGCCTATTGTTCTTCAACTTCGCCCTGCACGCGAAGTCACTTGGATGTGACAAAAGATCGGTTTTCGACTTCGGGCGGGCAGACTGGGACGGATTACATGACACGCTTCCAACTGCGGACCTTTTCCCGTCATGTCAACTCAACTACGACATTGACGCTGACTGGGAAAGATGGAAGGATACATTCCTGAGGGCAGCCGCTGACCACATCCCAAGAAAAAGTTTCGCGAGGCGGAGCTCCCCTCCCTGGTTCGATGGCGAAGTCAAGTACCTTATCAACAAGAAGGACTTCTTCAGGAAAAGGGCAAAGCAGACTCAGTGTCCAAGATTATGGGATAAGTTCCGAGATCTAAGGAGCCAAGTTAAATCACTATTAAACAACAAGCGCAAAGAATTCTTCCATTCTCTGCCCAGTCTTCTGAAAACTAGCAGCAAAAAGTTCTGGTCTGTTTTCAAATCTGTCTCCAGGCATTCAAGTATACCAAACAAGATCAAATGGTTTAAAGACACCGAAACACTTGTAACTGCTGATAATCCTGGCGACATTGCTAATTTATTCAACCAGTTCTTTTTCTCAGTCTTCAATACCAAGACCTCTGAGATTGATGTACCCTCGACAGTCAGTGCAGCTGACGACTCCTCTGCTATACTATCGGATGTTATCATCACAGCTGAGGAGGTCTATGATAGCCTCTCTGCTCTGGACGTTAATAAGGCTACTGGGCCCGATAGGATACCTGCTAATCTGCTGAAAAACTGTGCTGCGTGCATCTGTTCATCTCTAACTGCGCTTTTTAACAAAAGCCTAGCAGTTGGCAAGCTACCCAAGGAATGGAAATTGTCCAACATTACTCCTATCCCCAAGGGTGGGGATGCTGGACTCGCGAATAATTATCGACCTATTTCACTTTTGTCGCTCGTGTCTAAAGTGCTTGAGAGGTGCATTTACAACAGGGTTATCGAGCATGTCGCGGTCAAACTACACCAACTGCAATTCGGATTCTTGAAGGGCAAGTCTACGGTGTCCCAACTGCTTTGCGTCTTGAGCGAGATAGGGAACTCTCTTGATGGCAGATGTCAGGTTGATACTCTGTATCTAGACTTTGCTAAAGCCTTCGACAAAGTCAATCACAATCTTCTTTTGTCGAAATTAATGCGCTTTGGCATTTCCGGAGACCTTCTGTGCTGGCTCCAGGACTACCTCTCCGGTCGTTTTCAGCGGGTGACCGTCCTTGGAGAGACATCACAACCTCTGCCGGTGTTGTCTGGGGTACCTCAGGGCTCTATTCTCGGGCCGTTGCTTTTCCTGATCTATGTTAACGATCTCCCTGGCTGCATTTCTAGTACGTCATCTGTCGCCTTGTTTGCGGACGATACTAAATGTTACCATCCTATCAGAGGTGTGGAGGACGCGGTAGCCTTACAGACAGACATCGATGCTATTGCGACATGGTGCAACAAGTGGCAGATGGTTTTAAACCAGTCAAAATGTGGTCTTCTTTGTGTCACGAGAAATGTCCGACCTATAAAGTTTCCTTACAGCTTGTATGGCGAGACGTTGAAGGCAATCGATCAGCAAAAAGACCTTGGCGTAATCATCTCAAAGGACCTCAAGTGGAATCTTCACGTGCAAGAGGTAACCAGCAAGGCCAACAAAATGCTAGGTTTTGTGAGGAGGTCTAGTTTTGACACAAGGGACCCGCAAGTTAGAAAGACCCTCTACTTGACCTTGGTGAGAAGCAAGATCGGCTACTGCAGTCAAGTATGGGCGCCTCAGAATGTCCAAAATATACAGACCTTGGAACGCGTACAGCGCCGCGCCACTAAGTTCATCTTGTCGCTGCCATTTCGAACTGAGATAGCCTACCCTCAAAGACTCTGTAAACTGAGCATACTTCCTGTAACGTATTGGCATGAATATTTAGATCTAGTGTACATATTTAAGCGCATACGTGACAACTCTGACATCAATATTAGAATGAGCGCACCATCGCGTGTCACTAGGCGCTTAGGTTCCGCCCTGGGGCCACTTTTACAAGTTAGTAGATGTAAAACGGTCACTTATCAAAATAGTTTTTACATCAGAAGTCCAAGAACGTGGAACACGTTGCCTAGTAATCTGAGAAATATCACTGCTCTGTCAACTTTCAAGCTTTCTCTATTCCATTATTATATGGATTTAACTACTACTGTATATGACCCGGCCATACCTCAAACCTTTAAGACCATATGTGTAAAATGTCATCAATCTAGGCCATTGGACTCGCTAGTCACCAGTCTATGCTGCTAAAACCCAACCCGTACTGTTTTGATTGTTTTTTTCTCTATTTTTTGTATCGTGTTTTACCATTATTTATGTAATATTTTTTTGATTTTTATATTGTACTTAGTATATCATTAAGGGAACCTGTTATTGGAGCACCGCTCTGTTGGTATGCCCTGCCCTTTACATTATGGGCGAATCATGTAAATAAAAAAAAAAAAAAAGCAGCCCGGAAAGCGGGCTAGTTTCTGTTGTGTTGTGTCCCGGGGAAGAGAGTGACTCCCCGCTCGATGTACTGTGTGGAAGCCGTGAAAGAAAGTGCATCTCCCGACCAACGGGGCAGTAATGTAGTGTGAATTATGTACGAAAGCCCCGCTAGTACCCCGCTAATGCGCGAATGGGGGGGTGCGGGGCTGTCAATTGACTGGTGCATTAAAACTCATGCAAACATTTGTACTTGGTCGCCTCTCGGTTTCCCTGAGAACGAAGAGGCATACTACCAGCCAATAAGCGCGCTCTGAATACTCACGTGACCATGAAAGATCGTCATTTTACAAAGCTCACATTTTGTGTCTGTGAATGTTCTAAATGTCTACATAAATGTTGTGTTATCTCGCAGAAATGGATTGAATCAAACACGTTGGTGTCCTCAAAGGACGTTGGGATGTCCAGGCTAGCCTATGCTCCATTCGAAAAGCGCATTTTGTCGTCTTTCCCGCCGATTTATTGAACTTTTTTTGGTGGTGCATTTCTTCGCCATCTCTGAAGAAGTCAAGGAAGGATGCCTGCAAAATGCTACGATTGCAACTTCTACTCAAGCTTATTTTGACTATAAATCCTCAATAATAGAGCATGGTGAGTTTTTAAACCTATGTTTACCATGTACTGCTTTTTATATCCAGGGGAAAACGAGAATGTTGTAACTGCATCGTGACTCCCCGCAGGAATAATGAAGCGATATCTGACACTAGTGAAGCGTATTCCTCGGCAAAAAGTAGACCAAAAATCTATGCTAAAATCATGTTATTGTCGTTTCTCTGTAAACAAACTCTTAATTAGAATTCACCACTTTTTATTATCACCGATTTGCATTTATATTCGAAAGCACGTGGGCTAGTTTCAATACAACACAGGCACATGATGCATGCAAGCTTATCACCGTCAGTCACAACATAACAGGCCAATGGTTGCTTGACATGTATTGCTTTTCAGTACAAATAAGTGCAGATTACATGGTGCAATACAAGCTCATACATAAAGGCATACATATGCTTTACTTGGATTTTAGAGTAGCACTGTACGACTGTAGCCCTGAGGTTTGCCAAAAAAAACCCATTGATTTGAACCTAACTTTGGTCCAAAGAGAGGAAAAAATACTATAATTAATGCAAATCACACATAGAATAGAGCAGTTTTCATATGACTGTTGTGAGTAATTCACAATTACTGCTATAGGTTTTATTCAGAATTGGTGAAATTACTTTGCGATTGGTTTTACTACAGTCATATGAAAACTGCTCTACTATAAATTGCTTTCTTTGCACTTAGAAATTTTGAGTGTTTCAGCCCTACATGTTTCACTCAAGAGATTATTGCCAAGGAAACTCAAAACTACATCCCATTTCAGTTAGTCCAAGATCAAGTCCATTGGTTCAAATAACTGACAATAGCACAAAAAGAGAATTTTTACAGTTTTGGGAAACAAAAACTAGATTTGATCATTGTACAAGTCAAACACAGCTTACATTTGACAAAAGGCAAGATTTTGTGAGGAGATGGAAAGGTTTTTATGCTCAATTGCGATATTGTTGAGAATATGCTTGGAATGCTTGGCGATGCAACAAAAACAAAAATCATTCTGATTGGCTAATTTGAGAGCAAGAATGAGCTGGATTTGATTGGTTCCTCTACTTACTATCTTTTGCATTACAGACAGTGAGTAGTGAAAATGAGTTGATTGCCTATAATATATTGAAATGTAATTAATATTATGCATTGGGATTATTAATTCTAAAGTAGCGTAGTATAATTCAGTGGTCACGCTGCAAGGGATAACTAATAAACTTATTATTATTATTATTATTATTCAGGTGTGTGAAAATGTGTAATTAATTTAGAGGTTTTGTTCTTTGTATTTGTTTTAGAATATATTGTTGTATTCAATGGATACTATCCCACAGCAACCAGAGACAAATATATAGATGCAGCCCTTCAGTCATCCAATGTCAAGTCATGGGAAATTATTGCCCCCCACAACCCCGCTGCCAAATACCCTAGTGATTTTACCCTTCTGAAGGTAAAATGTAAATGTTTGCAGCCGATTCCCCAGACTGGCAGCTTGTAAGCTGAATTGCGCTGGGTCCTAGTAGGTCATGCTAATTGGGAAAAAGTGTAAAGTCGAGAGTTATTACATCTCTCACATATATACACCAGGGCCTTTATGTATATTTTGTTGGAGTGTCAACTCAAAATATTACCATTAGTATTCTTATTGTTATCATTATTATTTTAGTTATTATTATTGTTGCTGTTGTTAGACAATAGCCCATCTAAGTTTAATCCCCTCCCAGTAGAAGGGTGTGGTAAGGCTGTGTTTTTAAATTGTGTGGTTCCAGAAATTATCCATACCCCCCTACGGAAGGGCATTGGAAATTCCGGCGGGGTGGGGGGACAATTTACCTGATCATTTCATACAAATACTGTATTTTTCCTTGGAAATTCCAGAGGGGTGGGGGGTCACTTTTCAACACCCTTCCGTGGTGGGGGTATGGATATTTTCTGGAACCACACATTTTGATTTTGAATATGCAGATTATTGATGATACTCAGCTTGGTGTGGAGGCTCTGCTTCTTCATCCTATGGTGAAACAAGTCACACCACAAAGAAAAGTTCAGAGATTCCTACGAAGTGTGAAAGGTTTGTTCTAATGCCAGACAAAGACAAACATACTGAAAGCTGAGTAATGTACAGTTAGAAAAGCAGGTACACAAACATGCAGAGGAAAAAGACAGGCAGACACAGACAGGTAGGCAGACAGACAGACAGACAGAATGGCCAAAGTTTGACAGCAAAACAAATATATCAAATAGACTAAATGCATGGTGTGTACTGATATCAAAACTTATGATTATCTAAAAAAAACTTTCTATAGAATCTGAAGATCAACTTAAACATGGTGAAAAAGTACAACCTGAATTTGGGGCTTCAGGATGGGCAGCACGGTAAGTTAAATTTATACGACTGTATTTGCACTGTAATTTGATCTTATATGGTGAAATGATGTCACAGTTGTATAATACATTTTTATAGCTTGTCAGTTAATTATTAACACAGGGCTTGAAATTGCGCCCCCTCAGGCATAAATACGCCTATAAAATTTCATTTTACGCCTAACTTTTTGGACTTAGGCGTAAAATAACAACTGTATTATCAGTTTCTACAGTCTTCTCCTAGTGGATTTACGCCTAGATTTTTGACAAATTACACCAGTAATGTTGGTACAGGGCGTAAAATTACGACTACAATTATTTCTTAATTTCGAGCCCTGTAACATTTATAAAATGAGAAAGGGTGTTCATTCTGTGCATTTGATTCTTTACAGAAGAACGACAAGATCCAGCTTAGCTATTGTAAGTATGCATATTCACACTGGTGTAGGCTACACTAGACTGTTGAATGATAAGAGAGCAGTTGTGTGTTTGAGGATCTATAACCAGACTTCTAATGTAGTAGTAGAGGACAGCTGGATCTTATGATTTGTAACAACAACACCCTGTTTTATTACTTGGTATTTCAGGGTCAAGGTCTTTGGCAAACACAGCACAGGAACAGTCCTGGTGGGCGTCGACTTCTCCGGTCTGCTCCAAGACAGGTACATGTAAACCCAAGACAGGTTACATATTGTGATTCTAGTATATTATTATAAGTGGCTGTGTCTTAACAATAAAAGCAAAGGTTTTTTTTTTGGGGGGGGGAGGCGTTTTTTAGGTTCAAAAAGGAATGAAGCAAACTCATATACTGCCTGTCAACTGTGATGCCTTTCATGCCTTTGCAGGGGTGGATCCAGGAATTGCAGAAAGGTGGTGGAATAGTGAAAACATGGGATTAAATGGGATTAAATGTTTAAACATTTAATCCCATAACGTTCCTCCAACAAATACAGTAAATGTATGGGAAAATCTCCCAAGAAAGGGTGGGTATCCCCCTTGGCCCCTCCCCTAAATCTGCCCCTGCTTTGTTATTGTTTTGATATCTGGGAAGAAGCAAAACACAAGATACAGAGCAATGGGGAGCAATTTTAAGTATCCTATAAGGTCTTAAAACAGGGTAGGTAGCTGAACCACTGGTCCTCAACAGGGGCAGTGCAGATTTTCTGTGCATCTACCCAACGTACCTGTAGCAACATCAGATAATATTTTTTGATGTTGTTTCCTGACCTAGATCACCCATGTTCTACAAGCAGACGTACTATGGGGTATGGGCTTTACAGGGGATGGCATCAGAGTGGCTGTGTTTGATACAGGACTTCCTAAGAACCACCCCCACTTCAAGAAAGTTGCTGATAGAAGTAACTGGACAGAGGAAAAGACGCTAGATGATGGTAAGTGCTTCATCCATCTTGACAAAATTGACGGTTGAAGTTAGTTTGCATTTTGAAATGCCCACTCATACAACTGACTCATACCGGTATGACAAATGGGGCCAGTTAATATAATATTTTTGAACAATTCAGCATCACATGTGCCACCTCTTGTATCTCAAAATCTGACCTTCCTGTGTGTTTTTTTGTTGTTTTTTTTATTTTTTATTTTAGACACAGAATCTTTTCACAAAAAGTGGAAAAAAAGTTCTTCCAAAGGGCTGTGTATTATTAAAAACTATATCTATCTATCTATCTGTCTGTCTAGAATAGAATGGAGAGAGCAGAAAAAGGGGGCTGCCTAGACCTACGTAATCACCCCTTTGGAGTTTAAACAGTACATTCTGTATCTCATTTGTAGGTCTTGGTCATGGTACATTTGTCGCTGGGGTCATTGCCAGTTCTCGTGAATGTCTTGGCTTTGCACCAAATGCTGAGTTACACATCTTCAGAGTCTTCACAAACAACCAAGTTTCTTATACCTCCTGGTTTTTAGATGCCTTTAACTATGCCATATTGAAGAAACTAAATGTATTAAATCTGAGTATTGGGGGACCAGACTTTATGGATCGACCTTTTGTTGATAAGGTGTGTAAAATTGCAGCAGAGGCTGTTCATGTTCTCATAGGTAGAATGCCATCAGGGTGTAGCATCATGCCTACTTGCATATATTTTTATAAATATTTGTGATTATTTATTTTATTAAGTTATATAATTTTCTCTATTATACCTTTTAGGTTTGGGAGCTGACAGCTAATGGAGTAGTTATGATTTCTGCTATTGGCAATGATGGTCCATTATATGGGTAAGTATTTTTCACCCTCACATTACATCACACAATATACCATAGTACATATTTTCTAAGTATGGTACATGCTTACTCAGGGATGTAGGAGACCTCCTCCTAGCTTTTCATTAAATTCTGTGTGACTTAATGAATGATGGAGAAGATAACAATGAATTTGTGTCAGAGTGTAGATCAACCTGTCTTGCTTTTAGTCCTGTTATGCAAGTACAAAAGCAGTTCAAATTATTTTAGCCCCTTCCCCCCTCCATCTTCCTCCCCAGTTACAGTTGATTTCACAAAACATTGGCCAGAGATTTTCCGAAGTTTGTTCGGAACTTCCAAATTTCATATTGAACTTCCCAACTTTGTTGTGAACTTCCCAACAAACTTCACAACTTCAAGACAAACTTTGTAACTTTAGACTAAATTTTGTGGGTATTTAATTTTATTCACTGTTTATTGCTGAGATCAAAACAATTCTTGTGAAAATTCATCTCGAAGTTCTTTGGGAAGTTCACAACAAAGTTGGGAAGTTCAATGTGAACTTCGGAACATCTCCAGACAATGTTTTGTGAAATGAACTATAAAATCATGCTCCTAGCCTGCTAGCAGGCGTTGGAGGCTGTTTTATCGGCGAAAACCCGGAGTTCGTAGTCGCGAGCGCCATCTTGGATTTTTTGAGCCGAGTGACAATGGGGCGAGTGACAAAACGAGGGGGTAGGGGGGCGGGAGAGAGGCGGAAAGAACGCCTGCAAGGAAACTATGCATTTTTGAGTCGCTAATTAAAATTCCCGTCCACCAGCAGACGGGAATTATGATTGGCTAATCGGTCAATATGTCAATCATCTCCGAGCGTGCTGGGGTCACACATTCTCAAACGGAAACTCAACAAATAAATATAGCGGTCGATTCGGCAGAAGCAAGTAATTTCGCGTGCGCCTTCTTACTTCGGTTCCAAGTCAAAAGAAATTGCTCGAGCTAGGCGCTGGCGATCAAAGGCCTGCTTGAAGGGCGAGATGGCAGTTTTTTGAGATCGCAGTTTTCCGACTGGCTTCGGCAAAACTATGATTTTCACTGTGTTTTGTATCGCGAAGATAGGAGTGATGGAAAGCGTCCCCGCTTCGGTTTATATAGTAAAGCCTAACTGCTGACCAAACGGATGAGATCGAATCTATCGAATGTACAATGAGGGATTTAACGCGGAAATGTTTGAAGAAATCACCGAAAACCCTCCTCAGCCTGGTTCTATCCGTCGTGATAGTTGAAACATGCCGCTTGATTCTCGATCACCGGCTTTTCTTCGCCACACAGCGTCCTTCTTCTCCTCTCACACAGCGATCTAGATTACTTAAAATATCTGCGAGTGTGGCTTAGTTTCCTTCTGCAGATTTTACTAAATACGAGACGAAATATTCACAGTGTTTTCGAGTTCAAAGCCTAGCGTTCTTGCACAACTCAGCGAGCGTATGCGAATCATTCTTTCCAACTTTATTACCGGTCCCTGGATTTGCGAAGTTTGTAATAAATCGCTTCTATTTATATAAATAAAAAGAATGCCATAAACTTAAACGGTAAAATAATACTGTTGAAGAAAGTCTCTTTATAAGTACAGAAGAATTTATTTCGAAGTAAATTAACCGCAAACTCGCTGTAAAATGTGCATTATTTACGCACAACTTCGCACCTAAAACTGCACGCATCGTTGTTTCAAGCAACCTATCTTTTGTCGTTCTTTGGTAGATTAGAGAAGTGTGATATGTAAGTTGATCGCCAGCTCCTAGCTCGAGCAATTTCTTTTGACTGAAGTAAGAAAGAAGTAACCGAAGTAAGAAAGCGCACGCGAAATTACTTGCTTCTGCCGAATCGACCGCTATATTTATTTGTTGAGTTTCCGTTTGAGAACGTGACCCCAACACGCTCGGAGATGATTGACATATTGACCGATTAGCCAATCATAATTCCCGTCTGCTGGTGGACGGGAATTTTAATTAGCTACTCAAAAATGCATAGTTTCCTTGCAGGCGTTCTTTCCGCCTCTCTCCCGCCCCCCTACCCCCTCGTTTTGTCACTCGCCCCATTGTCACTCGGCTCAAAAAATCCAAGATGGCGCTCGCGACTACGAACTCCGGGTTTTCGCCGATAAAACAGCCCGGGGGGGGGGACTCCCAATATTTTAGACGGGGGTGCTCGTCGGGAAAATTGATTTTGACCCTAAGGGATAGCAAAATGGGTGTGGCAAACAGAAAATTTACCCCTAAAAGAGAGCAAATTTGGCGTGGCGACCGCCGAATTTACCCCTAAAAGATAGCAAATTTTAGGGTTTTCAACCAAGTTTCCTTTGTAAATATCGGTTCTGGTGTCAGTACCAATATATTTCTGGGCAAGGATTGGTCTGAGACTCCCTAAGGGATAGGGCTGATTTTAAACACCCCTAAGAGATAGCACGTCTGTCAATTTTATACCCTAAGGGATAGGACGAGCACCCCGTCTGAAAATATGGGGAGTCCCCCCCGGGTAAAACAGCCTCCAACGCCTGCTAGCAGGCTATCATGCTCCTATGTCCCTGTAAGTGACCATGTTATAAATTGTCACCTGATTTGATTCTTTGTTCTTGTCGCCCTGTAGCACCCTTAACAACCCAGCAGATCAAATGGATGTGATAGGTGTGGGTGGAATAAACTTTGATGATCACATCGCCAGATTCTCATCCAGGGGGATGACAACATGGGTGAGAGAGAAGATTCAGCTAGGGTAGCTTTCATGAGTGCTTTGAAGGGACAGTTGTTTGTTGGTAACCATTTTAACGATTTGTTAACCATTTCTTGTTATTTTATTTGTCGTGAATGACCGAATTAATATTTTCTTGTTGCAAATGTGGATATTTAGGAACTGCCAGCAGGATATGGGCGTGTCAAACCAGATGTTGTGACCTATGGTTCAGGGGTCAGAGGTTCCAGTCTCAAGTGAGTATTGAACTATAATCAGGCTCTCCCAAGGAAGGCACTTGTTGTCCAACCCAGTGCTCCCTTCCTCCTGAAAACCCGCAAGGCAGGTTGTCATTTTACTTACAGGGTTTGTATGGGTGCTGGAAAATCTGGAAAATTTGAACATTTTGAATTCCAAGGCTGGAATGTCCTGGAATCTTTATTGAACTCCTGGGAAGTCCCAGAAATGGATCCCAAAAAAATTGGTGGATATGTGTTGTTGGCAGCAAATGAGCATTCTAGTTTTGTTTTCTCAAATCAACATGGCTACTACTCACGCCATGTGCATGTTTGCTTGTTATTTAAATGGTTCATGCTCATGTGAAAGGAAAAAGTCCTGGAAAATGTTTGAAAAATCCTGGATTTTTTACTTTACAAAAGTGTACAAACCCTGTTTTAAATGTGTGTGGGACAATCTGGTTATATTGTGTCTTGTTATATTTTGCCAGGGGTGGCTGCCGGTCATTGTCTGGCACTAGTGTAGCATCTCCAGTGGTGGCTGGTGCTGTGTCACTATTGTTAAGGTATGTTGCCATGGCAACTTTTTTTTCTCATGCAAAAATGATGATTATTTACTTCCTTGTGCTGCTCTGGACAGAAGTACAGTATTATTATGGTACATGTAGGTCTATTAAAACCTTTAAATTGGTCTTAAACTGGATGCCTCAAAGTTCCCAAGGCTTCCTGCTAATGGTATTGTGGCTACTTTGTAGATTACTTTAAATCATTTATTATTATTATCATTATTAAAGATCCAACACTACTAAATTGTTCTCCAGTTGCATGACATTTGATCTTGTGGAGGTACCTCTAAAATAGAATGAAGGGCTGTTTGGCTTACAATATTCCTTGAAAATCCTTCATTATGATATTGTTAGGTTTAAGCGCAAACCCTTCCTAAAATGACAAATTTTCAATTGACAAATTTGTACATTATAATGTTTCAGTGCTGTCAACCACAGAGGGAGCGTCATCAATCCTGCAAGTGTTAAACAGGCTCTTATGGCTTCTGCACGCCGGTTACCCGGATTTAACATATTCGAGCAAGGTATCATTATTTGTATATTATAAATGCAATTTTATTTTTTAGGAGAACTGGCAAATGCTTTACTGGGCTACCAACATTTTATGATTTCTTGAGATTTAATTTTTTTTTAAATAATAATAAAGTTTTTCTTTTTATTTCATAAGGTCATGGAAAGCTGGATCTCATCAAAGCGTACCAGATTCTAAATAACTACAAACCTCAAGCAAGGTATGACCATGTGTCAAATATTATTTACTTGGAAACAAATGTTTTATTTTTCAAAGTCACTAGTGGGCAAGTTAATTCCACATGATTCTGGTTGATATGGTGATAGTATGTCATACTGTTCCACAAGCTAACTCAATTTTTTATCCACAGTTTAAGTCCAGCATATATTGACCTAACAGAATGCCCATACATGTGGCCGTACTGTACACAGCCCATTTATTACAGCTGTATTCCTGCTATTGTTAATGTGAGTACACTATTTCTGTAAATTCTAGAAAAAGAAGCCGAGCTTGCTGCTCTGAGAAAATGGTCTTGGCTGCAATGTTATGCCTAGGAATTGTATCTAAAACAGTAATTATTTCCTTACAGGTAACCATTTTAAATGGAATGGGAGTCACTGGAAAAATTGAAGGAAAGGTATGTGTCTTTCATTGATGAACTTGAAGGAGACTTTTTTCGTTTGATATTACAAGATGAATTACATGTAGAAATATCTAATAAACATCTAAAAACAAAGTTTCTGAATTGTATACCAAATTCAATCGAGAACATTGCTCCATATTCTCTAAATCAGCTGATGGAAATGGATGCTTTCTCGGACCAGGTGTGTTGCTATGCTGTCAAAATGGCGGCTGACACAAGGCTCTTTTAAGCCAGTGCAACTAAGACAAGTCAGCAACTGACTGATCGCTGTCTGTACTTCACTCAGTTGCAGATAACAAGCAGGCCCACATGAGCATTCTGTAGTTCTTTTGGGTCTGACATTTTCTTACAACCGATTTCAAAGCTGTGCACAAGCAGGCTTCATTCGACATCCTAATTCAACAGTCTGACAATCAGTCTGACAGTTATGGGACAGGTTTTGATGGTGCGCAAAGAGTTATGGGACAGGTTTTAAAGGTGCGCAAAGAGTTATGGGACAGGTTTTGAAGGTGTGCAAAGAGTTATGGGACAGGATTTGAAGGCACTCAAAGAGTTATGGGACATGTTTGAAGGCACGCAATAAGTTATGGGGCAGGTTTTGAAGGTGTGCAAAGAGCTCTAGGACAGGTTTTGAAGGTGCACAAAGAGTTATGGGACATGTTTTGAAGGCATGCAATAAGTTATGGGGCAGGTTTTGAAGGTGTGCAAAGAGCTATAGGACAGGTTTTGAAGGTGCACAAAGTGAGTTGAGAAAATCGTTGATATTCATCATGTTGTATATTAATCCCTCTGTCTGTTTCGTTGTAGCCTACATGGCATCCTCATAATCAACAGAATGGTAACAAGATTGAGGTGAGATAATAGCTACTCCATTTGCCCTGTTGAGGTTATGTCTAATCTGTTTTGTTGTCGTCATTAGGTTGCCATTTCTTATTCGCCAACCCTGTGGCCATGGTCTGGCTACTTGGCAGTTTCCATCACTGCAGCCGAGAGCGCTAAGGATTGGGAAGGGTTTGCACAAGGCCATGTAGAGCTGACTGTCACCTCCCCTCCACAGGTAACATTCGTCGCCTTGAGCCTATGGACTGTTTTCACAATGTTGCACGCGCATCCGCATCCGCATCCGAAATGCCACCAAAGTGAGGCTATCAATCATTGGAGGGCACTGCTGAAGTAAACATGGCTGATCGTAGAGAAGTTTCAGAGTAAACTAGAGAAAAATCCAAGATATCAGTCACTGTTCTCCTAAATCACGCAACATGTTTCAAATACTTGTCGTCAAAGTGTTCAGCATGATTTAGGAACTTGAAGTAATGGGAAGTTTTACGGGGGTGGGGGGAGGAACAAGACCACTGACTGTCACCTCCCCTCTGACTGACTGTCACCTCCCACAGGTAGTAATATTCGTTGACTCTTTGATGCTGTGTTCCCGAGGGAAGGGGATACTGTGGGATTATTCAAAGCTTCAGGATGCTAGATTCCGCAATAGCACGAAAAATAAAAACGTTCGGGTTTTGGGATAGTAAATCATGTTTCTTGTGTGTTGTTTTAAATTTAATCATATTATCATTTGACCAACAGGAGCTCGAGACAGAACCACGTGTTAGCAATATAAAGCTACCGATACGTGTCAAAGTTATCCCCACCCCACCCCGCAGGTAAGCGCTTGATATACTAGTAAACCGCGTGTTCTGATTGGTCGGCAGACCGTGTGTGATTAAAGTACACACGCACCATTGACGTCGTGACAAAACAGCTTGGGGAAGTGGAAGTTTATGTGCATGTATAAGGCCGAGATTATGGAATAAACAGCAAGGCAAGGACTTCGTACTAGTAACACTATAAAGCCAGTGCAACTAAGACAAGTCAGCAGCCGACTGTTCGCTGTCTGTACTTCACTCAGTTGCAGATAACAAACAGACCCACAAGAGAATTTAATCACATTGTACCTAGTTATGGTATTCTGTAGTTCTCTTGTGTCTCACATGGTTTTATTACCGATTTCAAAGCTATCGTGTACAGGCGGGCTTCATTCCACGCCCTCTGACAATCTCGTACCAGACGCTCCTGGGTACGCAACAAGTTATGGTACAGGTTTTGATGGCGCGCAAAGTGTTATGAGACAGGTTTTAAAGGCGCGAAAAGAGTTGGGGGACAGAATTTAAAGGCGTGCAACGCACGCTACAAAAACGGAAATGCGCACGCTGTTTGGCTTTTTATCGTGAGAACTTCTTGTTGTTATATAAAACAAACAGATCTAGTTTTTCCGTTCATCTGTTCTTTAATAGACGCATAGAAGACGTCGTTGCTTGTGATGAACACTAACTT
Organism: Scolanthus callimorphus; assembly: GCA_033964015.1. Classification (NCBI taxonomy): domain Eukaryota; kingdom Metazoa; phylum Cnidaria; class Anthozoa; order Actiniaria; family Edwardsiidae; genus Scolanthus; species Scolanthus callimorphus. Next base: position 28,312,946 of record CM066917.1, read on the forward strand.
TCACGCTACGTACGTTTTTGTTCATAGCACACTATGACGTCATCTGTGCATCTATTACAGTACAGACGCACGGAAAATGAGACCTATTTGTTAAATAGCGCGCGAGAAGGACAAGAAGAATTTGATTGACTGTGCTTCCTTGGGGCATTATTTTGCCAGAAATTGGGAATATAGGAAGACGCAAGAAATTTGACGCTAAGAAGATACTATAATTCTAGTTAACTGCACTTGTAGTGAGAAATGAATGTTTGTTCTTTTAGCAAGCGGATATTATGGGACCAGTACCACAATCTAAGGTACCCCTCCGGATACTTTCCGCGTGACAACCTTAAAATGCGGAACGACCCGCTTGATTGGTGAGTTTTAGTGTGTAAAGCGTGATCTTGCGTGGGGTGGGGTCAAAATGAACCACCTGATACCCAGAGCTCCCCGGTTTGATACCTCGCGGGGGAGGCTCTGTAGACAGCCATTGACGCATGCGCGAGATTTGTTACAGAGCCGTTGAGAGAAAGACCTTTCTGCGGAAGCCCAATCATCTAAAGCCCTCAAATGGCTGTCACCAGAATCTACCCCGTGAGGTAACGAGCCCGGGAGGTCTGGGTCTAAAATGGTTTACTGTATTGTGGTTTCAGCGTCGACTTCAAGTAGTTTTTACCAAAGCGTGACATTTTTTTTTCTTGACAAATATTGCGCGACGTTCGAGCTGATTTGCTAACACCGCGCCAATTTAGGGCCATTGGCCTTAATTTTGATTGTACACGTATTATTGCCCCAATAGTGACGGTTTCCAAATGTAGTAAATTACAAAGCATGCCCTGTTCCGCGCTAGATTATCTGTCTAACGTAGGATTGGATCTTACATCTTTCAGGAATGGCGATCACATACACACTAACTTTCGTGATCTGTACATGCATCTGAGGAAGGAAGGATACTATGTAGAAGTGCTGGGAGTTCCTTTTACGTGTTTTAATGCCGAGCTCTACGGTAAGGGGGAGAAGGAGAGGGGGCGCGCAAAGAGGGGAATCCCCCTCGGAGGGATCACTCTCGAGGCAGTCAGCGCGCGCGATTTCATGGATTACGCGTCACGAATGAAAATTGTAAAAAGGTTGAACTTCCTCATTTGAGCTCTCTACTTATTCATTTCTCCTATATGAACCAGGAACACTGTTAATGGTTGACAGCGAAGAGGAGTACTTTCCAGAGGAAGTCACGAAACTCCACCGTGACGTCACGCAACGAGGCCTATCCGTCATAATCGTAGCCGATTGGTATAACGTAGACGTGATGAAGAAAATCAAGTTCTATGATGAGAATACTCGGCAGTGGTGGATGCCGGACACCGGTGGCGCGAATATCCCAGCATTAAACGAGCTCATAGCCGGCTGGGGAATGGCGTTCAGCGATCAAGTCTACCATGGGGATTTTACACTCGGCGATGAGAAAGGTATGACGGCATTTTGTATATAAAAAAGGATTCCATAAAAGTTGCAGTTCTCTGTTAGAAATGTGCGTCATGTTGAGAACTCAAAAATTCGAAAGTCATGAAAATGATGAAATCATGAAAATCCGGTTCAGCAGGTCTTGGAAGCAGGTCAAACAGGTTATGCGCTCTCGTCAAAGTTCTGCCGGTCAAATAAGTTCTAATTCGTATTCTCACTGCTGTGCGCGCGCCGCGTTCTAATTGCTCATTTAGCGCATGCGTCATCAATAGAATTTTCACTTCGACCAGTAACTCACCGAGTGAACAAGAAGTTTTCTCACTGCGATTTAAATTAATTACTTAGCATTAATAATCTCAATGGCTATATTACGAGAGCGATTCATAGCTCTAGCGGCAGTGCTTTCTAGCTTCCGTACTCGTGTCACTGTGTGGTTCCACGCGCGTTTCCCGCGCTCGACTCTGGTCCATGACATCTCGATCGGTCGACGCGTGGAACACGGCTTTAACGACCTGGCGCTGGTGGACATGGAGTTCCCTGACGAGTCGAGTGACATTGGAAGACACAGAAGTCGGAAAGAGAGTCGCTACAAACAAAGTCACCCCCCGGATCCAGGAGGAAGCGCAAGTGACCCTGAGAGGGGAACAAATGCAGCAGCCAGCCGTAGCAAGTCCCCGGAGCCTGATGAGTGGATTATTCCACCAAAGCGAGAGCAGCCGCCCCCGCAGAATAAAGGACCCGAGGCCCCTCGTGCTAGCCGCAAGCTCCAGCACCTTAGAAAACAGCTTCCCCAGGGAACCATCGAGCTTTCAGTCAACGGCGAATTTATCCATGCTAGTCCCAGCTTTGATCCTTACAGTAACAACGCTATGGATCCCACACTAGCATCTAAACCCGAGGGAAACGCCTTCAAACCCACGTGGAAAATCAATAAACACGAGGGAAACACCACCAAACCCACGGAGAACAGCACCAAACTCACGGAAAATATCAATAAACCCGAGAAATACGCTACCAATCCCAAGGGCAACAGTCTTAACCCGCGTGAAACCTACGGCAGAGCATCTGGTAGTGACACCGTTCAGCGGTTGGGCAAGGACTTGTATATGGAGGTGAAGAACTCTACTCCCATGGAGGCTGACAGTCCTCCTCGCCGCGTGCGAGAGGCCAAGGAACTGTACGGAATGTACAAGATGCCGGTAGCCGTCGATAAGGTAGCAAATAGTACCAATAATCTTATATTCCTGTGTTGCTTTCAATTTTACTATACCTGTATCTTGGAAATTAAAGAAGACGTGCGCTCTTGTACTTTATTGCAGACCACTGGCGACTCGGATCAACAGGGAGAATCTCGCCCTGACAAACCCACCCGTTCTCGTCGCCATATTTCTCGACCCAACTTGGCACTACCCCTGGATCGCCTGCGTAGGAAACTGCACCTGAAGAACAAGCACAAGAAGAACAACAACAACAGCGATAATGACAACCCACAGGGTGAGTCTGACAACCATCGCAACACTCAGAGCAACAACGTCACCGTGGAAAGCATCAACAACATCAACACTGACAAAACTGCCGTCGTTGGTACAAACACCCGCGAGGGACGAGATACCTGTGTGTCAAATGCTAACAGCGAACTCAACACCATGCTGTTGATGATTAACAATGAGCTTCAGGCTGATCACGAGCCTGCCGTAGAATCGGCTGTACCTGTTCCGCCATCTCCTGTCAGCGGGCGGGCATATGTTGGGGGGCGGGGCCCCTCTTGTACTGATGCGTGTAGCATTGTATTGGAGGACCTCACAGATGAAGAAGAGATGCCTCCTACCGGCGGTCTGGGTGCTCCTTCCTCAAGCTATGAGGCTACTGCCATCCCGATAGCACCTACCTCCTGTCTTATGGATGCTCCCACCATCAGCTATGAGGCTAACGCTACTGCACAATCCGTGACATCAGCCAACGATGAGACATCACCAGCACCGTATGACATTACATCGGAGGACGATGATGATGCGGCATCAATTTTAGATCTATTTGTGCCGACATCGTCCGATTTGTCTCGACCGACTCGCGATTTCCCTCCACCTAGACCAGTTTGTCGTCACTTGATTATTATCGACTCTGATGATGACGTTACAGTCAAGAAAACACACAGGAAGACCAAGCTGCGACAATTTGTTTCTCGTCTGAAACGACCCCACGTCACGTCGGATGTGCTGGCCGCTAGAGCTGCTAAGAAGTACGCTAAGAACATCAAGAAGTCGGAATTAGCGGCGGAAAAGGCGGTCAAAAAAGCCGAGAAGGCTGAAGAGAAAGCTGCGAAAGATCAAGCTAAGGCAGACAAGAAGGCACAAAAGAAAACGGAGAAGAAATCGCGCAAAAAATTGTCCGAGGAAACACCCGAGATCACCTATGTGGAGGCGTTCGACCCAAGCGAATTCCAATGAACTTGAAATAGAACTTATTACTGGAAAAACATGGAAACAGGATTACTTAGTAACTTATGCTTTAATGCTATTTCGGTATTTTTATTTTAAATTGGCTTGGACATGCTCGCTTGTAAGAAAGTATAAATCGGTACCTATCCCGCACCATAGATAAATATTAGTAATTAGTCATATTCTTATATGAGGAACATAGTTATTTTGCATGATATCTGTATCTTAGTAAATTTAGAAACTTACAGGACTAACGGCAAATCTTGAACTATCGAAGCAGCTGTTAACTACAGAGCTAGACAATTCTTTATTCCAAACAGCGAAATGTTCCAAATAAATGTTTAGTACCTTGGGGGCATAGAGTAAAAACCCGCGTATAAGAACCTGGATTTGAAGAACCTGTTAAGCTACGATTGTCCATTTATAAAATAGCTAAGATAGTACGCGTGCTCTGATTGGTTGAGAGCTGTGCATTCTCACATTATAAACGCACGGCAGAAGCGATGCTATTTTATAAAGGCAATAAAAAGAGGATATCTGTGGTTTATAAAGTACTATTGTACATGTACTATTCTAGTTCATTACTCATTTGGTACTAGCCTAGCGACCTTCCCGAGACGTTTCTTGCGCCCTCCTCGACTAATACTTGATGTGCTATTCTAGTTCATTACTCATCTGGTACTAGCCTAGCGACCTTTCCCGAGACGTTTCTTGCGCCCTCCTCGGCTAATACTTGATGTGCTATTCTAGTTCATTACTCATCTGGTACTAGCCTAGCGACCTTTCCCGAGACGTTTGTTCAGCCTTGGCTAACACTTGATGTACTATTCTAGTTCATTACTCATCTGGTACTAGCCTAGCGACCTTTCCCGAGACGTTTGTTCAGCCCTCGGCTAATACTTGATGTACTATTCTAGTTCACTACTCATCTGGTACTAGCCTAGCGACCTTTCCTCGGCTAATACTTGATGTACTATTCTAGTTCATTACTCATCTGGTACTAGCCTAGCGACCTTTCCCGAGTGTTTGTTCAGCCCTTGGCTAATACTTGATGTACTATTCTAGTTCATTACTCATCTGGTACTAGCCTAGCGACCTTTCCTCGGCTAATACTTGATGTACTATTCTAGTTCATTACTCATCTGGTACTAGCCTAGCGACCTTTCCCGAGTGTTGTTCAGCCCTTGGCTAATACTTGATGTACTATTCTAGTTCATTACTCATCTGGTACTAGCCTAGCGACCTTTCCCGAGAGCGGACTCGTCATACGACGCAAGCTGAATCACCAAGGTCACGAGGTCGTGTCTGGGGAAGTCAAAGTTCACGAGGATGTTCCGATTCTCGGGCTCTACAGTAAACCCGAACAAGCTCTGGACAGCTCACACGGTCGAATAGTCCTGTATGGAGATTCGAATTGTCTCGACAATGCCCACATGGAGAAAGGTGAGAAGTGTGTTTGCTTGCTTTTGCCTGTTTTGGTATTCCATTGATATCGATAGAAAGAAAGAAAGAAAACAAATGGTCTTCTCCTCATCGTGAGGGAACTCAAAGCGGTCGACAGACGCGACCGCCAGACAAGGAGAGGTTGGAGGACTTACGGGCTGCATTAGATGACGCAAATCGCAGCCGCGCAGCTTACAATCATGAGGACTGTTTTACAGTATATATGCCTCCGAGAGTCAGGCCATTGCACCGGGAGACAATCCCCTGATAGATGTATTTGTGACTGAAATAAACAAATAAATGTTGGAGACCGACCTCGTTTCAAATCCTGCTCTGTTTCGTTTCAGATTGTTTCTGGTTGTTAGACAAATTCTTGCAGTTTGCCACCACTGGCGTGCTACCAACCGTCCTGGAGATCTCACGCGGGAAATCACTCGACAAATCTGCGGCAACGTTGCCTGAGAGAATGGAAGGTACGAATCTAACAACCACACATGGTTGTAAACTGCATTGTAAAATCGCAGTCCGCATCTAGGGATCAGACATGTCCGCATCACCGCATTTGAACATATCCATAAGATGTCCATATGATAATTTGCGGTATACAAGTGCATAAATTTCATTTCTTTTTTCATTTCAACATTGATTGACAGACCTTTACAAAAGTAGGTTGTATAGGCCATTCTGCCTTCTTGTGCACTCGATGTTATTACAAACACTTCACTCTATTTCATTTCAGGGAATCATTTACACAAGTACTCCAAAGTACTTGACCACGCCTCTCTCGGAACCCCTCGTCACCAGCCCATCCCGGCCTGCCCTCATCTTGTCTGGGCCACACCCCAGGCTGTCAATCAAACCCTTCCTGCTAATCTGTACAAGGGCCACAGACTACTGGCTGTCGATCTCGAGCAGGTACGATATTTCTCATTAGTTACCCCCCCTCCTACCCTGCTAGCAGAGGTCTCTCAAATGCTCGTCAAGAGGACAGAGCGGAAATGACCTGCTTAGATCACTAAATTTCAAATAGTAAGGTCAGGTTAACTCAGATAAGCTTGATTTGTTGCATACAGACTCCTTGTCTGATTGAAAATAAGCTTTTTGTCATAGAAACTCCTCGTATACTGAATCTTAAGCTTATATATTACAATATAGCGAAGTTAGACATTTCATTTTTGGTCATTTCCACACTGTCCGTCAGGAGCCAATTAACAGGAGTTTCCATCTACCCTCACTAGGTTAAACCATGCACAGGAGAAGAAGAGTCTATTTTAGATTGTGAATTTTGAAGGGGGTTCAACGCGTGCAGCGATGGCGGTGCTGATATCTAAAAAAAATGTTTTTGGGCGTCCGAAACACAGGAGTAGGTGAATCTGTTTTTAGATTTTAGATTTTGAATTCCACGAGAATTAGTTGTCAAGGTTACAAATTATGTTTCATTCTCACTCTCAAAGTACTAATTTTCCGTGTAAATTCAAAATCCACATTCTAAAACTAGACTCTTCCACTCCTGTGTATATATCTAGACCTAGTGGAGTAGATGGAGACTCCTGTTGATGAGCTCCTGTTGATGAGCTCCTGATTCTTCTAATCCTGTATATATATCTAGATCTAGTGGAGTAGATGGAGACTCCTGCTGATGGACTCCTGACTCTTCTACTCGACTTACTCCTGTGCGTATGGCTAAACCTAGTGGAGTAGATGGAGGCTCCTGTTGATGGACTCCTGACTCTTCTACTCCTGTGCATATATCTAGATCTAGTGGAGTAGATGGAGGCTCCTGTTGATGGACTCCTGACTCTTCTACTCCTGTGCATATATCTAGATCTAGTGGAGTAGATGGAGGCTCCTGTTGATGGACTCCTGATTCTTCTACTCCTGTGCGTATGGCTAAACCTAGTGGAGTAGATGGAGGCTCCTGTTGATGGACTCCTGACTCTTCTACTCCTGTGCATATATCTAGATCTAGTGGAGTAGATGGAGGCTCCTGTTGATGGACTCCTGACTCTTCTACTCCTGTGCATATGGCTAGACCTAGTGGAGTAGATGGAGGCTCCTGTTGATGGACTCCTGACTCTTCTACTCCTGTGTATATATCTAGACCTAGTGGAGTAGATGGAGGCTCCCGTTGATGGACTCCTGACTCTTCTACTCCCGTGCATATGGCTAGACCTAGTAGAGTAGATGGAGGCTCCTGTTGATGGGCTCCTGATTCTTCTACTCCTGGGCATATATCTAGACCTAGTGTAGTAGATGGAGGCTCCTGTTGATGGACTCCTGACTCTTCTACTCCTTTGTATATATCTAGACCTAGTGTAGTAGATGGAGGCTCCTGTTGATGGGCTCCTGACTCTACTACTCCCGTGCATATGGCTAGACCTAGTGTAGTAGATGGAGGCTCCTGTTGATGGACTCCTGACTCTTCTACTCCTGTGTATATATCTAGACCTAGTGAAGTAGATGGAGGCTCCCGTTGATGGACTCCTGACTCTTCTACTCCTGTGCATATATCTAGACCTAGTGGAGTAGATGGAGGCTCCTGTTGATGGGCTCCTGACTCTTCTACTCCCGTGCATATGGCTAGACCTAGTGTAGTAGATGGAGGCTCCTGTTGATGGACTCCTGACTCTTCTACTCCTGTGTATATATCTAGACCTAGTGTAGTAGATGGAGGCTCCTGTTGATGGACTCCTGACTCTTCTACTCCTGTGCATATGTCCAGACCTAGTGGAGTAGATGGAGGCTCCTGTTGATGGACTCCTGACTCTTCTACTCCTGTGCATATGGCTAGACCTAGTGGAGTAGATGGAGGCTCCTGTTGATGGACTCCTGACTCTTCTACTCCTGTGTATATATCTAGACCTAGTGGAGTAGATGGAGGCTCCCGTTGATGGACTCCTGACTCTTCTACTCCCGTGCATATGGCTAGACCTAGTAGAGTAGATGGAGGCTCCTGTTGATGGGCTCCTGATTCTTCTACTCCTGGGCATATATCTAGACCTAGTGTAGTAGATGGAGGTTCCTGTTGATGGACTCCTGACTCTTCTACTCCTTTGTATATATCTAGACCTAGTGTAGTAGATGGAGGCTCCTGTTGATGGGCTCCTGACTCTTCTACTCCCGTGCATATGGCTAGACCTAGTGTAGTAGATGGAGGCTCCTGTTGATGGACTCCTGACTCTTCTACTCCTGTGTATATATCTAGACCTAGTGAAGTAGATGGAGGCTCCCGTTGATGGACTCCTGACTCTTCTACTCCTGTGCATATATCTAGACCTAGTGGAGTAGATGGAGGCTCCTGTTGATGGGCTCCTGACTCTTCTACTCCCGTGCATATGGCTAGACCTAGTGTAGTAGATGGAGGCTCCTGTTGATGGACCCCTGACTCTTCTACTCCTGTGTATATATCTAGACCTAGTGTAGTAGATGGAGGCTCCTGTTGATGGACTCCTGACTCTTCTACTCCTGTGCATATATCTAGACCTAGTGTAGTAGATGGAGACTCCTGTTGATGGACTCCTGACTCTTCTACTCCTGTGCATATGACTAGACCTAGTGGAGTAGATGGAGGCTCCTGTTGATGGACTCCTGACTCTTCTACTCCCGTGCATATGGCTAGACCTAGTGTAGTAGATGGAGGCTCCTGTTGATGGACTCCTGACTCTTCTACTCCCGTGCATATGGCTAGACCTAGTGGAGTAGATGGAGGCTCCTGTTGATGGACTCCTGACTCTTCTACTCGACCTACTCCTGTGCATATGACTAGACCTAGTGGAGTAGATGGATGCTCCTGTTGATGGACTCCTGACTCTTCTACTCCTGTGCATATGTCTAGACCTAGTGGAGTAGATGGAGGCTCAACTGTTGATGGACTCCTGACTCTTCTACTACCGTGCATATGACTAGACCTAGTGGAGTAGATGGAAGCTCCTGTTGATGGACTCCTGACTCTTCTACTCCTGTGCATATGTCTAGACCTAGTGGAGTAGATGGAGACTCCTGTTGATGGACTCCTGACTCTTCTACTCCTGTGCATATGGCTAGACCTAGTGGAGTAGATGGAGGCTCCTGTTGATGGACTCCTGACTCTTCTACTCCTGTGTATATATCTAGACCTAGTGGAGTAGATGGGGGCTCCCGTTGATGGACTCCTGACTCTTCTACTCCCGTGCATATGACTAGACCTAGTAGAGTAGATGGAGGCTCCTGTTGAAGGGCTCCTGATTCTTCTACTCCTGGGCATATATCTAGACCTAGTGTAGTAGATGGAGGCTCCTGTTGATGGACTCCTGACTCTTCTACTCCTTTGTATATATCTAGACCTAGTGTAGTAGATGGAGGCTCCTGTTGATGGGCTCCTGACTCTTCTACTCCCGTGCATATGGCTAGACCTAGTGTAGTAGATGGAGGCTCCTGTTGATGGACTCCTGACTCTTCTACTCCTGTGTATATATCTAGACCTAGTGAAGTAGATGCAGGCTCCCGTTGATGGACTCCTGACTCTTCTACTCCTGTGCATATATCTAGACCTAGTGGAGTAGATGGAGGCTCCTGTTGATGGGCTCCTGACTCTTCTACTCCCGTGCATATGGCTAGACCTAGTGTAGTAGATGGAGGCTCCTGTTGATGGACTCCTGACTCTTCTACTCCTGTGTATATATCTAGACCTAGTGTAGTAGATGGAGGCTCCTGTTGATGGACTCCTGACTCTTCTACTCCTGTGCATATATCTAGACCTAGTGTAGTAGATGGAGACTCCTGTTGATGGACTCCTGACTCTTCTACTCCTGTGCATATGACTAGACCTAGTGGAGTAGATGGAGGCTCCTGTTGATGGACTCCTGACTCTTCTACTCCCGTGCATATGGCTAGACCTAGTGGAGTAGATGGAGGCTCCTGTTGATGGACTCCTGACTCTTCTACTCGACCTACTCCTGTGCATATGACTAGACCTAGTGGAGTAGATGGATGCTCCTGTTGATGGACTCCTGACTCTTCTACTCCTGTGCATATGTCTAGACCTAGTGGAGTAGATGGAGGCTCAACTGTTGATGGACTCCTGACTCTTCTACTACCGTGCATATGACTAGACCTAGTGGAGTAGATGGAAGCTCCTGTTGATGGACTCCTGACTCTTCTACTCCTGTGCATATGTCTAGACCTAGTGGAGTAGATGGAGACTCCTGTTGATGGACTCCTGACTCTTCTACTCCTGTGCATATGTCCAGACCTAGTGGAGTAGATGGAGGCTCCTGTTGATGGACTTCTGACTCTTCTACTCCTGTGCATATGACTAGACCTAGTGGAGTAGATGGAGGCTCCTGTTGATGGGCTCCTGACTCTTCTACTCCCGTGCATATGGCTAGACCTAGTAGAGTAGATGGAGGCTCCTGTTGATGAGCTCCTGACTCTTCTACTCCTGTGCATATCGCTACACCTAGTGGAGTAGATGAAGGCTCATGTTGATGGGCTCCTGACTCTTCTTCTCCTGTGCCTATGGCTAGACCTAGTAGAGTAGATGGAGGCTCCTGTTGATGGGCTCCTGATTCTTCTACTCCTGTGCCTATCGCTAGACCTAGTGGAGTAGATGGAGGCTCCTGTTGATGGACTCCTGACTCTTCTACTCCTGTGCGTATGACTAGATCTAGTGGAGTAGATGGAGGCTCCTGTTGATGGACTCCTGACTCTTCTACTCCTGTGCATATGACTAGACCTAGTGGAGTAGATGGAGGCTCATGTTGATGGGCTCCTGACTCTTCTTCTCCTGTGCATCTGGCTAGACCTAGTAGAGTAGATGGAGGCTCCTGTTGATGGGCTCCTGATTCTTCTACTCCTGTGCATATCGCTAGACCTAGTGGAGTAGATGGAGGCTCCTGTTGATGGACTCCTGACTCTTCTACTCCTGTGCGTATGACTAGATCTAGTGGAGTAGATGGAGGCTCCTGTTGATGGGCTCCTGATTCTTCTACTTCTGTGCATATGGCTAGACCTAGTGGAGTAGATATGGTGGCTCCTGTTGATGGGCTCCTGATTCTTCTACTTCTGTGTATATGGCTACACCTAGTGGAGTAGATGGAGGCTCCTGTTGATGGGCTCCTGATTCTTCTACTCCTGTGCATATGACTAGACCTAGTGGAGTAGATGGAGGCTTCTGTTGATGGGCTCCTAACTCTTCTACTCCTGCATAAATATCTAGAACTAGTGGAGTAGATGGAGGCTCCTGTTGGTGGGCTTCGGACAAACATCATGACATAATCCGATCTACTTGTTGCTGATACTTTTTCATTATTGTTTCATTCTAAGCGGTCATTATTTCCATACAATTTTCAGCTTCCAGTTCTCGTGCCTCGCCGCGTTAATCGGATCCCTGTGCAACCTGGGAATGTTGACTCTGACCCTGACCTTGACTCAAATACCAGCATGCACATGGGTATCATGTACACGTTACCAGTGTATGTCGCGCTACTCGCCGCTCTGGTCTTATTGTACATCGCTGTTTTAACCTGCAAAGTAAGAGGGAAGCCCAGAGGGAAGAAACCAACTGGGAAAGCTAAGTCACCGAAGGCTACCGGTATGCGAGCGAGGTTTCCATTTGTCTAGCCTACACAAAGGCGCCTGATGGTCTAAAGGTCTAAACGCGCCTGACGGTCTAAAGGTCTAAAGGCGCCTGGCGGTCTAAAGGTCTAAAGGCGCCTGACGGTCTAAAGGCGCCTGGCGGTCTAAAGGCGCCTGGTGGTCTAAAGGCGCCTGGCGGTCTAAAGGCGCCTGACGGTCTAAAGGTCTAAAGGCGCCTGACGAGAAGTCGCACCTTTGTTGATGGCATAGAAAGGAAGGGGCAAGCCGCGAAGAAAGAAGAAAACGAAGTCAAGCTCTGCCGTTCTGAAACTGTAGAGCAGGAAGACTTTCTGGCTAAAAGCTGAGGTCTTCGCCGGGACTAAAGAGAGCACAGGTTCCCAAGATGTCAAGACATCGAGAAGCAACTGATGTATTTGCATTGATCCAGTGAAGAGGAAGAGTGGAAAAATATTTGTGAAAAAGATGCTTAGTACTAACAAAACGTGGGGGTGGGGGGTCGAGCTATATTCCACAAACAACAGAGATGTGCGGAAGGTCTTTTTCGTCGATGCGATGGAAAAATGAACAAAAAACTATAAGAAGCTAGAAGTAGAAAGTCCAGCATGTATTTAAAAATGTTTTTAATCGAATTTTTAACCAAAACTCAAAAGTCAAAGAAGTATTCTTGTATGTTGATATGCCAAATCTTGTTATTTTAGCCTCACTCTATGGACATACATGTTATTTTCACTATGTTATTTTGTTTCTCCTCGGAGATTTCGCGTGTGGCGTCATGTATTTATTCACTATTTTTCCTTGCGCAAATTTCTGTCAAACCTGGGTAGTGTTATTCGTTCATTAGAGTGGATTTCATATGACTATTACAAAGTGAAACAATTACTCACAACAGTCATACGAAAACCGCTCTATTCGAATTCAAGCTAGTAGGGTTCTCTTTTTATTATTATTTAAACAATATAGCTAGTATTTGTCCCAGTGGGGTTCTTCTATCTACAATATTTTTTCTCCAATTGATAGCCTGCGAGCTGGCTTTCCAGTGCCTTTTTGTTCGGATATTTGTTTTTTATTTGCGCGCGGGAGGAAAAAGGAGAGCTCCCATTTCGCTTCTTTCCCGTGCGCCAAAAAATCAAATATCCGAAAAAAACACTGTAGAGCTGGCTCGCGGGTTTTCCAATTCAGTTATGACGCAAGGCTCCTAGGCCGAAGAAATAAAAATGTTATTATTCTTGGTTGTTGCCTTTTTTTTTTTGCAAGGATAAACTGAAAGTGCGTAACATTAATTGACATGACTCCACAATATACCAGACCCACTAAATATTGTACGGGTTTGACACGAGAATCTCGTTCTTCATACCTAGTCTCTCCCATACGCACCGCGGGCTGCAACAGATAGTTAGGACGGTGTAACCTTTTGTGGAATATGGTACGACTAGTATTGCGGGAAAACTAGGTGGTCTGCGTCGGCGGGGACGTAAACATGGACGACAACAACCAAAGGTTGAGATTTATGTTAAACGCCGTGGAGAAATGGTGTTTTGCTGACGTTTCGAGGTCCGACGAAGAGCTAAGATAGATAGATATTACTTTATTTAAGGAGGGTTTCACTAGATATCACAATGATAATGTATGCGTGGCCCTCAAATAAGAGATATTTACAACATAATAAAACAAGCCTGACGCTCGAAACGTCAGCAAAACACCATTTCTCCACGGCGTTTAACATAAATCTCAACCTTTGGTTGTTGTTATCCTGTTGTGGAATAGATATATACACCTATTTTAGACGAGGTTGCACACTGTGACGCATAACTATAAACGCCTTCAGTTCATCACGGGAGAGTACTTTAAGCAATATTTAGGGCTCTCCCATAACGCACGCGGGTTACAACAAACACTTCGGCGTCACACGGTTGCAACCTTTTCTTATATGACAAATCATATGACAAAGATGAGTGTTCTTCGAAGTTTTGTTAGTCACTGTTATTGAGAGTTCAACGACCCACTGTGAATCCTAAATTTTCAGTGTGACCATGAGGTGTTCATATAGATACCGCAAGCCTCAGCCTAAGCCCTGGTGTTCTGGGTGGGCTTCCTGTGCATGGAGATGAACCGTGAGGATGCGCGAGCACTGGGCCGAGCAGGGTCTCCTACGTCACATGTCTTACCAACCACAGGAAGCCCACCCAGAACACCAGGCACTAGGCCGCGAAAGCCTGAGAAAAACCCGATCGTCAACTCCCATCGTCCGCCATCTTGATTTTCGTGTGAAGTGTTCACGTAATTTCTGCTGTAAAGCTACTAAGAAGCTGTGCTCTAATTGGGTGGGCTAGTTTAGAAGCACTGCTCTAATTGGCTACTAAAGTGGTGAACAAATAAATAACAGGTGTGTATGAAAGAGAAAGATCGTCACCACAAATGCTATTTGGGCTTATCTATAGATCGTTTAAAAGCTTTATCACTGCAATTTAGTTATCAATTTTCTTGATGTGAAGGAAAAAGTGCCAGTTTTCCTGCAAGGTCCCTCCCCTGCAACTTCTCGTTTCCATGCCAACAATTACTGACATCCTTCCTAGTGAGGTCTGCAAAACTATGTACACGGAATTTTGATTTTTTGTTTTCAATATGGAGCTTGTCGATAATTTCTGTGTCGGAATGGTGAGAAAGCATGCTTATTTTAACTTAATAATTCTGATAATATCACATGATATTTCTGAATAACATTTGACACCTAAAAAAATAATGAAATCTTGTCAAATGTGGGTATGTAAGCGGGAGCGCGAACGTTCGCAACAAAACCATAATTTTTCCTTTGCGATAAGAAAACCGTCACATCCTTTGATCCATGCCACACCGCAATCTATCTGTATTGCATGCGGGCGAAGCAGTGGGTTTTTTCATGTACGCCTTGTTGTTTGTATATCTAAACGAAATGACAACTATTTTGGCAAAAGAACCTCCTCGACCTAACCTTCCGTCAAACACTTTTTTACAAGAGACAACGAAGGCTTTACGACTGAAAATCATTTTAATACCACCTGGCTTTTTCGTCTTATAAATTCAAACTTTCTCGCTCCCCTGCCGTCCGAATCACATGGCAGTTAAACACGTGCATGTAGTCTTCGAAAATGAATGTATTTTGATTAATTTTTTAAAAGATTCCACTCCCTGTATTAATTTTGGATGAGTTGTAATCAGTCGTCCGACCCTGATAAATAACCAGAGGGGAACTTAGGAAGGAAGTAGGTTATAATAACATTTAAAAATAGTAATAAGGCTAACAGATCGATACCCATCGACAATGTAGAATTGTGTTTCTTATGATCGAAATTTCCCCAGAAAATCCCTTAAAATCGCGCTTACGCTTTCATAATTTATGTGCATGCACCAGTAGAATGACTCTGCAAGACTTATCTTATTATGGCTAAGAATTTGTGAAAGTATTGAGTGGTTCAGTCAGGCATACGCCTGAATAATTTTCTCAATTTGTTATTACACGATAAGCGTGCCGCCCGCAAAATTGGTTAATGGTTAAATATGCTTTGTATTATGGTTTCTTTTTGTATTTGCTACTTTCTTTGCTCCGCGAAACAGCGCTAGCCAAACAGACCGAAGTATCATCACTAGCATTTTCACTAGCATGCCGATTTTTTTTACTGTGCAAAAAACCTCCACACGGTCTAGGGGGGAAGGCGCATGCCCTAAGTCCAAGACAGAAAAAAAAAGTTATTTTGTATCCCTTAAAAGCTTTGACTGATATATATCTGTGTTTTCTCAACTGGAGGTCAAATTCAAAGAGGATTCTCGAAGAGTCTTGAGATCCAACTCATCCACCTTGATCCACTTCTAACCCCGAAAGTTGTCTGGCCGCGATACTTTTAAGATCAGTCCTAATTAAAATGTTTCCTACCCTTGATCTCTACAACAGCGAATTTGACCGAGTCCTAGATATAGTCACCTTGACTCGGGGGCAGGTGTTCTAGTTGTTTTATCCAGTTGAGTGGTTTTTACAGCACGGGTAATGCACTTTTTAATGGTCAAAACACAAATGATAAAGAAGTGGTTGAATTCCTAACAGCTTTAGCATGGCATGTTTTGCGCAGGGCATTAACTTGCGGGTAAATTTCTACCTTTTCTCTCCGAAAGCCAACCCAAGTGCGTAAACCTTCTACAACTTGTCAAACACTTCTTAGGACACTTATAAATATTGAAAGATGTTCAGTCTTGGTTAGCAAGTTAAATTAGAGAGTCACTGTAAACTGCGAAGCTGTAGAAATTATCATCTTTGTTGGTATCTTGACACCTTTTGAGTCTAATAGTTATGTTATTTTTACGTTAAAGTTTTTTTACACATGAAAGGTCATTTTTTTACACATGAAAGTTGTCAGCGAGCCCTGGATAAAGGTCATTTTCTAAGGACATTTCTCTAGAAATTTCATGCATAGATTGACAAAAATCATGCTGATTCGGCTTCAGTATTGTGTTGGCGCAGCTTGCTGCCGCACCGGGCTTTGCCCCATAAAAAAATAAAAACAAAGTTTTTGATCATAGTCAAGCGTGGGAGTACTTGGCACTCTACAAAGTTCTACAAAATGTGGAGCGTTTGAATTGAAGCTGAACTTCAAAGATTCCAAGCTTGGGAAAAATAATACGACATCATATTATCCCTGGATATTGCAATGGAAACGCATTTCGAGTAGTAATGTTTATTTTATTGGCAAAGTCTCCCTATTAAAGAATCGCTTATTTTGTCATTAAATTTACAGACTGGGTGTCTACGACTTTTACAAAAAATCTTCCATAAATGTCAAGCGGATATCTTATATTACAATTGCACCGTAGTTTATTACATAGAATAGTAGACCTTATAATTTTTTGGTTAAGTCTGAGATGAAAGTTTCGGCATTCAATAAATTTACATTTTGGAAGTGATTGCGTTCGATATATTCAAAGTGAATAATGCGCGCAATATTCCAAATTTTCTTGATTCCAACACCGTCAAGTTGTCGCGCTTATTGCATTCGCAAACTAATACATACTAATACCTATTGGTTTGTTATACTGTCCTTCCTTACTAATGCAAATTGGATGAAGTTTAAATAACAGGACATAACCGCAGGGCAAGTAACTGAAGTAAGTCCCATAAGTTTTGTTCCCTTGCGCAGCCATGGACTTGAATTTCTGGCACGTCGCGAATACATTCCCCGCATCTGGGAACGCTTATCTTGTAGATTAACTGAGTAAATTCACGCACATGATTCGTTTGTGTTCGATTCTTTTCTTCGGCCTGTTTTATTCTCTTTTTCTTCTACTTTCTTCTGCGAAACATCAACGAGCTTTGCTCGTATTTGAACTAAGTTATCATTTACGTCTTTCTCCATGTTCGTGGATCTATCGAGGATTTCCGAAGCTCGCGCGAGTTTCCTCAAAGCTTGATCGTAGTCGACAGGGGTCTGACCGCACTTTCTTTCTCTTCTCGACTTGTTCTTTCCGCTCTACATGACTTGCTTCTGCTGCGCGGTGCTGATTTTGGCCTCTCAGTTTTAGGCGACACGGAAGAAGAGGATATTTTCCTCTGGACAGATTTTTGTTTTCCGACTGTTGTAATCTTGCGCGCGCGGAATTCCGTCTGCCTGCGAATCGTACAGGCATGTCAAGCAAAATATGAACTCAAGTTAACTGACAATTTCACGCTCCTTCTGCTCTGTAGTTCTAGTTTGTTTTGGTTGTATTCAAAGTTGTATTACTCCCTTAGTGTGTCGTCCCCGCGCATAATGCATTACAAAAAGACTAATCTCGTCTTCCCATTGGTCAGAACCCCAAGAAGATTTTCCATCTATTGTTATGAACATCACATGCTTGTTGGTTCTTTTTCCATTAACCCAAAACAGCAGGCCGGACTCATTAACACCATGCGCCCCTTTTCACGGTAAATGTACTCTTTTAAAAATGAAAGCAAATCTTTCACTTTGAAATTTGCAAACTGCGTAAATCTTTCACAGATTTAGAATTGTTTTATTCTACGCACGATTCTCTCACTGCAATTATTATGTGAGAAGTTATTAATTATTAAAGGCATTGTAAACACAGTCTTTTGAAGTTTTACCGTAATACGCAAAGGGAATAATGGAAAGAGTGGCAGAGAAAATAGCATATTAAAACTTTAAACATTGTAACGATATCATAGCTTTAGAGACACTTGGCGCGAGAAATGATATCTGCGCACCGATTTCTGACGAATATAAGCCTTGACATGCCCTGCTAATTGCATGGAAATTACACTGACTCAAATGATGAAGCTTTGTAAAGTGTCCTGCCACTCACTATAGTTACTCACTTTCTGGTATTTTCTTAATCTGATTGGCAGCAACGCACATGCGACACAATACCATTTCAATTTAGGATGTATAATTTCAGAAACCAATCAAATAAATACTATGTAGAATGTGCACCATTGTACATAATGTTGGACTTTTGGATATATACTTTGAGTTGCTAAACGGTTTATCAAAAACCATGGACACGGAGTAACTACAATTGAATGCGTAATGCTCGATTGCTCAGCAAAGTTTGCAAAGCGTTCGGCAAAAGATATTCAAATGCTGCCGGTCAGCGCTCGTTGCTCGTCACTAAACTAGTTGTTGAATTTAATCAAACTGAGCGTTGCTGACTCGCGTATTGAATCCTCCACGGGAAACCTCGAATGCTTTTGTTATGTTGTGATCTTTGTTGTTTGCATTAGCTAGTATCTTCCATATTTTTGTTTTTTTGTTTTTTGTAGTTATGATTATCTCCGTTCTATTGACACGACAAAACGACATTTCAGATAACATTATGTGAACGTTAATCGTGATAAGACTCTCGAAAGACAGGTCTGTCCATGGAGTCGCGAGAGAATTCAACTCCCTGGTCTGTCATAACATAATAGTCCTAATTTTTTTCCTTTACGGCACGGTAACGTATTCTGCATTCTGATTGGTTCATAGAGCGCGCGCGCGGGGGCAATATTTTACTCTGACCTAGGTCACGGTAACCATTTGCGCGCTTGTTTTCATCGCAAAAATCACATTTTTGAGTTGGAAAAAAATAAATAAGTTATTTACCGGCTTTAGATCGGTCCGTATAGGGAAAAACTGTGACCTCGGCCTGGAAAACATTTTCCAGCCTTCGGTCACAGTTTTCCCTATACGGACCTCCCACCCGGTAAATAACATATTCGAAACATATATTTATTATTTATTATATTTATTGTTTAACAAATAGATCTCGTTTGCGTGCGTGTGTATTGTAATAGATACACAGATGACGTCACAGAATGT
Organism: Scolanthus callimorphus; assembly: GCA_033964015.1. Lineage (NCBI taxonomy): Eukaryota > Metazoa > Cnidaria > Anthozoa > Actiniaria > Edwardsiidae > Scolanthus > Scolanthus callimorphus. The sequence goes on from CM066917.1 coordinate 28,332,159, forward strand.
CATGAACAAAAAAGTACGCATCGAGACGCAGTCGAGTTGCGTGACTGTTGTTCATGACATTCTGTGGCGTCTTCTGTGTATCTATTACAGTACATACGCACAAAAAACGAGATCTATTTGTTTTATACAACAACAAAAGATGAATGAGCTCAGACAGTGCGCGCATTTCAAACTCGGTTTTGCTTGCATGCGCGCGCTATGACGTCAATCGTGCGTGTGTACTCTAATATCACCACAGGCGATCCAAGCTCTAGTCATGTGGGGTACTGTGAAAGAAACATGCAACGTTGTCGCTGTAAAAAATATACGTAAATATTGAAATAAAATCATGTGACATCTCCTCGGAATGTTGTAGTTGTCAAAGTGCTCCTGGAGCGATTTTATTGCATTTTGGGTGTTTTTTTTTGTGCCTTTTCTTAATACCACCCCTACCGTATGTTATAATAGATTGATATTATAACATACGGTAGGGGTATTAAGAAAAAGGCACAAAAACACCCAAAATGCAATAACATCGCTCCAGGAGCACTTTATTTGACAACTACAACATTCCGAGGAGATGTCACATGATTTTATTTCAATATTTACATTTACGTATAATTTTTTCAGCGACAACGTTGCATGTTTCTTTCACAGTACCCCACATGACTAGAGCTTTGATCGCCTGTGATATCACACGGCCTGTCAGCCAATCGGAGCGCGCGTTTTACTATGTTGTTGTATAACATGTATTATTATTCAGCACATCGATGCACTGCCCAAATATGGTCATTGGAACGCCAATAGCTGTCTTCTGTACATGACAGCTATCCTGCGATATCCGTCTCTGAGGAAAATATGATGTTTTGAGCTCGTAAATAATACACAAAAGTCATTTTTTTCGGGGGTTTTTGTGCTATCGATGTGCTGAATAATAAAACCATTATCATGCTCGATTTTGCAGAATATGGTCTGATTTTAGCCAACTCGGGACTTCGTCCCTCGTCGGCTAAGTATCAGACGATATTCTGCGCAATCTCGCAGGATAATGGTTAAATATGGCTTAATGATATCTTATAGTTATCAATTCATAACATTCCGAATTAGTAAAAATGCAAAGTTTGGTAAAGATTGATTGAATACTGACCTGCAAGATATAATTGTATAATTATATTTTTTTTGCAAAAAATGTATGTCCGCCTCCAAGCCACGTTTTGATATATTTGCCGATACTTCTCTGTAAAAACATAAGATAATTTTTGAAAAAGCGATATTAGACATCAAAGATTCTAATTCGTGTTAGAGCATTCTTTTGGTGTCGGCCAATATATAAATGGTAGCAAGTTGGCCTGATTAATTAAAAATAAACCCCAAATCGTCTTCGGGCCGCTTTGGGAGTGCAGATTATAGTGGATTGTGGTCATAGAGCCATTATGCACCACATTGTGTGGATTTTGTTTTCAATTCTTTACTCATTTAGATTCAGTTTTTAATAACCACCACATGCACACCAGCCACCTATAGCCCGTTATTATTTTGTTGTTTCAAAATAATAGTTTTTTCATGGGATTAGTGTTAATTATATAATGAGTACATTTTGTTGGCGTTGTCAAGGAGATGTTAATTTCATTCGGAGCGTCTTCGCAATGTACTCGGGACGTCTTCGGGATGGTCTCGGGGGTTTGTCGCATGCAGCGTCGTCGGCTTACGTTGAAATTTTTAAAATTTTCAAGCATAAGTTTTTAAAGCTGGCAGAGTTATCAATGCTTTATAATTACCACAAACCACAAAAGTAAGCTTATAGCAACTGCCCTTTGGGCGGCAGGAAACACAGGAGAAAGAAGAATTGAAGAACAATTAACGTCCCTCTCTCTCTAATCACGGGCTTTTCGCGAACCACAGGAATTGCTGAACTGCTAAAAATCCATTCTTATAAACCCACACAAACTATCAGCCGCAGCTGTAGGACTTGAAATTGCAGTTTGAAAATGACATTTTGAAAACCTCGAAGCAAGATAAAAACTTATTACGAGATTGTATTGTTGGTTCTCTTAACCACATAACCTATGAATAGCTTGGCCGAGTGACACTATTTTATTTTTTCCATGAAATAGTGGTAATTTAAGGAATGCCTTGAGAGTTTTGATTGAGTGAATTTGAGAGAATGGAAATTAGGTAAGAACTACACAGATCATAGAAAAACGTTAACCTCCCCCCGTTTTCGGTGTGTGTGTGTGTGTAGGGGGAAGGAGATCGGGGAGGGGGGGGGAGACGAGGGCGTAACGTCCGTAAACACAAGAGCGCTGCTCTACGCATGCTTACTCACGAACGCGCCTTGTTTAAATGTACGGACGTTTCGCCAAAAAGGGCGGACTGCAAATGCTGAGCGTGACTGGAAACTTGACACCTAAACACAGTGTGGTGAGTAAAAGTGCGCTATTAAGCAATAAAACAACCCTTGATTTACGGACGTTCGCGTGAAGTAAGGGACTGCACTCAATATCAAGATAACATTGTCGTCTTTCTAGAGATCGAGTGGGCTTCCTGTGGTGTCTTGTTTCCAGCTTCTTGACCGTGAAAAACACTGCGGAAAATGCACATATCATCTTTCTTCGAGTGTATTTGTACTGGTTGAGTTTTAACAGAAACATATAACTTAATTGAAACGTGTAACAGACGAATGAATCTCATGTGACAATCAGCGAACAACTCGCAATCACTAAACACCATATTTGGAAAACACTGCCCTTGCGTGCAGCCAATCAAAATTCACGTAAGACTTTTCCGTTGGGATTGCACGCGCATTCGAACTGTTTTCCGTTGGTTTAGAAGCGCGCGCGCGCGTGTTGATGCAAACAGCGTTGTCTGCACTCTTATTTACCATGGCAAATCAGTAGTCAATCATATTACGAGAACAGCAAAAGTTATGATAAAAAATCTTTTTTGCTGGGTTTTGAGCATGGAAGTAAAACTGTGAACTAAACTCATTTTGTGCTTCTGTTCTGTTGTCAGGAGTTCGCGCGCGATATTTTTAGAAACTATGACGAATCAAATCTCCCGTTGCTGATTGGCTAAACGAATAACTTGATGCTTTCCAAATATGGTGTTTATTGATCGCGAGTTGTTCGCAGGTTGTCGCGCTGTTACACGTTTCAACTCACTTATATGTTTCTGGTTTTAAGCTTTCTAGTTCAATGAAAATAGTGAAAATTACTAGTATTTCAAATATGGTATGCAAATATTTCCTTATAAGGAAGTTGAAGAGTCGACATTTTTTTAAGGGAACGTATCTTGATATACCGATTTAAAAAAAATTATACTCAGACATTTCTGTATATCATGTGTACGAGCGGACCTACGGACATACGCCGGTCGAGTTTATTAGGATTGCGAACGGCTCATGTGTCATGACCGGCGCGTGTGTCATAGGCCTCATACACTGCTATTTATTCAAAGCTTAGCATTTACTTTTTGTCTCAGTCTATCCAGTAAGGACTGTTGCAAAGCTGTACGCCCACTGCTGCACGCCCACTGCTTTTGGAAGTGTCTTTCTTGGAAGCTACGTCCGTTAAAAGTTAATATAGCTTTTTGCATAGCTTTTTTTCAGAACTTGTTAGCCTTGGCTTTCCTAGAATGAATGATGTCTTGGATTCTTGTTCTTATGGAGTCCACTAGTACACCTTGGCCGCCACACCTTCCAAATTCTTACTGCTCTCCTCCCTTAGTTGCCGTGATCTCTCTTCTAGGAGCTGAGCTTTGCGTTGTTTCTCTTCCTTCTGGAGTTGGAACTCTAAATATTTGATAATCCGATGTCTTTCAAAGGATTGTGCGAACTCTAGGGCTGATTTTCCTTCCCTGTTCTTTGCCATGATGTCTGCTCCTTTCTCGACTAGTAGACGGACCAAATTAAAGTGGCCGTTCATGGAAGCCGCCATCAGGACCGTCTTGCCTGATTTATCCACGTGTTTCACATTAGCACCCTTGGCTGGACAGGGAGAAAGAGAAAATGCAGATGAATTAGGGACCGGTCATGATTTCTCGCCTGGGATGGGGGATCACTGTGATCTCTTGCACAACAGAAAACTAAAAAAGAAACTCCATCTCGTGTCATTATAATGCGTGCTATTGGATTGTGATGAATAAAAACATGTCAAACGGCAACTGTGAAAAGGGATTTCCACATTACAAAAAAAAATTGTCCAACATGGATCTCTTACACATCAGGGCCGAAATCTCTGGCGGTGGCGTAAGAACCGTACGGTCGCCATACGACGCTTCAGCCTTTTGTCTGGAAGTATGGTCCTATTTTGTTTCTCTTTTATCTTTTAGTCTTGAAGTAAATATGCTGAATTCCTGGTACTTTTCCTGGTAGGGTGTGATTGGTGGCTTACAAGAACGAAAAGGCCTGGATACGCCCATGACGGTATGTCTACCACGTGGTTGTATGACTCACCTATTAACACCTCTGCAACCTCATCATTTCCAGTAAGGCATGCGATACGCATTAGCGGCGTCCAACCGTTAACACTATCCTCTGCGTCCACTTCTGCTCCCTCCCTCAGTATAAACAACAGCAGGTCGTCATGACTACCATCCGCTGCCCAGTGCACTGCAGTGAGCCCGTTCTTGTCACGTGACCCCCACTCTACACCCTTTTCTCGTAGTAGCTTGACGGGTTCTTCTTGCCCCGCGTAACTTGCGATCATCATGCAAGTCTTTCCTGACACGTTCACGTAGTTGGGATCGGCTCCGAACTCTAGAAGGGTTTCCATAACGTCTGAAAAACGCGAATGTGATCAATGCGGGCGTTAATAATTATAATTATATATGTTATTACCGGCCGGGTAGGTCCGGAGTGAAATACCGTGACACTACCTGGATGTAACGCGCGCACTTGATTCGTGAAAATGTAACACAACTATCGACATGCAGCGCGTACATTCATTATAGCTAAAATCATCCGGCAAATGCGATCGCGTTTTGCAAGCACTACCACCAACCATGAGCACTGCAGCTATCGACTCGAATTTCTATTAGTCTTGATCGAATCCACAATAGCCCAAATCCTCGAACTCCGAAAGTAGTTTGTCGAGTATAAAAACATCCTCGGAACTAGAATTGTAGTTCGACGGAAGATTCAAAACGTAATAAAGTTGGTGTTGGCGGCGATTCGCAATGGCAAACTGATGTGTCTAATTAATTTCAATTCGTCATTCAAGAGTGCCCGGCTAGCTCAGTCGGTAGAGCATGAGACTCTTAATCTCAGGGTCGTGGGTTCGAGCCCCACGTTGGGCGCTAGTTTTTTTTTTCTTTTAAATTTGCTAACTTCTTCTATTTTGCCTCAGAGAGGAAAGGAAATTAATTTGGAGAGAAAAGCTTAAAAGTAATATTCTACGGGATACGGAAACAAAAGACTGCGTGTACATAATACACTACCTGGCGTCCTGAAGGCACCCAACCGAAAGGGTTTAGAACTGCTAATTGGACTGGCAGAATGGTTTCTTTATTCACAAGGCTTTACAAACAAAAAGGAGAACCGCCCTGGCACAACGATAAAACAAGTTAAAATAATAAGTTACTTCGAGCACATTTTCCTCTTTTTTCTTCTTCATTTTTTTATGCGCGAAAAAGCCATTGCTAAAATAGCCGTTATCAAATTATGTCGTGGTGTTGTTCCATTTTGAGAACTTCCGTTATGAACTGACTATTCATAATTGATGGGTTTCACGATGGCGCTAAAAATTTAGTCTATAAACATGAACACATTTCTCTCATAGTGGTCTTTGTTTATCTAAGTGCCACTTCGTCGCGTTTCGTTCAATATATATTTTGTTCCACACAAATATTGCACAATGGAAACAATTACATGGACGCATTTCTCGCACCCTTAAATAAATTGATTTATTCAGAGCCTTAGAAATGCTTGGGGTTTTGAAATGCATATCGGTTATCACTCAACATGGAGCTCGTGCTAAGTCCTAAGTGAATTTGAAATGAGGATGATGAAATCTGAAGGTATTTTTAATTATGATACTCAATTAGTCACTGGGCTGAACAGCATTAATACTGCTTTACAGAATTCATGGTTAATTGAGACTCCAAGTTTACTGCTCTAATGGGCTAAAAAATATAAAAAAATTAATATTCGGAAAGTTTAGGAAACAAGTTCCCGATGTTGTGATAAATAATCAGATGAAATAGCCCGCAGCACTATATTTGCATTTCACATCACAATATGTAAACAACAGCAGCAACAACTCCAACTCGCTCGCCGATAGGAAATATGATATCTCATAGATCGATGACCTTTTTGAAGCCTGGAAAACCAAATAAAAATAAAACAACACTGACTCACCTACAAACCCCTTCTGCGCCGCTACCATAAGAGGAGTATGACCCATTTTATCCATGACCTCAACAACTGAGTTATTTTCGCTCAAGATCTTCTTGACTCCATCCAAGTCTTGTCTAGCTACGGCTCTATGCAGTTCAGCGCCCGAAGGTGGTTCTTTTGCGGTGGTGACATGATTTGGTTGACTCCATCTCATACTTCCATGCCCTAGCGATGCCTGGCTCGCTTCGACAAATCGCGCACGAATTAGGTACTCCGTGTTCGGTTCTAAACTTTTGAAAACATGGCAGTTTCCATACCCTTGGTAGTTTGTCATAGGATCGATAGCCGGGGCTCCGGGCGAAGGGCTGCGAGATCTAGCCTTGCTGATCTGTATATGGTGCAGAACCCTCTTGTCATTTTCCAAGAGACTTCGATACTGTTATAAGTTATTTTGCCGACATTTATCTTTGGGAAAGAAGACGCCATTTTCAGCTGAAGATGAGTTCTAATGAAGCAAAATAACAGCTCCGCAAACAATTGTACCGCTTGTTTGACTTCCTTTAGTTTACCTCTTATTTTCGACCTCTGTTATCCAGTAATGGCTGTATGATCCTTGCTAAGCTGACAAATACGGAGCTGCTTTAGTCACACGTTTATGACACTCGCTTGTGTTCACGGCGCAACTTTTGCCCCTCTGTGTCTAGCCAAGCGTATCACTGGAAGTTTCTTTGTTTAGGGATTTAGTTCAAGATATGCTGTTTTTTCAAAATGTTTTCTATAGACATTGCTTGACAATTGTTATACTGTCATGCCAACCTCTTTGCTTATGACGTTACTCATTTTTTTTTTGTCTTTTGGTTTGAGAGCGTGTAGTTTTCTATTAAAATCCCATACAGGAAACCATGCGAAGTTATCGGATAACATAGTAACAATGAAGTCAATTTATTACAGAAATATCTAATCCCTCAAAGTACGTTTATGTAATAATTGGCTGATGTCGTGCATTCTGACTGGACAGTGATGTCAATCAAGACTAAATGACAGGATTTCCAAAGAGACTGAACATAGGATTAAAAATCCAAACAGCCTCCTAGCTTGCTAAATTTCTGATTGTAACGATAACCGAGACCGTCTTTGCCAAAGTGATTGAAAATAATAAATACTGAGTAAGGCCACTTAAAACAACAGAAATTTCCCAAGTCAACTGTGGTCCCGTTTTTCTAATTCTGTTCATTACTGTTTCACTGCCATATTTTGCACTGTATCAACGAGTAGGAGGACTTCAAGCAATCGATTCGGAGCCGTCTTGAGGCTCCTTTTTCGCCACAGACTTCACGCAAATGACACAGGATAATGTCTCTCAGTCAGTTTCAGTCCGATGTCACCACTCGGAAATAAGGAATGACAAGAAGTTCAGAAAAAAATATTTCAATCAAGCCGTTAGCCAAATTAAAATACCTTCCGGCTTTTAGCGGGATACTGAATAGACATTTTAGTGCAACATTGATAACGCCGTACAGTAATGAATATATATTTTTTCCTGTCCCTTGGTGCTATTTTTGTAACGGAGTGATGTATCTTTGAGAAAGTCTTTAGAGTAGCGAGCTGTGACGTCAGCGTCGAATATTAATTTGAATGACAAAATTGAACAGGTAATTATATAGGTGCCTTTTTCTATAGTACCCACCAGGATAGAAGCTGATATAGGGACCCCCGACTAGTAAATATCATAACTTTCTACGGAATTGCATTGATTCATATATTTCACTGCCATGACAACTAACTAACCAGTGTGTAGCTTTCAAACTAAACACAGTCACTAAAACACAGTCGCTGCCGACGAGAAAGCCTGACAGTTTTAAGCATGCAGGGCGTATAGGTACACACTGCATTGTTTTGTCAGATCATTCCACGAGGTGCGCACATGCGTATTTATCGAGTATTTACACATGCGCGCCTGTTAGGGGGTACTCCAGAACTTTTTCCCTTACCCTTCACTCTCTGTCCCGTATTTTTTAGGGGTTCTTGAACTAAAACGCTACGCTGAAGAAGGTATTCTAGTACCCAGGAGTATTTTTTAGGGTGGAATTTTTTTCTGACTAGGTATTTTTTAGGGCGGAAATTCGGGCTTCCCGACGGCAGAAGCTCATAAGTAACTTATGAGCTCTCTGCCGACGGTCCATACTACCACACCCCTAGACTCTCAAAGTCACGATTTTTTAACACTTCGCGGGGGAAAGATGCGCACTTTAGAGGAAGTATTCTAATTCGGTGTGGCCTTTGTTTTATCTGATTAAACACTGAGAGCATCACAGGAGAGACACGGAGCAAACTTTTGTCAAGTCGTGACTCTTGCAAGTAGTCGATGCAAAAGACACAAGTTATTTACTTAATAATGACGATTCCAACTATTTTATCGAATGGGAAAAGAGCTTATTGTCCACTCCTTAGACGCTCGCTGGTGCAAAACTGGAAAAAAAAAACTGCCATGCGCATTCTCGTTCCCAGAGCCCGCGTATCTTTTGGGCCTCGCAGGGTGACGAGCCGGGGAGCTCTGGGTACGAGAATGCGCATGTATGGGTGTTTCACAATGCGCACGCACATCTTACATGAGACTACCGCTGACTGTTCGGTTGGAGTGATTGACGTGCTATTCTGGGAGCAGATTATCCTTGCCAAAATTAATAGCTTCTTAAGAGCTTGTTTAAAAGTTGTTTTGTGTTTTATAAAAAGCACGAAAATAATAACGACCTTTGCCATGATGAAACGCGATTTTAGACAAGTTGTCGAGAAACGATTCAGACAACAATGTTATTTGTTTGACAGTCTACCATCAATAAATAAGTTGGTATTAGTAGAAAAAGCTTTGTCAGAACAAAGCGCAGTTCTTTTTTCAGATTTGTTTTTCTTTCATTAACGTGCGTCAACTTATAAGCTTCTGTAGCTACACGTCGCACACACATGTGTTTTGAAGAGATCCCTGTGAAGCGAAACTTAGTTAAGTAGTTCGAGAGTATCTTTTAAAGTGCATGGGATATTTTTGTAAGGGCTCAATCAAAAATCATTTCAGTCAAAGCAAGGGCATCTTTTTGACGTATTTCTATTGCTGTAGACACGAGATCGGCCTCTGCTCTTTAGAATACCCGGAAAGGACGCGTAACTGCCCACTAGAAGATAGCGAAGGAAACAGCCCAGAAACAGCGCGCGCAAACTGCAAAGCACAGCTGTGTGATGGTATGGTAAATCAATCTATGGCCTACATGCCACGTTCGTGGCCATCGGAACGCATCACGCTAGGAAGACAAGTTACACATAGAATGACGTTACAGGGCGCCACACCGTCAGCAACTACTGGAGCGTAGTAATCACGCTGATCGAGCTCATATTTAATAACAATTCATTTGAGAAGGAAGCAACAAATAAGATCTTATTGATCGTGGTTTCCGAAGTCAAGACGTCGCAAGGTACTAAGACAAAAGTATCATGATCTGGAGCTATTAAACAAGTTGTCTTAGGAAGGGTTCTAAGTTGTGTTTCTCTTCGGGGAAAATGGCAACTGCAATGGACCAATATGACAATTCATCGAAGGAAAGTCACGCCATTTCTTGTCAAGCTGCTTATGCGGCAGGCAAACGACGCCTTCGTTCTTCGTCACATCTTAGTCGACGTTCAGCATCGGCTTCCGACCTGCTACGACCCGAAGGTGATCAGAGTTCGTCAAGTAAGCTAGAAGTGCAAGCTAACGCGCGATTCTCGCGACCACAAAGCGTCAACTTTCATCCTGACACTAGGTTGTTCTATGCAGCCACTGCGAACGATCTGGAAGAGGTTGAAATGCTCGTAGAATCGGGGATGGCGAATGTGAACTGTAAAAATCCCGCGGAAGGAGCAACCCCACTACACGCTGCCTGCTTTGAGGGTCACTACAAGTGCGCGAGGTACGATCTCAGTACTTAGGAATACAATGGCCACTTTGTTCACTTGTTCTTCTTTGTTTACTTGCTTTATTCCTTACTTGCGCCAAAGATTAGCCTTGCGCAGAAGACTAGTAAGCGTTCCTAACGATTTTGATTTCTTTCTGGGACTCTATGCGCGTTTTGGACACATTCCATTTTCAGAACTAATCATTAAAGAGTTGATTTCTTTCGTTTCTTGGGTTTCTTTCCGTGCAGAAATCCATATGCAAATGACAGTGAAAGTGATCAGTCAATTATCACCATAATTGATTACATGACACCGATGTTAAAGGTCTGAGATCCGAATGTCGATAAGAATCTGATGAGACAGAGAAGGAAAATTTATTACTTTCAATCATAGCCCGCGAAACAGGTAGGTGGTACTACTGCTATTCGTACCACTGCTAGCGCCTGTTGAGCAGGCTATTTCAATCACTATAAACTGAAAGTCAAACAAGAGACTCGATAGGCGACAGGGCCATAATGTTTCCACTCCGGTTCTTTCTAATCCTGATCTGCGCGATTCTTTATACGGAATGGCGAAAAGTTTTTATACGCTAGGGGTGAAGCTGCTATTTTCCTTTACAAAGTATATTTTCAAGTTATTGACTCGTAGAACTTTCTATTTCAGCATTTCAAAACACACCCGCCAACTCAACCAGCTCCTGCGGATTCCTTGAATCACCCCGCAGGTTATCATGCTGCTATGTGGATAATCCTGATCATAATTTCCTTTCTTCTGTGTCTCCGTTTGAATCGTAATAACAGTATCGGCGTTAATGAGGCTCGTTAGGATCAAAACAACATGCCCACTGTGCACTATTAAAATATTGCACTTTTAGCCCTGCCTAAAAGCGGAGCTCTCGGCGCGCGGTGCGATTCATTGTACATATTCTACGTCCATTCTCGTACACAGAGCTCCCCGCCTCGTTTCCTCGCAGTGGAGGCTCTGGGGACATCCATTTGAGGGCCTTTGCTGATTTTGATAGTATATTTAACAATTAGACCTCAAGGCCGAATGTGCTATGATGAATAGACCATGAGGCCGAAGGCCGAATGGTCTATTGATATCATAGCACATGAGGACAAGAGGTCTAATTGTTTTAGTATAAACCAACTAGTTGGTCGGTTTTGGCAATGAATTCCATTATTTTATGTTGAAAAAATCAAGTTTTCGTGCAAAGAAAGGTGGTGGTTTTGCCAGGCACGGTCTATCACTAATAGACCATTAGTAGCTCAGCCAATCAGAATGCAGGATTTGTAATAGACCATTAGTTGGTTTATACTAAATATGATAACATACCAATTTGTATTCACAATACCAGAAGAAGGCCGGCTTGGCCAGCCGAAATATTGTACTAAAACTATATTCTCTACGTTGTGTCGACTTTTTCTGTAAATTTTTTAGAATTATCTGATTTTGAACGTTGGGGCATGCGCAGAAAGTTTCTCACAACGGCTGGCTCTGTATCAAATCAAGCGCATGCGTATCAGCCTTTCTACCTCATGTTATTTTGCATGCGTCAATGGCTGTCACCAGAGCCTCCCCGCGAGGTCGGCCAGAAATGCACCAAGTTTTGGTGCTAAATTACCAGATTTGGACCCAATCTCGACTATGAAAGTACAGAATAGTACCCCGCGAGCAGTGATTTCCTCCGCAGCTGTAGATGCAAAACGCGATGTGAAACGTCAAAAAGGTCTAGCGTACTTACTTGGGGTAATATTAATTTGGGAAATATCAGGTCAGTGCCCCATCAAAATTATTGGGGGAGTCCCGACAGGGGTGGACTAAGCAGTGAATTGCGAACCCAAAGTATTGCTTGTAGTCTAATATTAGTGGATACCGGTTTCATTGACAGGTATTTACTAAAGCACGGAGCACGTGTTACTGCTTGCGACGATGATGGGTGGACGCCACTGCACGCGGCTACCTGTGGTGCGAATCACCGCTGTGCCAAGTTACTGCTGGAGGCAGAGAGTGATCCATTCGCAGAAAGTTGTGATGGCTATACGCCGTTTCAGATGGCCGTGGATCAACGGGATGAGAAGCTTATTGATATGTTCTTCAAAGCTTTTGAACCTTTACTAGAAGATAAATTAATACCAGAGACCACAATATAGTGGCCCTGATACTAGTCAGTGGAGGAAATGAGTAGGGCTAGTAGATACGCCGGTCTTATCATGAGCCGTCCCTAATACAAATGAACTTAGACAATAGGGTTTACTCATTTGCATTAGGAACGGCTCATGATAAGATCGGCGTATAAGCCTTAGATATTCATGAGGAGTTGTAAATTGCAAATGAAATCTCCACCAAGGAAAAAATGCACAAAAAAGACGCAGATCAAGAAACTAGAGAAGTGCTTAGAGATATAGTGAAAAAAAAAATGCACAAAAAGACGCAGATCAAGAAACTAGAGAAGTGCTTAGAGATATAGTGATATTGAACTCGCAGTGAAAGAGCGAGCTCCTCAGACAGGGAGCCATTGTACTCGATAAAGAAATGCTGCTGCCAACAATTATTTCTCAAGATCACACAACTGAATTTGTTCGCTTGCTTGTAAGCCAAAGTTAGTAAGTCCCTTAGTGCCCCTTTTCGTTGGAATATGCATTCCAGGGTTGGATCGGCATTTGCACTAGACCAGGGATCCCTTTATCGATTAAACAAGAGAAAAAGAAAGATTGTCTACATCAAATTTATTTACAAAGAATTTTTCTACCAGTTTCTATTTCAATTTAGGGTACTGTTGACGCGCTGTTTCACGATGCAACTTTTCATGTAATTTTGTTTGCAATTGGCATTGTCAGACAGTTGACAAACGCTGCTCCGTGTTGTAGCCACAACAAAATATAACAAACGCTGCGATCGCTGCGTGCGTGCAACTTGTTCGTGCAACTTGTTTCACGATGCCATTGCAAGACTTCACCCTACCCATAATGCATTGCTTTGTTTTTGTTCACATGATTCATTGCATCAGAAACTCTGACTTAATGCAAAGCAATTCTACTATTACGAGTATTCTTGCGCTTGTACAGTAAAAATGCTCTAACTTGAACACTTTTTCGCGAGTCTCTGATATCAAAAATGGCGGAGAAGCGGTGTATTATGGGTAGGTTAAGATGGATCCCTTAAACTCACTTATGTTTCTGGTAAAAGCGTCTTTAGCAACCAATAACAGGCCCTCATCGTTTAATATCCTGGCACAACTACATCTACGTTTGCAGATCAAAATCGAACAAATATTCTGCTGGTTGCTTGCACATAAAATGGACCCGCTCGATCCCGCGGGACAAGCACGAGGGACTGAGGCAATCACTCAGCAAGACCTGGCCTGGGAAGAAACTAGTCTTAAAGTACCTGTGTCCGATACAGTTTTGTAGCCCATAAAAGTATATGCTAACGAGGAGACGGTAAAAGTAGTGAACTCAATCCGTTTAAATCTTATGGAATTTCGATCCATCCTTTGGTCTGAAACTGATTTAAGTGATATTTAGTCACAGAAGAACAAACTAATGGTGTTATTTTTAAAGTTTCTTCAGTATCGGACCCATCAGTGTCACACCCATCGGACACATCTTTACAGACAGCACCCTTCTGCAAGATCGGTTTCGACTTACTTTAGCTTTGAGAAGTAAATATATAGATTTAGGCACTGCCTAAAAGCGGAGCTCGAATCAATACATTACTGTGATTCTTCTTGGCGCTTAGTACAAGAACTTTTAAGTAAAATAGGTTGTACTCCATCCTACTGTGTATTGTCCTCAAATATATATCTTCTCTTCGTTCACGCGAGAGCCAAAACACAGGGGTAAAGCGTGAAGAGAGTTCAGTGCGCGAAAATAGCCGCCCATGATGAGAAAGGGCATAAACTAAAAATAATTTTTTTTTGCTGTTTTTTTTTGTTCACATTACTAAAATGATCAATAATTTGGAAAGTGAAATATTGGTTGGGCGTCAAACTTCTCTTGGCCAGTAATTATTCTAGTGTTGCTATTTTTATGAGATGGCACGAAAAAACATATAAAAGATATCTTAAAATAACACAGACGTTCCACTGTTATTTAAGTCCTCATTTAGAAGTATTCATTTGAGATTTTTAGAAGGACTCCTTTACAAGATTTACCCATTCTGATTGCGATTCTTGAGACGACGACTAGCCTTCCTGACCGAAATCTTGCGTAAACTTCTCGAACCGTTTGAGATCCTGCTCGTTAACTGTCGGTCTCGTCGTGGCAAGTGATCTCAGCATATCGCCCTAAACACAAATATTACAGAATGTTACATAAGAAAATTACATCATCTTCATCTACAACAGCAGTAACATCAACAACAGCAACAACATTATCATCAACATCATCACCATTATAATAATTACCAATAGCGATATCATCTTCATCAACAACAGCAGCAACATTATCATCAACAACAATAATATAATATTGATCAACAGCATTATCATTACCATCATCATCAACAACAACAGCAACATTATCATTACCAACATCACCATCACCTCCATAATCATTAACAGTGACATCTTCATCATCAACAACAACAGCAGCATTATTATTAGTATCAACAACAGCAGTGAACATCATCAACAACTACTGCAACATTATTATCAGCATCAACAACAGCAGCAGTGCACATCATCATCAGCGAAAACAGCAACAGCATCCACATCATCATCAACAACAGCAGCGAACATCATCAACAACTACAGCAACATTATCATCAGCATCAACAACAGCAGCTGTGCACATCATTGTCATCGATAAGAGCAACAGCAGCAACATCATCATATCAACAACAGCAGCTGTGCACATCATTGTCATCGATAAAAGCAACAGCAGCAACATTATCATATCAACAACAGCAGCTGTGCACATCATTGTCATCGATAAAAGCAACAGCAGCAACATCATCATATCAACAACAGCAGCTGTGCACATCATTGTCATCGATAAGAGCAACAGCAGCAACATTATCATATCAACAACAGCAGCTGTGCACATCATTGTCATCGATAAAAGCAACAGCAGCAACATCATCATATCAACAACAGCAGCTGTGCACATCATTGTCATCGATAAGAGCAATAGCAGCAACATCATCATATCAACAACAGCAGCTGTGCACATCATTGTCATCGATAAGAGCAACAGCAGCAACATCATCATATCAACAACAGCAGCTGTGCACATCATTGTCATCGATAAGAGCAACAGCAGCAACATCATTATCAACAACACCAAAAGCATCATCATTATCAATGATGAACAGCAATTTCATTATCAATATCAGCTACATTGTGATAAACTATCATACCATAGATACTCCTGGTTCTAGTAATTTGTCTCCTGGGACATCCATCCAGTTCATTTCGGTGGCACCACTATCGCCAGGAGAGCAGGGTGTAAGAAGGTCATCTGCTATCACCTCAGGGTCGTTTGGAGTTGGCCCACGAACCTGCCAAGAGAAGAGGGAATTAGAACCAGATATAAACCTAGTAAGGGTGTCAATTGGTAGGGTGACTCAAGAAAATAGGAATTTGCAGTAAGAAAAGCAAAATAGAAATATTTTGCCCAAAAAAGGAAATGGCACATGTTTTATGTGTTTTCAAACAAGCAATTTGCCTGCAAAAGCAGGCGCTCTTCAAAAGAGATTTGCACAAAAAGAATATGTGCACCGATAGCAAAAATACTCATTTAAATGTCTAGAAGAATTTTTTCTCAAAACATAGATATGGCGCCATGGCTCCAGATCACAAAATATTTATTTTAAGTTTGATAGGACTGGCCTGAATATCAGCTGTCCCTTCGCTCACGATCGTACGAAGTTACTTCCGTTATAGTTTTTCTCAGTAACACAGGTGAAGGTGAACGATTCCATGACAACACACGCTCCCCTCGAGCAAAAAAAAAAAACGTGCGAGAATTTCCGAACCAGACGCTTGAACCAGACTGTTGAAAGCGTGCGTTGTCTTGGAAACTTTGTGCTTGGCTGTGATTGCATGTACATAAATATATGCGAAAAGTCAATTCAGACGTCTCCTCTCGCAAAGAGAGAGGAAAGGGACGGCTGAAGTTCAGGCTATAATGGGCCATGAATGTACCCATACGTTGGAAAAAAATTCGTACATTACTTACTCTTTTAAAATGTGTCGCTTGTTGTACTTTACGGACAGGCTGCATAAGGGCATCTCGAACTACTATACTTATATCCGCACCAGAGTATCTATCAACACAAAAATAGCCTCACATGTACAAACAGTAATATATCAAACACGAGACAGAGTGTTTCATCAGTAATATATTATTTCAGTAATATATTTCCAAACACCAAGAAGGACTGGCAAAAAAACGAGGCAAATTCGAGTTTAAAAATGTCAACACGGCTGGCAATGTTTTTTTTATCAGGAAAGGCTTCTTGCATTGAGGTTTTGGTCGCACGGGATGTGGTCGCCATATTTGCTCAACCTTATTTCTCGCCGAAGCTCTTTTTTACTCTGAAACTCCAAAGAAATGTTTGCAATGCTTGCTGTAGTAAAGGAAAAGTAATCTTTTACTAAAATATAAAAAAAATCTCAAATGAATGTCGTTCGAGCATCATCTTCAAAGTCACAAGTAGTTGAGCTCGGGTTTCTAATACTGGAAAGTTGGGGTTGCAACATGTTCAGACTAAAAACATGTTTAACAATTTATCTCGTCCATTTGCACTTCCTTTGAAACATCACAAATACCAATGAAATGTTTGCCTCTACTATTTAACATATGTCCTCTGATTGTCCGTGGTATGTCCTCTTATATACCACGGAATGACGTAATAAAGTGGTCAAAATGTTGTGGACTCCCGAGGCGCAGCCGAGTGGGTCCGCAGTACATTTTGACCACTTTATTATGTCATTACGTGGTATATAAGAGGACATACCACGGAAAAACAGAGGACATTTGTTTTATACCACAACAAAAAAGCAAAAATAAATACAAAAACAGCGCCCGCGCAGCCAAACGGTGTTTTCATTGGTTCTATTTAGCGCGCGCGCTGATGATGGCGCGTTCCGTGGTACATACTTTTATGTACCCACGGCTGAGAGCCAATCAAAATTCGAGAAACGCGCGTGTTGTGGTATAACTAACTGTGTAGTGACAGTTGTACCAAATTGTACTTCTAGTTTAAAGTTATTAAGTTCTGAATATTAATTAGTGAAACATTTACTTGGCGAGTGTTAACGCACTATTACAATGTTCCACGGGCACACTTCCCATGTTATACCTAAAAGGGCCTTTTCCAGTTCTTACCCATCTGTTTTCATGCCAAGTTGTTTGACATCATTTTGCTGTAGTAAAGTTTTTGTGGCTCCAAGGTGAAGGCCAAACATCTTGCACCGGGCAGACTGTTCTGGCAAGGGGATGTAAATACGCTTCTCAAATCTAAAATGGACATCAATAAATTTATGGTAGGTCTAGTTACTGTAGTCATGTTTAAACTTAGTGTATCAATTATGGGTTAGAGACTAATAGCACAATAGTATAAACATAGTTTTCCAGTCGCTTTGAATTGTTTTTGGCTGATTGGAAAATAGAAACACTCTGCCAGACTTCTCAAGCTGGATTATTTTGTTTTGTGTTTTAGTCACTTCTCATTCACGGTTTTAAATTAAACACTATTCGATGGCAGATAGTCATGATCTATCTATGGACTGCCTGTGGTAAGTGGTAAACCATAACGGCAGCCAGCAGGAGTAGTCTTTTTGGAGGATGAAAATTCACCTAAAATTCAACTAAAATTCCGTATTTTGACCTTCTAACAGCTAAAGCGTACTTCCCGATGTATAATAGACTATATGGAGTGCGACTTTCACAGAAAGGAAGCATTTAAATTTCGTAACAGTGCCACTTTTCCTAATAGTACCTTCTCCTAATAGCTGAATCTAAAGTCCATGGGATGTTTGTTGCGCCAAGAACCAGAATACCGTCATTATCTACACCAACACCTGATTGAAAAATAATAATAATTGTCAATCTGCTCTTATTAAACAGTCAGTCCGATGCCATTTTGTCGGCCCTGAAAAATACCAAGTCAGAGAAAGCATCCATTTATATTGCTATATTTTTTTATTGAAATATTTTTAAATATTTAAAAATTTAAATATCCGGGGAAGGGGTGGGGTACTCCCTATTATTCAGATGGTAGGTATTACCGTCCTATTTTTTAAGGGGTTTAAATCAGCGCTCCGGTATTTTTTAGGGGTTCTTCGAACGAAAATGATATGCTGAAGAAAATCCAGTATTTTTTAGGGTTTTTTTAACCAAAATGATACGCTGAAGAAGGTATTTTAGGGCTGAGGAGTATTTTAAGGGTGGGAATTTTTTTCTCCCCCCGCCCAGGAGTTAAATAGATTATAATTATAATATAGTTTATTTGAAAATGGTTATTTGGAGTTTTTATTCTCGCAGCTTTTCACAATTTGGAAGCCAGAGCCTTCTCCTCTGTTGTGCACTTTCATCTTCTGAGTACCTCAATGCTGTAAAAAATCGCACACCTTGAAATGGGATCTCTCTTTGATCTACAGATTTTTGTCAAAAAAGGGGTTGTTGGGATCTATTTTCAATGCTGGCTGGTTATGGGTGTGGCATATGCGTGACTTCTTTAAGCAGTAGCAGAATTTCAGCCGTCCCTTCACTCTCAATCGTAGCTCACTTTGTGAGACGAGACGTCTGAATTCACCACTGGATTTTCTCACCCATTATGTAATCACTGCCAAGCAGAAAGTCATTCCTCGACTTTGTTTCGAAGGCAAAGTACACATTTTTCAACAGTTGTGGTGCCTGGGAGTTTGGCTTGGAAGTTATTGCATGCCATGTGCTTGAGGAAAATGTGTGTTGTCATGGAATCACGTCTTATTGAGAAAGGCAACCAGTCAGATTATACTGACCGATTTGGCTAGTCAGTAATTACATAGTGGATGTGAAAATCTTGTGTTGAATGTCTCCTCTTGCAAAGTGAGGCATGATTGAAAGCAAAGGGATAGCTAAAATTCAGGCTAGCACAGCAACTGCTTGCCCTCTCTCTTTTTTCCTCATTTGCTTTGGAGGCTGTAATTTTAACCAATATCTAGACACACCTTGCATTTGTACAAGGAACTCTGTTTTTATCCTCCTTGCTGATTCACTTTCATTTTCACTCCTAGAGCCACACAGGGAGTCCACCTCATCTATGAATATAATTGATGGCTTGTTCTCTCGTGCCAGTTCAAATAGTTGCTTGACAAGTCTGAAGAACAAAGTGGGAAATAGGTGACAACAAACTCTGTATCTGCCATAACAACAAGAATGGTCGCTAGAGAATCCAGACCCAGATGTCACATTTTTAATTTTGCAGTAAAAGCGCACAACCAAATTTAGAACTGCACCAACTACACATTTTGAAGAGAGAGCACATTCACAAAAAGTTAACAGAAACTCAAAAGCATGACTGCCTTTTTGCCGGAAAAGGTATAGTATTCTTAGAATATTTTTGCTCGCTATTGTAAAATTACAAAATCTCATGTACTTGTCAAAAGCAGCTGGTTAAATCAAGGGCAAAGAGAGTCAACTGTATACACAGCAGCTATAGTTCAGTAAACAGTGCAAGAGTATTTTTTATAATACAACAGTTATACTGTATGGTCTCTGGTTCATTCACCTTTCACTTTCACCAAGCCACTTGGAGACCAGATCAGATGAAGACACAGAAATGAAGGTGGAATTATTGGCTTCTGTTGCAACTGCCTTTGCAAGGTAGGACTTACCGGTACCAGGTGGCTGGAGGAGAAAAGAACACAATGACATGTCTATTTATGTCACAGATTTCTACTGATTCAAAATAGATTGATGCATCTGTGATGCTGTAAAAATGTTTTTATCCATGGCGACAATGACAATGCCAAAGAAGATGGTAAAATCAATGTTGTTGCCAATGATGATGATCACAATGACAATGAAAACAATGAGAGCTGGTAATAGTTTTGATGGGACATATGTCCATTAAAACATTTTTCTTGGTTGTCTCTACTGGAAAATTGGCCGGACATATCTGGCAATTTTGATCGGACACTGTCTGATGACTGGCAGTACAGCCGATTGCGTTTGACTGTTTAACCCAACCAGTTCACACATTATGTTCGAACGTTGGAAAGTTGCGTTTCTAGGATAGAATGAGATGTTTCTATGGAGAACAAAAGAGTTCTGCCCTCTCTGATTGGTCAGTGAAAAATAAATATGGCGGCTGACCTTGGAAACATCTTTTTGCCTCACAACACAATTTTTAAACGTTCAAATGTAACGTGTGAATTGGTTGGGTTAAACAGTCAAACGCAATCAGCTGTAATTTCCAGAATGTTGGTAATTTACAGATACAGAATATGATGACCACAATCTGGTGATGACAATGACAAAGACAATGATGACAATAATCGCAATGTCAATGATAACAATGAGAGTAATGATGGTAGTGATACAGAAAATTATGATGATGATTGTCATGGTGATATGATTGGGTAATGACGACGATACTGGCAGAGACAATTGCCTGTTGATTAAACGATGTTACAATGATGTTATACCCCATAAAGAAGAATTCCTCTCCATGGGGTCCTCTTTCCTGTAAACAGGTGAGGGAATTTGATTGGTAAAATCACAGCTTCCTTGAGAGCCTCCTTTGCAGAGTCCAAACCAGCAATGTCAGACCATTTGACATTTGGCTTTTCCATTACAATTGCACCTGGAAGACAAAATATGGAAGTATATACATGTAGTGCAATTGCATTTTTTAAAGAATGCCAGTCGACCGTCATGCAACACTGCTGTGGTAAACAAACCAAATGTGCAAGGCGTTCCTCGCTTTGCCCTGTTCTGTTGACATCACTCGCGAGAGATGTTGTACTCCACAAGCATAACAATTTCATTTTTTTTAGCCCACACAGTGGGCTACAATAGGTAGTTTTGAAGGTTCAACCTTTTCTGAAATAGGTGTATAAAATAAATTATTGAGCTTACTGTTCAGTTGTCCCTTCAGTTTCTTTGAGTCTGCATTCTCATCATCATCACTACTGTCTGATGCCTTATCACCTCTGTCAATCAAATAACAATTGTACTCAGGGCTGGAAATTGTGCCTGTATGAGTCGCTTTTGCGACTGAATTCTCCCTTTTTGCGACTAAAATTTTCAGCTAGTCAAACTTTTGTGACCAAATTCTGAAGCTAGCACATATAAAAAAGTTGCAAATAGAATCCCAAGTTTAGTGTTGACAATCACTGTGGAGCTCCATCATATTTCATGCCTTGGACTAAAAATTAGTATTTTGCGACTAAAATTTGAGATCTAGTCGCAACTTTTTTTTAGTTTCCAGTCGTGGTACTAATATCATATCAAGATTACATACACCCTCCCAGTGCTAAAGTAAGAGGTGATCATCAGACAATGTCTGTCCAAAATTGAAAGTTAACACAAGTCTTCATCTGTTGTATATACATGGCAGGAACAAGGTATGGCTGAGCTCAAATTAATTTGGGGTGGTCTCTATGTCTACCATCCTTCAAGTCTACCAAGCAAGAAGGTGGATTTTTGCTGAGGTTCTAGCAGTTTGTTCGCAATTATTGTTCAAAGCATATCATGCTAACATCAAACTTTGACACCTTGTGTGACTGGTGGAACTGAGAAAACAAGGCCACAAGGCCAGAGGCTCCTCACTTCGCTCATTGTGCCAAGCCTTGGATTGGCATATCAGTAAACGAGTGAGGATTAGAGACTCTGGACTCTGGTGGCTAAGCTGTTCCTGATGAGTAGGCTGAGTTGGATCCTTTAACTTACCCCTTGCCAGCACCACCAGATGAACCTCCCGACTTAACAGGTTTTTTCTTGTCTTTATTCTTTATGTATGTCTTAAGTTTCTCAGCTCGGTCCAGGTACTGAATGCACTTAGCACGGATACTCTCTTTAGATTTGTCACCCTGAGCCTCATCTGAAACAACAGCAAAA
Source organism: Scolanthus callimorphus (assembly GCA_033964015.1). Taxonomy (NCBI): domain Eukaryota; kingdom Metazoa; phylum Cnidaria; class Anthozoa; order Actiniaria; family Edwardsiidae; genus Scolanthus; species Scolanthus callimorphus. Next base: position 28,354,449 of record CM066917.1, read on the forward strand.
CTATTTTGAGCAGCGATTTTGAAGTCGTTTTAGTGTTTCTGCATTTTAATTTTTAAAATGTGGCCATAAGTGTGGTCACATATATCTGGATAGGTGCTCCCTGTTAGCAGATGCCTCTTTTTCTTTGTTCACAGGGCTGATAAGCAGGAGGAAAAGAGACCTCCACCCTGCGTTGAAACTTCCTTTGTTTTGCCGCAGTCAACAACCTAGGACAGTTTGCTGACAGGATCTTGAGCCCACTTACGCACGCATATCGACAGATGATGTCACATAATGAAAATGGACTTGGGGCTCAAATAACATCAGCGGAAAATTACCATAAGTATGCATGCGCACATAGTGGGCTCAAGAAATGGTCAGCAAGCTGTCCAAGGTTGTGGATGGTAGCAAAACAAAGGGAGTTTCAACAGAGGTCTCTTTTTCCTCCTGCTTGTTAGCCCAGCGAATACAAAGGGAAAGAGGCCTCTGCTAGCAGGGAAGGATAGGTGGCACGGCCTTAAAACAGTGATACAAGAACCTTGAAACAGTGACAGACAACTTTTTTTTCTGTGACATTTCAATCTTGCCACATGACACTGCTCTCAATGGCACAATTCTGACAGTGACATGAAAGTTTAACCTTGAAAGTTAGACAAACTGCAAACCATGGTCTCCTAAATAGAAAGATCATGGTTTTGCTATTTTCTGTCTTTCAGGTTTGAAGATTCCTAACGTGGCTTCTAATAGACAATGACATTTCCCTGTGGGCTTTCAATGTGAAAAGAAAAAGAAAATATGGACCACTTGAAGTGGAAGCAACACTTGCTGATCGACCTTAAAAAAGTACACAACACAGACATTTTTACACGCAACAATTTTTTTTGAAATCTTACTGATTCAACAAATACTTTATAATCAACATTCTTGAGAAAAGCACTCTGAAAAATCTTAACTATAAGACAAATACTGAGTTTTAAATGAAGTATCATTCATTCTGCCATAACAAATTCTTAACAGGAAATACAAAAGTTTCAACACAACAGTCGGAGGAAACGTTTTCCATCAAACTCCAACTTACATTTGATGGCGTGCAAAAAATACTCCACTCCATGCTCGTATAGTTTCAGTGCTTCATCATAATTGCCTGCTTTGTCTTCTTCTGTAGCTTTAGTGACGATCTCTATGGCTTTCTGCAAAGCAAACAGACCAATTGCACTTTTTCGAATCACTCAAATTTTAGCTAGGTGCAACAACCTCGCCGAAGTAATAAAACCATGTTATATAATGCAATTTATGGGACAAATAAAATATGGGTAGATAAGAGATTTATCGTTTTACCTGCAAGGTGTTTCCAGCCATTCTACATCTGATTTATTGTGTGGAAACTATCGGTTTTTATTATGAAGTTTCCTTGCAAGGAAACAAGATGGCGGCGGATCTGTTCAGCCGTGTGGGGCAACTCCGCTGGTCATCCCGCGGGCGGCAGCGGCTGTCAGATGCTAAAATAAACCATTGTGTAGTTGGGTGCGCGGCGCGTAGGAGAGAGTGGGTGCCACAGGAAGGCCGGGAGGGGAAAATATTGTGTATGGTAATCTAGAGAAGTAAACAAATGCTGCTCACAAGAATCCTAGCGTGCGTATAGGACGATAATATACAACTATTCCTTGAATGGGAGATAAATAACTTGTGGCCTTAGAGCGGATCAGTTCTGTAGTAGGTATTGAGCCTCCCGCACAAACCGCAGGTCTCCCCACATAGGTACGACTTACGTCCTAACCGATCGAATGCCGCGACAAAGTTGTGCCGCTCAGCGACCGTGCCGCGACTACATGATTTCATTGGCGTATCTCACCACAGCATGCAGGTCAGGTTCCATGCGGCGTCTCGACCGTGTCGTGGCACTTTTCATAGTCATACGAAATCGGCTGTATATCGAGATGCGAAGCGTTTACCAGATCAGTTGGATAAAATAGGAAACTATTGTCTATAGTGTCTATTTGAGGAACATCTGCGATTGACAAAGGTCGCGCGCAACGCAAAACAGTGAACAATATCGGCAAATACGCCTGAGGCGTCTAATTGTTAGTATAATTACTCAAGCGACTGTTGAGATTTTCGTAAATTTTTAGCAATTGATATACTCAAGCACATGCAGGCATGGATAGTTCCCGCTTTTGCTCCCGTTTCGCTCAAATCTTAGCATTTATAGACTCCTCCGTCTCAAGCAATATGTGAGATAGTTCCCTCTAGACTGCAAAACAATCCCTGAAATAGCGCGAACGTCTGTATAGGGAGGAAATTCAGCAAACTGTGCGCACTTGAATGGTTAACAAGCGCGCACCACCCCTAGATTCGCTCGGCCGACGCTCTTATTTTTGTGCGTGCCAGAAATAATAACCTGTCGCAGGAGCCTACTGCTTTAGAAAACGATAAACCAAATAACACCGATCTCAATTTGAACAACATGTCCAGGCATCATGATAAGTAGACTGATTATCACGCGTCTACATCTGCAAGTTCATCTCCAGGCTACCTGAAACGTGAGGTAGGCTGCGGGGAAATTTGTAGACGCGTGAAAACCAGGCTACTACACGATTAGGCCCTTGGCTACCTAATTGGTTAAGAAATACCATGGAACATGACCCCTATTATACGAAGTACTCTGTTTGTGCTGTTTGTGCCAACCAAGAATATGCCTGATAGGCAAAGTGACTCCTCATATTGGAATAAAACGTTCCGTTTCACTGATTTCATTTCCGGGGTACCTCGTTGAATTAGATAATGTCGCATGATCGAGGACTATTCCGTACGTACAGGAGCACAGATTGTCAAAAGAAGAAAGTGAAGCGGCTTAGTAACATTTCATATTGTCAATGAATAACACACTGAAAGAACTAGTGGAAGAAACTGACCTTAGCGCAAAAATGTCACTCATGGTCGTTCATTTGGACACATCGGTGTAAACAACCCGGGGGGGGGACTCCCCTATTTTTGGAGCGGGGGTGCTCGCCGTACCTTTTAGGGTTTAAAATCAGGCCTCTGGTACCTTTTAGGGGGTAAAAAAACTTGCATTTTTTTCAGATAGGTACCTGTTAGAGGTCCGTTCTAGCAAATCAAGCAAATCACACTTTCTTGCTGGTAGCCTAAATTTCAGACTTATTTTCCCTCGTAAAAAAAACGAGAAAATTACGAGGGAAAATGCATCTTGTTGGTACCTTTTAGGGGTCAAAATCAACTAAGCGACGCCATTTTTGGTACCTTAGGGATAAAATCGAAAGTTCCCGACGAGCACCCCCGCCCCAAAAATAGGGGAGTCCCCCCCCCCCCCCCCCCCCCCCCCCCCCGCCCCGGTGTAAACAACTGCCGAGACTCTCTTGAGAGGTCCAGAACTTGGGAAGGACGCCAAGTTACCTCAAGAGGCGTCGTTATTTTTACTTTAACATAACACTAACATTCTTCCAGTTACTGCGATAACCTGATACTGTAGCTTGGAAGCGTTTGGAAGCGATCTACAGCAAATAAGCCTAACGGGCCTGCTATATGTACTTTTAAAAGACTTTGCAGAACTGCTGTCGTGGAAGGGTCTCGGGAAAGGTGAGAAAACCAGATGAAGTCTTTCAGCCAATTCCACTCTCTAGCCTAAGTCCCGAAATGTTCTCCGTCTTCTCAGAGGCACAAAACATTTTGCCAGGAGAAAAAAATCGGAAAATTTGGAAAGAAGGGGTGAACTTAAAAAATTCAGTTGCCAGTAAAACATTAATTTCCTGCCCATTTTCTGAACTAGACGGAACTGCACTGGAATTAATAAGGTGTATTTTATGTGATATTGATTCCATTTCCCTGCGAGCAGAGGCTACTTTTTATCTTCCTGCACATATAAAACATACCCCGTACGAAAGGTCACTAGAAGAAAATCTTCTCACGCCCCCACTGGTTGTCTCTTATGATTTCCCCAAAAATCACGCAATATTTTTGCAATTTGCCAATTTTACGCCAAGTAATACGAAATATCAAAAACCAGCATACGGAATATAGAATATACATCTTCACTCTCTATAGTTGTGATAGTTTGAACCTCAAAGTCGCTTGTTTCCTGCGGAGAATTTGCAATTGTTTCCGATCGCTTGTGACAACATTTACAAGGCGTTCATCGACTTCTAGGCATAGGCTGGGATAGACTGGGTTTTTATAAGCTAGCAAAAGGACCAATCAAAAACCAGCAACCGTATTCGAATAGTCTATTGAATTTCACGGATTTTGATGCATAATATGCTCTCGTTCGGTGCGATTTAGCGCGGAGAAAATGGCAGTGGAAAACTTGTATGTGCTCAAAATTACCGTTCTCGTGACCTCGTCGTAGCGCTAGGCGATCAAAGCACTGGAAATACTGGATCGAAAGGCATTGAATACCCCGTTTAATCACGAAATTAACAAGTAAGTTCAGTTTTATTAACTCGAGGTTTTATTTCGATTGATCGCTCTATTTTTTAGTGAAGATAAAGTTCTTCATGAAATAGTATTGATCGTTCTTGGTTCTGGCATGGTATCCGAAGATGGAATTGTAATTCGCTCAACAAGGCAAATAAATTAAAGTTTGGCTTCATCGTAATCGTACTACCGAATCCAATTCAACATAATGGTTTTCAGTGTCGCTTGCTCATTGTCCTTGAACTTCGTATAGCTTTCTATCTTTCTATTTTCCTTTTCTTGGCAGATAGGTTTGAGGTAATTTGTATTTCGTGTTGAAGCTTTAGTCTGACGGCTTCGGCATGTGAATTAATTAATATTTGAGTCAATTACGCATGCGTAGAGCATCAAAATAACGTCCGCGCTGGCAGCAAATGTTCACGCTTGTATGGGATAAGTTTCATATGTTTGCTTTTATGTTTTCTTGTATTTTTCAACTACACAAGGTAGCCCCTGCACAGTACAAATATTAATTGGAAGTGAGCTTGGAGAAATTGGTCGATCAAAGTTGTGCGCGAGCTTACAGTTGTCCAGTCAGGGTATACAAATGGGGTGTTGTATATTGCGGAGGTATGTCTTTATTGATAAGTTTTTACAAGGTTCCACTAAAAGGTGAAGTGAGGCAAAAACAAATTCGAATAAATAACTCTTTAATGGACCCCTAAGCTATGTTATTAGGATGCCTCCACATTTCAATGTTCTTTGGACGAGAAAATTAGCTTCACTCGAGTTTATGCATAGAGCCCACTTAATGAATCAGAAAGACTTCGAGCACGACAATATTGGGCCGACTATTCTCACTGCATACTAATGAGAGCTTCGCTCAGGAATAATTAATTCAGTCATTCAGCCGCTTAGTTGAAGTGCTCAGACGTTCCCCCCCCTCCCCCCCCCGTCCCCCATCGGCGGTTGACCAGCGCGTGTTCCAGGCCTCGCTGCATATTACTTGTTCCGCACTCGCAGATAACCCCATACCTTAGCTCCTATTGCGATGCGAACAATAGTATGCTGTGAGGATATAGTACTATGTTTCTAAAGCAAAGAGCGCTTGAAAGTGATTGGACCGATGCAAGGCATTGACGTGGCAGCAAAATAACAGCGCCATCCGATGTGGTAGTGATGTTACCAAAAGCATCTGAAATGAGTCGGTACTGGGCAAATTTCACCGAACGATGTCATACAACGTGATACCCCCACCCCTCTAAAATGTGGTTATAAGCCACGCGTTTTTTTTGTTGCACTACATGCTTCTGTTTTTGGTAAACACTGATTTATCTGTTCCCCTTTGACCAGGAGGCGCCAAGAGTGAAATATTCCCGTGAAACGTCAGCTCCATTGTTTCCGAGCAGTGGCGGATCAAGGGGAGGTGCTGTGGGTGTGGACGTGCTCACCTTTGCGATACAAAAATGATTTCAAAAAAGTAGAAAGCCCCTATTCACACTCCCCAAGGCTTCCATATTTTAGGGAAAAAAAAGGCACGAAAGCAACTGCATTTCTTAATTCAACTCATTATAAGTCGCATTACTGACAAATCCGGCTCTTTTGACCAGAAACGCACATCAAAAACCTGGACCTAAGCTCTGAAGTCTGAAGTGCCTTCTCGTCCATCGTAGTTTACACCGCTAGCCGATTTTGGGAATTCCGTTCAATACGATTGTTTTCTTTCTTTTCAGAACACAATGAGCATGCAGAGAACGGCACTAAAGCTATTCATTGTTGTTGCCATAGCAACAATTTCCACACGTTTCTCTACGTATGCTTCAGCTGTGCTGAGGCCAGGCGGGTATGATCACATCGAACGCTTTCATGGCTAATTCAGGGGCAGATCCAGGAATTTCAGAAATGGGGGCTGGATAGTGGTAATAAAGGGACCATCAGCAAATACAGTATTGTATGAGAAAATCTGCTCCCCCTCCCCCCATCCTCCTAGATCCTAGATCCAGCTGGCTGGCTGGCGGGCTGGCTGGCTGGCTCTTTTTCTTTTTGGCATTAATCATTCGTTTGAGAAGTAATATCAAACACTTGATAGAGTTTTTGATGATCAGGATTTGAAACACCTAGAAGTCGGTTAAAAAATTATCAGCTTTGCCTCTTTTTTCAACCCACTTCTCAGTGTTTGGAAATCCTGATGAAACACGCTCTCTATGATCTATTAATTACTTGTACTTCTTTTGTCGAACAATTCCTTTTTCAAAGGATGCTGCTTCATTAGACTTTAATAATAGAAAACTTTCTATTGTTTTGGGTTGGAACGGCGCGACTCTGGAACGACGTTTGTCGTAGGCCTTAGATTCACCAGCACAAAACAAACGATTGTGCACTGTCAATGCTCCTCTCAACCTACATCCAGCTCCTGACGTAATTGTGAGCATCCCTTGAAGTTTCTCGAGCTTTCTAACCATGCATTCCACTCTATTAATTAACTATGTTTTTTCATTGTCTCGTATTGACAGGCGAAACGTCGTCACAACGAACAGAACGTATTACGTGAGTGAAAAGCGTTCACGGGCAGTACAGAAGCAGAGACGACATTGCGCCAAGACGTGCAGGTGTCTTGTCTGTTTTATTTGCGGAAAGAAGAGAGTGTGCAGGTACGATTTTGAGTTCTAGTTAGGGTGCGGCAAAACCAATATATCAAAAACGCGACGTCGTGTTTTGAAGTCCTGGAACCCCCTCCTCGGTACCGGTGCTACAGGAAGTGCAGAAAGCGGTTGGGTTGCTTTCTGTTGTGAAAAGAGTACTGTGTACAGGTACGATTTTGAGTTCTAGTTAGGGCCCGTTTATATGGGAAAAGTTGTCCCGGGAAAAAGGGATAACCATCCTAGCCGAGTTGCTCGGGGCGAGACACTTTTTCCATACATTTCTTTGTAAAACGCAATACTGTAAACTGTTACATGACGTCCCGGGATGAAGGGTTGTCTGGGCCTGCCAGGGATAGCTCACGTAGCCGAGGCGAGTTATCCCTTCGTCCCGGGACAATTTTCTCCTCGCTTCGAGTGCTAGAAGCGCTATCTATTCTTCCCGGGCTCATATAAACAGGGCCTTAGGCTTGGTCCAAACCAGATCAAGTAGTAAATCAAACGAGTCAGCATCAGGATTCCCAAACACCGAGAAGGAGGTTGAAAAAAAAAACCGAGGCAAAGCCGTTTTTTTAGCCCAGTTGGAGGTGTTTGGGAATCCTGGTGAAAACCTCAATCGCGTTTTTGATAGAGCGGTTTTCACATGACTGTCGTGAAACCATTCGCAAAGTAATTACACCAATTCTGAATAAAACCTATAGGAGTAATTACAAAGTCAAAGTAATTGCGAATTACTCACGACAGTCGGGTGAATCCGCTCTATAGCTTCTTCAACGAATCGTTTAATGTCGAGAAAAAGAAGGAATAAAATCTCAAAAATCTATGCAAATTACGATCAGGTATCAAACCTCCTCCACGGGTATGATTTTCTTTGGTCAAACTTGATGAATTATTAATGAGTTTGAGAACTTTTGATTCAACTTCATTCATTTGTTGAAACACTTTTCGGGACTCCTAAATCGCGTCCCGATAATATCGATTTCGAGACACGACCCCTCTTGGATCTCCCCTCCTCTATACGAGGCCGTTATTTAGCACTGACAGTGACCAATCGTAAGCAATGACACACTACTGCTCTACTATGAAACTATGAAACTATGAATAATATTTTTTGCAGATACATTGCCTATTATGTCGTGCAGGTCGATGTTGTCAATGTTTCGCGGATACAGCCAATTCACGCATGCGCACAAGGCTGGCGTCAGCAAGGAAGTGAATGCCCGATTGGTAAGTAATCATTACGTCATTACGTATTCCTTGGTTTTCACACCAACCTCGTCCCCAGGGTCTTGTGGGTAATTTTCAAGATGGCGGTTGGTCGAGCACAAGACCCTGGGGGAGGCTGAGTCACATGACCACTGTTTGGAAGACATGGGAATGAGCCTGCCTTTCCAAAAATTAAAAAAAAAAAAAGTTCGTGGTCTCGGGTCATACCCCATCCCCATAAATCGTGTCCCCCTAGAGTACTACTGTTTTGACCTCTCCCCCATGAATAGGCACAGACAGATTCTGCTCAAAAATTATTTAAAAGTTGCCGCAAAATACCCTCAAAAGTTGCTCAAATTCGAAAAAGTTGCTCATAGAATCAAAAAAGTTGCTCCCCAAAAAGAGCATTTCTTCACGCTTGTCGCCTGATTTATTTAAAAAATGATAAAGAATCACTGAACTCAACATCTCCATATAAGATCAGGCAATTATATTCTAAACACCAGATGACATAATTATACTAATCAATACGGTTGTTTAAAAGAGACTCACTTGCCGCCATTCTGTTGGCTTAGTAAAAAAAAAAATGGGGAGTTTGTAGTATCAAACTCATACAATAATAGCTGCTGCTACTATTTTTGAAAAGAAACTATAAGGAAGCCCTTTTAGGTTATGTCACCTCAGCCCCATTTTCTCTAGCAATTTGAATAGGGTCTTCCGCCATTTTGCTTCTGCTCTATATTTGGAATGTGATACCCAACGAGACATCCATATCTTGAAGATACCTCTGAGCAGTGGCGCACCCAAGGTGAAGAAAGTACTTTTTTATTATCTTTTTAGCAAGATTTTTCATTCTGTGTTTGATTTGAAATGGCAAACGTATCACAAATTGCCATTTTGTTGTAAAAATTCAATAGGAAATAGCGGAAATGCAAAGAAGTTGCTCATAGTTAAAAAAAGTTGCTCAGAATTGAAAAAGTTGCTCAAAATTGAAAAAGTTGCTCAAAAATTGCCGAGCAGAATCTGTCTCTGCCTACCCATGAAGCAATATAAAATAAGGGATCGAGCACTTTGAGGGAGCGGACATTTCGCGAGTGATCAAGTATCTGAAAAATAAGAACATAAACATTAGTAAATGTAAATAATTCAAACATGTATATTCCTTGATCCTTGCATTGTAATTCATGAATACGTACATTGTCATTTATGCCAATCGCAATGACTGTACGCCCATCGGCTTATTTTGTGTCAGCGGCCATCGGCTATAATATTCACATCCCATCAGCAATGATTCTGAGCCCATCGGCCTTATTTGTTATTTACATGTACCCGTCGGCTATATTTAACAATTATTCCTCGAGCCCGAATGGGCTATTGACTCAGAGGCCATGAGGGCGAGAGGAATAATTGTTTAGTCAAATCACACTAGTAGGCCAATTTGTATTGCCAAAAAATGTTTTTGTTCTGGTCATTTGCCATTTTCTGGCTTTCAAATCCGACACTTTTCGCTACTAGTAGGCTATAACTTATAGCCTACTAGTAGCTCAACCAGTCCTACTAGTAGCTCAACCAGTCAGAACGCAGCATTGACAATAGACCACTAGTGTGATTTGACTAATCACTGATATTCACATATGCCCATCGGCGGCAATGCCCATCGAATCAACCTTTATTGGCTCTCCAGCAATCCCTTTGATTCAACGCCCAAGCTTATTTTGGTCTTTTGGCCCACAGCAATTTGCGCCGGTGGTTGTCATAATTCAGGGAAATGCATCAAACCTGGAATTTGTCAGTGTTTATCCGGGTGGACTGGAGCGAGATGTGGACAAGGTATGTTAGACCAGAAACATGTAAGTGAGTTGTTTCTGGTTATGTGTTTCCGATTATATATATACTAGCTGATGCCCGTGAAAAATTCACGGAGTGTAAGGGGGAAATTAAGTAAAAGTGTTCTCTGTTTAAAAAAAAAACGGGGAAAAAAATCACAATGACCATATGGATGTGGGGAAGGGTTCATGATTTCCCCCTTCCATAAACTGCTGGATTTACATTACTAATAACCTCCCATCAGCATGAGTACCCCGTCCCACCATGCCGAAATAAATGAAGTGAGCCCAAAAGGTTTTTTTTGCACTGGTCTCCCTGCTTGGTTTGACAAAATCACGCGTGTGTCAGTCTCTCAAATCGGTCAAAGAACCCGTGAAAATCGAAAGCGCAATTTGACTTCGGAATTGTTTGTATGCTTATCATATCTCAGCGAGGGGAGAGAAGAAACAGGTCAAGTAAAAATGGTCTAAGGACTAATAATTTTTTTAGTTTATATTATTTATATTTTTTCGGCTTTATCCTCGCTTAAAAAATTGCTTGAATTGGAACTTAGCCCAAAGTGAACGTTTTCCAACAAAAACATGCCCACTGGAGGGATTTCCTCTTTCTCTTCGGGATTGTGTCCTTCGTTTTGCGATAGAGCCGTCAGGATTTATACTTAGAGAATATTATTCATGACTTTCACGGACTTTGTTTTGTAAATGTGTCATTTCGACTTAGCATGACTTAGCGCGTGCTCCGAGGGAAGCAATGTAGTGTGTACGTTCGTTGAAACTTGAATGAAAATTTTTCTCAGCTCAAATCTTTCAAGTTAGAATTATCCCTGCACATTCCTGTATGTAATCTGTAAGAGAACCATTTAGGTTTGAATGTCAATGGTGCTTTCGGCTGCGCGAACCGAGTTCTTTTTTAGTTTCTGTGGGAGAATTCAACATGGCGGCGATGGCGGCTTTGTCCCTCGCTTAACAAATCGCTTGAATTAGAACTTAGCTCGAGGTGAATCTTTTCCAACAAAAACACGCCTATGGTCCAGATTTTCACCTTCCCTTCGGGTTTGCGAACTTCTTTTGGCGGCACAGCTTCAGGGCTGAGCGGAGCGAGTGTCGACACGATTTTCCTTACGGTATTAATATATAGATATCTATTTAAAAAATCCATATCCTGATGGGTAGCACGCATCAAAGGTTGGGAGAACGACAAATGCTGTGGAAACACGCGCCACTCTGATCTTTTATAAAATAACGGAGAACACGCCATGGAAAAGGGTTCTAGGTTGTTTACATATAATGTCGACATCTGTATCCCAGAAAAAATGGAGCATTAATAGCAAGGATCCTACATGTAAGTAACACACAGTTGTTTTTCGCTGCAGCCATTGTAAACCCCACAGAAGGCCTGACAACTCGCCAGGACACACGGGTGACACTTGTGACACCAACTGAGAACTTGACAAAGGTCGATTCAGACCCTAAACAGAGTGAAGATGACCAGACACTGATTATCGCTTTGTTGGTGACATTCGCCGCTATAGGTATGACGAACAGGGCATGTTTTGCAAGTGGAAGGGGGCGACTCTCGATTTCACATAAGAAAGTGTTATCTTTTTTTAACGAATCCCCGCGGGTTGCCTGTGTTTTTTAAATCTCGCCTCAGACTCTTTGGTCGAAATGTCGACCAAGGGTATGCGCAGTTTTTAATCCCCCTAACGAAAATCCCTTACGTTTTGTTTTTGCCAGCACTGATCGCTGCAATAGTGATTCTCGTCGCAAAACGGCGAAGGGTAAACCAGGTCCGAGTAGTAAACCAGGGCGGCGTCACAAACGAAGCACTTGAACAGGGCGATTTATCAAGCACTGGTTCCAGCTCACCCAGCAGCTGTAGTAAGCGATCCATATCTAATGACGGGGGCAGTGTTGGTTATGAAGTGTATCGTGAAAATGCTATGAAACCCTCTGAGATCTCCACTTACGGTGATGATGATGGCATTTACGAGAACGATTACCGAAAAAATGACGACAAATACGAAGAATTGGGCACGAAAGATCCCAGATCGATGAGCACACCGGGTTACGAAAAAATGAATAAAATCGAAATGAGACATGTGCCCCCCCTGGATGGAATGATCTACGGTTACGTCATACCACCTGCTGATAGCCAATTTGCCTTTTACGCTTCAGTTGCTTGCACAGAAGGTGATAGGGGCAAAGGTAATGGTCGGAAGGAACAAGAAATGAAACATGTGATCCCCCTGGATGAAAGATTTTATGACAACCCACCGGATGACGAAAGAATGAATGAGCTCGAAAAAAACAGGTGACCCCCCTGGATGAAAGATTTTATGACAACCCACCGGATAACGAAAGAATGGATGAATTCGAAAAGAAACATGTGACCCCCCTGGATGAAAGATTTTATGTCAATCCACCGGATGACGAAATAATGGATGAGTTCAAAATGAAACATGTGACCCCCCTGGATGAAATATTTTATGACAACCCACCGGATGACGAAAGAATGGATGAGTTCGAAAAGAAACAGGTGACCTCCCTGGATGAAAGATTTTATGACAACCCACCGGATGACGAAAGAATGAATGAGCTCGAAAAGAAACAGGTGACCCCCCTGGATGAAAAATTTTATGACAACCCACCGGATGACGAAGGCATGGATGAATCCGAAAAGAAACAGGAGACCCCCCTGGATGAAAGATTTATGACAACCCACCGGATGACGAATGCATGGATGAATTCGAAAAGAAACAGGTGACCCCCCTGGATGAAAGATTTTATGACAACCCACCGGATGTCGAAAGCATGGATGAATCCGAAATTAAACCTGTGCCCCCCCCCCCCCCCCCCCCCCCCCCTGGATGGAGTGATTTACGATGACGTCATACCGCCTGTTGTTAGCCCATCCAAGTCCAAGGATGCATTGGCTTGATAGAGAGGATTTAGGTGCTAATCTAGAAAAAGTGAACCAACGTGGTATGAATTTATTAACCGCTAGTCAAAATTCACTAGAAAAAGCAGGTATACGAAACTGGCTGTATGCCAAAGTAAACGCAGTCATCTGTTTGGCCCATTTAGTCACTAAAACAGTGTTTTCGAACCCTTAAATGTGGACTTTTTGTCGCGTGGGGGGTGCTTGTGCACCCCCGGAACCCCCCTGGCTACGGGCCTGTGAAAGATACAAAACCTACCTGTCAGGAGTGTGTGTCCAGCATTATACTAACCAGCTGATCTCACACCTCACGGAATGCAGGAAATGTAAAGGATTGTCGAAAAGAAACGTTCCTAGATCTAACGAAATTATAACCCCAATTTGGGGTAATCCGCCGTGTAAGAACCATTCCCAGAGGACACCTTTGTGTTCAGCTATCCTTTCATCATGATTCGTTCTACTAAACAAAGGAAGTTTTGTTTGTGACGCAGCTGGTGAGCTGGTTCTTACACGGGAGAACAGCCCGAATTTTCATTTCCATTTTACATGCATTTGACATACGGCAAAATTTTCTGAGGAGATGGAATTCATGGTCTTGCTCCTGCATACTTGAATGATCTCCTGATACATTATGTCCCCAAACATCGTCTTCTAAATCTCTCGGCCTTTCCATTCCAATGCAAGCTTAAAACTTATGGAGAGCGAGCGTTTTCTTTCTAAGGGTCCTACCCTTTGGAATGCCATCCCTGATGAGCTGCGGACCACAGCTTATAGATGTATTTAAAACCCACCTTTTCAAGTCCGCTTCCTTGGATTAGTATTTAAATTTGTATAAATATTGCTTTCCATTATTGTTCAATTGATATTAAAGTTATTGTTAACTTTATACTGATCAATACATATTTTAATGTTTTTATATTTTACATTTTTATACTACATACGTTTATACTTTAGGTTCTGTAAATGTGAAGCTCCATTGGATTTTTAACGAAATGGCGCTATAAAAATATATTATTATTAATATTAAAAGTTTTTTATGCCTCAATTGCAAAACCTTTTAGGATCTGTTTGGGACGCTCGGTGATGCAAAATCGTTCTGATGACAAGGCACCCAATCAAATTTTATGAATAGAGGAAAATAATTTTCAAAAGATGTGAAATAAAGAGCCGACAAAAAGTAACTTAGGCTGTCTTCATTATTCTGTTGAGTCATTTTCACGCGAACTGCAGGGGTGTAGCCAGGATTTGAGAAAGGGATGGTCACATCTGTACAAATGTATGGTGGCCTTTTCCAGCTTACCGATGTTTTTCTTAATGTTTACAGTATTTTTCTTCTAAAAGGGGGGGGGGGGGGGGGGGGGGTCACATGCTCCCCAAGCTACGCCCCTGAACTGTATAATTCGCACGAGCAACCCAACCATACAAACCCTATTAAAAAGGCAAGCTTATTTTGATCCCATTCTTTCAGTTTGCATTGTAGCTTGCTGGAATTTGGGCTTTTAAAATCACCATGTTCTGCCTAATTTCTGAGCATCATTTGGGTGAAGCTGCTCATTTTAATGATGACCGGGTCACGTGACCTCCTAGCGCAAGAGGCCTATTGTTCACACATCGTTCGCGTAACTTTCTCTCCTGTACCTTATGTTCGCGATATTAAAGGGGTTGTTTTGCAGTCTATTTTCACTCGGAAATTTGATGCTCAAGCCCTCGCAAGCGCCTCTGGTTGTGAACATCATTTTCTCGGGCATACTGTCAATGATAGTGCCTTTGCAAGACAGAAGGTCGCTATTACAGGGTCCTGAAGGGGGGGTCCCAATCCCGGTTCCCGGCCGTTTTTTTCGCAAAATCCCGGTCCCAGTAGGTAAAATCCCGGTCCCGTTAGGACCAGGCGGTAAATTTTGAAAATGACGATCTTATCAAACCGCTGACCAAAACATCGCAGATTCCGGTCCAGAAGTGAAACTATTTTTAGCTGAAGTCCGCTGAACAGCAAGAAGTGGACATTGTTAGTACAGTAAGGAAGCTGTTAACAGTCTTAAAATGCGAAAAATGGTATAAATTCACGACTTTTTCTTAGCATATACAGGATAAACAACTGATACAAGGATAAATTTGAAAAATCCCGTTCCCGTTGAAGCATCTTGATTCCCGTTCCCGGTGGACAAATCCCGCTCCCGGTAACCCCAATCCCGTTTTCCCGGCCTAAAATAAGGCCAATCCCGGCTCCCGTTTTACCCCTTCAGGACCCTGCTATTATTAAACAGCGCCCGCACATGACTAGAGGCGCTGTCCAGTGTATATTCTGCAACTCTCGTTAATACACTACCACCTAGCTAAGCAGCTTGTTAGAAACCCTCTAGCCTCGCCCAACGCTCTTATTTCTGTGCGTGCCAGGAACAATAGCCTGTCGCAATTGTCGTTACTATGTTAGAATGATAAACCAAATAAGGCATTGATCCCAATTTGAATATTATTTCCAGGCATCACGATTTGCAAAAACATGACTCCTATTATAGTAACATCCTGTTTGTGGTCTCTGTGCCCAAGTATATGCCTGATAAGGCAAAGAAATGACTCATCATATTTAGAACTGCTTGATTTAAAGTTCCGCTCCGTTTCACTGCTGGTTATATTATCCGGGGTTGCGTCGTTGTTATATAATGTCACGTGATCGAGGACTAAAATTCTGTAAGGCGGTAGTCACGGATAATTGTTATGAAGAAAGAAAATGAAATGACAGTTTTACTAAACATTTTAGAAATTGTCCTGGAAATTGTCAATGAACAACAGACAGAAAGTAGCGGAAGAATCTGTGGGTAAACATGGCTTCTTTTCGCAGAACGAAAAGATCGATGCGACCTTAGGCGATTTGGGTGTTCCTGAAAATGTCACTCGTGGTCGTTCATTTGGACTCCTCGGTGTAAAAAGCTGCCGGGTCTCAGGGTCAGAACTTGGGAAGGCCGCCAAGTTTCACAAGTTACCTCAAGAGGCGTCATTATAACAACGGGAATAAACTGTACAAACACTTGACTCAACACTCATATTCTTCCAGTCACTGCGATAACCTGATTTAACTGTAGTAGTGATTTGGAAGTTGGTACCGGTCTACAGCAAAGCTACGGGCCTGCTATAAATGTACTTAATGCTTTAAAAGACGTTGCAGCTGTTGCCGTGAAAGGTGAGAATATGTAGTCCGCTTTTAGCCTGCCCAGGATGATGTTCTAATAAAATGTTCTCCGTCTTCTCAGAGGCACCTAAACGCGAGAAACTAGTGCAAAACATCTTTTTGCCAGGAGATGAAAGATTGAAAATTTTGGGAAGAAGGGGCCGGCACTTTTCAGTTGCCAGTAAAACACTTTGTTTTTTCTTTCATGTTTTCTGTATTTTTCAACTACGCACACAGCCGGCTCTGCACACAAATGTAATTTCTCTTTCGCGATTGTGCGAGAAAATGAAGTGAGTCATTTTCAATTTATCTGCCTTAGACGGCCTTACAACTGACGAAAAATTACTTTTTTGTGGCCTTTAGATAACCCCTTTGCTGAGTTTAAAGTCTCTAACATGCGTCGGATACTCTTCTAAAACTGTGGAGCAAATGTTGTGTGCAGGTCATTGAATCGAGATCACTCTTGAAAGCGCGAGTTGCTGTTTATGAAGCAAAAACACTGACGCCATCTTGTAAAACCCGGCCAGAAGACCAGACAACGAAGTTGTGACAGTTGTGTGCAGAGGCATCTTCAAAACACTCGATACTAGCAGGGAATGATTCCATCGACAGGATAATACAAGGCCTTCCGGGTCCTAAAATCGCCATTTTGTCACAGCAACATTACGGCATTTTTTGGCGTTTTAGGGGAAAATGAGGTTAGAGCACGCTATTAAATTTGGGGGCATTTTTAGGCGTTTTTTTGGGGCGATTTAAGGTAATTTTTAGGCATTTTAATAGGTTAGTTAAAGCTATTTAGCGCATTTATATGCGTTTTGGGGGCGTTTCTGGACGTTTTAATGCGATTTTAGGACCCGGAGTAGGCCTTGTACAAATATCTTTGGAGCCGTGTTGTTTATTGCCTCTATATATTGCGGAGGGTTTCCTATTGATAAAGTTTTTGCAAGGTTTTAAAAGGCGAGACAAAAGCACAGTCGAATAATAACTCTTTAGTTTACTAAACAATTCTCTGGGCAATTATCTGCTTCAACGTTCTTTGGTTTAGACGAGAAAAATAGCGCTTCAAGCATAGAGGCACGCATGAAGCTCCTGAAACTCATTCATAAATCAGAAAGACTTCGAGCTTGAAAAATATCGGACCGATGTTTCGAAAGCAATAGTGTTTGACTTCCGCGAAAAGCAAAGAGCGATAAAATCATTGATACAGCACGAAACAGCACCGTTTCAGTTGTGGTCAACGTATTTACTTGGCAGCAAAATAACAGCGCGGATTTTTTGCCAAAATCATCTGAAATGAGTCGCTACATTGTGCATGTTCCAACCAACGACATCATACAACGACTACCCCCATCCTCCTATGAATGGTTTTAAAACTGGAAAATGTAGTCCTAACGACAATGTTAGCTGGCCCCTACTGGCAAATCTGACTCTTCAGACCAGAAACGCACCCCCTTCCCCAAAATCTAGATCCGCCTCTGAGATTACATTATTGACCATTGGTTGTGTAATGGAGAATCCAGCCGAAACGTCTGTAAACAATGTAAACAATGACGTCAGCTGGAATCGGCCTATCATCACGTGATCTGAATTAGGGGAAACAAGAGGTAAACAACGTTAGCCGATTTTGTCAAATCCGTTCGATTCTTTTCTTTTCGTTTCAGAACACAATGGGCACGCAGAGAACACTAAAGCTATTCATAGTTGTTGCCATAGCGACAATCGCCTCACGTTTTTCTACGTTTACTTCAGCTGTGCTCAGGCCAGGCGGGTATGGTCCAATCTAGTCCAGTCTCCTTCGCGGCTCCGTTTGTGTCTGTGGTCGCCGAAAGGAGAGTCCAAAAACCTTTGAATGGTTGAAGTTCTTAACTAGTGCATGTGTATTCAAAGGTTTCTGGAATCTCCTTTCGGCGACATGCAACGCGGAGCCGCGAAGGAGAGTTCAGGGGCTGGACTAGATGATCTAATCAAACGTTTTCATGGCAATTTATTAAAAAAGTACATTTGCATGATGACGTGTTGACTAGAACTACCAGAAACCTTTGCCTGGTGACTTAATGTGTAAATGAATTTGTTGATCTTAATAAGAAAAATATACTGAAAAAGGTTTCTGGTAGTTGTAGTCAAATGACGTCATCGTACAAATGCCCTATTGGCAGGCGTCCGAAACACAGGAGAATATGAATCTATTTTTAGATTGTACTGAGATTTTGAATCCCGCGAGAATTAGTTGTCATGGTTACAAATTATGTCCCCTTTCTCAAAAGAAAGATGACAGAAATAAGCGCCGCCACATCACGGCACGCCTTGAACCCAAGCATTCTCACTCTCAAAGTGGCGAATCCTGGCGTTCCGTGAGAAAGCTCGAGGACTGGGGCCCAAGTGCGGTGACGTCACATTACCACCTAACACCACCACAGGAAGCCCACCCAGTCTAAAAATAGATTCTTCTACTCCTGCGCATATGACTAGAAGGACCTGGAAGTAGTGGAGTAGATGGAGGCTCCTGGTGATGGGCTCCTGACATTATAAAATATGAGCATGTGTAGGTAGATGTGACACGGGAAACATGTCTTTGTTTTTTTTGTCTTGAATTGACAGACAGAATGTCGTCACGACGTACAGAACGTATTACGTGAGTGAACAGCGTTCAAGGGCAGTACAGAAACAGAGACGACATTGCGCCAGGACATGCGTCAGAGATTGTATTATTTTTTGTTGCAAAAAAAAGAATAAGTGCAGGTAACGATTTTGAGTTCTTGTCAGGCTTGGTCCAAACTAGTTCAACATTTGATTCAACATTTGTTAACGCGCAAACCAAGTATTGAATAATAATGTAACAAATTGTATAGGTACCAGTTCAGGATATTTATTCAGCAAGGCTTAACTCACTGGCTTACTCACTCTACTAACTCCTAACTACATGATAACGTTTATAGGGCACAGCTCGGGGTGCTTCTCACGGTGGGCTGAGTGTTCACTTGAAAAAGGGGAAACGTTCTTTAGCTTGTTCGTTCATGTTTCGGAATGTTTGGTTATCAGAGCTATAGCCTAGCTGATTCGCGCATGAGCACTTGCCGTGGGAAGAGTTTAGTTTGTTCCTTTCCAAGTTTAGGCATAGGCTTCCCAGGATCATTGAGCGAACTTTAGAGTTAATAGTTTGCAGTTTTATAGTGTCGCTGTGTGAAGTTTGACTGAGTTCGATAAGCGCCAAAATATGAGTATCTACCCTTATCTAGTCCTTTAGTACTTCGATAAAGTAGTGATTTATTAAAGTACTAAAGGACTATATAAGGGTATTTTTCAAACTTTTTTATTTTTCGTAGGTACTCATATTTTAGCGCTCAACGAACTAAGTTAAACTTCACACAGCGACACTATAAAACTGCAAACTATCAACTCTAAAGTTCGCTCAATGATCCTGGGAAGCCTATGGTTTAGGTTGTTATAAAAATTGTTCTCTTTGATAACTCTTATCACCGTGGGAGGAACTTCTAAGACGTGCCCTTCACAAACACTGTTACGAAAATAATGATAGTACCTGAGAATTGACTTGGGTAAATCCCTACAAATCAACAATTACTATAAACCTCTTATACAATTCCTAGAACAGCTCCGTAACAATAATGTTAACCTGACTTATCAAACCAATTTCAAAATACGGTAGGTGCCGGTGTTTGGACCTACAAAATGTCTTTGCACTGTTGAAGTCACTTTGCAAATGATCGTGCTCAACCCAACCCCACCCCAGCAACAACACAGACAGACAGACAGATAGATCAGATCATTTCCACTAAGAGAGAGGGACCCTCTTTTCTCAAAGTCCTGGACCCCCTCCTCGATACGAGGCCATCAGTTATCACAGTCAGTGACCCTCAGACGCACATCAAGCGCGAGCTATGACACTCTCTTGCTTTTCCCTTGAAACTATGTATAACATTTTTTGCAGATACACTACCTATTATGTCGTGCAGGTCAATGTTGTCAATGTGTCGCGGAAACGCCCAATTTACGCATGCGCACAAGGCTGGCGTCAGCAAGGAAGTGAATGCCCGATTGGTAAATAAACAAAATAGCGCTGTTCACGCTGACGTCATCCTTTGTTATTAATATGCCAACTAGAGATCGATTGGCTCACAGAACAAAGGGCGCTATTCAATCTACGGTTGGCACATTAGCATTAGAATAGTTATGTTGATAAACAGTGAATAGCGCTATAGTATCATTCAAAGCTTCAGGAGGCTAGATTCCGCTATAAAGAAAATAGCACGAAAAAAGCGATATATCGCCCCTGTAGCTGCACAGATATCACCTTTTTGAGTGTTATTTTCGGCGAAACCGAGCTACGGACTGAAGACTTAAAACTTGAATCATCGGGCTCAGTAAGATTGTTTGGCAAGGTGAGGGCTGAGTTTGGTGAAAATGTATGAAAACTTGGCGAAATGAGGGGGGGGGGGGGGGAGGGGGGGGGGGGGGGGGGCTTCGCCGTCCCTGATCGTATGATGTCT
This sequence comes from Scolanthus callimorphus, assembly GCA_033964015.1. Taxonomy (NCBI): domain Eukaryota; kingdom Metazoa; phylum Cnidaria; class Anthozoa; order Actiniaria; family Edwardsiidae; genus Scolanthus; species Scolanthus callimorphus. Next base: position 28,375,118 of record CM066917.1, read on the forward strand.
CGTCCTTAATTTCGGCACAAAAAAGAGATATCAAACGATAGCGTATTCCTTGGTTTCATCTGATGATACCTACAGTATCAGCCAATCACAGCTGTTGAATGGCAATAGATCCCATTGAAAACAAAGCGCAAAGGTTCCCGGTTGACTATGGGCCTTTAATGTTTACTATAGTTTTTCGTCCATAAAAGGGGTGGGGCTACCTTACACCCTCACTATCAGAACAAAACTACTTTGACAAGTCTGGATCCAAGCCCTCCTCCCTCATTAGCTTCAGATACGGATTTCCGGGAGTTTTCCGGAGTGCTTTCGGTGCCTGTTTCGCAGACTAGCAGGCGGGAGATAGTGTTTTTTTTTTCGCACAGAGGGGCGCGCTCCATCTTGAAAAAAATTTTGGTCGCGCAGCCTGGGGACGAACCAAAAAATCACGAAGCTAAAACAACCTCGTCCCCAGGGTCTTCTCGGTCGTTTTTCAAAATGGCGGTTAGCTCAGAGAAGACCCTGGGGGAGGCTGAGTCACATGACCGCTTCGAAACAAAAGAGAAGATCGTTCCCATGTCCTCAAACAGTGGTCATGTGACTCAGCCTCCCCCAGGGTCTTCTCTGAGCTAACCGCCATTTTGAAAAACGACCGAGAAGACCCTGGGGACGAGGTTGGCCCACCGCCGCGGCCAATCTCGTTCCCAGAGCCCGTCATCTTTTGGCCAGCGGCAATCTCCTCTGGGAAGAAGTCTTTAGCCATTTGGATCACTTTTTCGAGAGATATCAGGTTGTGAACAACCTCGTCCCCAGGGTCTTCTCGGTCGTTTTTCAAAATGGCGGTTGACTCCAGAGAAGACCCTGGGGGAGGGTGAGGCTGAGTCACATGACCGTTTCGAAACAAAGGACAAACCTCATTCCCATGTTTTCAAACAATGGTCATGTGACTCAGCCTCCCCCAGGGTCTTCTCTGGAGTCAACCGCCATTTTGAAAAACGACCGAGAAGACCCTGGGGACGAGGTTGGTTTGTGAATGATATCTCTCGAAAAAGTGATCCAAATGGCCTAAGACTATTTCCAAGAGGAGATCACAGAGGGCTAATAAACAAGTAAGTACAGCATGATTGAGCAATTCTTTTATTTTCATTATTTTACAAATTTTGACTTCAACGTAGCTAATATGCAAGCTATGCAGAGTGCTAAAACAGCCTAAGGCTAAATTCATTCAATTAGTATATATAATAGGACTCCATGCTGTCCAATTAAGAAAAAATTGGATGATTCAGAGGAACTCCAAAATTGGACGAGGCCGCAGGCCGAGTCCAATTTGGATTTCCGAGGAATCATCCATTTTTTTCTTAATTGGACAAGCATGGAGTCCTGTTATTTATTAATTATATAACATCAATGTTCAAACCCAAACTGTCCAATTTTAGCGCGAACTGTCCAATTAGAGCGCACGCAATCCAATTAAAAAAATAATTGGACGATTCAAGAAAATCGATCGGCCGGCACAATGGGATTTCGAGCTGGCTATATAATTAAATTTATTTAATATGATAACACTAACACAGAGCTTGGGCGACCTGTGGTGGCTATCATTGAGTTCATTGGGCTCTCTGGCACTTCCTTCTGATCCAACAACCAAGCTTATTTTAGTCTCTTGGTCCACAGCAATTTGTGCGGTGGTTGTCATAATTCAGGGAAATGCATTAAACCTGGAATTTGTCAGTGTTTATCCGGGTGGACTGGAAGGAGATGTAGACAAGGTGGGTAGGTTAAACTTAATATTAATCTGAATATTAAATGTATATATCTATATTATAAAAAAGTCATAGAATTTAATTCTAGCATTGAAACCGAGCTAAATTAAAAATACTATATAAATAGACAGTCATAGCAGTGGGTAATAGACAGTGGGTATATATAAAGCCATAATTATATATATTAAATGCACAGACATAAACCCTGGGCTGCCAGTGTCTCATGGTCATTGTCTTCTAGATATAAACGAGTGTACAACAAGAAATGGAGGATGTGAGCATATCTGTGTCAACACCAACGGGTCATATTACTGTCAATGCAGGCCGGGCTTTCTCCTCCAAAGTCACAAATTCTGTCGTGGTAAGTCCTTTTTCCTTACTAATGAGCAACCGTATAATTCACCAATCCCGCAATCATTGTTATACCCCTAGTTACTGTTGCTACGTCGGACAAGCCAAATTTTATCTTTGGCATAGAGTGCGGAAAAGACACCGATTACAGGGAGGTGTTAGATGTTGTTGCATGCAATTTGGATTTTATATTTTTATCTTGAAAAGCTGAATAATTATTGAAAAATCTTTGATATTCAAGTTTTGTTGCTCGGACATTTTGAATTCCATAGGGAAAACTTCCTATTGTTTGCTATAAGTGGGCGGAGCTATCGTCAAAATAGGGATTGGTCAATTGTAGAGGTTGGCCATGCATCTAGAAAGTTCTTGCCTGATACTCAGGCTAATTCAATGGGATCATAGTTAGTAGAGGGAGACTCCCTCTAATAACTATGATGGGATGCAATCTTGTCCCCAGAGCCCACATATCTTTCAGGCTAGCGCCAAGATACAGAACTCTGTAATAATGCTCTGACATAAGAACTGGCCGTTGTGACATTTTTGCCCCCCCCCAACCGCCCCTTGAGGGGTGGGCCAGACATATTCTCTCAGGCTATGATGGTAAGTGTGGGGCTTTAATGTGATTAAAGAAAGGTTTGTGGCATGCCAAAAATGTAACAATGGAACAGGATGTTTGATTAATTTATGTATATAGACTCGAAAAAAAGATGCCTTTGCTAATTGTTTTTGCACATTTTACCCAGATAATAATGAATGTGCAAAGAATAATGGAGGCTGCAAGCAACAGTGTGTTAACACCCAAGGCTCATATCAGTGCTCTTGTTTGCTCGGTTATAAACTCCTTGATGATGGTAAAAACTGTGAAGGTAAGTCATGTATATGTCATAATGTCCAATAATGCTCATCAATCAATGGATACCCGGCTGAATCTAAGTGAAAAACTTGCAGGAATTGCAGTGATGCAAATTTTGGATATGGCACTCTTAGTAGCCATCTTGCTTTGGCTTAGTAGCCTGGCCAGCTGTATTGCATTTCGATAAACACATGATGCCCATTGACTCAGGTGACGCCTTTGACAAAGTTGCCAAGAGTCACTATGAGATGGCATTAAATACATTCTTTTTCTTGCTCTCGCATGTCTTCTATATTAGAATAAAGAAAATATATTGCAGTATTTGATGAGGACTTTGATATATATTATAAACAAATATGAATTGTCATGACTTTCAGATATTGATGAATGTAAAACCAACAATGGCGGTTGTCAGCATCTGTGCAGTAACAATGCAGGCTCATATAAATGCTCTTGTCGGCGCGGGTACCAGCTACTGAAGCGCAAGTACTGCACAGGTTAGTATGGGTTAGCATATGTAGTAGAGTTGGAACAAAATGAACTGGGAAGCACGATTGGCTCAGTGTTACAGCATTGGGTTTCTCAACGCTTTGGTCCGGATTTGTCTCCCAGCTGTCATAACTTTCAGATAAGACAATAGTACACTAAGGTCCTGCCTCGCCTTCACTACCCAACCCAGATCCAGGGGTATGTCTAAGAACCACTGTGGGCATAATAAGCCCCCTGGAACTTGACCACCCCAGTGTGTGTGTGGCCACTTGGCTGCAAGCGGCACCTTTGAGACCCAGTGATGCATTATTCAGCTTCTCTCCCCCCATCAGTGATCAGCATCAGAAATTAAGTGTCCCCAGTTTTATAAAAACATTCACCCATAAAATTGAAGAGTGACTTGCAATTAACCAACTTCTAGGGTACTATTATACGTAATATAAGCACCTCCAAGTCATACATTCAAGTGAAATCCAACAACAGCTGGTAGTTCTATTTTTAGCCATCGTTTAGTGGGAATGACAAACAGAAAACAATGAAAACAATATGTTACTAAAATAGACACTTTTCTGATGCACAACAACACTTTTCTGATGAACAACAATGATACAAGATTCTTACTCTTAAATGGGCTCTTACACTCTGGTATAGTTGGAGTGTGGAGTAGTTGAATGTGCCAACTTCCTTGAAACCTATTTTACTTTGACAGACATTGATGAGTGTTCCATCGGTCAACATGGCTGCCAGCAGACATGTGTCAATCATCAGGGCAGCTTCACGTGCACTTGTCGCCATGGATTCACTCTCGATGCTAACAAGAAAACATGCACAGGTAACATTCTTTATAATAGCATTGACAAAGAACCTGAAGATTTTTATATATCAAATTTCTCTTAAAGAAATTTTGTGGAGTGACTGCAAAAAACACTGAGTCACCATCACTCCATATGCACACCTTACTCTTATCCAGTTTACCAAAAAAATGAGAGCAGCAGAAAACTTGAAAAAGATGAAAAGGACAAGCAGTCAGAGCTGGTGTGGATTATTATTATATCCTCAAATTTTTAACTCTTACACCACGACATGCCAGTGTTATGTAAGGAGATGTGATTGATGCAAACACTTGTTAAAATCCCATTAGGAGGGGGGCATCCACCCTCTCCCCTTTCCCGTGACCCCCTTGTAACTCCAGCAATAATAAATCTTGAACCACTGATGTGACAGCTGTTTTCTTTTGTATGTGATACAGATATCAACGAATGTCTCCCTGGAGGAGTGGCGGGCTGTGCGCATATCTGTAGGAACACTCCTGGTAGCTACCAGTGCCTTTGTCGTGGTGGATATCAAATTGGAAAGGACAAAAAATCATGTACTGGTGAGTGTTAAGGGCTATTGTGTAACTTTTCTAACAAAGGAAACCTGCTCAGAGCTCAAAGGACCCCTGCATCGCTAGTCTTATATTTTTGTTGTTGTCTACAGACATAAATGAGTGCGTGCTTGGTTATTGCTCTCAACTTTGCACCAACACCATTGGTAGTTTCTACTGCGCATGCCTCCCTGGATTTTTCATGACCGCTGATCAACGGACGTGCAAAGGTTTGTACCACTGCAATCACACGCACGCATGCGTGCACGCATGCACTACGCACACACTTTGGTCCAGCTGATCTCACTTTAAGGTGCGAGAAGGATTGTTTGTCAAAATGAAAACGTTCCTAGGTCCAGCGAGTGATACCCGAATTTTCGTAGTTTTGGGAATTAAAAACTATATTTAATCCGGGGAGGAGAAGGAAAACATTTTATACTCAATTACAATATATTTTTAGAATCTGCTTGGAACGCTTGGTGATGAAGCAAAAATCGTTCTGATTGGCTAATTTGAGGGCAGGAAATCTTCTGATTGATAATAATGGTACTAATATTAATATGTGATGGTAGATTTGAAATCACACTGATTTCTGACCAAAACATTTTGTTTGAAAACGTTTGCAATATACCGCCATAAAAATGAAAAACATTTATTGTCCCTAAAGCCGGGGAAATACGAGGCACAAAATTCCTCAACTTGTCGCGCAACATTGTTGCGTTGCAAGTTGATGAATGATGTTGCGCGTTTTTTATCTCGCGCCACAACTTGTCGCGCAACAAAAACATTTGTTGCAAGTTGTGAAAACTTGTTGCGCGAAGTAGAGCGCGGGTCTACTTTGAGCCACAAATTCTGGCTTTGTTGCTCGTTTTTCATCAAACACACAACTTGTCGCGCACCATTTTGCCTACAATTCAAGTTGATTAGTCAATAGAAATGAGGTGCTAAGGGGCAAAATTCGCCTTGGGCTCGCATGAGTGATCATCAAAAATGAAATGTTGCGCGACAAGTTGTGAATTTGATGAAAAACGAGCAGCAAAAACTAGACTTGCAACGCAGCAATGTTGCGCGACAAGTTGAGGGATTTTGTGCCTTGTATTTCCCTGGCTTAAGGCCCGCGAGCCCCTCGAGTAGGCTTATCAAGTGACGTTTACATTTTGACACAGGTTACCCATGTGTTCCAATTTTTGCCCCTTTCCATGGCTCGCTCAATTGCTCTGGTAGAACTACAGGGAAGGTGTGTAACACAACATGTGACAAAGGATACGAGCTTCGAGGTTTACGATCACGTGTTTGCCAGGCGGGACGCACCTGGTCTGGGCCGGGAGCTATTTGTAAAGGTAAATTGAGATCATATTCTCGAGACCCAAGTGATAGATTGGTGTATTTCAATTATTAAAATATTTTAAAATATTTCACTATTGTCGCGCGCTTAAACACGCTGCGCGGTGCAACAGCGTGCTATGCATTTCCACCATCTGACTATACATTTAATGGGTGAGAATGGGTGATAGGTCTGTCTAGGACTTTCATATTTCTGTGATTTCTTCCTTGTTGTTTCAGTGAAGCATTGCCCTTTATTTCTCCCTGAAAATGGCTTCGTCCAGCTTCCATGCCGAGCATCGTACAAATCGAAATGCACCTTGGGATGTGATCCGGGGTATTACTTGAATGGAAGCAATCAAGTGACGTGTGAAGCAGACACAAAATGGAGCCCGGATTTGCCTGTCTGCCTTGGTAAGTCTTGTTTCCCTCCACTCGACCCAAAAATGCCAACAGAACACTAAAGAAATCAAGATATTTTTAAAAAAATAGTAGCGACCCTATCGGCACGTCACAAAATATGCGTATTGACGACACTAAACGACTATATTTTGTCTCGGAAAAAACACTACTGATTTCGGTTGTAATGTTGTACAATTTGTTTCTACCATTTAGAGATCCAAGTCTGCAAACCTAACCCATGTAAGCATGGTGGATCATGTCGGAGTCTTAGTCAAACAAACTTCGCTTGCAACTGTACCAGGACGCCATTCAAGGGCCCAACATGTGAAACTGGAATGCTCGTTACTCCTAAATACCCAAATCTCCTACTCGGAAAAGATGCCAAAGTAACATTCAAAGTATCACCTGTACCTCGCAAAACCTTTGTCTCATTCTCTGCAGAAGGTTTTAAGTTTGAGCCAAACAGAGTCGATCTCGTGCCCGGTGACAGCAAGGGATTCAACACATTTTCTGTGCATATCAAGAGTTTGACAGCTGGAGTAAAAGTCATCATTTACATCATTGGGGGTCCGGGAGCTAGTTCGTTTGAAGCCCCAGAACCTAGCTTTTTGACGGTTTATAAAACTATAGATCAGTGTAAAAAACGTTCAAAATTCAACTATAAAAGTAACCCACTAGCTTCAAGATCAGGATGTTATCAGATGAGCCTCGCACGATGTCCGGGCAAGGTGTTGGAGATAGCAGGGGTATCCACCGAAAAATGGGAGTTTAACGGCAAATCCTTCAGAACAAAGGGAGTGGTCCACTTATCGGCGTCTAAAGCTGAGGCGGTTCCTCTTGCAGCAATGGGAACCACCCTGGTAAAAAATGCGTTACCATCGAGTGACGACAAGAAACCGTTCAAACCGTCCCAGAAGCTCATATGCAATAGAGCACCGGGAAAAGCTCTTGATCTAGCATGCCTACCGAATAATCTTCTTGCCTCGGCGTTCCTAGAAAAGATCGTAAAGCGCTTTCCACAGTGGATATCTATTCTAGCTAACGAGACAACTGATAGCTCTCTGCAGGTAACAGATCTTGTAAGTTATATATGGAAAGGTGATCAACTCAAGACTATGTTTGGTAAGTCGAGGTTGACGGTCAGTGATAACGATTTATTTGCTGTCTTACTCTATCGAGGCCCTCTTCGAGTTTCAGTGAACCATAAGACCGAGGTTCTCCACCACAAACAAGTCGGGTATCATGTCGTTGCTATCGATCTTTGCCGTGGCGATCCTGGAAATATTCTGATCTTGTTCAATCCCTTGACATTGGAAAGATGGTACACGATAGCAGTACCTGAGAGGTTGTCCAAGTTGGGGTTGCGTGTAGAACCTCTTGGGTTCCAGTTCTCGAAAGCAAGGTTGCTTACATCCCCTGCTGTCCAGTACTGGGATGGAAAAGGAATGAAGAAGAAGGGCTCGCTTCGTAGTGACGCCGAAATGTTAGGAAAGGCGGAATGGTCCATGACGGAAACTAGCTGCCCCATGAATATGACGCTGATGTTCCGTGGGAAAATGACCATAACATCTTTGATGTTTGATAAGAAGGTAAGTGACCAGAAAAGAACTGCTTGTAATTCATTGCGTTTCGTTCCGCACGCGACACTCGCGAACCCGCACCCAGCAACCCGCGCTCCACACTCCGCACTCCAAGCGTGTTCCGACTGCTAAACTATGGACAGTCCATCCTGCACCCCGCACCAAGCATCCCGAACCCCGAACCCCGCACTCCGTGTAATCGAGAGGTGCAAATAAAGATGCCCTGCACTCCGCACTGCACACTCGGAGTGTGGTCCGACTGATAAACTACGGACAGCGTACTCAACTTCTGCACCCCTGCATTCCGGATCACGCATTCCGCATTCCGCATTCCGCACTCCACACCCGGAGTTTGGTCCGACTGATAAACTACGGACAGCTTACTCCACTCTCCACACTCCGCATCCCCACTGACGTACGTCTTACAGACTTGTTTCATTTGTTCTCTCGTGAAGGAATTCCTGCCCCCTGACTGGGATGCAACTCTTGAAGGGGTCGTTGATGTTCAACACAAGATCCTAATCCAAGGACAGCGTGCAACTCTGAAACTGAGCTTACAACGTGCCAAGGGATACATTGGTCTCAAGGGTAGGGACGAAACCCTGGATTAAGACGTCTTGTTAAACTAATTTGAATAAGATTGACAGTTGTTGCTTGCACAAAACCTTCATGCCCCTACACATAGAGAAAACAGTTTCATCTTCTTTTAAGTAAGCCGCGAAACCGCTCGTGCCCGTCCGCATGTGCCGCGTACCAACCAGGGATCGGTAGTCTTGACTTGGCGATCCTAGTGATATTTCTATAGAATGTCTAGCTTTGCTTTCGCTGGTTACCTTTCCTGTATCGTCCTGTATCTTAAGTATTATAAATCTTTCTTTGCAATTTGCAGGAAGTGGTCCTTCAAAGGGGTTTTTGTTCATCCATGGGTTATTAGTGGAAGACCCCTTCAAGTCAAGCCCCCTGAAGACCTTCGTCTCAGCATTTAGGCGCTCCTCCGTGTTTCTCTACACTACGGCGTCAGACGAAAAATGCACTAACACAACAAAATGGCACTTGATGAAGCTGGGGTTGAGGATACAAGGGCATGCAAGGTTTGGCCAACTAGTCTTTCCGCAAAGCACAGTTGACCTTTTCCTTTTGCAGGAAGATGCATCCGGGAATTGCAGATGTAATAAGTGCTCGTCGAGGCAGACTCGCATCGCAGTGACATTTCCGAATGAGACAACGCTCGGAAGGTTCTTTACTCTTCCTAAATCGGGAAATTTGGAGATAACTATTCCTTGTAATGCTTCATACGCAGGTGCCTCCTTTGATAGTGAGTTGAGCTTGTTGGGGACAAAATACCAGTGAAACTTCAGATCAGTAGCAACTCGTTATCTCTCGGCGGACTCGTCACTATTCGTGTTTATGGGCAGTTCTTGGCAAAGGTCACTATATTTGCGCCACTACAGAGCTGGGAATCCATGACAGTTAGGATAAAAGGAAGCCTCCAGAAATCCAAAGGCGGAAATGATTTGCTCACTCGAATAGAGACGGTAATCCACGGCTATACAAAAAGTGTCGGCGAAAAGGCTTCTGGCAGATTAAAGGCTCGTGATAATGCCCATAACAAGGCAAAAATAAGGCTCCAGAAAGCTAACGAACGCTACATGCGAGCAACGCAAGTATACTCGAGAGAAGCACGCACGTATCACCTGCTGTCAGTAGCAGCGAAGAAGGCAAATGATGCCGTGAAGCTTTTGAAAAATAGAATCTTAAACAGCAGCGCTGAGGTGCGCAAATTGCACGCCAATCTGCAAAACCTTTGTCATCTTGAAAACTGTCCGTACGTGTGTGAGGGAGGTGTGGCTTGTTCAAAGTGTTTTCATGACGTCATTGTTGTAGTCTCAGGGGTGTGTCCTGCTTCGTGTCACAAAGTGAAGCAAAGGAGAATTAAACCAACCCAGGTTGTCCGAGTTTGCAAAGATTGGTCTTGCAGGCGCATACACGGCAAACGTGGATTTTTCAGGATTGTGAAGTGTGCTTTTAAAAGGGTCATCAGGTTCGTGGTACCAGTTATTGTAAAAGTTGGATTAACACTAATTGGAGTCCCCCCGCCTATCTCGGCTGCAGTTGCCGGCGGCGTCGGTGCCGCAATGGATGGTAAGGACCTCTCAGACATTGGCAAGGCGGCCATTGCGGGATATGAGAGCAAGGGTGTGAACAAAACAACTATTAAAAGTCCCGCCTTTGGGAAGAACGTGGCTACGGGGGCTTTAAAGGCGGTTTTCTCCGGAGGCTCCTGCACGACGAAGGGACACTGGAACTGTTGGGTAACATACAAGTCTTGCATTCATCCTCTGTTTCACTACCAGTACATCCATACTCCATACAGATGTTCAGTAGTATGCTACAAGGAGATCGTCAAAGAGACAGTTGAGAACAGTGCTGCTCACATGTGGAGTGCGCCCACAGAGTTAAACACCGCAAGTGTGTGAAAAAGAACGAAGAATGCCGAGAAATCAGAAAACTGACTCTTCTCAAAATAGCACAGGTCCAAGGGAATTTAGTCAGACCTTTTGTCAGGTTTCAAGAAGCTAGTAAAGAGTATGCTGAAGCCGACTATAGACTCCAAAAACAAAGAATTGCACTTCAGAGAGCGACGTACACGAGAGATGCGACGAAGCGGGCTGCAGATGCCATGGCGTCGACTGTTAACATAACAAACAGGGCTAAACAGGAGACACGCAACCTGTTTCAAGACGCGATCCACCTGGCGGGGCTTTCTGAGTCTGTCAAAGGCGGGAAGCTACTCAAAATTGAAGATATACGTTTTGATGAGTTTGTACGAAGTGGATCAATACCTGTTCTGCCTTTGAAGGTGTCAGTCACTCAGGTGCACAGCAAAGGGCCTTCTCGCTCGTTAAGGTTGTATCTAGACTCAAGGGATATCTGGGGGTCAGTTTATCGAGCGTCGACGAGGATCATAAAAGAATTTTTCGGCGATGCGCTGCTTGTATTCCGAGGTGAAGCCGTGTTTGAAAAGAACGATTCCAGGAGGAAACGTCGTGCATTCGAGAACCCTCGGGAAGAGGGTGATGAACTAGCGTCACTGGAAATCTATAGCCTAAAATGTGCCCAGTTGGCTGCTTACAGTCGCAGACTGAGGGAAATCTTTGCCATTTTATATAACATTAGCATCGAGGCGCAAGACGGTGTAAGAGCCCCGAGAAATCGTAGCATTGCTAGAAACAGCTCTTTACCCGCGCACGTCGAGGTTAACACCACAGCCGCAGCAAATCTCAATATTTCCATTAACGATATCGACGCATTCAGGAAACAGGCGGCCGTACATGCTGATAGACAAGATGAACAAGGAAACAGAATAGAGCAACTGCTGGCTGAGCTTGATGCCTACAAAGTCGAGTTAGCAAGTACAGGGCTGCTTCTAGAATGGAAGACCAGTGTAGATAGGGTTTTGAACAGTTCGTCTGATAATTGTACAGGTCTGGAGGATTGCGTAGAAGATATCACACAGGGCATGCGTGCGATACTAGAAAACGTCCGCCTTCCTGAGGCAAAGCGAATGAGAGAAATCATTGCGGTAATAACACAGGTGGCCAATCTGCTGATAGAAAATGAGAGCCTGAAGTCAACAAAGGCAGTCAATGGCTCTAAGTCTATTCTAGACCTGTTGGACGAAGCAGATAGGATTAAGATCTTCTGTGCACAGTCTCCTGTTATTATCTCTCAGCCAAGGTCATTCACAGAAACAGGAATAGGAGCTCATGTAACCTTGTCTTGTAATGGCAAAGGGGAACCACCACTTTCCTACTCGTGGAAACGAAATGGGATTATTCTCCCCGGGTACACTAGAAATGTATTAAGTATCAAAAGTGCGAGCAAGAAGGATTCTGGTAGTTACACGTGCGTGGTAAGGAATCACGCGGCCGCAGATGAATCTAGACCAGGTCACGTGACTGTCCATTCTCCTCCCAACTTCTTTGCACAGCCGCCAGCAGAACTGGACATTGCTATTAACGGTCCTTTGGTTTTAACATGTAAAGCTTCCAGTACTGCCCTGCCTCTCACCTATCAATGGCTTTATAAATCTGCCAAGTCCAGCGGAATCACTGAAATAAGCAACCAAACCTTTCCGATCTTACAGCTTTCGCGCATGCGTGCAAATGACAGTGGGTGGTACTCATGTAACGCGTCTAGTCACTATGGTTACCGTCTGTCACATGATTGTCACGTGCGAGTGCTTTCATTCTCGATGGCACGGCCTAGTGCGTTTCTCTCATTTGATATTAGCGGTAATCTGACGGTCAACCCGACACGCGTGCGACGGTCAGTTGATTGGCAGCCGGACTGGGTTGAGCTTGATGCAAAGGAAGCTACCGAAATAGAGTCCGAAATCGGTCCATCACTCCAGGACATATTCACAAATGGTACCGGATTGCCTAGGGACACCATTGTTGATTACAATGTCAGCGAATGTTTTGAGCTGCAAAGTGCAGTCCTGATGTGCACCGTAAATATTCAGCTCCAGGGACTCAATACTACAAACAAATATGTCTACAATCGTACTGACGATGAGAATGCGATGAGTTTCATGAAGGCGAAGAATCAGCTGATTGGAAGCCTACAGAACTTGACATCTCCAAACAGGACATTCCCCACGGTCCAAGCAGGCGGAGCATTTTTAAACATCGACCCTGCGTCGTGGGAGCTTAGAAAACAAGCCAGCATATGCCCATACCACCAGGGACTGCACAGGAATGGTTTCCAATGCAGTAAGTACAATACTTGTATTAAACCCTGGCAGTATATAAAGACACGTCTCCCCTGGCAGTATATATAGACACGTCTCAGCTCCTGTAGACTGCTTGCAGTCCCTTCTTTGGCAAACGTCCGTAAATCGAGAGAAAGTCCTAATTCACGAGAGAAACAGCGCGCGCCACAGGGGAGTCTCACGGTAGCGCTGCTTGTTATCCGACACCTACAATTGTAGACTCTCTTGTGAGCTGGAATTACGAGCGCGCAAACAACCTACACTGTAGGACTAGGACTTACTCTTGATTTACGGACGTTCGCCAAAGAAGGGACTGCAGGCAGTCTACTTCTCCAGAAGTGCAAACTTTTGACGATAAGTAACAGTTCGCCTCCTCAGCAGGTATCTCTCTCAAGAAGAACAAAAGTAAATCTCGGGCTTCTTGTCGTACCCACTCCTTCGCGCCCATTGAATCCGAAACACAGGAAGCCCAATTCCTCTCAATTTCTTTTTGCCTACAGAGCTGCCTGTGGAAGAGGCTAAGTAAGAGTAATGATAGACTGCGGAAGACTTCCAGTCTAAAGTGTTTGTCGAGTGTTTGAAAGTTGCCATTTCTTTAGGTAGTTCGCTCGAGGTGTCTCTTTCCAAGGGCTTGCGTGATATAAAAGGGACATCTTTGAAGTCTATGGTGATTGCCTTAATATCTGTTTCCGTACGTAACCTGTTTATTTTTCGACTTTCCATTCTCGTGATGCGTCCGCCCATTCGCTTCTGTCACACGCGCGCCATCTTGGGCTATTAATCTCGCATGTAAACGAGGACAAGTAAGAAGGGGGAAGCGACAGGCATGACAAGCACGGGGTCTGCCACGAAATTGTAAATGTCGGATGGCAAATATTTTTTGTCACAGAAAACCGTGCTGACTAGCGTGACGAAGGGATGGTCTCCTGCTTTGGCCTTATTTGGCCAACAAGATGACGGCGCGCGGCAAAGGCGAATAGCATAATTTTTTATTGATCATGTCTTTTTTTGATACATCAACAGTTGTGTGCTCGCCTGGAAAGTACAGGGCGACGATAGGAACATGCCGCGCATGCCCAATGGGTTCTTATCAGCCTCGTGAGGGGCAACCTACATGTGTCACGTGTCCTCCAGGGTTCTCCACCAATCACGCGGGAGCAGAATCCTCCCTAGACTGTCAAGGTAGGAAGTAGTAATTGCTAGAAGCCCATCAACAGGAACCATTGACGCACGTTCAAAATCAGCAAATCAGCGAAAGCCCTCAACTGGATGTCCCAGAGCGGGTACGAGATGGGCATTTTCAAAATGTTTAAATTCTTTCCTCTCAATAACTTTGTTCATTTTCTGTACAAAGATCAGCGCATACGCATGTTCCGGATATCAAGTTCATTCAATCGTTTCATACTTCTGTAGCACTGATATTCAGGATGCACATGCGTTTTACAGCTCTGTTAGCCTGCTTGCATGCGGTAGATGGTGTTCTTTATCGCGGAACCCCGGTGTTCGTTATCGCGGTCGCCATCTTAAATTTCCTTTGAACGCACGGCCAACCTCATGGTTTTCCGCGATAAAAACTTATCGCCTGCAAACAGGCAACAGCCCATTCTCGTACCCAGAGCTTCCCGGCTCGTCTTCTCGCGGGGGAGGCTCTGGTGACAGCCACTGACGTATGCGCGAGATTTGATACAGAGACGTTGAGAGAAAGATCTTTCTGCGCTTGCACCATCGTTCAAAACCAGCCAAACAGCGAAGGTCTTCAAATGGATGTCACCAGAGCCTTCCCTGTGGGAAGACGAGCCGGGGAGCTCTGGGTACGAGAATGGTTACAGCCCGTTTGCAATGTCTGGCTCTTTGTGTTGTTCATACAATCAAGCGGATGCGTGATCAATTAAACTCGCCTATTCAAAAACTTAATACATGCATTGATTATTTCCAAACTCATTAGATCTCAACGAATGCCTTCCCAGAGGGGGAGCGGATTGTGCGCAAGTCTGTAAGAACACCCATGGTAGTTACCAGTGCCTATGTCATGAGGGATACCAGCTCGGCCAAGACAAAAGAGATGCATTGGTAACTAAAATTTACTTTCTACATTCGCCATTGGCGAAGTTTGCTTTGACAGTATTGGGATCCCCGGGCCGTGATCGCACCCTGTTCCGCCGTGCCTTTTCACAGTCATGCGAAATCTGCTCTATTATACTCCTGTTTCAATTAAGTTGGCCAGTGAAATCGATAGTGAAACCATGTATCATGAACCATGGTTAATAGTGTGGGCAAAACTGGTTCATATTTTGAGTTGAACTATGTTCTACTGTGTTTCGCGTCTTTCGGATGAGACAATAACCCGAGGTCCCGTCTCGCCTTTCTACCCTACCCAGTTCAAGGGGAGACGTTAAAGAACCATTGTGGACGTAATAAACCCTCTGGCAGTGACCACCCACAGTGTCTGTGCTTATGACCGCTTGGCTGCCAGTGGCGCCGTTGAGACCCAACGCAATTCAGCGCACGAGCTGCGAGTCTGGGGAGTCGGTCGCAAATACTTTCCAATTCTTACTTTAGATTAGGAATGCTCCCATACTAATATAGGGCCACAAAAAAAGAGAAAATAGTAGTCATAATAATAATAATTTAAAAAATCTAAAAGCGAATGCAAATGATAATTCTAGCCTGAAATCGGAGCAGTTTATGTCAAGTTATGCTTCAGATGTAGTAAACAATGCCCGACATGTAGTACAAACGATGCCATTGAGTGCAAATTCGGATAAAAAGCGACTTCATTACGATGCATCGTTCATTATACATGGTTTCAAGGAGCAACGTTAATTAAATTAGGTGTATAAGTATTACATTGGAAGAATTTCCTGGCTCTGATTTGGTAGCTGAAAATATGTATGATGAAAGTATAGGATTTCTGAAATCGCTTGTTACTGCTCTGAAATGACCGCTTTTGGCTCACGGACCTCCACCCCCGAGGGAATTTTCAGTTCCACCCCTAAAAGATACCAAAATTAATTTGTTACCCTAAAAGATACCCATCAAGAAATTTCCGTCTTTGATTGAGATGCTGCCTTAGATGTTGTCTAATTTGTTGTCTTGTCAACAAGTACTCTCTCTCTCTCTCTTGAAGGTTTGCCGCCTTGTTAGAGACCTAAACGATACCAATCTCCCTTAAATTTTATTGCAGATCAAGGTTACCCCTAAAGCGACCAAAACCCGACGATCATCCCCGACCAAAAAAAATCCCAACCCCCGCGCCCCGGGCCTCCACCTGCCAAGCCCAGACACATTGCTTTGTTAACATGTGTCGTCATCTGTAATCATCTCATTTAAATAACACATGTTCTTTCCACTGCAGCCACTGTAAGTCCCACAGAAGGCCTGGTAACTCGCCAGGAAACAGACACAATGGTAACACCAACTGAGTACTTGTCAAAGGTCGGCCCAGACCCCCAACAGAGCGAAGACGATCAGACACTGGTCATTGCTTTGTCATTAACATTCATCGCTATAGGTATGACGTCATAATGCATGGGCCGGACATGTTGAAGGGAGCGACTCTCCATTTTATATCAAGGGAAGTGTTGCCGATTAACGAATCCTCGCGGGCTGCCTGTGTTTTTAAATCTCACCTCAGGCTCTTTGGCAGAGAAAAAAAAAAATGGCGACCAAGGGTGCAATGTCTCTTGGATAACTGCACGTTTTGGTGAATTACCCTGCTTTTTTCACTAAGATATGACCTTGCACATAAAGCAATGAGGATTTACTGAGAAGAACGTTTTGCAACGGCGGCAAATCGACAGTTTTTGGCGAATTTTATTGGTTTGTTTTGTTTCATTTTTAATATATCTCAAGACACATCCCTCGAAATTGTCGTTTTCGCAAGTCCCATAAGCTTCCTGATATGAAAGATATAAGAGTGGATTCGTAAAACTTACGACAGCACTTTCTTGATATGCAAGTTGCGGGATTGCGCATGCTCACTGAATTGAACCACGATTGTAGGACTTGAACGAACTCCTCTAAATTGTGCCAAAAACAGAGGCAAATGCAAGTGCTTGGATTTGTTTTTGTTGCCGGGGGTTTCTATCAATTTTATTTAGTGAATTTTGACCGTTAAAACGGCGAATTCGTTGGTCCTATATTGTACTACGCATGCTCAAGAAATTAGATTCCTCCAGAGGCTTTGACCGGGGAATCAGTTTCATGAGCATGCCCAGTTTTTAAACCCATAATGTAATTCCCATATGTTTTTGT
This sequence comes from Scolanthus callimorphus, assembly GCA_033964015.1. Taxonomy (NCBI): domain Eukaryota; kingdom Metazoa; phylum Cnidaria; class Anthozoa; order Actiniaria; family Edwardsiidae; genus Scolanthus; species Scolanthus callimorphus. The sequence continues at coordinate 28,392,249 of CM066917.1, forward strand.
TTTTGACAGCACTGATTATTATAATAGTGGTTCTCGTCGCAAAATGGCGAAGGGGCAAGAAAAAGCCTGCTAAACAGGGCGGTGCCACAAACGAAGCACTTGAAAAAGACGACCTGTCGAGCACTAGCTCCAGCTCAACAACACCAAACAGCTATAGTAAGCGATCCGAATTTAACAACGGGGGGAGTGTTAGTAATGAAGTGTGTCATGAAAATGCTACTTTTTCAGAAGCCAATCCCTCTGAGATCTCCGCTTACGGAGATGATGGTATTTACGAGAACGACTACCGAAAAGATGACGACAGATACGAAGAAATGAAAGATCCTAGATTGGTGAGCCCACTGGATTACGAAAAGATGGATGAATTCGAAATGAAACATGTGACCCCCCTGGATGGAATGATTTATGATGACGTCATACCGCCTGTTGATAAACCATTTGCTATTTACGCTCCGGCTGCCTGCGCTGATGGTGACATGGTCAAGTTTGCTCGTCGGAAGGAACAAGAAACAGAGTCCAAGTCCAAGGATGTGTTGGCTTGATACACTGATCCAGGAGTTTGTAATCAGGAGCATCCATCTACTCTACTAGGTCTAGTCATACGCACAGGAGTAGAAGAATCAGGAGCCAATCAACAGGAGCCTCCATCTACTCTACTAGGTCTAGTCATACGCACAGGAGTAGAAGAATCAGGAGCCAATCAACAGGAGCCTCCATCTACTCTACTAGGTCTAGTCATACGCACAGGAGTAGAAGAATCAGAAGCTCATCAACAGGAGTCTCCATCTACTCTACTAGGTCTAGTCATACGCACAGGAGTAGAAGAATCAGAAGCCCATCGACAGGAGCCTCCATCTACTCCACTAGGTCTAGTCATACGCACAGGAGTAGAAGAATCAGGAGCTCATCAACAGGAGTCGCCATCTACTCCACTAGGTATAGTCATACGCACAGGAGTAGAAGAATCAGGAGCCCATCAACAGGAGTCGCCATCTACTCCACTAGGTCTAGTCATACGCTCAGGAGTAGAAGAGTCTATTTTTAGACTGTGGATTTTGAATTTAAACGGGGAATTGGTATTTTCAGAGTAAGAATGTTGGGTTCAACGCGTGCTGTGCGATGGCGGCGCTGATTTCCGCCATCTTTCTTTTGAGAAGGCGGACATGGTTGAGTCTATAACCATGACAACTACTTCTTGCGGGATTCAAAATCTACAATCTAAAAATAGATTCATCTACTCTTGTGCTTAGGACGCCCAACAATAGGTGCTGGAGACTCCTCTTGATGGGCTCCCTGTGCTTCGGACGCCCACCAATGGGTGATGGAGGCTCCTGTTGATGGGCTCCCTGTGCTTCGGACGCCCACCAATGGGTGATGGAGGCTCCTGTTGATGGGCTCCCTGTGCTTCGGACGCCCAGCAATAGGTGATGGAGGCTCCTGTTGATGGGCTCCCTGTGCTTCGGACGCCCACCAATAGGTGATGGAGGCTCCTGTTGATGGGCTCCCTGTGCTTAGAACGCCCACCAATAGGTGATGGAGACTCCTCTTGATGAGCTCCTGACTGAACCTGTCAGTGCTTTCCCAGCATTTTGCATGCAGATAATTTTGCGTAGCTTTTTACAATTTACAGAGCTTGGTTTATAATTCTACACGTGGCACGCAACGAGCCCTCGTCGATAAAATGCGTTAAATAGCCCGGCGTATTTAAAATTAGTCACATATCAAGACGTTTGTAGCCAAAGGCGTTGTCGACTTGCCGCCTTCCTTATTAGGAATTCCCCCTTACCTTATTTGGAAGGTCCGTAATTTTTTTTTCTCATTTAGCGAAAACATGATCGATCAAAGGGCCTGGGGCGAACCACAGGTAGCCCGCGCGTCAACGCAGAAAACGCTATCTTGATATGCATTTCAAGGTAAATTCGAAACAAGTTTTTTTTTAGGAACAAACCTGCTGTGTGCCGCCAGTGATTCTAAACCTTAAAAAATCTATAGATTTATTATTCGTGCTGTAGGTGCTTCCAATTTTTTAAAAACCTCTAAAATTGTATTTCATTGTAGCCTTCGTGTTTCTTTTGGCGGGAAGTTTGAGCTGCTTCTATTTTATTTAAAGCAGACAATGAAGAAATCACTGAAAATGTTTTGAAAACGTTTATTAGGTATCTTTAGTTACTGCCGACATCAGTAGAGTATATTTTCCAAGACAGTCGTTTTAGTGGGCCGGCTTAGTGTGAGGGTTTTTAAAGTTTTCATGTTCTAGCCTGGCTTTCGCATTCAGTTGTGATACCTGAGGGTGTAATAATGGCTTTGGTTCTCGACGTCACAAAACCTTTGCGTTACTATAACGACTGTCACTGTACTGATTTAGGTAGTATATACTTTATAATTCTACATTTCCCTTGTTTAAGTAATGGTCCGTATAAGAACTACCCAAGCCAACGGCAGAGCATGCTGGAATGCAATTATGTTCTATTGAAAATATCGGCGATTTCATTGGCTTAGACACAAAATTGGTAAAATTACCACGAAAGAAAGACTTTTCTCAGGATTTATGGTAAGATATAAGCACATGTGGTACTCATATACAGGATATACGATTTTTAAAGACTTCGTATATGGGGAACCCAGCGTAAAATAGTGATTCTTTTTCCTTTAATCTGATTGGTCTGGAGAGTTATTATCGCCATATTTTCTCAAGCAAGTCGAAATCAATAATTGTTTCACTTGTATTATGTTACTAGTCATGACAACTTTCTGTGGTAAAACAAAGGGACACATCCTATGTGGGGAACCCTCAACTCCTCAATGCCATAGAACAATGGAGTTTCGGTTCCTTCTTGCATGGATGATTACTTAAGTGATATGTTTTACTTTATAAGGTAAACAATGTGACTCTGCATGCACATGATTGTCATACCGAACACAAATTTCCACTAAAGTACAGAACAACTAATGAAATTGGGGATTGTAAAAATCTAATTATAGCTAAACATTTTATAAATAAAATACGTTACCTGCCTTTTATAAAAGGATTTCTATTTGTAAAGCAGATACGATATATGATAATAACGAACCCTATCTAAAATCTCACTCCTCGTCGTTTGAGCGGCTACAATCCTGGCCACGTACACATTACGCCTACAGTTATTGCTTGTTACTTGCTTATTTGAGTGTTTTCTTGTTGGTTTATTTGTTGGATATGTTTGTTTGTTTCTTGTTGGTTGTGTGTTTGTTGGTTCGTCATGTTTGTTTGCTTTTTTGGTTGGTTAATATGTTTGTTTCTTTTTTCGGTTGGTTGGTTATGTTTGTCCTCCTACAAAGCTACTCCTGAGACAAAACCTATTCTTTCTCGCGTTCATTGTCTAGTCGCTTATACTGCGGGAAATGTGGTTTGAGCATTTTCCCCAACCCTCCCATTCCCTTCATCATCTTCTTGAGCTTTGAATCCTTCTCCTCCTGTAACACCGCATGGTTACATATTTTTTGCACAGGGATCCCACAGTAGACCGAATCCGAATCAAGAGTCTCTGACTTCATGCATAGAGAAAGCGGAAGAAGTGTACAGCGGTTTTCCATGACAGCGCCGTAAAGAACCACCGAGTCAGTGCAGACCGTACAATCATCGCCGATGACCAAGTGATCCATCTTCATAACTCGGTCCTCAAAGAGATGCGATTGGATGGTAGTGCCAAAGGAAATGCACGAGTCATCGCCGATCTCAATGAGGTCAGCCTCTGTTAAGTACATACTTCCCATGTACACCCTATTCCCAATGCGCGCCCCCATAGCGCGGTACCACCAATTGATCAGGGCGTGCCCATCAGGTTAGACAAGAACATGGGCATCGCTACGTTTTCCTCTAAAGAAGCTACCAGTTCACTGCGCCAAACAAAACTACTCCACAAGGGGTACTCCCCTGGGACGAAACGGCCAACCAGTACCCACTTAGATAGAAGTACAAACAAGACGTTGAAGATAATTACAGTCCAGAGCTCCCATGGTATAAGAGAGATTGTATAATTGAGTACATTTCCACTGAAAAATGAAGTAGAGACGCTTACGAGAAGAACCCACAGCAAGAATGCAGTATAGAGTCTTAGAAATGTAGGCAGCATAATCTTAAAGAATTCCCAAACTAAACGGCTGGCGTAGAGGTACCAGGGTGGGTCAAAGGTGCGAGCGGAATTCTTCGAGAGGACACTTGTAGCTCTTGCAGGAAGAGCAAAAGGGGGCGAGCCTAGCCAAGAGGTTTTATCCGGGACGACAGTGGGGGTGGTGCTAAGTACCCCTATCAGTGCATCATCGCCTATCGAGGAATTAGGAATATTAACACAGTTATTTCCCATAAAGGTTCTTTCCCCTATACTGCTCCTCGTCAGAGTGAAACACCCCTTCTCAAACCTCGGCCCACCCAGGGAGACATAATCCGCGATGAAGCAACCTTTGTCAAGACGCAGAAGATCTGGACTAAAATTAAACGCTGTTGAGACCTCTGCGCGATCTCCTACTTTGACCCCCAAGGTTTTCAGCCAGACATTAGTGTAGAGAGTAGCGAAGATCTCTTTACATCCACTGTGGAAGAGTTCTATAATTCTTTCCATGACCCAAACTCGGATAAACATGCGTGAGTTTATGGAGTACTTCCCTTCTTTGAGACGCCCCACTAGACACCACTTCATGAGCGATGTCAAGAGAAGAAAAGAGACAAAGATAAATACCCCTGTAGGCGGGATTATAAGCGCCACGGTGGTAAAATCTGTAGCAAGAAAAGCGCGCTTCAAATACGGCACATATAGTATAGTCACTACTACAAGTATATACGGCAAGAATAAGAAACTTCCCATCAAAGAAATCAGGCAAATTGAAGGTACCCTACCCAGCTGGAGAACTCCCACGGTTCCTCTTCAGATTTACATATCACCTCCCCTTCGTGACATGGCCTAGCAGGAGACCCGTGGAGGTGAGAGTACTCCGGGATCACAGTATTGCTAGGGATCAAGGTCAAAGGCTGCACGCGCGTATTTTTCCCTACTGTAGTATTCATAGCAATAACCGAGCGCGCACCTATACTGCAATTATCTGCAATTGTAACCCGCCCAAGAAGGAGGGTCTCCCTCTCTACGCGGGAGGTAGCCATGAGGACCTCGGACTCTATAGTGGTCCCGGAACCTATTTCCAGAAGCTCGAAGTCGCACGTTCGTTTGGACCCGTAGTAGACGCCGGTCCCTATGTTTGCACCCATAAGTCGGGCGTAAATATTCATCAGGGGGTGCCGGAGATCATCCAGACAGGCACCAAGGCTCTGTGAAAGAAATTAATAGACGAATATCAGGATTTCGACAAACAAGAATAAGGCTCGGTTCATGTGTCGTGCATATCGATGAACAATTGTCGTTTTTGCTAATAACACTTGACAGGACTGGGTTGAGTCGCGCAAGGGATTTATGCGAGAAGCAGAAAATGCGAACTGAAAACTTCCGCCATTATGCCAACTCCCGTTAAAACAATGGAGATTGGCGATGGCAGCGGCCGGTCAGCGGATACATGCATGCGCATGCAAAAGTCCCTGCCACTCTATCTGTGGGTTATCTATTGTTGAGAACGACAATCTTCGTCGGGCATCGTTTGGTATAGCCTGCAGTCGGTACTAATATTGTTATGTAAAATGGAAGTTTACGCTGTTACAACTCAGTATGTTGAGGAAGGGAATAGATTTTTCAACGGCGTCACACGACGATTTGACCGGATAAAACATGAAGCCAAAGTGATGAAAACATCAGGAACATGCGGGCGGAAGACGAGCGCCGTCTGCACGCGGCGGGCTTCCTGTGGCCAGTGCGCGCATGCTGTTTTAAAGCTTTTTATTTTTCTGAAGCTTTTTGAGAGCTTTCATAACATACCGAGTCCACAGGAATCCCATACAAACGTGCGTGCGCAAGCAAGTCAATATTCCCGGCTTCCTCTACACCAGAAGCAACGAGAGTCTGCGGGCAGGCTAAGACTTACTTGGCGTGCCACACAATCCACCAGCGCAAATAGAACATACTCCACAGCCCATATGCCCCGGGCTTTGCTCGCCCAAGTAAGATTGTCTTAACCAGGTAAGCCCACAGGATAGTGAAACCAATGTACAGCGGTAACCCCAGGACGATCACTTGGACAAGGACAACGAGCAAGAGCATTGATGAGCGATGATTGTAGGCGACGAGGATGATAAAGAAGAACGTGATGCTCCAAGAGGCTGACCACAAGACCAGCCAAACAACCTAAAAACGGAGAAGTCATTACTTATATCAAGACAAAGAATTGCCCACCTTTTCTGAAAGCCGACTCACTTTACATTGTAAATCTTTTCAGTGAATGCTTAACAAAATAGCCGTCACGCATGTGGCCAGATAACTCCATCATTGCTTGTGTGACTTCTGTCTGCTTTCTGCAAACAGAGTGCGGCGCAAACAGAGTGCGGCGCAAACAGAGTGCGGCGCAAACAGAGTGCGGCACAAACAGAGTGCGGCGCAAACAGAGTGCGGCGCAAACAGAGTGCGGCGCAAACAGAGTGCGGCGCAAACAGAGCGCGGCGCAAACAGAGTGCGGCGCAAACAGAGTGCGGTGCAAACAGAGCGCGGCGCAAACAGAGCACGGCGCAAGCAGAGCTCGCCCCAGCCGTAATTACTTCCCGAACTGTAGGCAATACCTGATCGGGATAAATGTTACTTATATCAAGAAAGTGTGTCGTTTTAAACGAATCCTCTCGGAGCCCGTTCGTGTAGCTAACCTGTAGAAAACCACATAGAAATAACGTGGTTTGCTTTGGACATGTTGGCTCGGTATGTGAACCGGCATCTGGATAACAGTGTCCTGGTCATCTGCTTCTTTTGAGGCTTTCAGCCTCCCACAAAGTCCCTCGATCGTCGGATTTATGTATAGATCCTGTCAAAGTAAAGGAAAACGTATTTAACCAAAGGCGGCTCTTGTGTTTTACCCTGTCAATGGCCAGACAAGGTTGTGACCGCGTATCACAGAAATGGAACAAGGAATTGTGTGCTTCTGAGCGTTAGCACTAGAAAGCGAAGAAAGAGAAAACTTCTCTGACTCCGAGAGGGTTCATATGCTTTACCATGTGTTTTTACCCTGAATTTGCCCTGTCTAAAGTTAGGGCTGGGATCTTTAAAACACAGTATAGGAGGAGCAAAGACAGATTCGCGCCATTTTACTGTGAACTACTCAAAGCTGCTCCCGATTGGCTAAAAGCGAAGCCTTTATTTAATGAGCTTTACCTTCACCGACATTTCCAGCCCCTTCTTGCGCAGCTCGCTTGTCACAAGCGCAGCAACTACCGACTGCCCTCCGAGCTCGAAAAAGTTATCCCTGACAGAGATCTCTTTCTGATTGAGCTGGGCTTCCCATATCTCGCAGATCATGGCTTCTGTCTTGTCCCGTGGCGCAACGCGCTCGATCGTGTTATCTCGGAAAGGGTGGGTTCTAGTCCCCAGCCTTCAAGGTCTTTTTGTCAACCTTTCCGCTGGCTAACACAGGGAGTGCGTCATGAATAAGGTAGCCATTTGGGATCATATACTCTGGAAGCGCGTTCCTCAGATTTTTCAACACCTCAGCTGTAACCAGCTCCTCTAGTTTATCCTGTAGTAAGAATAAGCATAACCCAGTAATTTAGCTGGTATTCCTTGTCTGATCAGCACGAAATCTTAAAAGGGATACACACAGTATTAATAATGGCCTGCTGATATCTCAGAAGAATGATCAAGAACATCATTGTATCCCAAACAGTAGTACAGACAGCCACCACAGGTATATCGCGATTATCACCATCATTTAAAATGGCGTGTCCAAGGACTCGATATCATCCTCCAACAGAAATTTCATAATGTTAACAGTTGTGATACGAGCCATCCTAGACTTTCTTAAAGTCCGCTGTTCCGTTTTTTTTTAATTGGCTCCACCGTGTGCTTTTTTCACTTTGTTCTATGGGAAAACATAGAGTAAGACTTGGGGTCTAGAGCCATCCCAGCTTGGAGCTGTCAATATCCCACTTACCAGCATGGCTTGTGTAAATAGCCTCAATGTAAACAGGCCCTAACTCTCTACTTACCTCGAGCGTCAAATGCGCGACCACTTGTTGCTGTCCAGAGCTCGAAGTCTTCACTACAACCGCCGCCGTGCTGATGTTTTTCTGTTTCTGAAGGTGCGTCTCTATGCTTCCTACCTCCACGCGAAACCCACGGATCTTGACTTGGTCGTCAATACGTCCAAGGTACTCGATATCACCCTCGTCTGTCAGTCTTACAAGTCTCCTGTGCGATAGATCTTCCCAAGAGTTGCATGAACGACAAACTGTTGGCGGGTCTTCTCGGGTAAATTCCTATAACCTCTGGCAAGGCAGTTACCTAGACGCACAAAGACGCGTTTACGTATTTCAGGAAACTGCATTCTCGAATCCAGAGCTCAAGATCAATAATTTCGGCGACATTTGCCAGAAAACACTGAACGAGAAACCTACAGAGATCCTAGCGACTCGACTTTACGATGCATCCTCCATGTTAGATCGAGCTCAGTAGCCCGGCCATATTTTGAGCATCCACAGGGAACCCGCGCGGCTCGCCATAGCCCCGTATAGGCATTTGGCATAAACGAAAGCTTATTTTTGAATGTGCAGCGCGCACATTCATTATAGCTGGAATCGTCCATTGTGTCGCGTCGCTGAAGGGAAGGGGATGAATAAGGTCAACAGAAATTCACATCTATATCACCGATTTCATGTGGAAGTGGAAGTGTGAACAATAACAATCCCAAAGGTTGAAATATATATGTTTAACGCCGTGGACCGAACTAGTATTTTGCCCGGGGGGGGGGGGGGGGGGGGGGGGGGGGGGGGGGGGGGGGGGGGGGGCTCCCATATTTTTGGGGCGGGGGTGCTCGTCGCGGAACTTTCAATTTTACCCCTAAAAGGTTCCAACAAGGACGTATTTTCCCTCGTAATTTTCTCTCGTATTTTTTACGAGGGAAAATACGTCTGAAATTCAGGCTACCAACAAGTGAGATTTGCTTGATTTGCTAGAAAGACTCTAACAGGTACCTATCTAGAAACAATTGCAAGTTTTCAGATTTTACCCCCTAAAAGGTACCAGAGGCCTGATTTTAAACCCTAAAAGGTACGACGAGCACCCCCGCCCCAAAAATATGGGAGTCCCCCCCCCGGGTATTTTGCTGTTTCGAGGTTATAGCCCTTCGTCGAAAGAAAGGAAAGTGATGGTTTCATAACGTAATTATCGATCCTATGAGGTCTATGAGGCTTGATCAAACTCTATTTCTTCTTTATCCTTACCTCCAATACATATACTCTTTCCTTCCCTAGCTCTACCTCTTGTAGATTCTCGTCCAGTGCATGTGTATGGTAACCCTGCATAGCCTTCCCTATAGTGATCTTCTTGTCTCTATTTACAATTGACATAGTCGCCACTACAGTAGTCTCTGTAGGCCCATATGTATTCGCCACCATTCGTTCGCCATTTGCCCACACCTGTGTGTAAAGAAAAATACATATCAAGATAAATGTGCCCGTTTTTGTTAATGCCAACCCGTGCGTGACGCGGGCTACCTGTGTTTGAATTCCGGGCTCCTGGGGCCAAAACAAAGATGGCGGCCTACAAGAACAGCGATTCTCCCAAAAGCTGCAAGTTTTGGCGAACTTTTTGACAATTTAGGGCAAGAAATAAGCTAGGAAAAACTTCCGGACTTCCAAATATGATAAGTAGAAACTTCCATATAATGAAATTTTAGAAAACGACACATTTTAACGGGAATTATCTTGATGTGACAGTGAGGACCGATTTATTTATCTTCTTACATCGCTTAAAGTCGGCTAAATTACAATCTTCAGGTTTAAACTATTCTATCATAATGTGAAATTTCTGGGTCAAGTTGGAGAAAAAAAGCAAGGTGGGCATTTTGGCATGGAGTGCACTCATAACAGTTATCTGTTGTAAAGGATTTATTCTGGATTTATCCGTGGGATAAGCATTTATTTAACCATTATCCTGCGAGATTGCGCAGAATATCGTCTGTACTTAGCCGACGAGGGACGAAGTCCCGAGTTGGCTAAAATCAGACGATATTCTGCAAAATCGAGCAGGATATGGTTTTATTATTCAGCACATCGATACGATAGCACAAAAAACCGAAAAAAATGACTTTTGTGTATTACTTACGAGCTCAAAACATCCTATTTCCTCAGAGACGGATATCGCAGGATAGCTGTCATGTTAGAAGACAGCTATTGGCGTTAATGACCATATTTGGGCAGTGCATCGATGTGCTGAATAATAACTACTGATAACTCTTATCTGATTCTAGGAACCGGCCCCACGAGTCTCCAAAGTCAGTCCTTCCTATTATTTCCATAGGGCTTGTGCAAAAAAAAAAAGGATTTTTATTGTTTCCTGTTACGAACCATTTCCCGTCTCGCTCTTACCTTGAGATCTTCACCGAAACGCTTCGCCGCCCAGGATAAGGAGCTTGAGCTTGGAGACTGGAACTAGCGCTGTTGATTGTCCTTAGCAGGGTAGGACAGTAGAGAAGATTGTGATGCCGAGGCTGAGAGATGCGTCGGGAGGTCTGGGCCCGACTGCATGACCTCTTGTGTCGCAACTAACAGCGTAGTAGCTCCTGGTGAAAAAAGTAAAGGATAGTGTTAATTCCCTACGTTGCGTGGGGAGGGGTGGGGGGATTAGTAGGCGGCATTATTATAGGCGACGCGCGCTTTTTAAGACTTTATACGTCCCAAACTTTAAATCAAAGGCACGCCGTAGGCCAACTCGTGTTTTCTCCCTTGAGTGCAATCATCGCTGAAATTTTGTTTTTCAATAATGTGTATAAAATGACTATTCATGATGTGTAGTTGCTTACAAAACTATATTTTTGTTTTCTATTTGGGATTACAGTTTAAAACCTCATAATTCCATGTGCTTCCATAACTTCTACCAGTCACGGTTTCCTTGACGATCAAGAATAGGCACTGTTGAATTCATTATGTAAATACTTGTGCATTTAAACTGACAATTTACAATATCATCCTTGTTTTGTTAGAGGCGTAGATGATATCTCTGCTGATAGAATGCTCTGATAGAATGGCTTCGAAGGTCTGCGCCAGGACATGGTCGCCAACACGAAATGATGATTATCACTAAGCTCTTATCGCCTTCAAATTGACGATTATAATACCATCAATCTTCTGACATGATTAATTACAAATTATCTTCGTTCTATAAAAACGATCAATAGAACGAAGCAATGCATTTTGAGTAAATCCTAATCCGAGCGAATGTAAACAGTGCGAACAGAAAAGACCCCGTCCCAGAGCGGACTAAGCCACTGTGCCCTAAGCACTTGACACAAGTGAACTACTGCAACCTACAGCCGTGTGGGACACATGCATGACATTAGTAAATTAGTGATTATTTTGGCACCACGGTTTACGCCCATGTCCAGCGCTTAAAGCGAAGTGCGGACAAAGTTACATTCACGCCTCTCCCCCACCCCACCCCCCCCCACCCCCCCCCCCCCCCCCCCCCCCCCCCCCCCCCCCCCCCCCCCCCCCCCCCCCCCCCCCCCCCCCCCCCCCCCCCCCCCCCCCCCCCCCTCCCCTCTTCGTTTCCTCCCTCATTTTCTCACGGAAAAATAAAATTCCACCTGACTAACTAGCTTCACACTTTACTTTCACGGACAAGCCACCCTCGGTAAAATGCGCTATATTTAGTCATTTAGAAGGATGTATGTGTAGAGCAAGCTACTTGTCGTTTCTGAACTACTAACAGTTTACTTCCGTTTTGCCAGGATAAGATCTAGATAGATAATTTCCCCAGGGATAATTTTACCTGTGAGCACGAGACCAAATACCACAAAACACGAAGAAGAACTAAAATAAGTCAAAAGTTATAAATAACACGTGACCATTAAGAACATTCCAAACATACTAGTTCCAATGAAATTTGCCAGGAAACCAGCCTTTGCGACAGCATCACACTATGAACAACTCAAATAACTTTTTTGGTTCCTGATGTCTGCGGAAGGGTATCGGCGTCTTTCGCTTGTTTGGTCGCTGATAGGGTATGTATTTCAGTATGGCTACCTTACAAACAAATTTCTATCAAAGCTGCGTGTGTCGCGCATTTAGTGATAAAGACAATCCATTTTAAAACTTTTACATGATTAACAAAATTCCGTTTTGACCATCTGGACGACCATGGTGACCAACTTTAGGTCTGCGGTAGGGTATACTAGAGCAGATTCGTATGACTGTGAAAAGTACCGTGACAAGGCGCGGTACTGTCGCGGTGGCGGTACGGAACCTGGCCTGCTGTTTCCTGCTGTAGATGCCGAACTAAATCGCGTAGTCGCGGTACGGTCACGGTCGCGGCGCGTTTCAACTCTTTCGCGGTACTTTTCACAGTCATACGAAATCTGCTCTTAGTGTGATTTGACTAAAAACGGAGGCCCACTCTGGGACCTTATCTCGCCTTATCTCACAGCACCTAATTGGCACAATTTTCCTTATCTTGCTTTATCTCGCTTTATCTCGCCTTTCAATTGGGTCATTTTCCCTTATCTCGCATAAACCCGCGTGTCCTGAAATACAATAAATTTATAAAAGAGCCTCTGCCTTAAATTGTTGGTCTTATTTTTGTGCGCTAT